>CM029469.1:34250807-34850807 GCA_017140325.1 Eucalyptus leucophloia subsp. euroa | reverse complement strand
ATCATTGAAAATTAGTTTTAAACTAAATTTACTAGAAATTGAACTCAAATAATTAATAGAAAATCTTACCACACATACTTCCTCCACTTTAACTTGTAAACTCTATTTACTGGTAAGCTTCGAATGAATATCATCCATATCTAACAAAAACAAAATATTAAGGGATAAAGTGCAATAGAAGTTCTAAAATTTGTTACGAAAATGTAATTGAATCTTAAAATTTGCAAAAAGTGCAATCAAGCTCTAAAACTTGTCAAATTGGTTCAATTGAGTCCTAAAGTTAACACCGTTAGACTTACTAATAGAAAATGCTAACATGCTGTGAACATGGTATTTTAAATGATTTTTTATTTTCCACATGACTTTTTAAAATTATTTTTTATTCAATTTTAAAAAAATTATATTTAAAAACTAAAATTTATTTTTTTAAAAAATGTTAAAGAGAGAGAGAGAGAGAGAGAGAGAGAGAGAGAGAGAGAGAGAGAGAGAGAGAATGGCAGCTCCATCGCCGCCGGCAATGGGCGGCGGGCAACGGAGGAGTTGCCATTTTTTCTCTTTTTTTTAACAGTTTTTTAAAATAAATTTTAGCTTTTCTTTTTTAGTTTTTAAATCTAATTTTGAATAAAAAAATTATTTAAAAATCCATATGGAAAATAAAAAATCATTTAAAATGCCACGTTAGTATTTTCCGTTAGTAAGTTTGGCGTGTTAATTTTATGACTCAATTGAGCTAATTTGATAAGTTTTAAGACTTGATTGTACTTTTTGCAAGTTTTAGAACTCAATTGCATTTTCGTAACAAATTTTAGGACTTCTATTGCATTTATCCCAAATATTAAATAAAACATTCACTTATTACATATACGAAAGAATTACAAGATAAAAAGATATATCCATGACTTACTCTATTCTAATTTTTCTACATTCTTGATTCACTTTTTAACATTAACTGGCATGGTAGTTTATCTGAACTAATTTTGAGTGCAAATCAAAGCTTCTAGCACTATAGGAGTCAAAAAACTTCGAAAGCCATCAAGCATATAGCCAAATGTAATAAAAGTTGACTTTGAAGCAATGGTTGTTATAGGAATGCACAAAATATCTCGAGCTATCAAAGAGAAGATTTTAAACTTTTGGCCAACAGTTTTCTATCACATCCAAAGGTCGAGACCACGACCTTCTTTACATTAAGCTTGGAGATACTTGCCGAGTTCAAATAAGTTGCCCACTCACACTTTTTCTCCTAATGTAGAAAAATCATTCAAATGCCTTATCCAAAGTGAAATCCTTAACCAAAGCAAGGTCATCCCTATAACCATCCTCCTTATAGCTATCAAAATCACAACTACTGCCAGTGTCAATAAAAAATTGACTACCCAAATGTTTATCACAAGAACCAATATAAGATTACTCATAAAAATGAAACAAACGTTCCGGGGTAGTTCTCACCTTGTTGGACATTTCATCAATTTTTGCACTATCATCATAGATTAGTCTATAATAATACTACACATAATTCATCTTTTTTCTTGGATCTAATATTATTGCAACCAACACCATTATATTTATTTTTTCGAAACTCCCATAATATTTGTTAAGCTTATCATTCATCTTTACACCCATAGCTTTCATCCTAGGATTCAATGCCTTCTCCATTTGTTTCAAAGCTTTATATAAAGTAAACATCTTATTAAAATAATCATTGAATATATAAAGTCTTGGACATCTTGTTGGTGGCATCATAAAACTTCTTCAAAAACACTTCTTCAAGCTTGGTTAAGAAAGAAGATTGGGAAAATGACCTAATTCAAGAAAGAAGGATCATATTCTTCCATCATTTCAAAAGCTTTTCTAAACTTTAAGGTGGTGTCTAGCATGAGGTAGGTGGAGTTCCACCTAGTTGTGACATCAAGACACTCTGAACTCTTATGAGTAATCCTTACACTCTTAATGCAATCTTGGAATGTTTGAAATCTCATGGGAGAACTCATCACATACCTAACCACGTTTCGAATACGTACAATAGAATTACGTATCTCAATCAATCCATCTCTCACAATCAAATTCAATACGTAAACCATGCATCTCGTATGTAAAACATCTCCATCTAAGATCTATAGCCTATCTTTTGATAATTTTTCTTTCAAAAACCAATGGCAATATCATTAGAACTAGTATTATCCACAATGATTGTGGACATTTTTTGTTCTCTATTCCTCACTTATAGATGCATTTCTCAACCATTTTCCCAATATCCTTACCCTTGTGACTAGACATCACCACAAAATTGATAATTTTTTTATACAAATTTCAGTTGTTATCAATAAAGTTTGCAATGAGACATAAATAGTTCAAGTTTGAATGAAACTTATATTGGTCGTGAGTGCGACCCTAGACTTAAACTTGTGAAAGTAAGTCTTCAAACTTATTTTTTCATAAAAAATAATTTCATGCGATCCTTAGCCACAGTAAATTGTGAGATATAGTTGAAGAAATGTTGTGACTTATTAATAAAATCACAGAATTTGACACGCTCAACCATTGAAAAAATGTTTTTAATTTATTATGATCATTCGAACAAGCATTTGTCTACAATAATCCCGATCAAATTTCCATGTCATTAAAACATTAGCACTATCGGTACTAATCTTACGCCTTGGTGTCATTTGAGTCCCATCCACTTTACGTGCAACAAACAACTTTTGCTTCTTTTCTAAATTGCAAGAATACTTATTGCACTTTTTCAAATACTTTAAACATAATAGAAGTTCTGTTATCAACACTCAAACTATACTTGGCCCCACAATAAATGCAAGACAAATTAGTGTTTCCATTGTCGTTTTGTCATTTACAAAAATGAAGCCAAACTGCTATTTTCATTTACCAGAAGGAGAAGGAGTAGTTACCTTGCTCATATTGGATGCCTTTTCGAGGTCTTCTTCACCTTCATATTCTAAGGAGTCCATTACCAGATTCATAGCATTACTAGATTTGTCCATCTCCACTTCCTTTGACATTTGAATTTGAATAGATCACCTGAATCAAGCAAAACAAAGATTGGAGCCATCAAATTTAGCTTTTCTTCAAGCTAAAAGCACAGCTAAAAGACCCACTGGTAGGCAGCGCAATTGGTTGGGCTCTACTACCTCATTGCCAAGGGAACAAGTTCGAATCTCTGCATTGTCAACACGTCTTAAGTGGGGGGCCATGGTGCTGGGATTCTGTGCTAGCTTTCCCCGAGGTTTTACGTTTAAATAGTGGCTTGCGGCAAGGCTATATGATGCTACCGAGCACTGGAGGGTTGTGTGTATTGCGATTAGTGTAAGTGAAAAGTGATCTCTGACGGTTCCTCGGTATCCAAAAAAAAAAAAAAAGCACAGCTAAAAAGCCTAAAAAATAAGCGCAATTTTATGAGTTTGATAAAAACAATAACAACAAACAAAAACATAATATAGGGCTGAAACGGAATATTCTATAAAGATAATCTTCAAAATATACATAAATAAATTTAGTACTATTTCTAGATAAAAACAAGAGTCCTCCACAAACATCTTTTATTTGTTTAAAAATAGAATATAGGGCTAAAGCAAACAAAGCAAATAAAAACTAAATACAAGAATAAAGAAGAATGCTCTATAAAGATGATCCTCAAAATGTATATCAGCACCATTTTCAAATAAAAACAATAATCCTTTGCAAACATATTTTATTTGTTTAAAAACGAAATACGGGGCTAAAGCAAATAAAACAAGTAAAAATAGAAGATAGGGCTAAAGTAGAATACTCTATAAAGATAATCCTCAAAATGTACATCGACACCATTTCCAAATAAGAACAAGAATCCTCCACAAAAATCTTTTATTTGTTTATCTGTTTGTGTGTTGCTAAACATGCTATGTATATCTATTAAGATGGAACTTAATTTAACTTCATAAGCCTCATCAAAAGTGGATTCCAAGTAAGCCTGTGGAGTTTTAGCAACTACCTTTATCAAACGATTCATTCATGTCAAACACCAATATCTTTTTGTATGTTATAAAATCAGAACGATTATATTCAAAATGTACCATAGTCATAGAAGGTGCAAATAGACATAATCAATAAGAGAATTCAACAAAGTGCATTTTGCAGAGAGAGAGAGAGAGAGAGAGAGAGAGAGATTACGACATCTAGCATTCTAGTGACAAAAGATGAAGAGCTATAGTGTTGGCCTTCACAGTGAACATTCCTTGTTCAAATTCACCAGTAATTTCACTTCACACCGTTTACTCGAATCAAGCTAGACTTACGATAGCAAAAATCAACTAGACACGACCCTATTAATCAAAACGTCTCCAATTATACACGCAAACAGGTACTCGCACGACAGTTTCATCAATCATAATTCACACAAACATGCGAAGAACAACTGATACACAAGAGGGCACCGAATAATACCTTATAGGAATAATAGCTTATAGGTTTTGCGGCAATGAACCCAAGAGCCCCAAGCTGAAAAATAGGGCTTGCAGATGTTGTACAAGAGATCCTTAGTTCTGGTACAAGAAGCAAGAGGCGAGATTTGAAACTTGAGCAAGAGTTGAGTTGTGGAAATAGTGACTAGGGGAAAGAGTCATTAAGGGCAATGCGTGAGGCAAGAGCTGAGACTCGAGCAAGGGAGTTGCATAAATAATGGTTGAGGGAAAGAGTCATCGAGACTTGAGGGCAATATGTGAGGCCATAGAGAGAGAGAGAGAGAGAGAGAGAGAGAGAGAGAGAGAGAGAGAGAGTCGTTGTCACCATTAAGCATGATCTGTGAGGTGATAGGGAGAGAGCGCCATCATTGTCGTTGAGGTGAGGGTGGTACGTGAGGCAAGAGGTTCAGAGCGTTGTCATCGTACGCAAGAAAGGAAAGCAAGAGTGAGGGTCCTAAATAGTGAGTAAGGAGTTAACGATTAATTGAGGAAAATTAGGAATTATGGTTTCTTAAGAAATTTAAAATATATATTATATATCTAAATAGCTGGTCCGATCCAATTGATCTGATTCCTAACTTGAACTGGGAACTAGACCGACTAGCCATTAGTTCCAAGAATGGGAATCGGGAATTAGACTGTTACTTATGGGAACCGCCCAAAATAGGCCAGTTTGATCCGGTCCAAGCGGTTCCCGATTCAGGCAATTCCTGTTGCACATTCTAATAATAAAGTTAATCTTTGGCCTATAAAATAACGTGGCACAAATATTTTCTCTTTGTTTGTTCATTTCTCTTTTTTTGTTCAACAGTCAACTTAGTGATTGGCCCTATATTGAGCCCTACAACAAGCCATTCTGTTGGCCTTTAAGTTGGCCCTACACTTCACCCTACAGCTAGCCTTTCAATTGGGCCTTCAAGTGGCCCTACATTAGCCCCTGCAAATGGTTGTTGTTGTTAATGATGTTTCTTCAATTCACAACTTCTTTTTATTGTGCTCTTCTTTGCAACCATAGGAGCACTTCATCTTTGCATTGGTCCTATTCATTTTTTTTTTACATGAGATCTCCTTCTTCTTCATTCTTCATCTCTTTTTTGGCATTCATATTTATTTCTTTAGTGGCAATGTTTAAGGGCTTCATGATTTGTTGACTCTCAGATTTTGCTAATTCAAATAGGTTGCATCATGTATTGGTACAAAGTATGATATGTGTTTTTCTTGTACTGATTATCTAGGTAATCCTGTAGTTTTTTTTTTTTTTTTCAATTGGATGGCAAAAATGATATGTGCAAAATGAATCCAGTTAATTGCCAAGCTCGACATGAATAATTTTTTCTCTCTAAGCGAACGACATACATATCAGCATTATTCTTAATCTCATATATATCATCTCCATTCCAAATTAAATGATAGAACCTACTAGTGGCTAGGTTCTCATCTAATCTCTTTGCAATCCTAAGATCACATTGTCATCTACTTTGCAGTCTCATCTCTTTGCCAGTGTAGCCTAGTCATGACGATAACTTTGTATCTTCATTTATGTTGATGATTGGTTATAACCTGCCTCTATTATTTTGCCATTGAAAGCTTCGTTGGATTGTTGTTAGTGATATCACACTTGAATTTTTTGTTGAAGAAAGCCCTACACCAATGCTTATGTTTAGTCTCGACTAATGCTTCAAAGCTTTCCTTTGTTAGCTGAGACAACCCCTGTTCGATAATTCTAAAATTAGTCATGTTGGCCCTCCTTGTTATCTATCAAAATTGCTTCTGCAACTTATATCCTTTATAATTCTTTGCCAAGTTTGCATGGCACACATTCTATGTTTATTATATGGCATCAACTCAATTGATGCAGGAACAAGTCCCCACAATAATTCAAACAAATAAGTACTTGTAAGCAAAAATACAAAGCCAAGAGTCGATAGTGACATTACATTTTGTTAGTTGCTTATGGGCAAAAGAACAGCCCAAGTGCCAAAACTTGGCACGCCGGGATACTTAGGCTGCGTTTGTTTTTATTTCTTTTTTCTGTTTCTAAACAACTTTTTTTTTTTTTGTTCCTGGGAACAAAAAAAGGAAGAGAAACGCGTTCGTTTGCGTTTTTGTTCCAAAACTATTTTTTTGTTCCCAGAAACACATATCGAACAGAAACAAGAAACAAAAAAAAAGTTGTTTCTTATTTCTGAAATACATTTTAGAAACACTTTTTATTTTCTTCTCTCTTTTTTCTTCTTCTTTTTTCTTTCTTTTTTCTTTGGCCGGTCGCCGGGCTTGGCCATGGCCGGCAACTGGCCGACGAGGGCAGGCGGCCTCGCCCAGCCACGGCGAGGCTCGCCGGCCCCCAATTAGGCCAACCTCACACCGGGCGAGCTCAATCTCGCCTAGCCAAGGCAAGGCCAAGCCTCGCCCAACTACGGCGAGGCTCGGCCTCACCAAGGGCCGGCGAGCCTTGCCGTGGTTGGGCGAGGCCGCGGCCCTCGTCGGCTAGTCACCAGCCATGGCCGAGGCGCGGACCGGCCAAAAGAAAAAAAAAAAAAAAGGAAAAATAAGAAAGAAAGTAGAAAAAATATTAAAAAATTAAAAGAAATAAAAAAATTATACAAATTTATCAAACGTGTTTTTGTTCATTTTTTATTCCGGAACAAGTTTACCAAATGCGTTTTTTTGTTCAAAAATTGTTCCCGGAATAGAAATATTTTTTTCTATTTGTTTCTGAAACAATTTTTAAACGAAATATTACCCAACGAGCCCTTAAGTGCCAAAACTTTGAAAATGTACACTTAAGTGCCAAAATCGAAGTAAAATGGATCACTTAAGTGCAACTCCGGCCAAAATTCGGCCAAATTGCTGAAGTGGCAATTTTTCAACGAGATTGGTGCAAAACGGCGTCGTTTTTGCTTTGACGTGTAAATAATTAATATAAAAATTAATAAACTTCAGAAAAAAGGGGGGGGGGAAGGGGCGGTTGAGGGTTGAGCTCTCGCCGTCGCCTCCTTGTCGCCATCGAGAAGGGCTAGCGACTAAGGTGGGAGGGTCGGCCGGGGTCGCCGACCTCCGGCCGACCCGGCGAGGGCTCGCGAGCTCTCACCGAATCGTGGTGAGGGCCGCGACCCTTGCCCCAGATTTGGGCGAGGGCTCACGGGCCCTTGTCGCCGGTCGGCCGGCATTGCCAGCCCTTAGCTAGGGCCCGACGACCCCGGCCAATGCTCCCTCCACCGTCGCCGGCCCTTCCCAGTGACAACAGGGAGGCAATGAGGGCCCGCAAGCCCTCGCCCATATCGGCGAGGGCTCGCAGCCTTGCTGCGCGGTCGGCCGACATTGCCGGCCCCAAGCCAAGGCCCGATGACCTCGGCTAGTGCTCCCCCACCGTCATTGGCCCTTCCCGAAACGGTAGGGAGGTGGCGAGGGCCCACGAACCCTCGCCAAGATTTAGGGCGAGGGTTGCAACCCTCAACGCGATCCGGCGAGGGCTCGCGGCCCTTGCCGCCCGTCGGCCGGGGTCGGCGATCCCAACCGACCCTCCTCCCTTCGTCGCCGGCCCTTCCGGTGGCGGCGAGGTGGCGATGGCGAGGGCTCGGCCCTCGGCCGCCCCTTCGGCCCCCCTTTTTTTAATTTTAATTTTAATTTAAATTTTTAGTTTTTAAATTTTTAGAATATTTTAAATAAAATTAAGTTTAAATTAAATTTAATTAATTTTTATATTAATTATTTACACAGCGAGACATAAAACTACGTCGTTTTTTTGCAATTTGTTGCCATGTTATCATACAAAACTACGCCGTTTTGCACCTAACTCGCAGGAAAATTGCCACGTCAGCAATTTGATCGAATTTTGGCTTGAGTGGCACTTAAGTAATCCATTTTACTTCGAAACTGGCACTTAAATGTATCTTTCCAAAGTTTTGGCACTTAAGTATCCATCCGTGCTAAGTTTTTGCACTCCAGGTGTACCAAACTCATTGCTTATGAATGCTTGACCTCCATCATTAGTTATCTCAAGGTTAAATATTAAATTTTTTAAGAACTAGGACCAAGTGTTATTTCTCTCTATCTTAACAACAGCCCAAGCTATCAAAAAATATTTGGTCATTGGTATCTCTTCAAACGGTAGCCAACAACTCTCCTTTGCATTAACTCTTCAAAAAAAAAAAAAAAAAACATCTATCTAATTCTACAACTCTTTTATAACTAGCCAAAAATCTCCGTCAACATTCCACAATCAAGCAATGGCATCTCCACAACCACCACATATACTTTACTGGATGAGTTTTGAAGCCTACATTTGAAAGAGTTTTGAAGCCTACATTTGAAAGCATAATTCCAAATATGAATATGTTATTTCTTGTACCGACCTATTAGTGTACTCATAATCTTTTACTTGGTTTTTTTGCATTGATTTGTCAATATATTAACCTCTTCTTGCTTCTTTACTACTGTTTTAATAGAAGACTCTTGATCTCAAGCATGACTTTGATTGTGTCAAAGAAGTGCTTTGACAACCAAGCATGTGTTATCCTTTTATGTCAAATATAATGGAATAAATGCATTCCTCATAAAAGCACCTAATTTGAAATGGCCCGCTCTTCTTACTTATCATGCCATAGATCCTCCATGAACAATTTCATTTGGACACTTAATTCTCACAAATTCCTTCGTATTTATAATAAATTCAACACTCTCTGTTTAGCAATGGAATTCTTGACAATAATTTCTTTAAACTATTTCATATCATCAAAATTCATATATATAGACAAAATAGGACACGCAACAGTCGGATCATGGGAAAAATACTTGTTTTTCCTTCAATGCAAAACTATTTCATTATCTTCAAGCTTATTCTTGGAACTAGCACTCTTATTTTTATTGTCACTTTCTTTGTTTAGTTTGATGACCATTAGTTGGAGCCCTTCATCCCCATTTACTAGTTGAAATTCATGTGATTCTTCAAATCTTACAAATTTACATATTACAAATTCCTTTTACCTTTGCCTTGACTATGCAAGTTCATCATTATCAACATCATCACTTGGGAAATTTATATTTGCCAAAACTTCATCATCTAGTTCACTAGATAGAACAGTTTTTCAATCTAATCAAGTTAATTCTTCATCACCTATGTCTTCATTGGGGACTTCGGGACATCTCCCCTTTGATGAACTCTCTTTATATGACTTGCATATCTCTTCTCCTTCTCATGCCTCTCTTGTTATCCTTCATCTAGAATAGATTCATCCCCAACCTGAGTACTAGGTTCAATATCATTTCTTACTTCTATATGAATGCTCTTATCATCTTCATCATCATTGTAATACTCAATATACACTTTAGCTTTCTTGCCATAAAGATAATAACTTCAACACCATTATCATTGCTAAAGTATCTCAAATTGTCCTTCAAACTCTTCTCAAGAACACAATAATGCAATTTTTGTACTTTACATCCTAAATAATGCACCATGTCCCTCACAAATTCAATATATGATGGCATCATCACATCGAAGAAAATAGTATCTTCAATTCCACTAGTATATTCCCACTCTTCGGTACCAATAATAAATTCCCCACTATAGCAAACGATGATGGCACAAGATTGTCTCCCATGTTAACATTGCACCCAAGAAAAAAAATTAATTGACTTTTGGGATCACAATGAAGAAAGGACATTAACTTCATATGGAAGTCTCCATAATCGTAACTAATTGATTGAAAAATACTTAGTGATTGTTGTTTAGTGGGGAAAAAAAACAAAAAAGTTAGCATTGAATTGATTAAAAAAAATTGAGATCCCCACAATCACAACTTCACTATTTTGCATTCCTTCTCTAGTATTGTCGTCCCCATGGTTGCACCAAGCCCTAATTTTACTTAATTTTACCCTAATTTTTCCCTCTGAGCCCTAATTTCTCCTACTCATTTAGATAGGGAGAGCAAATGACAAACCTGAATGAGTGAGGGTTACAGAGATAGCATGGAAGCATCGGTGACCGAGAAAACGATAGTGAGTGAACAACAAGGAGTTTGTAGGCCTAAACAATGGTGACTCAATGTTTGTTTTGATCCTTCCGATGCGACGGGGTTTTGCATTGAGATGGTGCAACATCGTTTTGGTTGGACAAGCCACATAAGATCGTGCAACATCATTTTGGACGTCCACATGAATTACATTAAAAAAATATACCAAGTCAAATAAAAAAGATTAATTACAAAGGTCACGTCATCAATTCAGTTGGAATTTCTCACGGGATGCACTTAAAGGACCATTTTCTCTAATTTGGCACTTAAATGACCTTTTTATTTCTGACCACATCTATTTTTCTATTCTCAAAACCAAGTATGGAATAGAAATCTATTTGATAACATACTTTCATTTTTCTATTTCTAGAACAAAATTTTGGTTCAAAAATAAGTTTAAAACAAGAATGAAAGTAAAAATTTTTTACTTTTCTATTTCTGGAACAAAAGTAAGAAATGAAAAATATTTTCATCGCTCACCTTCTCTACTAGCCGGCCGCCCACCGTTATCACCTACTGTCCATTGACGCCCATCGCGCCCACCTGCCTCCTACTACAACCCACCAATTGCTCGGAGAAAAGAATTTTTTTGTTGTTATCAAATGTGTAATTTTCTTATAAGGGAATAAAAATATAAAAATCTATTTCTAGTCAAATATCATGTCTAGAGACAAAATTGTTATCATTCGCATACTAAATGAGCTAGCAAAAAAATTTAATATTAAAGTGAGTGCCGTATACAACTGTTAGCACTTCTACTATCTTTCTCTCATATTTGGTGAATATTGAGTTGCCTAAGATTCACCACTGAAAGAAGAAATTGGAGAATCATTGCAAATGAGAATCGAAGAGCTCCCTGAAATGGAAAGAGCCTTCGTTCATCTAGATTACGAGTGGAAGCACGAGCCAGCGCATTCTGTGCTCAGCAGACTCCCAAATAACCAGCATTGACAACTCCTACGACGAACTGGTCTTCCAATCATTTGCATTCTCTAGCACTAGGATAAACTTCGGAGTTAGGTCATACGTATGCTGAGGACAAAAGGAAGAACCGTTTGGCCGAGCTAATATATTAAGTCGGCATTTTGCTGTGCGGTGAATGGAAACTTTCCGTCTTATTCGTTGCAAAAATGGAGCGTTATGGTACTTTTAACTACGTGAATCTTAAGCTGTGTCCGATATTCTACCAACCCACAAAGTGCACGAAAACATACTTGATGAGAAAAGCGTGATTAACACAAGATGTAAGAGTAACTTCGTAGGATGAAGTAAGCTGTGGAAGGATTATTGGGGGTTTAATAAAACTTAATACACTGAACAACGCCTGCTCTTTAGGCATCCACAGGGTACTATCAGCAATGTTCTTTCTTCATGGATATATGAAAGGTGTCGAATGTCTTACCGATGCCCAGCATGTGATTAGAACTGTTAATAGGAACGGGCCGGATTCTCGTAATGGTTGAACAGTTTGCAGACACCTCCATTGCCTAGTAAGTATAAAAGAGAAAAATCTAGCAAAGCCGTCGCACCTGGTGCTTCAAAAGGGAACGATTGGTTTCAGCAAAATTCAAGATCATATGTCATTGTTGATTTTCAGGCTGTTGAATGAGGGAGTTATCCACACTGTCATTTGTCCTGACGACAGATTTTATACCGTGAAGGAGCAAGGAAAGAGAACCAATGATGCCAGTGCCCCTGGAAGTCTCGAGACCAAGGGTAGACAGTTGTAAAGCCTTGAATGAGTGCATGCCTAGACATAGTTCTTGCTGGTTAGATACCAAGGATAGACCGCTAACACTAGTAGAGAACGCTGAATTAATCAGACTGAAAATAATATCAGGTACATAGCAGAAGAGTCTTCACTCATTTTCTGATAATCACTGACGACTCATGACATGCATGTACATGTGAATCTTTGTATTAGGTTTCATTTTCATGAGAGGGATCTTTTGGCATGGCTCCCTTCGAAAATCAGTTCTCGAGAGATTTTGTATGTCATTCTTCTTCCTATACAGCAAACAGGTACCATCTTCCTCATCAATATTACCCCTCCGGAAGCCAAAATAGTAGAATTTTATCTTGAGCCAATGCGCCAAGATGTAACGTCATGAGAAGAAAGAGATCGAAAATTCATGAAGAGACAAATCTGAAACTCATACAGAGAAACCTGCTATGCTGATTGCTTGGCAAGCTCGAGATGTTTTCTCTCTCTTCATATATGGGGGAAAATCGAAAGGAGATAAAATAAACTCAACTCAAAAAGTGGATTGTATTCGAAAATTGTGACATTCAATTGGAAATTATTGAGCACAAAAAAAAATACCATAAAATACTCAGACCTCTATGACCAAACAAGAAGATATGGACTGAATTCTCACACGATCACCACACACCACCTCTGCACACTTTAATATAATGAGAACCTTATTCCATTGCTAGCCGCAAACAAATTGTACTCCTCAATAGTAGTTTCTTTTTTGTTGCAAGCGGCATTAATTTCCGCAGGATCAGTTGAAACTTTTGTAGGAATATTTCCGTCCACCCCTACATCAGGCCCGACATTTGGATTCGATATGTTTGAAAGAGCCACCGGGCCTCCAAAATGGAACAGGGAAAAGCCTGAGTCCTCAGGGCACACCTTAGTTGAAGAATTTCTCTGCCCACTTTCCCCACACTGCGTTGGCTCTGCAGATCTTGGTCCTGTTTGAACAGTCTTCTCTTTGTTGCCCTCATTCACGTCCTTCACACTAACACTTTGCTTGGGAACGCGATTTCTCTCCTCTGGGTAGTAACTGTTGGCTTTAACAGCAGGCTGATAGACGGGAACTGGACTAGCATTAGGTACAGCAGTTAAGTGCGACATGGCATCATACCCCATGCAGAAGCCAGAATTTCCATCTAGACCATACCCCAAATGACCAGTGTACAGATAACTACTTGGATGTGCATATGGCACTAGCCCATTAGTGTGGACTGCTGGCCACGGAACTAGATTTTGGGGGTAATAACCAATGGGTGCAGGACCCTGAAACATCTGGAAGTACAAATTCTGACTGTGCATTTGGGGAAGCGTTCCTCGATGCTCAGAAGCTACACAAAGGTTCCCATTCATATCATTTGAGGAGTGGGGAGTTTTAATTGGTGTATAAGAAGAAACACTAGTTCCCATGCTTTTAAGTGGAAACCCAAAAACTGGTTGTCCACCCTGCACCTCCTTTCTATCCTCAACCTCTTTTGCCTCCACCTCGACTTTACAACATTCAGAACGGCCATCACAGGTTAAGGCTTCTCTTCTATCTGAAAGTGGACAGACATCCTCTGAATCTGATGTAGATGAAGATTCTATATTTCCATGGTTTGAGGATGCATTGCTGTCTACCTCACTGAGGCATGATGAGCAGTTATCAGAATTGGAAGTGGTACTTGTAACAATATCACTAGTCCCATTACTGGTACCATTTGCAAGACATGACCCAACTTCCTCATCAGTGGCTTCTCTTGAGTGGTAAGCATCTGCTGCACTAGCATTGGGTCGGCTTTCGCATGCTTCATCAGCTCCACTGCCAGAATCAGTAAAATCTTTCAGATTGTAAACTTTCTGATCATTTCCAATAGAATCTCGACTGTCTTCGCTTGAACACAACTCAACAGCCGACTTAACATCACCAGACTCCTTGCCTTGTATGCTTAAACTAGAGGCGAATAAGGTAACATCAGAATCAGAGTTGCTCCGAGGGTACTTCTGCGATTCCATGGGCTCCCAGACTTTCCTGGAATGGACCATGTCCCTGCTAGTAATGCTGCTACCATTTGTTCTGCTTTTAGTCTTCCAACACAATGAGCATAATCCACTTGATTATACTTACTGTTGCGATGAAAATTCTTTGATACATCAAATGCTGATTCTGAACTGGTCCCAAATTTTCCCTCACGAGCTACTCTGGACCCAGCAAAATGTGGACCAATCTTTCCTCGCTGACAGTTGATCTCGTTGCAACTGCATGAATGGATATCATATCTGTCATTCATCCTGTTTTTGGGAGACTGAAACTTCTCGCAGTATTTGGCACCAGAATTTCTAGAATTTGATTTCTGTGAGTTCGTTCTTGTCTGCCTAATCCACCCATTCATGCCCCTGGAATGAAATTCAAAATTATCATTATAATATCTTGACTCAGAACGATTACCCACAGCACTACTTTCTGAAACAACAGTGGGTCTACGTCTGTCAGTCCATCTAAACAATTGATCCTGTAATCCTTCTTTCTGAAACTTTGGTCTTCTCTGGGAAATTTTGGATATCTCTGTCGTAAAAGAACCGGCCACATCTTTCACATCAGCAAAATCCACCTCTGAACTCTCATTAAATGAATTTTCTACACTACTGGAGAATGTTTCATCTTCTATATCCAAAGATGCAGACTTGGAAGTGAATACATCACCAGTGTCATAAATTGAATCGCCACAGCTAGCAGTCTCGTTTGGCTCCTCAGTGACACCTGGTCTTGGTTCATCCTTCAGGTCATATGAAGCAGGAAGAATATCATCCAATGTGTCTTTTTTCTCTCTATCTCCTTCTTTTCCTTTCAACCTCTCTTTTCTCCTAAGCTTTTTTTCTCTTTCCTTTGTTCTTTTCCTCTCCTTGCGCTCCTCTTCTTCACGCTTCTCCTTCTCTTCTTCTTCCAGAAGTTTCATCTGCATAGTTATTTTGAACTGTGTTAATGGTACTTAAAAGAGAACAAAAATATTCAATGCAAAGGAGTTTCTTTAGAAAAGTGCAGACCTGCTTTTCTAATGTGATAATTTCTTTGCAAGCAATATGCACACGTTCTTCCAGCAACTTCAACGCAAGACAGACAAAAATGCTGTGTGCATTTTGCCGTGCCGTCCCCTCTCTAAAAGCCTTCTCAACCTGAAAAGCATATCACAACAAGTCAGATGAGATCCTGAATTCAAACTGGACCAAAACAAGGTTTCACCAAAATTGATTGACCAAATATAATCATCTTGGATAGATCTATTCTATGTGGTGGGACGTTCCCCGATGATCCATAATTCAAGAGTCTAAATTAAACTTCAACACCTCAAAACCAACCACTTGATGAAGAACTTCCATTGCCCTCTCATATGCATCTTATTATCATCTCAACCCAGTCTACATTATTCTTACTTCTCTACTTGAGAAATGGCATCAACATAATTATGAAAGTACTTATGTCGTGTTCCAATTTAAGGAAACATTCAACAATACTCATAAATCAGGCCATAACAACTCAGCTTGTAGCAAAGGACATTACACCTCTACCTTGTGCTTAGTAACCATATCTATGTAAAAGTAATTAAAATGGCTCTGCAGCAACAGAGCCCGAACTATTAATTATGGAACTTAATGTCCAAATTTGAGCAATACCATCGAGTTAGAAATCTTGACTGTGAACATACAATTAAGCTAATTTGAATCTCCTCTTTATGACCAATATTATCCACCAAGCAGTCAACAACACTCAAGGGAACAGAAATAGATTCCGATAAGCAAGATGCAGTAGAACTCGGAATAGACGTTTGACACGTAGAAAAGATTGCCATGTAAGTAAGACAGCAATTTGAAAAAAATTTAACATGCCTGCTCCTTGAATATAACAATTGCAGCATCCAGAAGAAACTCTCGAGCAAGTTCAGGACTCTTTGCATGCTTCTGAGGACGTGAGCATTCTCCATCAAGGTCATTCCTATCCTTGTCCACAGAATCATCATCCTGAAAGCATACGTACAGTTGAGTCAAGCTCCAGAGCCATGCCTATCATATATTTGAACATAAGCTTTATGGCTCAAAACTTCAACTACCTCTTCTTCCTCAGCCTCTTCAGCATGTTCAAAAAACCTTCTAATGCTCTCCCCTCTTGTAATTGTCACGAAACCATTGCCAACTACAAGCCTACTATGCACACATTGTTGACCATTTAAAGCGTGAGCTTTCACGGATATGTCAGTAGATCGGCCATCATGTTTCCAAGCTCTCAGAGTGATAAAGCAAGCACTTAAATCACCAAGGTCAAGACCAGTGACTTGCACAATGTCACTCAGGCCAACATCTTCAAATTCCAGAATGTCAGACTTCCCTTCTCCCGTTCCAATTGCCCATTCAAAATGATGATATAACCCCACGGAGTCCACAAATGTTTGGTGCCAATCAGCATGAACAGTGTCACCAGATACCTGAGAGAAACAGCCAAAGCATAATTGTCAAAGCTGATTACACTAATCCAAAGTCTCATGAAAGATCCAGCTTCTTTACTTTTTGATTGAACGGAACATTATCAGAACTAGTCGTCTCTTTTTAATGATTCACCACAATCCAGATAAGGAGAGTAGAAGCCATTATCAAATAAAACAAATGAAGAGGATAGGAAACCACAAACCTCGTATTGAAAGGCTGTATCTGCAGCGCAGAAACATCTAGTACATCGAGGTTCTTTACGCATCCGCTTGAGCTCCTTTAGCTCCTTAAACTCACGAATGACATTCCTTCTGCAATCTCTGCAAAACCTCTTGCTGTCAAACCTGTACATCCATGCCAAACTTCAACATTACACGACTTTAAGTACTATATATCTGCAATAAATGTAAATCACAGGAAAAAACCTATATAAAAATATATCTTCCATGGAGAAAAGATCTAATCAAGTTCCTATTGTTCACACTCTGAATTAATAATACTCTCATAGTAAGTTCTGTTCCTCAAGAACTTCCTTTGTGTTGTTATAAAATGATTAAGCAGTATAGCCATTTCTCTAGACCAAGCACATAGGTCTACAATTACATTTTGCAATTACCAATCCTTAGATAAATTATCTAAGTCTTTTGCAGGGCAACATGGAGAGGAAAAAAATGTTTACATCTCTCCTAACACCAGTTTAGAAGCACAAAGAAGACAAAGATCAAGACAAAGAAAGTGAAATTCAGTGAGATAATTTTGGATACAGCCAGGTAATCCCAGACAAAGGCAATGACAAGAATTTTCTCTCTCTACAGTGGAAGTACTGGCCCACCGATTATAATGGAACAGGTAACAAAAGAACAAAGACAAAAGAAAGTCATAGGTTATACACACCACTACAGCATGTATCACAAATCCTGAAATCTCCCATTACTTTTGTTCAAAAAGGTTTGAGAGACTGGATTCAAAACCCAGATCACTGACTCCTCCCACAATGCCCCACACCTCAAGATATATCCCTGGGGCTCAAGCACTCAAGCCAACCTACCCACAGGGCATCTAATGCTTCCCCATTCCAGACTCACCCTTTTAAAGATAGAACAGGTAGCACATGAAATCTCATTTACAGCACCAGAATTCATTCATAAACACAAGTTCATGACATTGAGATCTTAAGAAAACACTTAATGTTGTGACCCTACAGCTACTCCAACAATTTACAGCATTCCTAGGCCCCTTCACTTGGATGCACTCTCAGATCTCAGTTGTCAGTTTTCACAATATATTTAGAGCAACACCAACACCCCCCCCCCACCAAAAAAAAAAAAAAAAATACCACGGTGAAAAAGTTATACAGGATAAGGCCACAGAAAAATTAAAAATACATCTCTTATTAAAAAAAAAAGCGTTCATAATTATGTGTTGACAGCACGACTTTGACTTGTAATTGTCGGTTTTGGAAACACAATCAGGACAAAATTTATTCTAATTAGAAGAACTGGATCTTCTCAAAATTAAGCTTCTTATCTCCATTCATAGCTATTGCTAAGATAACCACCTTTTTAATCAGCATAAGGATATCTCAGCTCTTATCCAGACCCCTCATCAACACCCATAGTTCTCCTGCTAATACCCACTCATTTTAACTGCATGTTGTGTATAAAGGAAGAACCACACACCTGTACATTAGCCTCTCGATAAAATCCTCTTCCTTCATCCTCAAGAGAGACTGCCTCGTCTCTTCACCCAGAGCCGACCAGAAGTCCACCAGTGTATCACAAGAAAGTCGGGCTGTATGCAATGCACATGTTTCTCTCATCCCATGTCCTCGGCCATAATTTGTCGTATTTTGGCTTATCCAACCCCTACCTCCCCCACCGCATGCATCAGGATAAAGTAATTCACGTTCCCGTTCTCTTGCACGTGCACTGTCAAATACCTGATTCAAGCAAGTTATCAGCAAATGATAACAAGAAATTGATAATATGGTCATACAGTATTGCACTTACAATTTGGAGCCCCTTCAAAGATTTTGAAAACAAGTAGCCATCTAGAATGGTCAATGATCCATCACGTGTTGTGGTTAGACCACCCCAAGGATGCACAGAAGGATCTTGAATCTCCTCCTGACACCTATTAGTCACACTCAATCCACCCTCATCGTGAGATTTCAAGGAGGCTGCACTATTATCAGTAAGGTGCCCAACTGCTCCCTCCTGCTGGAAAGACTTCCCATACATGACAACTTGTAGAAACCCTTCAAGTAGCAAGCCATTGCAACGAGAACAGTACATGTTCTTACGAGCCTGCTCGAAAAGGGTCTGCTTATCAATCCTCAGGAGCTTTTGCCTCGCCTGTGGGGACAGCTCACTCCAGAACTACAAGAAATATTTCAGGTCTCCTCTTAGTAATAAGTCAATACACGGTCGACTTTTCAAAAGAAATCCATCTAGCAAAAGCCAAACAAAAAAAGGGACGGAGGAGAGTAATAGGGACATGATTGTACAAACCCTTATTAGAATAACCTACATAGTGATTTAAGTTTCTTGGTAAACAGTTTGATAGGCACACAAGAAAGAAAACTGCATATGAAGTTGACATCTAAAATTCTCATTCTTATAAACTATCATGTCTATTTTAGTTTCTTCCGTGTGTTTATTGCACTTTAGACAGTATCATCGCCATAGATTTAAGATGATATTCTTTTATTCTTTTGTCACTAAGGACCCTAAACCAAAAAAAAGAGTCACCATGGATGGGAACTTTGCATGACTGTCCTCATAATCACATCCGCAATGTTGAGAAGCTCCGAGACCATGCAGCCTGTAGTCGATACACGAGACTACCGCAACAGACACCGGCTTACAAAATAAATTGCATACCAACTATACATTCCTATAATGCTAATACTAAATTGTTACTGCATCATGTACATGCCCGATCGTCATTATAATCCAGAAGTATGCCCAATAGAGACAGCATTCAAACAGGATCCGATATCCCAATCGACTGAATACCAATCGAAGCTAGTACAAGCTCAATCCACATTCATTCGATGGACAATCCAATTCACACAGATCAACACAACAATCCAAAATCCAATCCAACGAATTGACCGTCCCCCCAACCAAGGGAAAATCTGGCCGCAAGCCCTCACCTTCTGGAGGTGACTGTAGCTCACGTCGTCGTGTTGCTTGGACCAGAACCCCTTGCCCCCGCTGAAGCCACCGAGCACGGCTGCAGCGGCGCCGGGGAGCACTACCGGATTGGTCATTCCTCTCGGTCAATCCCGGCATCGTCTCTCCGCCTCGAAATCTCAATACCCTGCGCCCAGACGACGGCAATCCGTCCCCATCCCCCGGCGGGGCAGCCGCAAAGGCCCGAGATTTCGGCTCCGCGCGAATCTAAAATCTATAGCCGCCCCCGCCCACTCCCGATTCCGATTGCTCGATCGCAATCCACCATAGCCCAATCTAATTAATAAAAAAAGGATTAAAAAAATGAAAAACAAAAAATCGGAATCCAATCTCAATCTCAATCTCAATCTCAATCGGCAATCGCGACGGCCGGGAGCGCGGCCGGGATCGCAGATCGGCGGAGCGGATTGGAATCGGCGGAGCCGCGGCGGATTTGGGGTGGGGGGGGAAGAGGGATTTCTCTCCTTTCGTGGGGGTGGGAGAGCCCGGAGAGGGAGGGGATCAGAGCGCTTCGGGCTGGAATGCAGGGTTTTGGTTCGACGATGAGATTTGTTTCACCGCTTATATAATGCAACCCCAAAAAAGAGAGAATGTCTAGAGAGAGAAGAGGAGAGAGAGAGAGAGAGAGAGCGGCCTGAGGTAACAGAAAAGATGGCAAAATGAGGCCACGGTAAAGGAGGGGGGAGGGAGAGCCCGCCCGTGTCAAATAATGAAAGATTGAACATCAAAATGGAAGGTGATGGCACGTTTGTGTTGACATTGTGTTGTATTGTGGTCATGCAGGAATTAGGGTCATTAGGGGGTGATGTTTTCTTCCTCTTTTTTTTTTTTTTTTTTTTTTTTTTTTCAGAGTGAAGGGTGGGACCCCGGTCGCCTAGTCGCGGCCTCTCTTTATTTGGCCCGCCCTTTATAACGGAGGGGCTATCTGCGTCGGAGAGAACCGTTGCCAAGTCAAACGAATCCGGCTCGGGTTGGAATCGATCGAGATTGTCATGTAGGATCGCGATGATCGGGGCAAAATATCCGATATGGCGAGGAAATTCGTGGGATTCGCCGGGATTGCATTTATTAAGCTACGGCTTTTGGCACAATGAAAGTGGTTTTTGCTTGGCTTACGGTGGTTATGAATGATGAGAAAATATGACATTGGAAAGAAAATGCCTGCAGGTTCATTTTAATTGCATTTATGAATCACAACTTTTGACATGACAAAAGTAATTTGTTGGCTAGCAATTAATAAAATCAGATTCGATGGGAAAACGTCCACGGGCTCATTTTAATTACATTTATGAATTACGACTTTTGGCATGGCAAAAATAGTTTGCTAGCTTATGAATAATGATTTTTAAAGAAAAAATTGTTCCAAAAGTCGTATTTTTATTGAACTTTTGGTAATACAATCTTGAACATTTTAATTTTGCCAATTGAATCATTAACCTTTAAATGTTTTGCTAATTCAGTCTATCTATCAAATTTTGGTCAGAAATCACTGATATAAACGTGAATTATCCTATATAGCAATTTCGACATTGACATGAATAATTTTTAATAATTTTTTTAATTTTTTTTATGTTTTCCTATTTTCTTCTTTACTTTTCTTCCTTTCTCTTTTTTCTCTTCTTTTTTTCCTTTTTCATTTACCCCTTTTTCCCTCTTCTGTCAACCATTGCATGCCTCATCAATGGCTAGCAAAGGTCGCTAGCCAGGGGCAATGGTTGGCCTCACCAGCCTAGGTGCAATCGTCCCTCACCCAAGGGGTGTCGTTGCCTTAGGCCGGCAAAGGGAAAAAGAAAAGAAAAAGAAGAGAAAAGGAAAAAAAAAATGAAATAAAGAAAAAGGTAAAGAAGGAAAAGAGAAAAAAAATTAAAAAGAAGAGAAAATTAAAAAAATAAAAAAAATTAATAATATTATTAAAAAATTTCTACCAATATCCACGTCAGCAATTTTCTATCAAAATTAATTCAATGAACACAATTAATAAAATACAAAAATGTTTAGGATTCGATCTGTAAAATTGAAATACTTATAACTAAATTAACAAAAGTGCAATAGGTTAGGGACTTTTTGGACAATTTTCTTGATTCTAAATTGCACAAAAAGACATGATCCTTGTGTTGCATCACAACACATAAAATTAATTACTTTTGTTATTGTTATATGGTATCTCAAGTCAAATTTGTTCTTAGCTTTGATGAAAGGTATTTTTCCATACTACGATTTGGACGATAATGGGGAGTGACTTTATGGCCTTCAGATCCAAAGTTAATTACACATGTCGAGATTGAATTTGAGATCTCAAAATCTTTATAGCGCATAATCCGATTATATTTCGGACTTAATCAGATTATTATAATATAAAACCATAGTGGTAGTGGCAATTCTGGCGATATACAAATTGCCACTCTCCAATGCTAATGGTGCCTGTCGTATCAAATGACACAAAAACAAAAAGATCAAAATCAGCTACAGACTAGTAGCAGCCAAATACTGCTACTTGTGTTGAAAAAAAAAACTCCCAAATATTTTAAATTGACAAAACCATATATTTCTTAATATTAATCGATAAATGCAAATGTTATCTTATTTCAGGTAATATTGATAGAAATGATACTTTGTGACCATTGATGGAATCCGAAAAACAAAGTGAGAAGATTAATAGAAACTAGATGAATCTTAATAAAAAATGAACAAGTTAGGAAGAACATAAAGTTTGTGAAGACTTGGAGGTATCATGATAATGTTAATAGCTAAATAAATTCTTGAACACTAATATATTGGGGAAGACAAAATGGATGGCAATACATAAGTCAAGGAAGCATGGATGGACTCACGAGAAGCTTATAGAAGCAACTTACTATATCAACTTAGGTGAGACCAAAAGCAACTCACTTAATTTGCACACTAATATATAGTTGTTCGGCTTATAACCATGCCTACGTTTACTCTCCCATAGTATCAACCACAAGTAAGCTTGAATTCACTAGTAATGTAAAGAGTCGTTACAAAGTAGCAAGTGATACTTTTATCAGAATGTAGCTTTTCATTTATACACTTTTCTTATCATAGATTACCATAAGCAACAATAACCATCCAATGAGATGTTCATCTTATCATGATCCCTCCAAGCCTTTTAAGGGTACCTCCTTCTATTAGACTTGTTCCCACATATCAAGGTTCTTTCAACTTGTAGATGCCTTTTTAAGGATTTGCTTAGGACACAATTGATAGACACAAGTGGTCCCGATAGCAATATCATCAGATTATGAAAAACACCTGCAACTACCAAATAGAATTTAGGATGAATGGTTCGATGATCATCAAAAAGCTATAGCATAGGAAGGTTTTTTCTGATAGAAAGGGCATTGCGGGGACATTAACCTCTTTCCACACGAAACTGAGTCTCTAAATCGTATTCTCTATTTTTTATGCACCTAAATATCCAATTAGCTTACTACTTACCTTTTACCAAAAAAAAATATCTAATTAGCTTAGTCATTACATCTTTTTTAAGGATTGAATGGTAGCGACGCCATCTTTTATATTTCAAAAGCCCGAGATGTCCCAAAAACTTTTCGAAACCCTTTTACCCTTCCTACCAGCACTCGTGCATAGCGAGTCCCTAAAAGCAGGGTGGCGAGGGTGCTCCGCAATGATAACATTTGAGTCTTTAAACCTATGTTGATGTGACACTTGAGCCATCGACTTTTATTCGGAGCATTTAAGTCCTGAAATTTTCACTTTCTTTCGTGTTGGTTCCTTTCTCAACAGAAAAGCCTCACGTTGCCATTAATATGCCAATGGAAAGTAAAAGAATGTCCTTTAGCATTAAATCGCGCCATTTTTTTGGTAAAAATAAACCATAAATAGAATAAATTGAAAAGTAAAGAATAAACTGAAAATTAATGCGAAAATCAGGAATAGGGAGAGGTGAGTGTGCGATGATGACGAGGATGGGGGGAGTAGCGCCATCCCCTTTGTCGCCGCCGGGGTTGGGGGACCCTGCCAGAGTTTCTACAAGATTGGTACACAAAATTAGGGTGTGCATCGAAACGTTTCTAAGAACGCGTTTTGAACACTTCTGTACGGATTTTGTTCGGGGAACAAAAAAAGAATAGAAACTTGTGTTTCTGTTTTTTTTTCTGGAACGAAATAAAAACAAAAAAAGAAATAACAATTTATTGTTTCTTGCTAGAAACAAACAAAAACGAAGAAGCGTTTCTTTCTTCTTCTTCTTCTTCTTCTTTTCTTCTTCTTTTTTTCTTTTTTTTTTCTTTCACGGCCGCCGGCCTCGGCCATGGCCGACGACCGGCCGTCGAGGCTCGGCCTCGTCGGACCTAGGCGAGCCCGAGCTCGCCCAACCAAGGCGAGGCTTGGCGTCGGCCGTGCGGGCGAGGCCGAGCCTCGCCTTGGCCTTGGGCGAGCCTCGGGCTCGGCCTCGCTCGGATCCGGGGCGAGCCCGAGCTCGCTTAGCCAAGGCGAGGCCTCGCCGGGATCTAGGCGAAGCTCCGAGCTCTGGGCCCAAGGTCGACGGCGTAAATGGCCGGGCGAGGCCGGCGGGCTCCGTCGCCGAAGCCGTGATCGGCCGAAAAAAGAAAAAATAAAAAAGAAAGGAAAAAATGAAAAATAAAATAAAAATGTTTAAAAAATTAAAAGAAACAAAAAAAGAATAAAATTTACCAAACGTGTTTTGTTCATTTTTTATTCCCGGACCAAATGTTACCAAACGAGTTCTTTTTTGTTCAAAAATTGTTCCCAAACAGAAAACACTTTTTTTTTTCGCTTTTTAACAAAAAAAAACATAAACGCGTTCATTCGCACTCTTAGTTTTTTATTTCTGTTTTCTGCCGTGACGCTATTGGCATACATAGGTGCCATTTGTGTGAAAAATAAAAGAAAAAGGCAATACAAAATGCCATATAGATTTTTTGACGTTGAAGAATCGAGGACGGTGACAAGTTATAGTTTGGGACTTAAATGCATAAAGTAGAAGTTTCAAGATTCAAGTGCCCAATTTCAAAGTTATGAAATTTGTTCCTTTAGATAATTAGATCAAAAGTATAATAAGGTGATATTCACGACAAGCCTTTTAAAAATTACTGATTTTGTCTAAATCGTTCAACAAGATCTCAAATTATCACATCTTTTAACATTGATCATCCCATCTCAATGACACCTGAACGTGTAAATAATAATGATGATAATAATAATATTATGAAGAATTTGCTGATTTGGGCTACTTTCTGTTGTGTTTACTGCTGAGTTGGACATTCAAAATTCTTAAGTAAGCTTTGTTGATTTTTCTTTCCTTGTCTTTTCTTTTTTTGGGACCTATAAGTATGTTTTGGGCTTTGTAGTTTCTGTATTTTTTTGGCCGATCAAATGCAATGTGTTGTCAATTTATTATCTAATTGTGATGTTTTTATGTAGCATGAGGTGTACCTTTTCTCCTTCTTATGTTTTCAATTCTTTCCATCGTTGTTGTCCCTTAAATTAATAATGATAACTACAAAATAAAGCCGGTGCAAGAGAGTACCTAATCTATCTAGATTGCAATTATCAATGGCATACATTGGACTATGGAAATTTACTTGCAAAAGTATCACAATAAAGCATTATCTTAAATATTCCAAGCAACGTGATGGCAAATGATTTGTTAATGAGAAATCAATACCAAAAGTTGATCAGATATTTTTCCATCAAAAAAAGAATGAAAAGAGGAGTCATCTATGAAGACGTTCAGTGTTATTCTTCTCAGGCAATAAAACTTATGGAGATGAGTTATTATATTGCCCACCATCAGTGGAATCGAGACTTCAAATTCCATCGCCAGGGCAATTAAATGAAAATTACGATTTTTGTGGATATTGTCACAAAAAAATTAAGACAAAACGTAGATTGATTGCCTATATGAAAATAATAAGTCGACTCAAACAATCTTTAAGCAAGAACTGGAATAGCCAATTAGAATAGATTACGTGAAGTCAAAAGTAAAGAATGATAAAACGACACAAATTGCCACTTCAGCCATCACATATATTGAATTTCGAACAAAATCATATTGGAGAAAATGACTTCGCGAACTAAGGTACTTTCGTGGTATGATAGATCTTTATTCACATGCAGCACTATCTAGCTTGATAGAATAGTCCATAATATGCTTTTTCCTCATAAAAGAATATTGTCTAAACCAATTTTTATAAAAAACAAATCATTTGAAATGTTTCTTATATTGGCCTGTAGAGAGAGAGAGAGAGAGAGAGAGAGAGAGAGAGAGGAGACAGTATATATTTAGGCAACGTAAGTTATTTAATTTACCCCGTCAACAACCCTAAACATAAATTATCTAATACTTCTGCTGGTCATGAAAATACACTAAGACTAATTACTTTGACTTTAAAAAGCCAATATCCATAGAGTAAACGGATGATACGCATAGGCTCGCAAAAAATTGAGCAAAAGACCGAGAGCCTGGTAGTTTGGCAAAACAATTGTAATATACATATCAATACTATCGAGAATAAAAAAATTGATAGAACATAATATCAAATTAAATTTGATAATTGTTCCAAGATGGTCATTTCAAACTAGAAAATCTCTACTTTTTGTAAAAGAGAAATAATTTCCGGCATATGGGTAATAAATGTTCTGTCCTTTTTCTTTTTTGGCATCTATATCAACACAAGTCAAAATTTTCGTTTGACTATATCTACAGGGCGGCGTTTCGAAAGCCAAATACTTCATGGTGTTTGCCCCGTTTGGTTGATTTGTCTTTGACCTTTTTGGTCATGTTTTTAGGTTTAGCATATCAATTTGACTTTTAGGGCG
Organism: Eucalyptus leucophloia subsp. euroa; assembly: GCA_017140325.1. Taxonomy (NCBI): domain Eukaryota; kingdom Viridiplantae; phylum Streptophyta; class Magnoliopsida; order Myrtales; family Myrtaceae; genus Eucalyptus; species Eucalyptus leucophloia. Next base: position 34,824,100 of record CM029469.1, on the reverse strand, counting down.
TGCATGATAAAAATTTTAATTCTTTAATTCTTTATTTTTTTGTTCTTCATAACTTGATTTGGAATAGAAATCTGTTTGGTAATTGATTTGATTTTTCTTTTTTGAGCAGATTTCTATTAGAAATATATTTGAAGAAAGAAATCGTGTTTCAAAATTTTTAACTTCTCAATTTCTAAAATAGAAATTAAAAAATTAATTTCTAACCGTAAAATCAATTTTTATTCTAGAAATTTTATTACGCGACCCTTACTTATCATTTATGAACTTAATAACTCCTTGTAAACATTTAAATATAAGCATCTAACCTCTATAAAATCTATGTGAAATTTTTTTTATAGTATTTTGGGCAAATATCATAAAATAAAATAAAAAACCAAATTATGCTCATTATGAAATACATACTCGAAACTTTTTTTGTATAACAAAAACCCTAAACTTGCCAATTACGGTACATTTACCTAAACTTTCTTATGTCATGGAAAACTACAAACACATACATGTGTGACGTGTATACCATTTATTTTAGTTACATCCAAGATGTATTTGTCATACTACTGTAAGTTCAATGTTTTTTATGACACAAAATATCGAGGTATTTATGTCACAATTAGCAAGTGTAGGATTTTTAGTGATAAAAAAATTGAAATATTCACGCTCATGGTAGATATGATTTGGAGTTTTTTTTTGTGATATTAATTCTAATATTTTAAACTTGGAAATGTGAAATACTTTTGTTTTGATTAGAAAGTCAAAATATACATAAATTTATGTAAGTAACCACATTTAGTCCAATAACATTTATATTTATTTGTTATTTTTGTTGAGTGTGGAAAAGCGATTGTTCTACAAATCGGATGGAATAGTTTTAATTGGAGTGGCCAAGCGTCGCGATCGTGGACAACCTTGTAAGCCCCATAAACCAAGCCAACTTTCTCTTCTAAGGATTATTCTCAAGAATAGTAGGACGAATTGTATCAGCATTCACTAGAATGCCACGCCCACCTAACTCGAGCATTCAAAATTTTCGTTTGACTATACCTAAAGGGGCGGCGCCAAGTATTTGTGTCACAATTAGCAAGTTTAGGATTTTTTTTGTGATAGAAACAACATTTGAAATATTATGTCATGATAGATATGATTTGGAGTTTTTTGTGATGTTAATTCTAATATTTTAAACTTGGAAATATGAAATACTCTTGTTTTGATTAGAAAGTCGAAATATACATAAATTTACGTAAGTAACCACATTTAGTCCGATAACATTTATATTTATTTGTTATTTTTGTTGAGTGTGAAAAAGCAATTGTTCTACATATTGGATCGAACATTTTTAATTGGAGTGGCCAAGCGTCACGATGTTGGACAACTGGACGATCAACATCAATCATAGGACCTCGTAAGCCCCATAAACCAAGCCAACTTTCTCTTCTAAGGATTATTTTCAAGAATAGTAGGACGAATTGTATAAGCATTCATGACAGTGCCACGCCCATCTAACTCAAGCATTCAGTCTTTCAAGTCAGATGTACAAATCAACTTGTTTCGACTTGACGTGGCTATAATCAAGAGGCAATAGCTCATGATCAATTTGTTTGTGGTCAACCCCATTTCAAAGATCCTATAAATTGATAGTTATCTCATCCTTGGATTCTTAACACAACTATCTTAACGCCACTCCATGACCCAACTGCATTGGCCTTTGGCATCTCTTGAGTTTCTGCTCTATACAATGAAGCCCTACTTTTCAGCCAACATGAATGTAGAGAAATCGGACCATGACACTAGACCTCCGATCTAGCTCCTACCCTTATGTCTGATTAAATTTGAGCCGATCGTATTGATAGAACCAATTCGATTAAAATTCGGAGATCAAATTCAACCCGATTCATTTTATTGTTTTGATCATGGGATCTAATTCGATGCTAAACCCATAAAATAGAGGAAAGTTTCAATCTTTTTTATTTTCTTCCAGAACATTCTTACTTTTCTCAAAATTTTCCTGATTTTAGTACACTATCTCCCTAAGTTCTTGATATAAAAAATAATTTATTAAGACGACAATGTTGAACCGCTTAGAGCATGATACCGCCAACAAAATCGGATGGCGATGTCGTGGAAATGTCAAGTAAGTAATTCTCAAATCATTACGAGCCAAAACTAAAACCCACTTTGGAAAATGGAATTAATACCACGATAAGGTACTTTTCTTTGATGGAAAAAAAATAAGAAAATGAAAGAATGTGCAATAATGACGACATTTTGTCGTCAATAGACAAGGACAAATTTGTGGCCTCCTCACGTGGCGGCGCCCGTGGGCAGCCTTGCTTTGCCGTTACATTTTGGTGAATAAAAAGAGAGAAAGGTCAAGCGGAGAAAGCCACGTACTCCATACAAAATACAATATTAAAAGACTTAAAAAATATATTTATGTGTTAAAAAATCAAGCAATGTTTTTTTTTTGACCAGCAGATCTCTGCCACATGGTCGGCTGCAGTTGTCCTTTATTAGCTGTTGGGGGAAATCTGCTTTTGTTTGCATCTTAAGATTTCATATTTAATGAACTTCCCCAAAATGATCCCCCGCAAATTTAGAAAGAGATAAACTACTGAGATTTGCTTTAATAGCCACTTTTCTCATATGAGAAGGAAGATATGGAGATTTGAATCCCTACTTTATTGGAACAATTTAGCTTTAGATATGGATTTCGACTTCACACTAATTATAAGAAGAGTTAACAAAAGTCTGATAGTGAGAATTAGAGTAGGAATAAAATATGATTAATAAAAAATAAAAAAGAAATGAGAAAATCTTAAGGCTAAAGTTGAGAATAAACAACAGTGTTGCGTAACTCACTTACATAAATATTTGGATTAATACCATGAAAACTTTAAATCAGACAATAATAAATTCATCCCAAATTAGTTTTTTGACTACGAAAAATCTTAAATTAGTACATTTGTAACAAATTTATTCAAAATTAATTTTTTTATTATCAAAAACCCCAAATTGATATATTTATAACAAATTTATCATTTGTTAATTTCCAATAAAATTGGATTAATACGAAAAAAAAACCAAAAATTGAGGTAAAACCGTAAATGAGTACACCATATAACTTGGCAATTTAATAATAAAATTTAACGAAAACTAACGGAGGTAAATTTATTACAGATAAACCAGTTTTGAGTTTTTGTTTAGGCTAAATTTATTATAAATGTACTAGTGAAATTTTTTGTAATATTAACCCTAAACATTTAGACACAATTTTATGTGGTTCGACAGAAGAGTCTTCACTTGAAACAAGCTAAACCCACCATGATATAACTCGCTCATTAAACACCTCTAATTTGATTTTTCAAAGTAATGGCATAGATTTGTTGTTTTCGGATCAGATTTAAATGTGACATGACATGGATATGACGCTTCCAAATTATGACAGGAAAAAAAAAAAATCGAATAGCCAGCTCTTGAATGAAGTAGAACATGAGACAAAATCCTTTTAGTGCCTCTAATTCGCACATGTATCCATCATTTGACCAACTAGACAAACCTCATTGAGTTCCATTCAGCATTACAAGGTCACCCGTGCCTCATATCATTGCTGTTGCCACAAAACACTGCAACATGATGTTTTCAGCTGTGACAGAATCCTTGACTTTCGCCATAGCTCGAGAGAATAAGATCTCAGGTTCAGAGAAGTATAGATTCCACTGACCGTAATCGATGCGAGATACATTATTTTCTCGACAAATGCATCGGAGATCAAGTGCGACTTCTTCGGTTTTCAAGTGCGGGTTCATGAACCACCTAGGCCAACATGCCAGAACCACCCCCATCCACACATCTACGGAATGCCCGAAATTTTAGGGGCATCGATTTCGACTGGAACTCAGAAACTGCCGATGGGAACATCCCAAAAGGCTAAAACTTTAACTTAGTGAGAGTCGATCAACATGGCAAAACTCGGTGCCGTTCACCTGGATATTGTTGCTTCTCACGCATGAACCACACCATTACAGTGCCTAGAGTTCCCAAGACGATTGCAGCGTGTTCTTGATCATCTCGGGGTAAATGATTTAACTTTAACATTACAGTTACAAAGAAGACAAGAAAGGGTTGCAAATAAGCGATCTGGGGAAGTGTACCGCCTCTGTTTGGCAAAATGAGCGGAATTGAACTACGCTTGAGAGTCAGGACCTGCAGGTTTCGAATTTAGGAGTGGTTGAAGAGCCTTCACAACGATCGTCATGTTTGGTCGGAAATCTGCCTCATACTGGACACACAAAGCTGCAACTGCTGCTAGCTGCGACGGTCAGGTAAATAGCACCAGATTTTAGAAAGGCATTGCTCAAGCTAGCATGCGAATTCAAGGCATGTCCACCCCATCGGAATGTCATGCCAATTCATTCAACATGTAATTTACATTTGATATTTCCTCTCAAATTATTTGCTTCTCATACTCATTATCGAGTCTTTGGTCGATCAAACTAGCCTAATCAAAGTACTTCGACCGTTAATGCTAATCTTACTTTTGCCTCGAATGGCATTCTTTTAAAGTCGGCACGCACTAATCCTAAGCAGGTACATAAAAGCGCCTGAATATTTCTCCATATTCTCAAACAAGAACTAGAAGAACATAGGAAAGAACCTTGGCAATTGCCTTGGGTGGGTAGTTGTTGTTTAGTTTCGGATCAACACACTGTTTCACTTTGTCTTCGCTCAATCTTGGAGTCGCCTGCAATACCAAGAATCTCAATCAGTCAAGTAATCGGTGATGCAGAAGCCTTACCAAGCTTCATGAATTCTAATGGAAAGAGGCAGCAGACCCAAGTGACAAGACTCTGCTGTCCTTTGGGCATTGTGTGATCCACAGGCTTCCTCCCCGTCAATAGCTCCAGAAGGACCACCCCAAAACTGTAGACATCGCTTTTCTGGGTGATCTGCCCTGTCATGGCGTACCTGAAATTCAAAGCGAAACGTCACCATGGAGAAACTGAAAATCGCAGAGAGGAGATCAGCGTTTTCATTTCTAAACCAATCGCTAAAGTACTTCTCCTCGCGTGGGAAGTCAAAAGTTCACATCATTTCCAGACAATTTTGACTTTGGCATATCCCTAATGACCCCAAACGTTATGGCATTCAGCAGCTCCTATAACATTCAAACTAATCACTGTTTCTGCAATGAATGAAAAGCATAAGAGTTGCTTTACCGTTATCCTCATCTTCATGTCGTTTTCAATCAGAAATGTACACCACACTACCTAGATGTATCTAAAAGAGAAACATCATAACTTGTGATCTTGTCATTTCTTTTGATTCTAATGAGCTGAATCTTTCTAAGTATGAACTCTTTCGGCCCACCGAATCTGACCTATTGGTAATGTTGCTTTTTCCTTTCACTATTTCAAAGCGTGGGTCATTCAAGCAAAGGGATGTGTCCTCCTCTTTCCTACCAATCTATCAGTAACTCTAGGGAAACAAACGATCTTCTAAACTATTCTTAGTCTTCAATTCTTCCTAACAAGGCATTGTTTTAGTTTTTCTTGGCTCTAAATCGAGTCACTTACTCCGGAGCATGGTAGCCAAAAGTTCCCAAGACCCTAGTTGAATGCAGCCGCGCTGCGGTATCAGACGATTGGTTTGACAAGTTGAAATCCGCAATCTTTGCCAGGAAATCATCAAACAGAAGCACGTTGCTAGATCTGATATCTCGATGGACTATTGGAGGCTGAACTTTCTCGTGCAGGTACTCAAGGCCTCTTGCTGCACCGTAGGCAATTTTCACTCTCTGGTTCCAACTAAGCACAGGACCCGGTTCAGCATTTTGCACGCCTTTCCTACCTGCCCAAGGACAATGTATTGGATTCATATTTCGCTTTTCTGAGTCATAACGGTGATTATGCTTCAGTTTGGTCGCGGTCATACCGTGTAGTATATCATGTAAAGAGCCCTGAGTGGCAAACTGATACACCAGGATGCGGTTATTAGCCTCCAAGCAGTATCCGATCAACTCCGTGAAATTCTCATGCTTGAGTCTTGAAACCATGGAAAGCTGCATTGGTCGATTACAAGATATGCGCATCATGACATGTTAAATTTCGTTTGATTGGACTTATATATCAGAAAATAAGTATAACCTGAGCCTCGAATTCGGAGTCTGGTTCCTCAGATGAGCTGGTGTCTAATTTCTTTACAGCTGCCCGTTGACCATTGCTTAACTTGGCTAGGAAAACCCGGCCATAGGAGCCTTCGCCAACCAAAGCCTTGGAACCAAAGTTGCCGGTCGTCCGATTCAACTCACCCAGTGACAAAGCGGGCACCTCAATGGGCAAGACCTTTTGTGGAGCTCCACCCCTGGCCACATTAGAGGGTTTTGGCTCTCCTCTCGCATTACCTGCATCACAAGAAAGAGCACCGATACTATTTATTGCAATGCATAAAAGAAAAGAAGGTGCATTTACACATAGTAGTTCAACAAGAGATCCGAGACTCAGCATCGACTGAAGAAAACCATATTGATCCGATGGAAGAGCTGGCTTTCAGGTGAAATGCACCAAGGTTTAATGGATGAACAATATTAATAATGCACAAGATGCTAAACTGACTCTGACAATGAAAAGGAGGCTGGCAAGAGGAGTCGAGGCAAATGAGAAGAAGGCAAATTTTCACATGATTTTGCCAAAATATTATCCCGATCATCATCATCATCATCGAGTCTAGGGGGCCAGATTTATATACCTGGCTGCATGAGAAATGCACACACAATTTAACTGGTGACTTTGCACTTAATTCTAGACAATGGCTGGCCGGGTTGACAGATATAGAGCACAAAAAATTAGGGGACGAAAGCATTATTACCGTATGGGTCGCCTCCTCTGGGCGGGGCTGTGTATTGACTTGCAGGAGGGCCGTAGTTTTCCTCCTCGGATCCTCCGCAGCACAACATAACTCAACCCGTCTCGACAATTTCAACAGGCCATCAACTGAAAGCCCCGTTGATTTGGTTTTTCGGGACGGCTTGAATTCCTGAAATCCTAGGAAACCAACCACCTTCAATGCATCACACATTACTAATCGACAAACCGCAATCAAATTGAGCGAGAACGCCATTTTAAAAACCAAGAAGAAGCAGAGATCCTAAATCATACAACGACACATATCGCAGAAAAAATTGTAAATTCCCATTCCTATTCCCCTCTTCCCTACATCGTCCACAAACACAAAATACATCCCCAGACATGCATTAAACTCAAATTCTTGTCGACTACGCAGGAATTTATCCGAAGAAAAACATCAAGAATCGGAACGGAGGATGGAAAAGTTGCACCACCCACCAGAAGGCCAGCGATCTGACGGACGACCCGAGGAAAAAAAGAGAAAGATCCAGCAGAGCAAGTTGAAATGCGACAGAGCGGGCGAGCGAGCGAGCGAGAGAGAGGCTGAAAATTTGCAAGAGAGAAAGACGGAGGGACAGAGAGAGAGAAGGAGAAGACGAGAGAATGCTCCGTTCCTTGGTTCTTGTGCTTTTCCGGGAATTTTGAGTCAGTCGTCTGTTAACCGCTAAAAACCGAACCGAGCGAACTCCTGATGTACGGAGGTTCCTCGCAGCAACGTGCGCGCCACGAATCGCACGTTCCGACGTTGGCGAATCCGACGGCCCGGGACAGCGCCTTCGTTCCCCCACGTACGCGCGACGTCCACGGGAATCAGTTTGACCCGCGAGAAGCCCAAAAAGAGAAGCCCTTCTTTCTGGGCCGTACGGTCAAGCTGGGGCACAACTTTCCTCAACGCACCTTAACCTCTTTATTGTATATGGGCCACACTACTAGAGCCTCGGAACGTCCGAGTTGAGTCGCGCCGGCGGAGGCAGCCGGAGGGTTGCTCGCCGCCAGCGCGCCCCCACGCGTCCCCGGGCGGACCCCCTCGGCGGCGGGTACTTCTCGAAATATCGGTTGAACTCGAGCACGCCTATGGCCTTCCTCAGCCCGGCCCAAGCCCCGGGTCGGTCCCGCGCAGGTCGTAGTATCCGACGAGCTCATCGAAAGCGCCCACGCGGAGCATTCTATCCACGCGCTTCGGCAGGTCCTTCTTCAGCACGGGCAGCAGCACGTCGACGCACAGAAAGCAACAGTCGTACCTCAAGTCGGGTCTCGCCGGCGCGTCAAACCGCTCCGCCAGGAGAGCGAGGATGGAGGAGGTGGAACCGCCGACGAGGATGGGGAGATTTTCCGCGGGAGGCGACGTCGGAAATGGCGTCGTCGCCGAGGGAGCGGAACTGCGACGGGGGTCATCTCGCCGTCGTCCGGGTCGAGGGAGCCGAGGAGGTGGTGGGGGAAGCCGCGGCGGTCGGTCGGGGCTATCTTGTTGGTCGTGATGTCTAGGCCCCGGTAGACTTGCATCTTGTCAGAGTTAATGACCTCGGAAGGGAAGTGGGAGGCGACGTCGATGGAGAGGCGGGACTTGCCACACCCGGTGGCGCCTATGATGACGACCACCTTGGGGCGGCGGTGGGCGGCTGCAGAGGAGGAGGAGGCCATCGGGGAACGTCTAATTTCTTCCTTCTGATTTTAAAAAACAATTGTCTTAACTTAGGGAAAATGAATATAAAACTGCGGATATCAGTAAAATAATAATTCCCCAGATTTGCGCTTCGCACCTTCTAATTTTATTTCATACCTTATGTTGCTTAAGTTATCGATTATTTCTTACGATAATTAATAACTCACTGTAAAAAAGGATTATCTAATGTGAATTTTAAAAACTAATCCATCTAGAGAACAAAACTCAAGAAAGATTTTATGCTTACGAGTTATATTCAACGAACTTTCATACTTCATAATATAAATATTACATCTTTGACATCTTTTATAGTTTTCGCATGAAAATTTTGAATCATTATTTGTTATGAAGTTAATTGATGTCAGATTAAGACAAAGATGGAAGCATGCTAGCCGGCGTATAAAAAGAAAGTTGTGCATTAATTTTTTTCGAGAAATTATGTATTATTGATATTGTTTTGAATGGCTATTTTATTTCTTTCCCTTTTTCTCTATTGATAATACTTCATTTGAGTAGAATCCACCTTCCAACCTGTCTTGTTTGGACTATGGAGACTTTTTCACCTTCATAAAAATCTTAGTAAATAGATTGCAGAAAATTTAAGGAACCTGGATTCACTAAGGCAAAGCGAAGCATATTTCTATCCATCATCACTACTTTTCTTCAAACTATTAGTTAGGAAGATAGACAGACAAAATGAATGAATGTTATGCATGCTGAATTTAAAATGATATGTTATGGAATGTTGACTATGCAACCTACATGAGACTTTCAAATGTATTTTTGTTCTTTCCCTTGACAAAAAGACAAATGCCCTAATCCACCGGGCAGGTAGCTCTGTTGGTTGAGAGCTTCTTCATTGTCATGGTCGAGAGTTCAAATCCGCAATTATTAATGTCTTAAGTGGAAGGCCATGGTGGTTGGGTCTTGTCTTAGTCTCCCACGGTATTGACACTTGGTCCGAGGTGCTATTCGGGCACTATATGTGCCGTGGGTTGCCGATTAGCGTAAGCAAAAAGGCGAGCCCCCTAACAGATCTTGGATATAAAAAAAAAAAAAAAAGACAAATGCCCTAAAGCCTATTAAATGTGCATGCATTTCCTATTTTACGTGCATTTTCTATTTGGGACTAACCACAAACTAATCCTGTTAGACAAATCCATATGAAGTGCTATTTTTTTATTTTATTTATGAAAACAGCAAATTTAAATCCTAGGATTATAATGTGATCTTATGAACTATTTATTGATATTGAACTATGTGCAATGCCGAGATGCATGTAAGGCCATTAATAGTTAATTTTTTTTTATATGATATGAGTATTAAAAACCTAAGAATATATAAATCTCAAAATAACATGCATTACATGAATATTCCCTAAACTCTAAAAATGCATGAGACAATAAGGAGGCCAGGCCTCAACCAGCGCAACCATGCGTGGGTGGGTCTATTTACAGTGCTTTGATAAAAGGAAAATTCCAAATAATGGCTTGAATGTCCTAAATTTAAATTAAGAAAATTAAAATAATAATTAAATAATACAAATAAATTAAAATTAAATATAGAATATTGAAATTCTAATAAAAAAGAAAATTTAAAATAATAACAATTTTCGTTTTTATTTTTTATTATTTTTTATTCCTTTATTTTAATTTATTTCTTTTCTAAAATATATATTTTCTATATATAATATATGTTTAATTTAGTATTTCAATTTATTATTTAGTATTTATATTGATTATATATTTTAGGTATATTAGTATAGTTTATACTATATTTTTATTTTCTTAAATAAGGAACTGAAATAGATTTTATTTTAAATAAATGCTTAAAGTGGCTATTTAGTTTCAAATAATAACTTGACTTCCCAATTGGTCAAGTGCATTTTCATCATTTACATTTTTTGAATTTTTTTTTTCCTTTTTTCTAGTTGTCTTCTTCACCGTTGGCGGGCCCTTGCAAAAAGAAAAAAAAAAGAAAAAGAAAAAAAATAATTTAAAATTAAAATGATATCTTGACAAAAATGTCCCTCGATCAGTTGGAATATCTAGCCAACCGGTGATTAATGAGGTCAAACCTTATTTCAAACTGTCATGATCACTACAAGTCTTTATCTAAGACTACCATGTCCACTTTAGGTCTTTATTGAAATAAGGTCTATTTCAAACATTTATTTGAAATTTTCTCTTCAATGTATGACATTATGCAAGTGCTAGGTTGTGGTATTGATGAATATAGAATTCCTTGGGAAGAAAGGAATGAATCCAATCTTTTGTAAATAAGATTAGAGAGATAAAAAGGCTAAGCTGCAAAGATTATTGTATGGACCATAAAGGAGTTAGATTCCAACACAAATTTTCCTTTGCCTTAGGAGATAAGCATTTCCTCAAAAAGCTTGGCCACTGACATTGCTTCTCATTTTTCTATCATATAAGCGCTACGTGAAATTCCAAATCTAGGAAATTTATGAGAAATTAGATTAGGCATGCACTTGCTATCTAAGAAAACTTTAGTTAGTCACATGATAACACAAATCATTGCCTTGGCGCCCGATGGAAGATGACGCCTACACCGAAGGCTAACGTACTAATCAAACAACCCTCTAAGAAATGTGCTACCAAAAAATTCTAAAGGTAATTGTCCAATTAACACTAAATCTATTGTAAGAATACTCAATTCATTCATTAACTTTCTAATTTAAGCCAATTCAATCTTAAATCTTTATGCGAAATTCCAATGTAGCTCTCTTGGTCAATTTTTTGCAAGAAATTGCTCACGTAGCAATGATTTCCAATTAAAATTAACCAGAATGACTACATTGAAATCCCATGTAAAAGCTTGACTTAAATTGACAAAGTCAAAAAGTTCTATGACTAAATTGACATTCATGCAATAAATTTAGAAATCATAGGATAATTTTCCCAAGAACTCTACATGTATAATATCACCAAATTTATTAGCTCATAATTTTCTTAATGTATCTACCCGCAGAGGAGGAACCTTGTGGAATCTGAACTTGCAATGCAAAGCAACTTCAGTGAATGGTCCTCAAAATAGAACGAAATGAAAAGGGGAAAAAAACAGAGTTCTGAAAATTTACAAAGGTTGCTGAAGCCCAAAGGGAAAAAAGCCCTTGCGTGAAATTGGGGTTTCTTTTCCTACGCAAAGCCCTTTTTAGGATTTACTCCGTGCCGAAGCTTCCTCTGTGGGCTTTTCTGTCTTACCTTAGTAAAATGAATAAAAAGAATTATCTTCCGACGCAAAAAAATTGTTATTATTTTTATCTAATTCAAGAGCAGAAACTCACCTCGATCGTCGACTTTCCTTTGCATTAAGGTGCTTCCAAGTTCACTGATCATGGATTTAAACATCTCGTAATGGTCATTGCATGTGGCTTTTGATTTGCCGCGGAAGAAAAAAAGAGAACATGTTCTTTGATTGGAAAATACACATTTTACGAAATTTGGAATTTTGCCGGACGCAAGGTGAACCTAGTCAGACGCGTTAAAACGTGCATTTGTGCTACGGAACAATCCCGTGGGTACAAAAACAGTATTCTTCAATCGTTAAAACATAGAGGAGACCAATCAAAGCAGGGCTTAGTTTTTTTTTCGCATGTCTGGAAAAAGCGATATTCAACTCGCATGGCCAGTGAGGTTTCTGAGATCTTTAAAGTGGTGAAGTCAACAAAACTTAGGTGAGGGATGACCACTTCTATTTTCTTTTCATGGTCGATGTCAACAAGCAAGCTAGATAAGAATGGAAGGAACTTTATGTTCCTAGGTTCTGCTCAACTCCTCTGCATCTCCGTCATATTTTCCTCTCTGAACCATCTCTTGCACAGATCACACACACGGATTTTCAGACCTGATTAGATATATCTTTGTATGTATGTCTGTAGAAAGACCTTGTCAAGTTAATAGTATTCTATAAACACAAACTGTGCAAACTGATAGGATCTAGTTATGCCAATGCAAGAGAAAAATTAATGGAAACCTGGAGTAAAACACGCAACAAAACATGAGGATGTCTTTAACTCTGATCCCATCTACTTTGGATTCATCAGAAGAGTCAATCGATTATGAACTGTCTTCATCGATTAACTGTGTTTCTTATTTTCTTGATTCATGTTTTTCAGGTCCATCTAAAAGGAGATATATGCTTTAGCCAGTTTTATCCTGTGCAGTACTAACGTTGCTCGAGTGCTCAGCAGAACTAAACAAAGTGTTCAGGATGTTTTTGGCTTTGCATCTTCAAATGTATCAGGTTGTCCTAATGCTATCTGACCAGAGTTGGGACTGCACGTGCTTTTAGGGATTGAATTATGTGGCATAAAGTGTGGTTTTTTCCAGAGAAAGCCATGCAGGCGCCCCATTGCTGTATTAGCACAAATTGTGTCGTACAGATCTTGATTTTGAAGCGTTCTTAAAATTTTTCTGCATTCTTGAGATATTGATGAGCAGCTTTGAAAGGAATTATACTTCTTATTATCTCTCTTTCTACACATGCTTACTTTGACTCGGAGCCCAGTCTACGAGCGAGGCGCTCTCAGGTGCAATGTTTGCGGGAAGATAGGCATGGGCTTTTCTTATCACTGACAAGAGTGCAAGCTTGATTTGCACTCTCTGCGCTGTTGTACCTTCTTCATTCCTGTCACTCTGCTAGAACAGCAAGTGAATTCCTCTCGTGCCTGGCCATCGGGCCATAGCGTCTCTATCACAACCGTGCCTGGGCTGGGATTCATTAATCATCCAAACGTGCTTCTCGCAGATCAACTTGGATTCCCAACCATGAGATCCCAAGCATTTCGTCTGGGACATGGTCACTATCCAAGAGTGCCTTGTTGTAAATTTTTAGGACACGGATATAGTCAGAGGAAAGATTGGGGTGAGAGCAGTGTGATGGGTCACGCGTTACATGGAATCATCGACGGTTTGACTCAGCAAGCCGGGACGGCTATTTTCCAAGGCTTCATAAAATTTTAGGGGAACATATCTAGTGACACAATCTTCCGCTTATGGGTAACTTCGAGTACACTGTGAGGTACCGAACATACCGCCTTGAATAAAAAGGACAAGATTAGATACCGCTCAAGATTAGATACCGCTATAGGTCTTTGTTTAACTCTACCATTTAGAGATCCCGACAGAAACATGCTTATCGTGGAGTATTCTTTTGACCATGGGCAACAGTGTTTCGCCTAGCAACAGTGAAATGTCGTTATAGCAGGGATTCCACTGGTTCAAGCCATGGTTGCATCATGAAGGTGGGATGACATGATCATTTTTTTCAATTCAATTCAAATATGATTACATTACCATATGCATATTATTAGTTTTTTAGAAAGTATTAAACAAGATTGATTCACGAGTAATCCACATGAATGTCAATTACAAAAGCCAAAAAATATCTATGACGAAATTTATAGTTTATCATTTGATAATGAAATAGTGAATTGTGAACAGTAATGCCAATTAAAAGAAATAAGTTCCCTGACATTGATAATGTTAACCATTACAGAATCAATGGTCTAATTAATTAGAAAAGCTAATTAATAACCAAGGGGTGAGTATAAATGGTAATGGTACCTACGGTTGGAGAAAGATATTGTAGGTTAGGCTTCTTCTTAAGGGTCATGTTGAAGGCTCGATTGGCAATGACCAATAAGCGTTCCTTTGGCACAATAACTGACCCATACTGACTGTCTCTTCTGATCAGTATCCTAAGAGAATAGCCTACGACGCTGGTCTAAGTCGCTGCCTCGGTAAGCGATGATAACTGTGACTCTGATTGGACATGGTCTTCTACCCTATTAGACCATCTGATGGAAATTTAAGCTGTCGTTTGAGATATTCAACTTGATCACCCTGCTGAGTTCTATGTCGCAGAAAATGAATCCAGACATGCTTTGTTTTCTAATGTGACCATTCCAGGAAATATGGCAGCAAATACCTGAATAGAGGGAAATAAATGGCCCCATTACGTTCCTGATTTCGTTATTTTGACTCACCAGCTCCTGTACTGATGACAACAATTTGAAGAGAGTCTTTATTCTTAATAAAGATTATAGGCCACGAAAAACAAATGGTGAGAAGACATAGGCTTTATTCCCATTCCAATTTCTCTATTCCTGGCTGACAAACAAGGCTTAATGATTCATAGTTCAAATGACAAAAATTTCGAGAACAGATATCGTCTAACAAGTCTGATGAATGAAATGTAAATGAACTCAGTTTACTTGTGCTGATCAGATAAACCAAATTAGATATTTGTGAAGAAACATTTGAACTAATGCATGTCATTTTAGCCTCTTCTCTCGGATGCTTGACCTGATGCAAAGTGATGGTTGCCTTTCTCAACTAATCAAAGCAATCCTCCCCTCGAGCATATTTGCCTCATGTTTGAGTCTCTTCATCACTAAATGCATCATCCTTATTCTCACTACTTTCTTCAATGAGAATAGTCAAATACTTAGCAGATATAAGGAGATCATTTTTTCTCTTAAGGTGTAAGATTTGCTTCAAAGGAATAATCTTGTGCACCCAATCCGGCAAAGAAGTTTGTGAGGTAGTTGCTTGATTCTTCCAGAAAAAGTTTAAGGTCAATTTCTGGATTTGCCTTCTGCACACTAGTACTATCAACCTTTTTGCTAGTTTCAGATGGAGCATTTGGAAACTCTCTGCACTAGAGATCTTAATTAACTCAGATGGAGGAATTTCTTCTTCCTCATTGGAAATTATATTTATCTTCGAGAAGTCTTTTGTTGCAATAGCAAGACCTAGCTCCTGAATTGGCACCCAAATGAAATCACACGCTAGGCATTAAGGAAAAAGAAAAAACTAATTTTCGCATTTTAATTATTTATGGTTTTAATAACTCACCTGTGTAGATTGATTCCCCAATGTCTCCTTATCAATGAAAGCCTCCATTATAAACTCGACAACCTCGACAGTTGAGCGAAACATCCTACTTGGCTGTCCATGATAATAGAACTGCAAAGATAATAGGTTGCATTAGCTTCATTAGCATCGAATAAATTCATGGAAGTCATGTGCAAAGTTATTACTCATCAAGGGGTAAAGAAGTTTGAGTATGCTTAATGATAAAATAGGTGATTAAGTTAAATTAAAAGTTTTTGAATCCTTTCATCTAACATACATTACTAGATAATTCATTTCATTTCATGGTAATGTTTTAAAGAAAACCAAATCACTCAAATCTACATTACCTCTTGAAACTTTGATATTATTAAGAAAAGCAAAAGCAATAACAGTTTTGAATATACAATTACCAAATCTAATTTTCCATTTGCCACGTTGTCTACATTCAATATACCACCCTTGAAGCCTTTCTTCGAGTGAAGATATATGTTGGATATTCTGCAATCAATAGGTAATAGTGGCATCACAAAAATGAACGAATTCTACAAATTTCTAGATATATAAATTGATATAATCGATATGAAATTCAATCTAAAAATATAAAGAATAAATTCTAGAAGCCACCTTGTTTGAGTTTGTTGCAATTTGGCAATCGAGGGTAGTACGAAAGATATAGTCTTTTCCCCAACTAGTGTGCTTTTGGCCCTTGATTTTAGCTTTGGTAGAAGAAGATCGATTTGATTGTACACCTGAGATTTAATCATTTGTCATTTATTAGAAAAAATGCACTTTAACTCAAAAAATGTTGTCAAGATCTTCACTATGCATATGTGAACAATGTATAAAAAAATCATAAAGACAATATTACCTCAATGTTTGATGTATTTATCCCACCATAATTTTCAGATAAACAATATGATATTGGATCGGGTCAAAGCACTTCATTTGAACTTTTCTCAATTCTAGGCAACTTCCTACAATAATGAATCATAAGTAGTACACCTTATTATTAAGGAATGGATCATTCATGACTTATAGTCAAAGTCAAAGAATTGGAAACATGTGTACTCTATCTATACATGAATCTTGTGGTTGTAACTTTATATAGATGAAATCTAGTTGCCCACTACATAAGTACATCCAAGTTTATCAAATATACTTCAAGAATCAAGATGAGGGGAATCATGTGCATTGCAATGTGTTATCATGTCAATCTTTTCATGAAGATATCCACATTCAAAAACCAAGTAATGAACCTCATTAAATGTGGTTTTCAAACAGCAATACCCTATAAAGGTATAATTGCATTTATGTCATGGTTTATCTTAGTAAGTATCAAAATAACAAAATAAACATTACATGATATTCGTATCTAGAAAGACTTTATAGAAAGTTAACTTACATTGACTATTGTTCTAAGTGATGTATACACTTTCGATCTCTTCCTTCTCCTTGATTGGGAATATCTAGCTTCTTTGAATCATGTGCTTCATTTGATCTAATTAAAACCTGAGATTTATCTATAGTGGAAGTGATTGATTGACCTACAAGAACGAAAGAGACAAAAAAGAATAAGACATGAGTAAGGAAATTATCAAAACATATACAATTATATCCATTAGTAAACACTATCCAACAATATGAAATGAGAGAAAATATATCCTGCAATATAGGATCTTCAACTATATTCATTATATTACTAATATTAGATTTCTTACTATTTGAGCATTATCATGTAATTGTACTTAAGCATTTTGATATTTTTCTATATGTTGGACTAAGTTTCTATTCACTAGAAGAGTAGATATTAATGTTCGGGGGTTGTTGGTTTGGATGTGTACATTATTAATGTATATAGAACTCATTTCCATAATTGGTATTTTTTTTATACTAAACATTATGCTTATTAAAGAATAATAAACTCTGGTAACACAATTGAAGGAAATGAAATGGGGTATATATTAATAATGTTTACCATAACGTAACTATTTATCTAATTAATTACAAAAGCTAATAAAGATTTGGAATAAAGATTTGGCATTTCAAACAACTTTCATCAGTGTTATTATCTAGCAAATAACAAATAACAGATAACAACTCATACGTGAACCATGCAAAGGTAATACGGTCTGAATTTGTCTAATACAAACACACGTGTTCTAACTCGTGCATCATAATACCCAATGACATGTGACTCATCATTCCCTTAAGTATCCAATACTTAATGGCGAAGTTAATTCAACACACCGGTCTCAACAGGATTATTAATATCCACTTAATAATCCATCGACCAAGGTTGTAAAAAATTTTCAATACACCTAAAAAAATTAAATAACCAATAATAAGAACAATTTAAAGATTCAGTCTAACTATGAACCCGTCACATATATTCTTGACGTCTCAAGAATAGGTCTAGTTGCAAACCGATCTTATGGAATCATTCATCAATATAAAATAATTGGACAAATGAATGAATACGTCATTGCCATTAATTAAATAATAATAATGAAAGTACAACTGAAATCCCTAATATGTAATTATTACATAGTAGCTTTAGGGCATACATCCAACAATTTCCCAGTTGCACTAAAGCCAACTTGTCCAGTACCTCAAACCCATTTTGTCAATATGTCTTTCAAAAGAAGACGAGGTAAGGCCTTAGTGAAGGGATCTCGCCACGTTTTCGCCGAGGCAATTTTCTGCAAGGCGATATCACCTCTCCCAACAATTTCTCCGATGAGATGGAAGCGTCTCTCAATATGCTTGGACTTGGTGAGACCTTGGTTCCTTAGCTTGAGCTATCGCTCCATTGTTGTCACAAAACAATGTGATCGGTTGCTCAATTTAAGGAACGACTCCAAGTTCCGAAATGAACTTCTTCATCCAAGACTTCCTTCCTTTGCGCGCTTCGGAAGCAGCTACATACTCGCCTTAGTGGTGGAATCGGCGTTATGCTTTGTTTGGAACTTTTCCAACTAAGCGCACCACCATTGAATGTGAAGACAAACCCAGACGTAGACTTATAATCATTAGGATCCGATTGAAAATCAGAATCGGTATAAGCTACAACTTCAAATTCTCCTTCCCATATATCAAGAATAAATCTTTAGTCCTTCGCAAGTACTTAAGAATATTCTTGACTGCTATCGATGCTCTTCACTGGATCGACTCGATATCTGCTAGTAATACTTAAAGATGCGCAATATCAGTCTAGTACATAGCATAGCATACATTATGCTTCCAATAGCGGATGCATATGGTATCTTCGCCATCCGCTCTCATTCTTCGGGAGTGTTGGGACACATCTCCTTAGAAAGACGGATCCCTTGCCTAAAAGGCAATAATCCTCTCTTGGAACATTGCATGTTAAACCGTGTTAACACTTTGTCTATGTACGTAGATTGTGAGAGGCCAATCAATCGTCTTGATCTATCTCTATAGATCTTGATACCTAAAATGTAGGTTGCCTCTCCTAAATCTTTCATGGAGAATTTCTGTGACAAGAATAGTTTTATCGATGATATCATTGGTACATCATTTCCAATCAAAAGTATATCATCGACATACAAAACCAGAAATGCAATTGCACTCTCACTGATCTTCTTATATACACAAGGTTCATCCGGATTTTTGATGAAGCCAAACGATTTGACTACCTCATCAAAACGGATGTTCCAACACGGAGGCTTGTTTGAGTCCATAAATGGATCTCTTAAGTTTACACACCTTCCGTTTTTCACTATTGGGTTCAAAACCCTGTGGCTGTTCCATATAGATGTCCTCATCAAGAAAACCATTTAGAAAAGCCGTTTTGACATCCATTTGGAATATCTCATAATCAAGGTGTGCAGCTATAGCCAACATAATCCGAATGGATTTTAGCATGGCCACAGGTGAGAAAGTTTCGTCATAATCAATTCCTTCTTTTTGACGATATCCTTTCGCCACTAGCCGTGCTTTGTAAGTTCCAATTTGACCTTCAGCATTCATCTTCCTCTTGAAGATCCATTTACAGCCAATTGGTACAATACCATCAGGTAGGTCAGTCAAGGTCCAAACCTCATTGGAATACATTGAATCCATTTCGGATTTCATGGCTTCTAGCCATTTACCAGAATCGATGTCCAACATCGCCTCCTCATAGGTTTTAGGATCACCGGGTTGATCACTATCATTCACAATGAATAATGGTTCAATATGATCAACCGAGTGTCTATAACGAGCAGGTGGGCGAGACATTCTCGCACTTCTCCTAAGAGGTTGTGTATCAGAAGCTCCCACTGAATCGAGATTGGTATCGAACTCGGTTGTTTGATACTTCATTATTTTCTTCTTGTAAGACTATTTTCCGTCCAGCACCACTTTCTTGGATGAACCGATTCTCCAAAAAAGAAGCGTGCTTGCATACCAAAATTCTTTGGTCCGAATGAAAATAGAAATAATATCCAAGAGTTTCCTTTGGATATCCAATGAAGCGACCTTGTTCAGATCTTGCCTCCAATTTTTCCACTTTCAGCTTTTTCAAAAAGCTGGACAACCCCAAATCTTAATATGATTAAGACTAGGTTTCCTACTATGCCATATCTCATAGGGCGTAGTTGGAACAGATTTGGACGGCACTCTATTCAGTATATATGCAGCAGTCTCAAGGGCATATCCCCAAAGGGATATTGGCAAATCGGTGTAACTCATCATAGATCGTACCATATCTAATAAAGTACGATTTCTTCGTTCAGATACACCATTATGTTCTGGAGTTCCAGGAGGTGTCCATTGTGATAAAATGCCATTCTCTTTAAGAAAGTCCAGGAATTCAGCACTAAGGTATTCACCTCCTCGATCTGATCGAAGAGCCTTAATACATTTTTTCTGTTTGTTTCTCAACTTCAGCCTTGAATTCCTTGAACTTTTCAAAGGATTCAGATTTATACTTCATGAGGTATAAATAACCATACCGTGACCGATCATCGGTGAAGGTAATGAAGTAATTATAACCACCTCTAGCAGATTCATTAATTGGTCCACATACATACGTATGTATTAATTCTAATATGTCAAGCTCGCGCACTTTGTCCCACAAAGGTGCTTTGGTCATTTTTCCTAGAAGACATGCCTCACAAGTCGAGTATGACTCAAAATTTGAAGGATCAATGTATCCATCATTACTCAACTTGTTAATTCTGTCTTCTCCAATATGACCTAATCGGAGATGCCAAACATACTTTTTATTTGGACCGTCTCTAGGGCGTTTATTAGTTATGGCATTTATATCAATTCTATTTTGCTTATTGACATTGGTAATCGCATTACCGGGCATTGTAATGGTATAAAGATTGTTGGTTAATAAACTAGAACCAACACATATTCTATTATGATAAATAGAACATACATCATCAGCAAAAGAAAATTCATAATTCTCTTTACCTAGACGAGGTATAGAGATGATGTTCCTAACAGCATTCTTATAATGCAAACAGTTCTTTAAAACCAATACATGTCCAGAAGGCAAACATAAACGAAAAGTCCCTATAGCTAATGCAGCAACTCTTGCTCCATTGGCAAACGTCGGGACAATCTCATTTCGCCCTAGCATCCTGCTTATTTCCAGATTCTGCAAAGACATACAAATATGTGAAGTTGCAGCAGAATCTAGAACCCATGAGCTGGATTCAGCACTAACCATAAGATTAGTTTCAATAAGCATAGACACATTACCTTCATAAGGTTGGTCCTTGGGCTTGACCTTCAAGCTTGCGAGGTACTTCCTACAGTTCCTCCTCCAGTGCCCTTTGACACCACAGTAATGACATTTCCCTTTATCAATCATGGGCTTTGGTTGCACCACAGGTTTGGCAGGCCTCTTCCATTTATTCTTTTTCTTCAAAACGGTCTTACCCTTTGAAGAAGAAGCCTTAGCCATAGCCACTACATTTGGCCTCGTGTTATGCATTTCCTTCTCATAAACTACCAACATGCTATGTAACTCAGCAAGAGTTTTCTCCATCTTATGCATGTGGAAGTTTTGGACAAAACCAGAGAAGGAATCGGGTAAAGATTGGAGGATCAGATCCACAGCTAACTCATTGTCCATAACGAGATTCAGCCTAGCCAATTCTTCAATGTGCCGATCATTTTCAAAGCATGATCATTAACAGATGATCCTTCAGCCATCCTCATACGGTACAATGCCTTAGATATCTCATATCTAGAGGTTCGACCATTCTCATCAAAGTATTCCTTTAAATGCAAAATGATCGACCTAGCATCTTCCATAGATTCATACTTCTTTTGTAATTCATTGTTCATCGAAGCAAGCATATATGACCTAACTTTTAAGTCATCATCACGCCACTTATCATAAGTGACACGCTCCTCTTGGGTCCCACCCTCAGGAAAAGAGGTTGGCATCTTTTCATCAAGCACATACCCAATTTTTTCTGAATTGAGAACAATTCTCAAATTCCTCACCCGATCAGTGAAATTAGGTCCGGTCAAACAATTCTTGTCAAGTATAGAAGCGAGTGGGTTTGTGGTCACCATTTTCAGAGTAATAATATATATCCATTGCGAGAAAATAAATTGTTAGCCGTTGTATCTTTCAAAGTAACTATTTCATTTTGGTCTTTAAATGAAATAGATCCTCCCACTAAATTTATCTTCGAATCCCATACTCCTTAAGATGGGAAGCGGTAATCTTTGTTGGGTAAAGATTACTAGTGGGGATTGGAGTCCCACCAGTCCAAAATCCACCTCACCTAACAGTTATTGGTGTCCTATGAATTTAGTGAGTGAACCAGCTTGTTCAACGCATCATATGCGAGTCCCAATCATAACTTCGGCCTCTAGACCATGAAAGCCTCACCTAACGCTTATTGGCATCATGATCATAGTTAAGTGTAGCCCATCGTCTCATGCAAGTATTGAAAACACAAATGATTCCCTCACCGACAGTTATTAGAAATCATTTGGCTTCAACCCCACAGCATCATATGCATAATGGAGTGGTCCAATATTATAAATGGTAATTAACCCCTATGTATCCATAATCGGTTAATTAACCACTATAATATTGGATCAAACCACGACGATGGAAGGCCACGAGTCCGAAACCCGTTTCGACTTAATGTTCTTTGTAAGGAGATTTGGGTCGTTATTAACGGTCTCACTTTGCACATTAACTGGTTTAACATGCACGATAACAAAAACATAATAAATAAATAGATATCACAAAACATCTATCCTATGTGGTGATCATGGAATTATGGTTCAATGGGTCTCGAGCCAAAGAGACCCATTTAGCCATTTTAATGTTTTAATTATATGGACCTGCTTTTCACTTTTTCTTCAATCTTTGAACTCTTCAAAGACCGGGCCCAAAGAGCTCACCGGTTTAATGGCTCCTCCTCTCTTGTAGTATTTACATCAACAATTGAAATACTAACCTATACTAAAATTACATATTAAGAAAAATTAAAGTAAAATAAAAGGAAGGACGCAGCCTCCATTTAATAATTACATCCCCAAAAAGAATACCGTAATCATCATACATTCATCCATACAACAATCACAACAATTAGGGATTTTTCCATGATCACCACCCTTCCTTACGAGCCATAAATTCAAAATTTAAAGCTCTGGAAGGCATGCATAAAATTCTGCATATCATTTGCAAAATATAAACATCAAGTATAACAAGTTACGAATTTTTGATTCAAAATTGATTTAGTTCTAATTTTTGCTTAGTTGATTAAATTTATCACATAAATTAATCAACTTCCATAGGCCACATAAAAGGTAAGAGAACCGATTCTCTTAACAAAATAAATTGGCCATTAGAATGCAAAAATATATTTGAACTACAAATCAATTAAACGCACGAAAACGCCTAAGGTTGGCTCTGATACCAATGTTAGGGTTTCATGAATCATGTATAAGAAAATTAACAAAATAAACGCAGCGGAAACAAAAATATATTTTACACATGATTCTCCTTAGGCGTTGTTCGCGCGTTTTAATCAAAAATCTAAACATAAAAGGGAGTTAAACGAATTACCTCTCGAAGCGTGCTTTAAACAAGTCGGTTCGGATGTTCTACACTTCGAGTCCCACAAGCGTCGGACCTCTAGTTCAGACACACCAACAACAAACGTCGAACGGAAGAGAGAAATTTCAGATATTCGCCACTTCGATTGTGCTAGCAATCATGTGGAAATGATCCGACGTATCCTCAATGTATTATAGTCACGACCCGAATGAGAAAACACTCTACTTTCTCGTATCTCTCGAAGAATACAAGAACACACACGTTTCTCTTTGTTTTTCAGCAACCCATTTTCTCTAAAAACAAATAGCGCACGCCCACCTTTCTCTGTATTTCAACCCCTTGAAGTGTCGCCAAAAATCAAGACGCACACCCACAGAAAATTTCTCTAACTCGCAACCTTTTTGCAGCCTTTCTTTTTAATATTTATACACGAATCAGCAACGGTTGCCAATCGTGGGATCAGCAACCGTTGCTGATCCTCGTTCTCATGCACGATCGAGCACGATCGTGCATGAATGGAACGGTCAGCAACCGCTGACCGTTTATGCACGATTTCGTGCACGATGGTCAGCAGTTGCTGACCATCCATGCACGAACAAAATACGTGTATGATGGTCAGCAACCGCTGACCATCATGCATGAATTCGTGCGTGCATGTGCACGTTTTTCGTGTGAAGTGGTCAGCAAAAATTGCTGACCATTTCCAAATTAATTAATCAATTAATTTCCTTAAAAAATAATAATAATAATAACATAATCCTTAGCAGCTTTAGGGCATCTTCTAACACCTCCACCTTAAGTAGCATTGCCAACACCTCCCCAATGACACCTGCAGCCTTGGCATTGCAAGATCTGCCACACTCCAGAGAGTTCTTAATGGAGTGCTCAACTGTTGATGCTGTCGCCACAATCCTGCCATGATTCCTGTCCATGACATTGGCCGTGACATACTTTAATGATATGAAAAACCTCAACACGTACCTCTTTAGAACTGTCATTTTTCTTCAAGTGATCCTGCAAATGTCTAATAAGCAAGACCATTCAAACAGAAGAAAAATCAACATCCAACGGTAAAATATTATCCGGTGAGTAATTTGCAACCCAAACATCCAAAGGAAGGGACAAAAGAGTTGACCCTTCAAGCTGAAATTTCCAGCGCCTTGCCATTTGCAAGCTGCTATAATTGTTTAACCAGCTTGGAAACAGGACAAATATTCACAATATCATCTCAATCTAGCATCTGTGCCTCCTAAGTTCCAACGTAATTAAAATGAAATTCACTTCTGTCCAAGCCCTTGCTGTTTCTTCCTTTGAGGGGAAGCTTAAACCTGTGTCCTTTATGCTACTCAAGAATAACGTCCCTCATTAGATGATTTTCATCATTATATAAAGAGAAGTGTTAGAGTTAGACTATTGAACCTCACATCTTCCCTGAACTTATGAAGTGTTGTTTCTATAAGATAGACTTCTTTAGTTGGATGTTAAGAGGTGTACCTATGTATTTGGCGAGAGCGACTGTAATATACTTCCCAGTTATGATTTTCTAACAAGTAGAAAGGACAACATATTAGTTACGTGCTGTCAAAATATTCACAGTCCCAACGAGCATCCAAATAGAAGGATTTATTATAGAGAAAATAATCCAGAGCACCAAGCAGATATAATACTCTTAACAGAAACAGGAGGCACATTATTGACAAAATTGGACGGAGCATAGTGAATATAGACGCACTGCTAAGGTTAAATTGAACTAGGCAGAGCACAAACCCATAATTATGTGCTATTACAGAAGAAGCTAATTGAATTAAACCAAACTTATGCACATCCATCGACAAGAATACCATGGTGGTGTCATCTCTGGTCTCTCCAGTTTCCACTCCTATCACATTCAATTTTCTTTTTCTCTTTTCTCAACATATGACCCTCCACAATCCGCCAGTCATACTGGGTGGAGCACACCCAATGCATTTTCCGCCCTTCAATTTCATGGGTGCCATGGGACCCGAATGATCAAAGCTTAGGGAGTGCATTCGTGCACTCTGCCCAACGCACCTGATGTTTTCTCTGTAATGGGAAGCTCATCGCCTAATTTTACTGAGACACTAATTTCTGCAATCCTTTAAAATGGCACAATGCAGGAAGCTGATGAAACTAAGCAAACCCAGGAAACTTGTGTTATTGCAGGGCCAATTCTAGCTAATAAACAACAATATTGCAACCAATGAATCTGCTCAGGTCCTGAATTTCTCCTTACGGGTGGCGATAGATATGTTTACTCCATTACAGCACTCCCTTGAGAAGAAAAAAGAGTCGTGGAATAGGCCAATCCAATGTTATCCAAAACTAGAGATTAACCAGAAACTCCGTGCAAAGTCCACAACTTGAAAATACAGAAAGCAAAAAGACTAACAGAGAAAGCTAATCTGAATAAGCAGACTTACAGAGAACCATAGGAGAGCGACTTCCAGCAGGAGGGAAACAAAGACCGTGCTCAACTGGAGCACAGGAAGCTTCATATGGAGAGAGAGAGAGAGAGAGAGAGAGAGAGAGTATGGGCCTTGAAAAAGAAGGTGGAGTCTGACAAAATCGTGGGCTCTGCCTGTATAGATCTTTGCCTGATGCGAGTGCCTACACTGAGATCTCAAACTACGGGCCGTTCTATATTGAAAGTACGTATTGCACTAGAATAAAAAATGATAGATTCTGTACTTGAAACAATGCAGTTCTCGCCACGTATACATTCCATTGGCGTATCGTGCACCGTATGTATCCTCACGTAATTTCGAATCATTGTCGAGGTCCGTCGTGTCGTTCTTCCTATGGGATAATGTCAAGTACTGAAAGGGTGACTCGTGGTCAGTTCATGCCGTGTTGTGTAGTGCAAAGGAATGAAAACATGTTTCTGCATGTCGTCCGTGCAATAGACTATGCATGGCGTCGGCAACGGGAGATCGTACGTTCGTGCAATGTGAGCTGTTAGTCATCTACATGCATTGACTGCCTCCCACTTGTCTAGAACGAAGCTTCTCTTCTTTTTTTTTTTATTGGGAGAATTGCACCAGAAGCGGGGTTTGATCTGATATGTAATCAAATCCTAAATATTTTGATCTATGTAGTAAAATCTTGAGCTTTTCAAATTAGATGCAATCAAATTCTTCCGATGGCGTCTCATGCGAATTTTGATGACCCATATGTTGGAATTTGAATTGGTGTTCATGACTATTTTTTCTAGCATGTATGGCACTGATATCATTGCACAACATCAGAAAAACTAGACTTTTTAGAAGGAAAAAAACACGATTAGTTTAGAGGAAAAATAAAATAAAAAAGCCAAAAAAAAAAAAAAAAGAGGAAACCAAGTGAGAGAGAAAGAGAGACTCTGAGAAAGTATTCTTTGTGCAATGAGGACTTTTGAAGTTTGAGGGCACCCCATTGTCAGCCTTAACAAAGGCCGACGAGGGTAACTGGCCACTAATGAGGGTATGCGGCCCACGGGTATTATGAGAGAGTCTATATGAGGGCTCGCCTGATCTCGCCGGAGTCGTCGCTCCCAAACGTTTGCTCCTTATAGTCTTTGGTTTTTCATTTCTTCTATTTTCAATTTTTAGCCAATTTTATCTCTTTTTTTTTTGTTTTTAACTATTTTTGACGTGACATCACATCTGTAACATCCTTAATTTTTGACCTATGAGAAATAGCTATGAGTCCAACGTGCTAGTGGTAAAGATCGGCGACTGGTCATTCCAAGAATTGACCATGGACCAATCGGCTTGACCGAAAGGGTAACTGAGACATTCACCATGTACTGATCAAAGAATTGGCCATGGATTGATCAAGAGATAGACCATGGACTACTCTAATGATCACACAAGTGGACCTGAGTAGTTCAATCGATGGACGACTGCCCAACTATAAAGGTTGATCGAGGGATGGTCACGTTTTACCATGGATTGATGGGCGCTCATGAATCAATCTCAAACAGTCATTTTTCGGTTGCAAGTGATTCTACTTAATCATGTACCAACCATGGATGACCATGAGTCGACCCGATACGTGTCGGTTACAAATCGACCGATCTCAAATAACCACATGATAATCGAGAGTCAACCTGGTTAGGCTTAGGGCCATTCCAAGAGCCGATCCACTCGGCCAGAACCGATTTAAGGTTTGGCCATTGAGCCCATGTCTGAGCCCACCAACCTCGTCAAGAAGGCAAATTTTGCCTATGACAACCACATCAAGAATGACTTTGCCACAAATCTCGGGTATATCGAAATGGTCGATAGGAAATATACACAAAAAACCCTTACCCGGCCCCAGTTATACTTCCAATGGCCTATCTCCCATATTTGTTATAATCTTTAAAAAGGGACAAAAGACAACATTTTAAAACCCCCTAGATCATTCATGAGGGGGGGGGTGACTCATCACTATAGGTGGATACTTCTAGATTGGTAATCATTACCAAAGACTTGCTTTGGGAATTAAGCAAAGGATTCTTGACAAATGTACCAATAAGAATGAGACACCATAGGCAATTATTACTATCCTATGGCCCAGGTGCCACCTTATCCTTCTTAGAGTGTCACCTATTTATGATGATTTATTCTTTAATAATGAATCAAGGCCTTATGTGGGCCAATGGAAAGGAGACAAATGAACCCTCAAATTATTAAATTAGGTCATTAGATTTCCACCTTATAAGCCTAGGTGTGCCATCTTGCAAATTAGGCTTGCCACTTCAATTTTGTAGCCATGCCACTTCAAGAAAGATAATTGTCATTTGGATAAGTAATGATGAGAATGGTGCCTATAAATAGGATAAGCCCCTCATTAATTTCCACCATTTGAGCTCTCTTGTCATTCACATGCTATTATCCTATTTCTTTCCTTCCTCTCGACCTTGCAGCGCCACCCCTCACCAAGCTGCTCGCCGTTACTTTCTCGAGATTCATCCAAGTAAGTAAGATCCTATTTCTCTTGAATCCATTGTTAGTCTAGTTAGGTGCTCACTCATTCAAGCCGTAGATAGGATATTGGATCTTTTGCATGGTTTTCTCATGTTAGTTCTTAAATGTGTGCTTGAGTTGTTCACACCCAGAATAAGGCCGAGGTTTGCTCGAGTTGAATTTAATGCAAGGAAAGGTTGCCCAAGGTCACGAGGCCTTTGATCAGGATTAAAGCATGTCGATTCCAAGTCTCATACGGTTTAGGAATCGCTCAAAGTTGTGAGGTCTTGGATCGGCATTGAGGCATGCCATTTCCAAGTCTTGATCGGTACAAGGGTCACCTAAACCCATGAGGTCTTGATAAGGCAATAAAGCGTGCCAATCTTATGTCTTCATTGGTATAGGAATTTGTCCTTAGTGATTGAATCAAGCCATGAACCAAGGGTCATTCACGGCATGAAGTATGTTCATGCTGGGTCAAGGCCAAGGTCCATCAACCTTAGGGTCTTCACGAAAGTGAGGTATACCCAAACCTCAAGGTCTTGGATCGGCATTGAGGCATGCTAATTCCGAGCATTGTCTAGTGTGAGGATTGACGCTAAGTATTCGGTTCAAGTCACGGATCAATGATTGTTCCTGACATATTGTATCGTACAATATTAGGATACATGGCACACGGTATGAATGAGCACGCTTTTGAGCCATGTATGAGTCAATTAATAAGAAAAGATAAGAATCGACTTGTGTGACACACTTTGTGTACATTTCAAGGGAAAAAAGTGCATGTTGTCACATAGCTTGATGGCAAGATCTCGTTGATTGAATGTGATGCCCTAATTGAGTTAGGATACCTGGATCTTAAATTCGAAAGCCTCGGAAAGCTACTCTCGAGAAGTCTCGATCGAGCTGAGATGCCTTGATCGAGCCAAGAAGCCTAGCAAGAAGTTGGAAGCCCTGATTGAGTCGGAAGAGCCTAGTTGAGCTAGGACAATGATAAAAGAATCATTTTATGTGTGCCAATATATGCATAAGTATGATATGTTGATATACTCATTGTTAAGCCGATGATAGTTTTACGTGGATATCATGTATTTAGTTAAGGCATGGTAAGTAATTTGCTATTGATCTATCATCGACACTGTTTGCGAGTGTTGTACTTGCTAAGCTTCGATGATGAGATGCTTTCCTAGTAGAGAACTAGGAATTTTACTTACTAAGTTCCTCGACTCACTTCCTTATCTGCCAAATTTATAGTCATAGAAGTCTTATGTTAGTTTGGGAGCTATAATCACGCTAGAAGAGATAGGAATTCTCCTGGCCTACGTGAAAATTTGTAGTGTGATGTAAAAAGGAAAAATGGTTTGTAGAAAAAAGCTTACGAATGTACTATTGTAATATAAAGTAAAATGTTATGTGTGATGTATGTCCCGGTCTTTTAGCTGTTGTTTGTCTGGGGAGTTTGTTTGTTCATGCTTTTACATGCGTTTATTAACAAGATAAAAAGAATCATAACGGTGACAAATCTGGGACGTCACAAAAATAACAAGATAGAAAGAATAGAACGGTGACAAATCTGTTACTCAAGAGCTTAGAGATGGGGTTGATAAGGGTCGGTACAACACCAGCACCTCAAATGCAAAGATAAACATGAAAATGCCACATCGAATCCCAACATACTTAGGCAACGAATTTGATCGTCAACTTGCTAAAAAGACTAAACTACACCCGATCAAAAAGCATTTTGAACTTTGATTGCAAACATTTAAAACTTTTGGTGCAAGGTTTCCATATTTATTTTGCCCAAGGGTTTGTCCTAAGTGAAGCTAAATTAGCTAGGTGGCTTATTTAAACTCTTTTACAAGCCTACATAAGAAATGGAAAGACAATTTTTTAACCAACCAAAACGTTAAATATGAACATAATATTCTATGATAGACCACCACCCCCATGGTGCACACTTGCATAAATGACTTCTATGGAGCACACTATCATTATTATCCATACCTCAAAAAACACTTACAAAATTTTTTATCATAGATAAATAAATTTTGTGCACACGAAATTTTTTATTGACCCTATAAAATCTATAAGATTTAAGGCCAAAAACCCATGAACGGCCCAAATATATAAATATTGACATTGAATGGTGTGAGGTACCGACGCATAAATAATCCATTATTGATGATCTTTCTTAATTTCTTCGAGAGTATTTCAAGAGAAAAGCAGCACAATAATCATGAGATACCGAAATATTACCACATCAACAAGGGAATTGTTGTTGAGATCAAGAACATATATTCATGAGAAATATTAATCCGTTTTCTTCCGGTTGGGGAAAGATAAGTCATAAGAGTCTAGAGAATATATATATATATATATATATATATAAAAGAAGAGAAACGAAGAGAAATCTATTTTTTATATATCTTCCAAAAAAGCACGGCATTACATTTCTTATTAGTTCTTAGAAAAAAGAAAGAAAGAAATAGAGAAGAAAACGCACATTTATCGTTAGTTGTGACAAGTGATTGCGCGTGATGGAGTTGGGATCGCCAAATATCTGTGAGCAGAAGAAGAGGACAAACATCGTCCAAGTCCAACCATCTTTTTTAACCATTCATCAATATATTTACCCACGAGAGCAATTTGAGAAATTGATTCCGGCTCCATCTTCTTGTATGTGGTCACTGTTCATTTTTTGCCCTTTTATGATCTAGATATGCGAAAGGTGACGATGCTTTGTTTATCTTAAAGCTCTTGAAACGCCTTGCAATCTTCATGAACCGGTGAAATTTAAGCATTCAATTTGTATGTGTAGCTCAACTTCGGAGCAGTAGGCACAATTCAAACGGATAATTTCAAGTTTCTAATTGAAAATCTTTTGAAGCATCTATCTGATTACATCAATCATGAGTATTTTACATAGTTTCAATAAATTAATATAAATAAAAAAAATTTCTCTCTCTTTCATATATTGAAGTGAAACTCGATTTCAGTAATTGATTATTTTTTGTTAAAGAAAGGATTTGATTCATCATATTCAAATTCAAATTCAAATTCCATAAACTACAGACTAGTTGATTCAATCAATCCATAAGATTGGATACTTAGATATTAAATAGGAAAACATTATCTTGTACTACATATATGCTTACGTACATGTATAACATATATAGCAATACTATTACAATTGCTCCAATGTTCTTCAATTTCTTGTACTACCTAGCAAATGGTTTTGTCGAACTACACATTGATGTCTTATTTCGAATTCTCTTCCCCCAAGTGTAAATTAATGGATAGTTTGCTCAAATTTCATCAAGTTCTATTCACTTGCAATTTAGTTCGCCAACTTCTCATCATGTAACAAAAGTCGCTTTCTAGAGTCGGCAATCAAAAGTATGTTTACACGTGCAAATACTATCTACAACAAAATTCCTCAAAGGTAAAAATTTATATGCAAAGCCCTTGTACTATTTCTTGTACACGACCCATATGTATACCCAGCAAATAAAATTATAGTTAACTGGCGAATCAATGATTATAGATATAAATTGTGTAAAAATAAAAAATAAAAAGCACACGGTCCATGTACCGTAGAAAAATAATCTTTTATAAAGACCACCGCAAGGAGTATTTCTCAAAACCTAATATATCTGATAAGTGTGGAGAAGAAATCTTCCAAACAAAATAAAAGTTCCTTGAAAAATCGAACCAAAGTCGTCTTCTATTCAGCCAAGTGTCAAGGTCTACTTTCATCTTGGGTTGGAGAATTGATATCGAACTTAGGTTATAGATCCAAGCCAAAAAGTAACTTGTCAACGAAAGCATTTCCATCGAGTTCCCCAAAAAGACTTTGAATTTCATGCGAGTTGCTCTTGAAAAGAAAGTTTCCTCATTCTGATACCATGGCGTCGGTAAGTGGATGAAGGATTAGCTCTGCTGCCGGCCCACAAACAATTTCAGTAGGTCCATTGCCGGTGGCATCCGGACTGAAAAGATCCAGACTGAAAAGACCTAACAAGGTAGTTTGGACGGAACTATAAGTTAGTCGTACCCACTTGTTGCGCGTGCTCGAACAACCAAGGCTCGAAGGGTTTTATATTTTGGAAGCACTAGTTATCAGAATAGTTTTCACATTGATTTTGTTTACTCAAACAATGTTAATCGAGTGAATTATCACGAAGTAGAGTCCTTTGTACTTAGAAAAATGGACATTTTCTAACTAACCCCTTTAAGGTTCTTCCGTATCATCTTTGAAATATCTTATATATGGATTTTCTACCTCCACACTATCGAGATCATAACTATCGTTAACCCTAGATTAAGAGAATCCAAAACCTTCCTCTTTTTACCTTCCTCTTTTTGCTAATCGTGAGACTAAGATGATGCCCGTGAAATTATTGTAAGATATTGAATTTATATCATCGGAGTTCTCCTCACATTTAGATTTTCACTTGAGACAACCTTAATGGACTTGTGATCGAGCAACTCGATCAATTTTGAACAAAAGTGACTAGCATTGATAGGCTTGCTTTGCTTGCTTTTATGGGCAGAGAGAGGCGCTCAGATGAATCTCAAAAACATCACTGAACATACGCAAAGGAGTTTTTTGCGAGAGCGACCATGTTATTCCATCTAGCTAGCTAAGGTATAACGTCTCGAGCTTTTGGACATTACACCAAGCATATTAGTCACAGCATGAACCTCCACTGAAATCTTGAGTAATTAAGTACATTAATCATCACTTGGACATCCAATGCTTAAATGCACTATATGAGATCAATTAAAATTAAATACATGGGGACAAGAGGAAGAGTCACCATCATCCACTGGCTTGACACCACTAATCTCTGATAAGACTAGGCAAAAGCCTAACCTATCTCGTACTTTTATATACGATAATTTACTTTTATATACGATAATTTCTAAAAGAGATATAACAATAGTTACTAACCTATTTGATTCATGCGAATCCACACAAGAATTCAACTCGGTCGTCGTTAGAATCAACCCTAGTCGACTACTCCTCTCATCACGCTAAATTATCGACTTAAGGGTCATCTCTCTAGACTCTAGCTAGACAAAATCCTCTCGAGCTCACTGGGCTCGCAAGGAATGGCAAGTGCACCTTCATGCTCAAACCCGTATTCTTCGGCCGCCATCTCCAAGAGCCTAAGGAATGTGGGGTGCGCCAGATAGCTCAAGGGAATCACGAACCTCTTGGGTTGGTCTCCTTCAAGAGCCACCACCGCGAAATGACCTTCCTTCACATCGTCGGGCACGGCATCGCCATTGTTCTCGCGCTCATTCGCATCTTCGCAATAGTCATCCTCTTGGTGATAATAAGTTGACCATGAAGGTGGTGATCTCCTACCGAGCGAGAGGCTCTTTTGTAGCTTCTCCACCACAATCTTGAGGTTCACAATGCCCCTCTTTTTGCTACCACTGGATCTACTAAGCTTAGCCATTCGGGATTCCTTTCTCTCTCTTTTTTTTCCTAGGGGGTGGGGGGGATAGGGAGAAGGGAAATCGAGAACTTTGAGGAGTGTTGCCTTATGAGTAGAGTTCGATTTGCGCTTGCTGTGGGTCGTCGTCTGCTGGAGGGCTATGCGTATATATAGCGATGGGAGGCACATGAGAGAGAGAGAGAGAGAGAGAGAGAGAGAGAGAGAGAGATGAACGGTTATGATACGAACATCATGACAATAAGGGTTTAGATGCGAGAGGAAAGAGAGGAGAAAGAGAGAGGAAACGACACGAGGAGGGAGAGAGAGAGAGAGAGAGAGAGAGACGCCGACTGGAGAAATAAATACTGGGGAGACCAGCGCATGTGGTAAGATACACCTTGGCTTACACCTTACCATGAAACGTCCCTTTTCGCTAGTCACGTCTGCCTTCTGAATTATTAACTCCTCTCTCTCTCTCTCTTCTCCCATGTCATGCCTGCAGCCCCTCCGCTCTGGATTTATCTACGACCAACCACTGCCCGACACTGTTGATACTAGTTGAATGTCCTTTCGCAGAGTCCCGTATATGCCACTCGGAGAAAGATTTGACGCGAGGAATGTATGTCCGCACGTATATCTTTTTTCACGCACCAGTTACATTCACATGTCAGTATCTGATTCATTCATGCATGCGTGCATGACCATGTCTTCTCTTTTCGAGCCTAAACATTGATCTTAATGAACCTGTGCATTTGGTATTTACAGATTGGCATTTTTATTAAATTTAGATGCCGAAGTGTAACGAGATCGAAGTACAAAGTAAAGGGTAGGAAAGGAACAAATGCACATGTGTACTTTTCCTATAAAAGCCAATATGCGCTATTTTATTGTCCTGTGAAAAAATGTTGAAAAAAATTCCCTAATTAATTTTGAAGATTGACAAAACTTTGCTTAATTGTCTTTTGATTCTAATGGTAAGCTTTTTCAAGTGAAAACTCTTATATGTATCGTGGGTCATCACTTTTTAGACTCAAGAATGTAGTAACGATCTTATCCTTACTATTTAATCTCAACGGAATAAGGATATTGATCCTACAATGAATCATTGCGCTAACGGCTAAAAGATTGGCATGGATCTCTTCCCTTATATATATTGATTGTCCAAAAGGAAATTATTGAATACAATCTTACTTATTTGGAAAATCTCAATCCATCAACGGGACAACTACTTGAAGACGAAATGTTCTCAAAGGAAGGACTCAACTTATGAAAACCCTATTTGTTGTATGGGCAGTAGATCTTTCGAGGAACTTCATTCTTAGCAATCTAAAAGCAATCTGATCTTCTTCAACATTCAAGTCCAACGGGTTGATTGGTTGAATGATCCTCAAAGCTTGGGCCCAACGGTTAGCTTGGACACTAGGGAGTATAAAAGGAAGTTGTAATGCCAAAGGATGCCAAGAGAGTACTGAAGTTCTAAATTCCACAAGTTCAACAAGTCTTATTCTAAATACTTTCATCTTTTATGAGCTGCTCGTTATAATCTCTTAGAGGTCGAGGGTGTGAGATTAGATATTCTTTCACACTAGCTTAAGTAGTGAATACTCAGTTCTTGTAACCTCTAATTGATTGACCATAATGAAATCTAACCAATAAGTTGTCAACGCAGAAGAGTGAATGCAAGCTAGTCAAAGCCGAAGTACTATAAATTTGTTGTGTGCAATTTTTATATCCCTTAAACTCTTATTTATGTTTTGTTATAGATTATTGCATATCGATAAGATTTAAACACTGCATAGTTTGTTACCAGATGTTGTCCTACTGCAATATTATCTTAATTTTGTTTTAATTTCACATTATCGTCTATTCACCCCTTCTCTAGGAGATAAATCTAGCTCTAACAAATAGTCACATCTGTAGCAGTTTTATCGTTGGCACTAGATGTTGATATTAGTGAGTGAAAATGTAGTCCTTCCACAAACGTGATTAGTTATAACAATCCAATGTTATTTTCCTTCCATTTTGTTTGGCAATGAGTAGATGAACAAGGAGAGACGCTGGACGAAAGAACCGGTGATATGTATGCACATAACCCGCATTCATATTTCTCTCGATTCATCTCTGATTTTAAGCTATTACAACAAGTACGTGTTCCAAAGTAGGTTTTGGAAAAACGCATGAAAGCCAATACCTTCACGCGCAATGCCGACCGACAAAAGTCTATGAACTATTCGTGCATAGTCTATTTGAGTAAACAGGAGAAACACGGGGAACGAGATTTAGGTTCAAAACCACGCATGCATTGTATATGAACATATCATTTTAAGTGCATCGTTACCCGACCCGCATGTAGATACGAGTTTTGCAAAAGTTCCATTGGAAGTAAGATCGATGCTGAAAATGTTAGTCACACACAGGAAGCTATTACAACAAGTATGCGATCCAAAATAGGTTTTGGAAAAACGCGTGAAAGTCAATACTTTCATGCACAACGACGGCTGACAGAAGTCTGTGAACTATCTGTGCATAGCCTATTTAAGCAAACAGAAGAAACACGGGGACCAAGATTCAAGTTAAAAAATATGCGTACATTGTATATGAACATATCATTTCATGTGCATTGTATATGAACATATCAATTCATAAACGGCATCACCTGATACACATGTTGATGCAAGCTCTTAAAAAATGCTGTTGGAAGTGAGATCGACGCTGAAAATGTGCGTCACACAGTAGAAGCTGAGCTCGATGCATGTGGTGCGTCTCAGACTAATTCAATGAGTATAGTCTTTTTGATTGCACAGTGACAGGTGATTTGACTTCGCACGTTCGGAGGGGACGAAGAAGTTTCCAGATAGGTAAATCGAGAGGACAAATCTCTGACAAACTTGTGTGGCTCGCCTGCCTATGGTCCTGCTCGGTACGAATGACTTTACAATGAAGTTTCACAGAGAGAGAGAGAGAGAGAGAGAGAGAGAGAGAGAGAGAGAGATGACTGTCGTGAGAGTTAAAGGGAAAGCAAATGCAATGCATAGATGCCCTGCATTTGCATGTCTGCATGTATCCGGGCAGGCATGCAATTTCCGGCCCCAAAATCGCTCTAATTTCTCATCACCAGCCGACTCGAACGTAACAATTCCTTCGTGTGGACGAGCGATTAGCAGCTTTACATGCTGGTGACGAAAGGCCAGGGCTGCTTCTTACGTGGCGGGGTCCTGGATGCCTCCCCGACCTACTCGAACTTTCCAAACCACCCCCATTTTGCCA
The DNA here is from genome assembly GCA_017140325.1 of Eucalyptus leucophloia subsp. euroa. NCBI lineage: Eukaryota > Viridiplantae > Streptophyta > Magnoliopsida > Myrtales > Myrtaceae > Eucalyptus > Eucalyptus leucophloia. The sequence continues at coordinate 34,786,953 of CM029469.1, read as the reverse complement.
TGTGGACTTCTGGGACATTCGAAAATCGGATTCTTTTGACGAAAAACAAGAAAAAGATCGGATTCAATAAAGTCTGCGTCCATATCCTTTAAACACGTAGTCATGCAATGAGAATTCTCAATGGGGAACAGTACATATGTGTCGGCATCGGAATGCTAATTGTGTTACAGTGTTTTACTTGTGAGTGTATCATATAAAAGTTCTTAAGATCTCTCTTTTCTCGGGAACCTTTTTTAGCATATTTATTGAATTTATATCTTTTTCTACATAAGTAGTTATAAATGGAACTTCTCATCTTATTGCGGGGATTGTGCAAACCATATAATGAGCGACTCATCTTAAGAATTGTCCTCGGGTCTATCCTCAATTTTGCCGATCAATAACTGAAACATCATATATATATATACATATAGGTTAACCTGCATTGAAGTAAAGTTCTTCTACCAAGCTCTTATTTGTGACAATATCTAGGTGAGTAATACACAAAAAACCCTCCAAGACACTAAAGTAATTATTTCTTCTCCTGCCCCTTCTTCTCTCTCTCTCTCTCTCTCTCTCTCTCTCTCTCTCTCTCCTCGCTGATTGCCAGTAGCCGCACCCTCACCGCAGCTCCGCCTGTAGTCCAGTGTTGCCGCTGCTTAAAGAATCAGCCTATCTGTCGTTGCCCAGTCTTGCTACGTCGTCTCTCTCGGGACTTCAGATCGAGATTATGAGAGGTATGTTGACCTTCGATTGAGATTGATGTGTCTACCTGAATCTAGGCAAACCTACAGCTATATGTCAACCAAATCTTGGAAATTATTGCACGGGCTGATCGATAGAAAAAGAAATATTCTAGAAAGAGCATGAGCTTGCATGTTCTTTTTTGAGAAGAATAGAATGAGTTTTCGCTCTTTGTTTGAACTTTTGAAGCACCTTATTATGTGAAGAACCGCGGTGCACACTATTAAGCATATAATGTTACCGTATTTAGGTTGCTGTCTTCGATTTTGACTCGCTTCTTATTCGGCAAATATAATCTCTCTGGCTTTGGGGGCAGCACCAACTACCAAGGGCACGGACAAATATATTTTAGTAACTATTCGTGTAACAAGAGTAGGGAATTATCGCCCTCAATTTAAGTAGTTGGGTATTCAAAAATTTGGGATACTTCATTCTTTGGGAAGAAAGGGATAACTATTTGAATATATGGACTGGCTTGTTTCTATCTTTCAATATCCACCTCTCGATATTTTTCTCACACGTAGTTAGATTATCAAGTGTGCCTAAGGTTTAGTCTCGTCTAGACAATTATGTTTATGTAATATAGTAAGATGTCTGCACGATGTCATTAAGCTAGGTCCCACCATCCAGTTTGTCACGGAAATTGGACATTCCTTGTCGACTGAACTTCGCAAATGCAACAGCCTGTTCAAAAAAAAAAAAAAAAACTTCGCAAATGCAACAGTCATCCAAGACTGAAATGAACACTTTCATTTATGTCATCATACCAGTAAGAGATATTTTTGAAGATATTTTTCTCTATTAGAGATAATTATCATTTTTTTCTTATTTTGTCTCATCTCTCAAGGTTGAGCATATGTTTTCCTTTAATTGTATATATCATTTATATGTTAACTTAAAAAATCATATCTACCAGCGGCTTTTTTGTCGAAAAAACGAAAACCACCATCGAGCTTGCCTCCCTCATATGAAGCACATTTGCGACCACGACAGGCTTCTGTACAACAGTAGCCTCCTGTTGTTTAGCTTGCATAGCATCACTCTTCAGCATATCGAATCGTTGCGAGGATCCACTGGGGCATTTTTCAATTCATTTATTTAAACTCAAGTTGACATCTTCTATACATATAGAGTTCGAGGGAATGTTAGAGATTTATCTCTAGGATATTTACCTATGTTAGAAACAATTTAAATATTTATCTTCGTTCTTTATGTATCTATCAATATTGTACATATCTTTTATTTGATTGTGCATAAACTTGATTAATACGTTACTTAAATAATCATCAAATAAAATCTACGCCTTCTATCTTTTCGCAACATGGGTATTTGTGGAAAAGTGGTCAACAGACAAAGGGCTTATCTCTCTGTCGTGACCATGTGATATAACTCTGTTGCACTAAATATCTTCGCAATCAGAAGATGCGTGCTTGCTTTCAAAACGTGTTAATGCCTGAAAGGGACTTGATAAGCATATTCCATGAGAAAAATATTCAATTTTTAAAGTATTATTACACATACATAACAGAAATTAACGTACTGGAAAGTACAACAAGGGTTTTAGGTGACACTTTCTAACAAAATCATTTCGAATCTAAGGCTTACGTGTCTCTGATCTGAAAAACAAAGACAAAAATAAATCTTCGAGATTTATTCGCCGTCGATTTCGCTTGGTCTACCTCATTACTTATCATGATATTTTGGAGGAAAGAAGGGCGGCTCTCCAACGATATTCACAAGATATTTCAAGGGGACCCCACTCCGAGACCTCTTTTTTCCATGTTTTGGTCAAACTTTCCGACTTTATATCATGAGAATCATTGGGACATAAGCACGCTTTAGTCCATGTAAAGCACGTGCGCATAAGCTGGACAATGAAAAGAGATGAATAGCGAAGAGAAAACTCAGTTGTCTGACGTGGATGCTCATTGTGAGGCCTCTCGACCCTAGTTGTCATCAGAAATATTATCGGGGCAGCATGGTTTTCAATTTGATGAAGAAGAAAAAAAAACAGGTTAGGGCTTTTCTTCAGATATCCCTTTCCTGAATTGAAATAAAGAAATTGCATGATATATTCAAGATAGGAAAATAAGATATCTCCTTTGTTCCCTATCCAATAATCAAATTTTTGAGCTCAATATACTTTACTGTTCTTCAATTTAAGCAAAGAACACCATCTTTCGTAATTTGACTTCCCTAACGTACATCCCATATGTGAAATTTTGGCTACTAGGGGCCGAATTTTGTATTCTCTGAGACTTAGTTCAGAGAATCCAACTAATCTCATAGCATCATTGCTTAACTCAATTCAATTATAATGCAGTTTATGTGGGCTTATTACTACTAAATGACAATGCTCCTAATATGCAAATGTAATTAAACAATATTTTCGTTAAGGATCAAGGTGGATCCTTAAGTTTTCTATGTGATGAATAGGATCGCCAAAATTTAATTGTCAACAACTATCCCTCTTTGAAGGAGAGCTCAAAGAGGTTTCGTTGAAAGACGAAAGATACCTAAATCCTAACTATGCAAATGCAATATTAACTGTTTTCATTGGGAATATGGAAACCCCTCTCTAAATGAGAGCTCGAAGAGGTTTCAATGGAAGATGAAAGACACCTAAATTTAGCATATGTAAATGCAATACAATGACTATTTTTATTGGGAACATGGATACCCCTCTCTAAAGAAGAGCTCGAAGAGATTTCATTGGAAGATGAAAGACACCTAAATTTAGACTGTGTAAATGCAATACAATGAATTTTTGTTGGGAATATGGATCTCAATGAGTCCAAGACCCAAATATCTTCTTTTTGGTCAAAAGTCCAATTCCCATATTTTAAAATGCAATAAAATGTAATGAAAATGCATATGCTAATGCAAAGATAGAATACACACAGGTCATTACTTACGTTGAGATCCAGGAAAGTATACAAGGACCAAGACCCTATATGCCTTCCTTATGTCATATTTCCATGCTCTAGTGTTAGACCAAAACCTAGCCTATGTGTAATCCTTCATTAAATAACTTGAACCTTCAAAATAATTGATGGTGATCTCACAAAATCTCGCAGTACCAACTCCTTATTTGTATATTTTGTTGACTAATTTATGCAAAGGGATTAGTATAGTAGCCACAAACTCAAGGTGCAAACCACATATTATCAATTGTAATTATATATTAGTGACAGAAGCTGCATGTCGCACGGGGGCAACTAATGGTATTTGTCAGGAAGAAGAACAGGAATTACGAAAATAGAAAATATTATCAACTTGTGGATAATGTGGCATGAGGGTGTCCAATCAGATTGCGAGAAAATATATGGCCTTTCATGTTTGATGTGTTGTGGACGAAGTACAGCTTCCGTGTTTCTCTGTATACGGTTTTGTAATGCCGTGCTATGAGCACGTACGCTTCTTTCCCGTTGAAAGCATAAGATATTTAGAAAGTAGGTAGGCAGTGAATTTATTCATTTCAGATGTCACTGTCGCCACATCATATTGGAGAGATCTAAAGAGTGAGATTGAAGGAGTTAAAAGAAAATTATATACAAAAGTTACATATATTTAGATTTGATTTTTGGATGATGGGTCTACTTTTGTTGTGGTGGATGCACTGGATCCGTTTGGACTTATAGAAGGATCCAAATCCTTTCTCGCTGGACTTGTACGAAAAAATTATTCCTTCTTAGCATTTGGTGCTGTTAAGCATGTCTCGAGTTTTGGCTAACATTTAAAGCAAGAAACGAAGTTAAAAAAATGGATAGGCACGAGGTGGAGTTAGTGGGGCTCTCGAATGCAGAAGAATACTCAAGCGGGCAGGCCCAGGCAATGGTCGGGTACTCCGACAGAAGCTAGGTTTGGCCCCAGAACTTTAGCCACTTGCCAGGCACCCGACGGTGCCTAGGATGCCGACTTTGGGGCACCGGGGGATCCAACCCAATGGTACCGGGCACCCGAACATCGATGACATTTTGGCCTAGTTGAAGATCCTTTCGAGAGAGTAAAAGAAAAGGTAGATTACCTATCATAGCCTCTTGAGAGTTTGAGAGTACACTAGAGATATGGAGTGAAACACCATGTGAGGATTTTTTGGGTGCATTCCGAGACTTGGGTACGAGAGACCTTTGGATTTACATTATAATATTTATATATAAAATCGCGTTTTCATCTAACCACTTAAGTATTTAGAAGAGTTGATAGTAACCTTACAATATTGCATATAATATTAGAGCCAAATTTTGCCCTCTTCACGTGTGCATCTCCTTCTGTTAGTCAAATTCCACATGTCACTCTTAATCTCTCGCATGTGTTAAAATATTGAAATATTAAATTACGTATTCATTTGAGAGCTTAAATCGTTGGCTCATGCCTCTCTTAACCTAATTTTAAGTTAATGGGTTGAGGGAGACTATACGTATATAAAGAATATGTAACCCATTATCAAGCATTGCAAGATATTTTAATCCCATAGGCAACAGTTACTCGGATCAGAAGTAACACGTGGAATTTGAGTAATAGAGGTAGACACACATAAAAATGAGCAAAACTTAACTTAATATAATATGAGACTTCATAAAATCAGTGGTAACTATTCTAAAAACTAAGATTTTCATAAGAAAGTTTGGTTTAGTAATTAAATATGACATGTTCAACAAGTGCAGTAGGCGACACTTTCTAACAAGATCATTTCGAAATCTGGGGCTAAAAAGAAAAAAAAAAAAAAAAGACAATAATGTTTTGAAATTTATTTGCCGTCCATTTCGAGGGGTCTACCGCATTGATTGTGCCTTGTGGTGATATTTTGGAGGAAAGAGAAGGGGGCAGTTCTCTGAGACGATGTCTTCAGGAGTTGTCATGGGGATACCCCACCTCCCATAATGCCTTCGACGCCCGGAATCATTTATTTGCCACTTTATATTATTGGGTCGTAAGCGCTTTTCAGTCCACGTAAGCACATGCGCATGAGCTGGACGACGAAAAAGAGCAGAAAAGGTCAATCGTCTGACGTGGACGCCCGTCGTGGGGCCCCTCGCCTGGCTGTCGTCAGAGAAATTTCCGGGGGCCGGCGTGGGGGTCTCGATTCGATGAAAAGGAAACCACACGGATCGAAGGAAAACGAGCCCCAAGACATTATCGGAAAAATTGGACCACTTTCTCTTGGGGACATCATGTTGTTCATCTTCGAGCACTCATGCAATTTATGAATTGGCCGCCACATGCGATCCGAGAATTCTATTATTATGTATCATTGATTCTGCGCAACCGATTGTTGATATGGTATGCCCCATCGATCAGAGGCCCGAAGCACTTTTTTCGCCCTTTTTCAGTGAAAAGTTGCATTAGAAATGAAGACAGGTCGATTGAATGCGAGACACGAGATGAGTGCAAAGGATGCCTACATGGCTTCATTTCTACACACATGGGATGGGGCAGTCGAAGGGTTTCTTACGCTGAATTTCTTTTTGTTTAGTTTTCCCCGTCAATCCGTTTGTTTCGGGGACCCCACGCGGGTGGGGTTTATGAGGAGCGGATGGGCTTGATCAGATATTTTCTATCATTTCAGATAAGAGCAAATACCATTTCATGTGCAAGAACGTGCCAAGTTTCTCTCGAAATTTTATCCACTTTGATCAATGTTGGTTTCAGCCGGAAAGGGAGATTCTTGTTTTGTATGGAAATGTCAATGGTCGGTCATGACATGCGCCCGAGAGGCATAGGCACTCGCTTGACCCACGGGTCTTGGAAGAGGAAGGATATTCAACTTTATGCTCGACAAATAATTAAACTAAGAACCGAGATATTTGCGACCTAGAAAGCTCGACAAGGATTCCTGTTCTGTTCCAATGCTAAGAGAAGGATCATAGGTACTCCATGGAAAGCTCAAGCTCAAATTTGTTCAAGGTGGTTTCCATTATAGGATATATGGAGAAACCCTAGATTGATTAATGTTAGCTCTTTCGAAAATCAAAAAATTGGAATGTAGATACGAAGTGGGGTGTGAATGCAATGCAGAGATTCGCAGGAGGGTTTTGCCGAAAGGGCAGACAGACAAGCATGGGGATGGTCGAATGCCGAATGGCCCTTTAAGAGATCAGTGCCTGACACAAAATCGATCAGGAGGATAGTGTCTAATTGGTACTCTGTTCCGACGAACATCAATCATGCCGGTTTTGCGGGCTCCTTCCATGATGAATTCCCGCCTGCCCCCAATATATACACAGATAAAAATAAAATGAGAATAAATGAAAAGGGTTTCAATTTCATCCTTCAAGACGACCAATTTCTATTTTAGAAAAGAGAAGCATCCATTTTTGCTTGAAGAAAATAACATAAATGTTATATGAGCTTCAATCTAATAGCTAACGCCAACTTTTAATTTGTTTAATGTAATCTTCAAACATTGGTTTAATGTACAATATCCCCTTTTTAATTTTTTTAATACAGTTCTTGAATTTCCGTTCAATATTCAATGTAATCTATAAACTTTTCATATAATTTATACCAATAGTATGGATCAAATTTAATAAATTAAAAATTCCTGAAGAATATTGCATATTTGATCAAAATTTAGATATGACGTTAAATAAATGAAAAGATCATGAATGATGTATATTAAGTAAAAATTCATAAATTATTTATGCTGTAACCTCTTTTGATTGAGGTGAGTCAATTAATTGGTAGCTCAATCGACAAGGACAGTGCAATGTACGGCCGATAACCAGCCAATCAGAGAAGGGTAGAGAGAGGGAAGTTAGAACATCCATAACGCCAACGTGGATGGGGACTCACAGCTCACGGCACAACGTACTACACTGATGATTCTAACCCTTCATTGCTTTGGAAGGCACGGGGGGGCCATTGGCCTCGCGACGACGATAGCCCTAGTTGCCAAGCGACTCGAGCGTTGTCATTGTAGCACAGCTTAGATCTACTCAAAAGTCCGACACGATTGGAGACAGAACGACAAAGAGAATCAAAAGTTTTACCTCAATGACGTTAATGACTTCCCTTATTCAGTAAGAGAAGGAACTATCAAAGTCCTTTTCGATTGACACCGTATATTACATCGGTCACTTCAATCACCTTTTCTTCTTTTGGATTGAGAGTTAGAAAAGAGATCAATCCACAAGGTGTGACCCGCCGTTGGCCATCACTATGTCGTCATCGTCATTCCATACTTGGCAACCATCCCAAACTTCCAAGTTTTTGGAAAGCAAATGAATGTTGCAAATCAAGTACAAATTATGAACCATTGAGAGTTCATCTTGTGCCATGCTCAGGTGACCTCATGTTGCACTGCGGCTGAGTTCCTAAGCTGCCGAGTGATTACATAAAATTTGAGGAAATTTCAAATAAAGGTTCAAAATGTTTTCAATATTCTCGATCAAGGGTTTGAAATGAATTTTATTTTAAATAGAGGTCTCAAATAACTAAGTTAATCTCAAAAATAGGCTTGACCACATTGGCTGATTGAGGGCATTTATGTCCTCTACATTGTTTTTATTTTCTTTTTTTCCATAAAAAGACAAACTAAAAATAGGGAAAAAAAGAATAAAAACTTAAAAAATAAAGAAAAGAAAGCATGAGTCAAATAGAAAAAACCGCAGGCTAGTGGCTACCCCAACCCACTTGCTTGTGGACATCACCCTCTCTTGATTCTAGCAAGGGCCTACTGGCCCTTGCCAAGGCGCTAACGACCTTACTAGCCATGGTTGATGCCCCACCAACAATGGGGTAGAAACCATAGGTACATAGGTGGGGCCTGCCTATTTTTTTTTTTTAATTTAGCGGTCATGTTTCTTTTTTTGGAATGAAAAAATAAAAAAAGGGAATAAAGAAACAAAATAACGAAAGAAAATAAAAAATTAGAGGACAAAAATATCCTCCACAATCAGTGAGGTCAATCCCTTATTTAAGACTAACATGACCGCTTTAAATCGTTATTTCAAACCATTATTTGAATAACATCAATTTCGGGTTTTATTTAAAAAAATGAAAACACTTTATATCATTATTTGATAGAACATTCACTTCAAACTGTGATTTGGAATTTTCCCACAAATTTAGCTGTTGGGGCTCACCGTCTGGGTTCGGCTTCATGATGGCTCCACCTTTAAAGTTCGTTCCATGACTAAAGTAGAAAAGCGCATGTGACCTGGACATGTCAAAGCCCGAAGGCAAGTGAGCAATTGGTCCACGTAACTACTACAATTTCTCCGGGCACAGAAACAGTCGACCTTTACTGCTCTGATATTTTCTTTTGTGCTGATTTCAAGTAATTTAATATTATAGTTATGCCCGTACATTGCGTGGATGCTGTAATATACTATAATGACGAAAATCCAGAGTCTCAGGAGATGGCCATAAGGCAAGATACTGATATCAGATATGAGGAACACAGAACAGAAAGAACGGTGAGAAGGCAAATGCATCATCTATTTATTTCTTATTTGGACATCATATGACACGGGAATTACATCAGATTCCCTATAGCCAATACACAAAGAATAAAAGAAGAATCCTCGCACGTCTCTAAAACTCCGAAAGAATGAATGCCGTCTCCAATGCTTCACTTCTCCAAATGCGGGTATTCAATCTCGTATGGATGCTCTCAGTGTAAATAATGTTTTGTTAGTTTGAAACCTATCTAGGGGACCTGATTGCGATTCATGACCCTGTATGAATTGTTAGTATTTACTAGTATCTACCTAAGAGAGGTGTTGAGTATCTACAAATTACATGCCCGACCTCAAGCACACTGCTTTCATCGTGCATCTTTCTGAAAGGAGATAAAAAGCTGCATCTACAAACAGAGGAGACTATAGAAGACTAATGGGATGAATGCGTTGTCCAATTGTGCCGTGTAGGCCTCCAACAAACCACTCGCAGTTACGGCCAGGAGAAGAGAGAACCAGTGCTGCACAAGTTTGGAAACTTACATCAGAGTTGAAGCACAACTTCATTGCTACTTACTACCAAGAAGGCAGAAACCCAGAAGACATCATAAACTCAAAAATCTCCCAGCAAACAGCAAAATTCTCTCAGCAGTGACAATCATACTCATATGCCGAACATATGGCTCCAGTCACATGGACTTTGCATGCTGATTCTTATGGGTATGTAAAAGAATTACCACTCTACTGAACATTATACTTCTAAAAGATCATTCAAAGCTGAAAAGTCTTCTAACCCTTCCCTAGCCAGTAATTATGAGGCACAGAAAACAGAATGCACGCTGTCTCTGTATTTGCAGAGCCATCCATGTGTGTGCACTGCGCACTTTGTCACAAGGGCACACACAAGCACACATGCATACAAACCCATAGAGAGAGAGAGATAGAGAGAGAGAAACCTGTGTCATAACATAACCCGTCGATGCCAAAAGTGGAAGGAGAGCAGAACATGCAACCAGGACAGAAGTTATACCAGCTGCAGTACCCTCAATTGTTTTCTCTGAATAAACAGTAGGTTTCATGCATCAGTTACCTCAACAAGGAGCCAGCAACCAAATTAATAAGGATACTTACTGCCAGTTTTGCTCCACCTGAGAACCCCATACTTGTGACCAACCAATGATGCCTGAATATAATTGTAAAATGAATTGGATAGCCAAAATGCAGAATGCCAAGTAGCAAAAAGACGGTAAATTCCAGCACTGGATAAATTCTAAACATACATGTTTCCACATCTGCCCTTATTACACACCAGATGCACAAATAGATGATTACTGTAAATAAGCAATTCATGAAGATTGTCTAATAGATGAAAAAAGGAAAAATAGGTTCTTAGGATCTGTCTGTTACCATCACTTATGCAGCAAATTTACTCAGTTCATTCAGTTCTAGATTTTTAATTTGGAAGATCTCATGCTTTCAGTTCAGTCTTGACCCTTATGACTAATTTCAGCAGGCTTTACCTTGTGATTAAGCTAATATGTCTTCCATGATGAGCAAGAAATTAATTATACTGGAAATTCAAAATCAAGTAGATTTCTTATAATAAGAGGACAAGGAAATAATACATGATTAACAAATACAAAGCAATATGTCCTCACCATGGTATCTCCAATTCCAAGGCTCAAAATTCCAGCAAAAGGAGCAAGTGGGCGATCATTGTATCCGAAAGACAGCCACATGGGTAGAGCGCAACCCAATAATAGTGAAAAATGGCTAATTACAGACAAATAAAACAAAATTAGATAAAGTTACCTCTATTATATTACAGAACCATGAATCTAAGCTTTAAGGAAATTGCACCTGACAATAAGAAGATCAGAGTCACGGTGGTCAGTGAAAGCATTCATGAACTGATGAACAAGTTTTCCCAAAGGCCATATTCTCCAAACCTGAATAAGAAAGCAGGGTCTAAAAAGTTATTGTAACTCCGTAGAAAGAGGCTGTCGAAAATTATATACACATTTGCAAAATGATGGGCAACCAATTAATTTTAAAAACAGAAACAGATGAACCATAAGATTTAGATCAACAGAATAGGCTGTAGAAAGCAGGGTCTAAAAAGTATGGGCAACCAATTAATTTTATAAACAGAAACTGATGAACCATAAGATGTACATACACAGAATAGGCTGTAGAAAGCAGGGTCTAAAAAGTTATTGCAACTCCGTGGAAAGAGGCTGTAGAAAATTATATATACATTTGCAAGACTATGGTCAACCAATTAATTTTAAAAACAGAAACAGATGAACCACAAGATGTACATAGACAAAATAGGTGCAGTCTTCTTTACATAATTAATTTTAAAACATGGCCAAAATGACTGAAAGCTCCAGCTTCATATCATACAGATTACAGACATAAGCTTTAATACACCACTGGATATATGTTAAGGAATATACACTAAAGGACAAGGATCAGGCAAGAATATGGAGTCCAAAATCTCATGCACTTACTCGGATTATTTCTATAACCAGGAAAACTGCCAAAGCTGCCCCAAATGCAAGATCAAGAAACTCAGGCTGAAAGAAACAGTCAAGTCATCAGTAAGTATGAGAAAAATAAACTGCATAGATGATGAGGTTACTGTGAAAATGACAACAAATTCTGCTTCAAAGCCAAATCACCTGTAAGATAAGAGCAGGGGAAAACATTGAAACAGCCATTAGATGGTAATATTTCCGGAGAAGTATCCTTTCAACCTTGCTATTCTTTGAAATGTTGTAGAACTTGATAACTGATGCATATATCAAACACACCCAATAGACACACAGTGATAGTCTTTTCACTGGTTCCCCAAAAACAAATGAAAAGACCCTGCAGTCACAAAAACATTCAAGAATAAGAACATATTGCCATGAGATGAAGCTAGTGATTTATATTCTGTGTAAACCATTAAAAGTGATCAGCCACTGTCTAGAATCAAGACCCCAACCCCCCGAAAAAAGCAAGGGTTGTCTACAAATGGGGATGGAAGAAAGGAAAAGATAAAACCCAGACTGTGCTGTTTAAAATTTAGAGCACTTCCAGCAACTCATAAGAGACTTGCAACATGAGAGAGTTATTACCATAAAAAAGGATGTGACTGAAAATCTCGAGCGAACTGCATCCAAGAAGGGGCGATAACAATCAACATACACGCAAGGGATCCAAAGAACAAGAGAGATCTTCTAACTTCGCTCAGCATCCTTGCATCAGAGGTCATAGTCGAAGGGCATTCCCAAAGTCGCAGCAGCAATTTAAAAATAAGTGGAAAAACAAGAAGAGCAAGTAGCACGCTCTGCATTACAAACATCTCCAATTAATATCTTTCCAGACCAGAAACTATGAGGCGCACAAACACCCAATCATCATACCTGGATGATTATGCTCCTCTCACTTCTGTTTGTTGAATACCATGAAGAAACCAAATTGAAGGGAACAAATCTTTCATTAATCTGTTGAAAGTAAAGTGGTTACTGATGATCTGATACTAGTCATGCAAGTCACCAAGAATGGCAAAAGAAAGACCCTCATTCTTCATAGGCTCAAAAACCTTTGTAAGAAAAGAATCCTAACCTTTGTGAATGTGCACGCTAGCATGTCGCCAGAGTAGAGAACTATCCCGGCACTCAACAAAAGGGCTTCACCTGAAAAGATGGAACAGAACTAAAACCTTCAAGAAGAGAAACAAAAATTTCACCGAAAACTATAAAATCTTAGGACATCTCTACTCTACCCCAGCCATTTCCCATGACGATGCATCCACAGGGTTGGTCTCTGCCGGTGACTGAGCCACTAAACTGTACTGCTCTAACATTCTAGCCTCGACCGTCTTCAAAGCTAGGGCCAACTAAGAGACAAAAATGTAAATTTCATTCATTGAGGATGATTGCCAGAGGCCTAGACAAAATGCATACCAACAGAAGCACAGGATGGAAAAGTATTCAGAAGATGCTGAATTAGCTTCACAGCTGCAAATCCGTGACAGACCACCCAAAATAAGTTGAACGCAAGTTGCAAACCTGCAAAAGAACCGTGAAAGCATCAAAACGTTAAGCATCTGTAGCTGGTCAGTTAAAAGATGCCACATTTAAACCTAAGTTATACAAACACGCCAACTCAGGTAGTACTATGAATATGATTCTTCAGCACTTATGTTAAAGGCCATACAGGTATGCTTAAAAGAATTAGTACCCATAAAATGATCTTCTGAAAATTGAACAACAGCTAAGAATGAGAGGTTGAGGGAGATCTTTGATGAGATACTTACCGAAGTTAGACATAATGGCAAGGGAGACACAACATAATGCAGCATAGAGGCCAATGCAACATGACATGAGCCATGAATTAGACTGGATATTTGATGAAGGGGGATAGGCCTTGTCAGGTGAATGCTGCAGAGCTGAATAAAGGAAAACAAGCACACCAAAGGAGCTAACAGATGCAGCCCAGTACAGCATTTTCAAATATTCAAAATCTGCAACAAAACGGAAGAGTTTAATGATTACTTGTCACTTCTCAGCAGTCATTGAGTATAAGGGTGAATCAGGCATTGTGCCAGAGCACTGCTAATAACAAAAGGAACGTGCAATGTGTGCTACGTGTCTCACAATGCAAAGAGAAGCTACGGTGACACAATGCTCATACCCTCATAGCTGACTTGGTGGGGTGAGACTGCTCTAGATAGCTGTATCAACTTTGAGATCAAAACAGTAGGAAGAGTAACTGCCGCCAAGAGTATTCCAGATGAGGCACCAGGCCTGAAATAAAACACAAAGCCAAGCCATTCATCAATTGCATTCTGACTACTTCATCGACTCACTTGTCAAAACAAAGGGCAAGCAAAACTTCCATTATAAGCTTATGACTGGTGCTGTCTCGGCTGCTCCCAATTGGAGATTTCAACTCAATTTGTAATCAATTGATTTTGCAAATGGAGGTTAACACAACTAAAGCATCTTATAACAGAATTTAATCACACTTCTCGGCAAATGAGAAACGCAAGGCAAGTGCAAGCCAGTCATCACTCGCAATTCCGACAGCATAACGATTTCAGTAGCCTAAGCTTCAACAGAATGACACAACGATAAGGACTGTAGTAAATGTAAGTTCAGAAATCTTCAACTGAAATTCGATACAATTTAAACCACAGAAACCGCACAGACCAAAATTGAAGTGCAAGAACATCACATCCGAGGAAAAAAATTTCATTTTGAATTGAGAGAACGGGAAAAAAATCAAAACATTCGAGAGGGCCACCGAAAATTTTTACCTGGTCTTAAATCGGAGGAGGGAAGAGGAGTTCTCGAGGCGAATCTCGACGTGGAAGGCGGCGGCGGCGAGGGAGCAGAGAGCGAGGCCGTGGGAGAGGAGGCAGGGAGGGAGAGAGGCGAGGACGCGCAGCACGAAGAGCAGCACCACCGCCCGCTCGCCGTTCATCAGCGACGAGGCCGCGGCGGCGATCGACGCCATCGCCCGGTCCACCAGTTTCTCAAAACTAATCGCCGCGGCGGCGGCGGCGGCCTTAACGGTCAAGGAACCCGAAGATGCTCGGAGAATCCATGGGAGGAAGGATTTCGCGGGATCAGAAGAGCCGATGAACTTCAATTCTTCAACGTGAAGAAGGTGGAAAGCGTCGTGGTTCTCGAGAGAAAACGTTTTTTCAGCTGCAACCTGCGGCCGGACGAGGTCGCCGCCGTGGCGGATGTCTTGCGTGGAAATTCCACGTGGCGGATCTCGATACGCGGGTACGGCCACGCGGTTTTTTTGGGGGGCCCCGTCAACGTGCCCTTTCCGCGGGAAGGAACCTTGGATTTGTCAAATTCGACGCCTAACGAAGAGCGAGTAATCCTAGGTCGCCTTGTTGTATTTATTTAGATAATTAAGGTCCTTAGCTTAGGGTTAACGTCCATACAATTCCAAGATCCGACTTCGGGCGCAGTTGGAAACCTGATTAAATAAAATTTTAGAGATTTTTGAAAGTTGACGCATATTGAGATAGGCAAAATAAAAATTAAAGTAAATGCGAGAAATCGCGAATAAGAAGGATTTGTTTGCTATAATAATGAAATTATATCATAAAAATGACATTGATTACAATAAATAGGAAATTGATAAATACGTATTTTTCAATTAGAAATATAAAATAAGGGGAAAAGAGAGGAAGTAATATTCAGAAAAACCTAGGTCCACAAATTATTTAGGGCAAGTTGGTTGTACCAAACTATCTACCCTCTTTTAAAACGGGAGGTGCCATGGATATTCTCTTCATATCGTTTTCCTCATTGAGTGCGGGGTGGGTATACGGACCATATTGACCGAAAATTGAGCTATTGACGGGTCTTTTGGGTTGTTGGCCCGTTTGACATCTTCTAATGCATTACATCCGCAATATACAAGGGAAAATTATCTTATTATCCCTAAACTTACCATTTGAAATGTCAATTCAGTTATGAACTTTTTAACTTAATCATAAATTTTTGTGCGAAAATCTAATTTAGTCATTTTTTAATAATTTTTGTCAAAAATTGCTAGCATAATAGTCCATTCATCACCAGCTATCTGTACATTACATCGAAGATCTCTAGCGAAAGTTAGTCAAAATAACTAAATCAGTGCATATATGTTTAGCACTACACTGATAAAATTAAAAAAAAAATTATGACTGAATTGACATCCGTAAAATAATTTAAGATTGATTAGACAATTTCCCCACAAATGGGGGAGCCTCTTCACCTGTGATGAAGTTTGTAAATGAGAATGAAGTATGGACAAAAGACAAATGAACATATAAAATCTCCCTCCCCCCATCTAAAAGTCAAGAAGTGTCTTCTGAAAAATTGTTCAAAAAGTCTTAAACCTACTTCGGTCTTATCAAATAGTTATAAATCTTTTAATTTTGCCAATTGAATCATAAACATTTTTACATTTTATCAATTGAATTAATCTGGCTAATTTTGGCAAAAAAATCATTGACATAAATGTTATCCGTTCTACGTACTACGTAATGTGGGTGGCACTAACATGCACAATTTTTTTTTTTTTGTTCATTCTTGATATAATCCAAATCCCTAGTTTTAATTGCACTAACACCTTGACAAGCCATCGGCCAATGTATATATGTTCCTTTCATTCTAATGGATGCATAATTTGTTTATATTGAATTTTCAAGCTTTCACTTGCATCACATCTATGTATATTATGGACAATTTTCATCCATGCTACAACTTCTAAATTATCAAAACTTACTGTGTAATTCCTACTTTGTATGAATTAATCTATTGGGATCTCTTTAATCAAGTGGATCTCACATGAATCCCATGTAATTCACTGAGACATGACTCTGATGACTAAATTACAGATGCCACTTCTCGCTATCAATTGACCTTTGGAAGTCCGAACTCAAACCACGTGATAATCTACATCATGAATTGCTCGAATCCCTTGATATATATGAAGATGACTAAATATCTAAGTAAATTCCCAAGTACACTTATATACATTAAATTCCATAAACACATAGGGGGCGATGGATAATTACATAACAACTCAGCTCATTCCATCTAATTAATTATATAAGGGGATGACTAATCAAGGATGGATGCTTAATAACTTGACGGGTCTCTTCCATCCAACATGGGGTCTTAAGATATCACAAACTCTCCCATTCAAAGAGTTAAAGTCCTCATCAGCGTTGGCCCGTATCAATCAGTGATATTCCCCCATCCATAACTCATACGGTTCATTCCCACCCCCTCCAACATCCTCCAAATCTTGTCTAATTCCTCCCACCCTGGCAATCAATCCCTGGCTAGATAAAGTATGGGCCCACTTTATCCACAAACCAAACTCCTACTGGCGAGGTCTTGCTCTAATATCATATTATAAGTTACAACGACCCAATCCATTCTACGTTGACCAAGTTCTCTAGAGGAGTATTCGAGTAGCCACACGAGGTGATGACATCTGGGTGTTTATTTATAAATCGCTCCGGACCTCTCCCATCCGATACGAAGCTCGGAACGTCAAGTCATGCATGAAAATTTTGGGTCAAACCTCTTTGGGAAATTGTATGGCGTGCCGGGAGTCGCGAGCGAACGCCCGCAGATTTCCTGTCCTCAAATGGAAACAAGCGAGCGAGCCAAAAACGAGCCGAAACCTTCGGCGGTAAAAAACCTCAGTCGTCCTCAAAACTTCCTTAAAATGCACTTGTGCACATGCGCATCCAAACACATACACTTGCTGTAATTCTTTCTTGCTTTAGAAACGGCATGGCAGACAACCATAGAAAGCCTCACGCCATCATCATTCCTTACCCTCTCCAGGGCCACGTCAACCCGTCGGTGCACCTGGCCATCAAGCTCGCGTCGAGGGGCTTCGCCGTCACCTTCATCAACACGCAATCCATCCACCACCATACCGTCAAAGCCCTCAGTCAGAAACCAGAAGGCGACGGCGAGGCCGATGGCCGCCACGACATCTTCGCCAACGTGCGCAGATCGGGGCTCGACATACGGTACACCACCGTGTCGGACGGCTTGCCAGTGGGGTTCGACCGGTTGCTAAACCACGACCAGTTCATGGCGTCGCTGCTGCACGTGTTCTCGGCGCACGTGGAGGAGATCGTGGGGAACATCGTCACAACGCCCGGCGAGGGGGCCGACTTCTTGATCGCGGCCACGTTCTTCGTGTGGCCGTCCAAGGTGGCGGAGAAGTTCGGGCTGTTGTACGTGTCGTTCTGGACGAAGCCAGCGCTGGTGTTCACGTTGTATTATCACATGGATCTCCTTCGGATCAATGGCCACTTCGCTTGCCAGGGTAAAAATTCACGTTTCGCGTTTGCGTGGCTAAGATCTCTGCCATGTTTTCTATCTCACGTGCCTGTGCATGTTCCAACGTCAACAGATCTGAATTTACAAGCTTTTACCTGATCAGATTGTCGTGAGGACCCGATAGATTACATCCCAGGAGTGCCGCCCCTACAGCCAAAGGACATGCCGTCGTATCTCCAGGAGAGCGACACGTCATCTGCCTGTCACCAGATCATCTTCAACGCCTTCCGGGACGTCAAGGCAGCGGATTTCATCCTTTGCAACACCGTCCGCGAGCTCGAGCCCGGCACCGTGGCGGCCCTGCAGGAGCAGAAGCCCTTCTACTCGATCGGGCCCGTGTTCCCGGAGGGCTTCACCAGAAGCGACGTGGCCACGAGCCTGTGGCCCGAGTCAGACTGTTCACAGTGGGTCGACACCAAGCCCCCCGGCTCGGTCCTGTACGTGTCATTCGGGAGCTTTGCCCATTTGTCAAGGCCGGACCTGGAGGAGATTGCCCATGGGCTCTTGCTCAGCAAGGTCGACTTCGTCTGGGTGCTCCAGACCAACACCGTGAGCTCCGAAGACATCGATCCGCTGCCCGATGGATTCAAGCAAGAGCTCGGCGACCGGGCAATCATAATACCTTGGTGCCGTCAAAATGCAATGTTGAGACACCCAGCAATAGGCGGGTTCTTGACCCATTGTGGATGGAACTCAATATTGGAAAGCATTTGGTCTGGGGTGCCAATGCTGTGCTTCCCTCTGCTGACTGATCAGTTCACCGATAGGAAGCTCGTGGTCTGTGATTGGAAAATTGGATTGAATTTGAGTGATCGGAACAAGACCACTCGAGAGGAAGTCGCCAACAAAATCTCCCAGCTTATGAGCCAAGATTCAGGGAGCAAATTCAAGAACGCAGTCGACGCACTGAAGACGAAGCTGGAGGAAGCATTGATGCCCGATGGTTCATCGACGAAAGATCTCGATCAGTTCATCGTGGACATAAAGGACAGGATTCATCAAAAGGAGCACCTTTCCAATGATGCTTAGATCGATCATCTAGTCACTGGCCCTTCTCCCTTCTCGGTCCAGACATACATTTGTAATGCTCAAAATGTACACTTAGGGCCTGTTTGTTTGTGTTCTTTGTGTCTGTTCATGAACACAATTTCCGTTCTTTTGTTTCGGAAAACAGAAAAAGAACAGAAACACAACTATTTGGATTTTTGTTCCAAATCTATTTTTTTGTTCCCGAAAACAAATTTGAAATAGAAACAAAAAAAAGAAAAACTTGTTTTTGTTCCTGGAACACTTCCGAGGAACAAATTTTCTTTCCTATTTTTTCTTCTTTCTTTTCTTCTTCTTTTCTTCTTTTCTTCTTTTCTTCTTCTTTTTTCTTTGGCAAGTCGCTAGGCGACCTTGTCAACAACCTCACCAGAGCATCACCAGCCCCCAGCGAGGCCGCCGGCCAAAAGGAAGAAAAAATAAAAAAATAAAAAAGGAAAAATAAAATAAAATAATTAAAAAAATTAAAAGAAACAAAAAAATTATATAAGTTTACCAAATGTGTTTACGTTTTTTTCCTATTTCAGGAACAGAAATTATACAAGTTTATCAAACGTATTCTTCTGTTCAAAAATTATTCTCCGGAACAGAAATAATTTTTTTTAATTTGTTTCCTAGAACAATTTTGAACATAAATGTTACCAAACGTATCCTTAGTGCAAAAGTGACGGATGGAGAAAAAACATACCTCTTGAATAATTTGAGCCTAACAGGGTCTTGCCAAATTAATGAGTCCGCAAGCTTCAAAACGCGAAACATCGTGAAGAAACCAGAGCAGGAACAATAGCAGACGGTACACAGGCTGTAGCAGCATCAGGCAGCAGATGAACAGTGTGGAGCCAAAGCCAAACAAAAATTTTATTGTACAGTTCATCTCATGTTGCTCGTGTCCTGTTTACACTGGAAAATTCTACGCACCGATGTGCCTGCTCCTACGCAAAATTGTAACAGAAAAAATGATAAAATTCGATAAACAGCTGCCATGACAAACAGCACTAGGAGATTCTCCCACTTGGAATTACTGTTGCGAGATATGTCATATGTGTTCTGGAGAGCCTCATAACCTGATATCGTCCTCACCTGCCCCACGGCAAAAGAAGTCCCTAGGTACTCATTTTCCAGGAGACCCTATCCAAAAAAATAACATGAATTACTTTGCAAGAACAGCATAAAATATGCCCCCAAGCTCAATTTGATTCAATCCAGAGCCAACAACATATATGAAGTGTTTTCCTAGCCAGAACAACGTGAACCCAATATCCAAGTCAACAACAAGCAGAAATTGTTTTCTCCACCTTTTTTAGCCGGAAATCAAGCAGGGAAATTTCGTGCAGATAGAGTGTTTCCATGGTATCACATGGATAGGAAGCACAGAGAAGTGCTAAGGTTGGTCGCTTAGGCAAAATGGCACATCATAAACTATTTTTAAGCAGTTTAATTTTTGCTTCTACCTGTATAGAATAGGTATGAAAGGCAATGTAGGATATTGGATATGTCCATAATGGTCTAGGCAAAGCATCTCGGATTCTGAAGTAGCCAGCAGAAAGCATCATTACCACCTGACAAGTAAGAGATGTAAGCCATTAGTCCAGCCTATGCACATGAGCACCAAAATAGATAGAATGTTCCACAAGCATAACAGCAATTTATGAATCTGGTGAGCAACTCAATATCTTTCTCTCTCTCGTCCACCATGATAAGGACTACCTCCAGGACATTTAGCAGTACTCCAAAAGGATAGAAGAAAAGCCATGCATTTTCCCATCAATTTATGTCAAATTAAACAGGAAAGATCAAGACAGGAGTTTAATAGAACCAACTCACATGTATGGATACTAATGTCAAGATGCTCCAGAAAATATCTTGCCAAACAGAAGCTACTACCAGCATTAGCCCCTCATTTACAAGGAGGCACATGAAGAAATTTAGCACAAAGTACATCAATAAGCTGAACTCATCTCGTAGACCAGTAAGGAAATAGAAGACGAGGCTTGATGAGATGGAGATCAGAAACAGGAAAGGAATGCTGGAAAGAAGTTGCCCAAGCAAGAACACCAGCGCTCCAGAATGGTGATTCGATTTTTCACTGGCATATATCTGCACAGGAGAAAGCAACGCAGTGTTTCAGGATGCCAAATTAAAGCAGATGGACAAATAAATTTCTTGCCCGAAGAGCAACACTTATTCAAATAGTAGGACCATCAAGTATCTAATCTTTGCCAATTAGCACCACATGAGCATCTCACCCACCCATAAACATTAATAATGCCCTATCAAGGGTGGCTTTTTCTAGCATACAAGGAGACCATTTACTACTCTCAATTAAATATGTAACCTGCTTATTTAATTATTTCTAAAATGAAGAGTAGTTGAAAACACAATATCCACATGACGAGGTCTCCCATTCTGACGGCAATTTACAGAATTTATATAGTTGTTTGATCATTAACATAATTTAAAAAGTAATTAATAGTTACTAAGATACGAAAGGCATTTTTCTGAATAATTAAATAAACATGGACAAACTGATTTTTCACAATCGTAGACATTCATCTTCTCTTTAGAAAAATAGCCAGGGCCCTGATACTACCGGTTGGATTTCATCACACAGCTTTCAGCATTCATCCCACTGAAACACTCTTGTGGCAAGAATAGATCCTCTATATCATGCCCTAAAATCTGCTTATGCCACGTGATCAAGGGGTCATTACGGAAATAGAAAACATCAAGATAAAGGTGAATGACATCATAAAAGTGCAATTGTTCCAAGAAGTGATAGGAGAAATCAGCAAATCATGTCCTAATATCAGCAGCCTTCACTAACAACACGTTCACCCAATACACAATCCCCCAAATCTGCTGTAAATTTTCACACATACTACTAACATGCCATAAGCTCAACAGCTATAGTATAGGAGAAAAAAATCACATTCCCAAAAGACAGAAAAGGCAAGGGCAACCTGCAAACGACCCTTACAGGTACAGAAGTCAACTGGGTAGGCAAATATGCATTCTCATAGAGATGAAGTATAATATCCTGTTCTCAAATATTAACAGAGTATGATATGGCTAGGCAAGTTGATATTTTCTGGTTACTCAATATATCATATCAGGTGGATTTTCCAGAAAAGCCAGATGAAGTATGGATGTTGGTTAGCATTACCTTGATTTCTTTAATATGTGCCGGTACTCCAGCAATGCTAAGGAGGGAAGCAAATGACACGAACGAAAATATTGCTGCAACCCTTGTCTGCAGAATGAGAGATTAGTCAAAAAAACAGAAGAAATTAGTAGAAACAAGCATGCTTTTTGTAGGGAAGCACAAGAGTAGACTCCAAATCTTAAAGATTCAAAGAACAATAAATGGCAGCGGGCCCAGACAATAACATAAACATAGCCCACATAGCAAAGATGTTCCTTGTGAGATGAGAAATCTGATAAATTTCCAAAGGACATCTAAATGCAACCAGATAACATAAATCCACAATTTCAGGGAAACTCACCGCCACAGAAGACAACGAATGTTTCAAGCCAGAAAAAACCGTGCCAACACAGAGTGTGAGAAGCATGCAAAGAATCAAGCGGAGCCAATAATATTTCCACTCCCTTGACATGATAAGTAATGATCTCCATGTCAGGACCGCAATTCGGGTACCACAGCTAGCTTTTCCCTTGCTTTTTAGAGTTGCGCCTTCCTGCAAAAACTTACTTAGTTAAGCAGACAAGAAGATCCTGACAAGAAAAAAATGGACAAAAATTACCAGAAAGCATGCACACCAGCTCTCAAACGATGAGCATGAAACAATAAGTTCTCGAGTCTACCACACTAGGAAGATTGCAACGTGGCTAATATCAGCAGCGCAACATAGAAAGACAAAGTAAACAGTTCTCTCTTTTTGCTATTGCTTCATTGCTCTACTTTGCTATTACAAAGTAAAGCAACCAAAGGCTGTGAGTACCGTGAGCCATTGTTATTAAAGAAAATTACTATTACTGACAAAGCATTGGGGCCAAAGATAAATTGCTTTGTCAATCATGGACTGATGGTTGTCCGCTTAAGTTTATGAGTTAAGTCAAATACACAGCTTTTAGCCAAAAAAGAAGTTAAGCACTGCCATTTGATGTGTAGCTTTCTCCAGATATCATGTTGCTAAAAACTGTAACCAACTACCCATCAAAAACTTAAGAAACAATGCAACAAACAGAAGACGTGTATGTGTACCTTCTCAGTGAGTTTTGATATCATTGTGTCGACCGCAGCAGCATCGGTTGACGATTTATAGGTTGCTTCAAGGGTACGTATTGCCACAGCAGTATCCATATTCACTGAAGAGAGATCGCCATGGTCATCCTGTCAACCATGCACATAATGTTCAAACAGAGGCTGGAGATGACTGAGCACCAAAACTCAGTTTCTCTCGCACAAAAATAGAATATAACGGCTGGATTAATAAAATATGGACGGAAAACACAGCAAGGCATTGCTCATCTTCTCAAACAGATATCATTCCAAATCATAAAGGCCTAATCTCCACTGGAAACAGAATCATTCTACTCCCATCGATCACTAAGCAGAGGAAGACCCATCATTCAGCAGCAAGTACAAAAACAAGTACCTGCCAGTTTTTGCACATCGCAATTATCCTGTCAAATTCTGTGTTTATTGCACGTAGGAAGTGATCGGAAGGACTTTGCATTATCGGGCATGGAAATCCAGCATTGGAGAAGTGCTTCAATAAGAAAAGACAGATTAACTTAGCAAAGCAAACAAGGCAGCAAAAAGATTTTGAAATTTTACAGTCCAACATCACAAGAGCTCAACTTCTATCCTAACATAGAATCGTTAAAATTTATTCAAGGAACATTCCCTTCGTACACCTTTAAGGCAATAAGTTCACTCTATCTTGCTGAGAAACCACATAGAAAAGGAAATGAAATCTAACATGTAGCTTACCTGTAAGCAGGCCAATGTTTCTCCAAAAAATAGAGTATTTCCATTTGAAAGCAGGCATATCCGGTCAAAGAGGCCAAATACTTCAGTACTGCTCTGGTAAATAGTAAATATAAGGGTACACCCGGTGCTTGCAAGTTTCTTCAATGTAACCATCATAAGAAGTGCAGACACACTGTAGAATACAAAAACAGAATCATGAACTTGAGATCATTGCACCCTGAAGTCAAGAAATGCAACAAGAAAGCCCTCGACAAGCACATATCAACCAATACATGATTACGTACACACTGCATGTATGAGGCACACCCTAAAAATGAGAAACCATGTTGATGTTGACCAAAAAACATTCCTTACAATATAATTTTCCCACTGACTAGAATCATCTAGAGCAATAATCTAAAGAAACTGCACATGTTTGAAGAATATCATAAACAGAATCAAGTCTGTATTTAGTATATCTTGATATTTGCACCTCTTAATAACCAACAGCATTAAGAACCTTGTGCTCTCCGTCGCACAATGCTGCATGACAAAATCTTTTGACACAGATTACTTTTAATGAAGCTTAATATTTGTTCCAAAAACTGTTTTTGGTAATCATTTTTCCCTCTCTGATAAATCTTCATCAAATAGATATCCAAGCAACAAAATCCATTCAATAACAACCCATCAATTGCCTAAAATCATGCTAGGTTCCTACAGTTGTTCCGTACTACAGCGGCATGATATGTTAGTCCTTTCTGAAATTATGCATGAAATTGCCCTGCATCAGAAGAGCTCCAAACTCCATTAAAGCAGTCAATTGAACACAAACAAGACAAGCCCCACCCTGCTCCCCCCCCAGCCAAAAAAAAAAAAAAAAAACTACCTGTCTAGATGATAAAGAGGTTCATCTATGAACATAATATGAGGCCTCATCACAAGCTCCCTGGCAATGCTAATACGTCTTCTTTCACCACTAGGCAAGCCCTTCATATAACAATGACCACCAATTAGCTTGTTCGCATAGTCACCCAAAGACATAGCGCGTATTGCATCCTCTACAACACTCCTTTTCTGACAGAAGAAACCTGGTAGTTGAAGTAACGCTGAGTAGTACAAGAACTCTCGAACAGTTAGGGATCCGATTAGAGTGCTTTCCCTCTCCACAAAGCCCTGCAACCCATTAAAAAGATAAAAAGAAAGAAATCAAAATCTATCCTCATGATAGAAATATTAAACCTTAAAAGATAACACCAATTAGAAATGTAAAAGACAGTCACATTCCCTCACAAAAAGAAATAGAACCAATATGGTAAACCAGAAGATAGTGAATACACTTGAGGATTCCTTTCCAAAATAAGTTACTAATTCTTGAATCTGGCCTCCCAAGATTGGAAAAAGGCTCTGAACAAATAAGCAGAGTTGCAGAAATATGAAGACAAAGTTAAGGAACCTTCAGGATGCTAGGCATCAAATAGAAACGCTGGACAGAATGTCACTTCTGGAGGCAAATTATCTAACGTTATGTAAAAGCAACAGAATGGAAGAAATCGCATGACCCGCGGTAAAAGTAACTTCGCCTGGTAAACTAATCTTCTTTCACCGGGCATGCATCCACATAAAATAACAAACTAGATCTCATTTTCCAACCACAGTGGAAATGACAAACAATATGCTTGACAGGTAGCTCAGGCATTTGCAGTTGATGGTTAATATAGTATCGTAGCCTACATTCAGGAGACCCCTCACAGTGTGTCTGAAAGTCATATTTGCAATGGTCAACACTCTATGCGCAAGTGGGTGTTATTGGTTTCCCAGAACATAAGCTTTCAAGAAAATGACTCCAAGAGAAATCTAGTGTGCTTGTCTGAGTACCCATAGTAAATTAGCAAACTTGAACAATTTACATGATGGCATTCTAATGTTATTAGTAGGAGAGTTCCCAAACAAAAGAAGATTGTGCATCAACAAAAGATTACAGAATACCAAGGAAGTAAAATCTTCTAAAGAAAAATTAAGCATTATGACAAGATATTGCACAATGTACTTACATATGACCCATAAGGCATATGAGATTTGGCCCCGTTCACAAACACTTCACCATACATTCTGGCTGAATCAGGCAATCTACCTGAAGAACAAGCATAGAAGATACAGTATTAGTTTCGAGCTATTAAGAGCAAAACCACTTTCAATATGCTACCTCACTAAACTAATCAATCAAAAGTAACTACCTGCAATTGCCCTTAATAAAGTGGATTTCCCCGATTTGGCAGGGCCCATGATAACTGTCATTGTTCCAGGCAACGCATAGCCATTAGAACTTTTCACAACCTTGTCAGAATACTTCCTTTTACCCTTGATTGTAACAGTTAAGTCCCTCCAAACAATGGATGCCCCTGCAATCTTTCTAGCGACCACTGCACTCTCTGGTAAAGGGGGGGATGGCATGGACCCGCTATTAAGCTTTGAAAGAGATGGCGAAGCTGGAGTGGTCGCAACGTGGATAGAGTCTCCGCCATCCTCCACTCTAACATCGACATCAGTGTCCTCCCACTCTGGGGAATCCTCAAACGAAATGGGCTGCCGAAGAGAACCAGGTTTTCTCAGATAAAAGAAGTTGCTTGAAGGCACCCTACTTGCAGGACTGCTTGCAGAAGATGATGAAGACCTATAATTATCCGACTGGGATTGAATTTCTTCCATTCCGATCTCTTGATCCTCAAAACGCAGAACAAACACCTAAGATTCTTCTCCTTAATGAGTAATTTAAGGTATCAAGGTGTTAGACTGTTCTGAGACTAAACACCGTACCCCAATTCCTGAAAAGGGGTCGATCCTGCATCAAGTCAGTACAGAAACGTGAACACACTTTCATTCAACCCATTGCCACGGACAAACAGAAGTAATTTAAAGAAACAGAATTAGCACAGCGACGCCTGCACCCTTTTCAATTTTTCGAACCCGGTTCATTCACGCTATGGATAGACTCGTAGATTCCCTCACATGTAAAAGATTTATCGCACTGGCGCACGGCATCTTTAAGCGAGCCGAAACTCCCTAGTCAAGCTCTCCACATTCTGCTTCTAAAAACTCCTCGCCTTAAAACTCGCAACAAGTTCACAAATTTTAGAGAAGGGTATCCACAAAAGCTAACAAGCTCACCGAAAGCGCTCCCCAAAACCCACAACCGTAGATCTTCCGCCCCGCGTCGCCCGACAAATCCTCGAACTAGAGAGCCAAATACTGCAACCACCCTCAATGTGCGAACTCCTTTCGAGCCGTTTAACAACCGTCTAAAAAACCATTCACGCGAGCCGAACAAACATGGGAAACGAAAATAAAGGTCGGAAGCGAGCACTCAAAGCTCCCACGGGAACCCGCCAGTGCCTGTACCTGCCGAAGCGTCGCTCGCTCAGCTATTCCCGCTCCGACAGAAGGGCCAGCGCTGCCCACGCAGCTACGTACTGCTAACACCGAAGAGCGGAGGTGGGGCACGGACCTGGATCTGCCGAAAGAGCGCGAGCTCTGCTACGAGGGTAGAGAGAGAGAGAGAGAATGGCGAAAGGAGTGTGAGCTTGACACTGTCGAGTGATGTGAGCCCCGAAGGAGGGGGGAATGACGCGGCGATGGGATGATCCGACCCGACTGAACCGGGTCGTTTTGCCTTGCGGGTTTTCTGGCTTTTTGCCTTTTCGTAAGTGGTGGCATCTCCCAGCTTTGGCTTTGGTCGAGTGGGGCTTCCTCTTCTTTTCTTTTCTTTTTTGTTCCTTCTCTTCTTCTTCTTTTTTTTTTTGTTGCCTTTCCAATTTATTGAGAAGTCGGAGTCGCACCTTAGTGATGGAATGCTGCCAGCGCAGCATTCTTATAAAGCGTTACCTGTCTGAATCCAGACTCCCCCACTCTTCTTTTTCCACCCGGCGTAGGGTCAGCAGTTTCAAAATTGATCCAAAATTCGTGTGAAAATCTGAAATTTGTTATAAAATATCGCGTGGCGAATATATAATAGAGAAGAAATTAAAGAAGAGAAAGCAAGTGAATACTAGAGATAGTAGAGAAAGCAAGATGAGAGAGAGCTTTATTTCTAATATCTCACTGTTGTGTTTCGTGTGATTGTGTATTGTACATCAAAACTAAATTCCTATTTATAAGAGAACAATAATGTACTTATCATTAATATCAATGTATCGAATGATACGTATGCGGGATAAGGAGACAAACGTTCATTGTATAGGGAGATGTACTTAGAACATTTGATACAAATGTACCATAATAAGTAGATTGGATAAGATGAATATAATGAATATTCATTCATGTATTCTATCCATTCATGTATTTTATAACAAAATTCAGCCTTCGAGAAGCCAGTTCTCTAGTTTTTTTGCAAAATCGGGAGCCGGCAATTCCTTTTCTTTTTCTGATTTCATTTTTTCCTTGATTCTTCTATTTCATTTTTAGTTTAGCAAAATGAAAATGAATGCGCCAAAAAAATCCCAATTTACCTATAGCAACGATTTGTAAAAAATAACACGTGAAATAAAATAAATGATAAAAAGTCCAAAATATGTATCTATAACTTATCAGTTCTCAGTTCATGATTTGGTTTTCGACTAGGAACTGATTCGAGGCCATGACCCATCATGGAGCACTTTATACATCTAGGGAATAGTCAGTTCAAAGTGAATTTTCTTTGGAGACGTCACATCCGATATTCTGACAATATTAGGTAACATAAATATCATTACGAGAGAAGCTGATCATTAAATTAATACCAAATTGTACAATAACCAAAAACCACAAAACGAGACTAGTTCCTATATTCGGTTCTTAGTTCTGCCCTTGATCAAGGCTCACACCAACTCTCGGATTATCTCCAATCGTGTCCATCACACACGACATAGTCAAATCAAACATCGAAAAGCATCATAGTCGCACTGACTACCACTCTCTTAATTATCACATGTGAAATTACTAATGTGCGAGAAGTTTTTAAATGTTTTTTGATGACACTAATTGTATTAATAAAAAATTATCATGGCTTGTCGATTTGAAAGAATATCTGGAAATTCGTAATATCCAGTCCTCATAATGATTTAGTGGAAAAGCCGTTATGTTACATTTGATAGTCCAAATTTACAACCAAGATAAGATTAGATTTATGAAATCAAAGTGATTTTGTTATATCATATAAACTATTTGGTGATTACAGCAATAAAGTCGGATATATTTACATCGTATTATATATATTATTTGGTATAAATGACATATCAATATAAACGAATCATAGATTTTACAAAAGAAAATGATAAAAATCTCTCACGATACTTTTGTCTACTTTATTTTTATTTTATTTTGCTTTCTTTTTTAAGTAATTTCTTTTTTTATTTCTTTCTTTCCCTTCCTTCATCCTCTAATAATTTTTTAAAATAGAAAATTGTACTAATACACCTAAAATACTAAAACATCCAAAATATGTAATAAATATATATATATATATATTGAATTTATTTTATAAGATAAAATTAAATTCAAATATATAAATAAAAATAAGATTAAATTAAAAATAAATTTTATTTTTTTATTATTTTGAATTTATTATATTAAAATTCAAATATTATTTATATTGAAATATAATTTTAATTTGTTAATTTAAGAGTTCTTTTGGCAAAATAAATTTATTATATTAAATATTAAAAAGCATATCCACATTTATCTTACTTTTTTTATGGGATAATTTTATTTAGTCTATATCTCATTTATATTCGACTTTATTCTATTGAGTAAACACCAAATTTAGAATGGGATGAATTTTATCCCACCTACAAAATGCAGTTTTAATATTTTTCGGTTACTTTTTGCCCATAGAAGTAATGGAATGCTTTTAGGCTAAACATATCCATAACCCCGCGATTAGTGGTGGGGGCGTAAAAGAGGAACGGAGAAAGAGCACGTGATTAGCGTTGGGTGGGGCCCACGTCGACCGGGGCTCAATCATAGCAGTCTACTCTTTCCTTGCTGTGGCTCCCCTTTCTTTTGTCCCCGGAGCCAGAGGTGACCAGAAAATTTACAGAACCGGACCAGAAAATCCAGCCCATGGCGATGGGTCTAATCATCCACCGAAAAAATAATAAGATAAATTATAAAAATAAAAATTTGGCCCGGCCATCACCGGATAACATGATCTTTCATCGATTTAAAATTTGTTTGGCATCCATCATATTTTTCTATTTTCCTCTTCTTCCATGAAACGGGAAAAAAATCCATAATAATATCAGCTAATTAATCTATTTTTCAAAATAAAAAAAAATGACAAGGAGTTATATTCGGAATAGAAGTAGAAACTAAAAATATCTACTTCTTTTATTTCAAATAAACATAATTAGAAAAAAATATTTCAAAATAGAAATTATTTTCAAAAATAAAAATATTATCGAACACATCCTTAAAGAGTGATGTGATAAATTGGTTTATAAGGCTCTGCATGGTAATGTTCCTGAAAAGTGTTCTTGGAATAGATTTTTTGTTTTTTTGTTAGGAACAAAAAAAAGAAACGCGTTTGGCCAAGTTTCTTTCTTTTTTGTTTTTTGTTTAACACACAAAAAGAACAGAAATGAGAAACAAAAAAAAAAATTGTTTTCGCTTCTTAAACGATTTTAAAGAAACGTTTTCTTCTTTCTCTCTCTTCTCTTTTCTTCTTCTTTTTTCTTTTTTTTTCTTTGGCCGGTCGTCGGCCTCGGCCATGGTCGGCGACCGGCCGTCGAGGGCTGGCGACGCCATCGAGGGTCGGCGACCTCACCGGAGAGTCATCGGCCCCCGGCGAGGCCGAGCCTCGCCCGCGCCGGTGAGGCCGAGCTTGCCCGGCCAAGGCGAGGCTCGGCCTCTCTCGAGGGGAGATCTTCGGCTAGGGTTCCGGCGAGGGCTCCGGAGGACGGTGCGACGGCGGCGCAAGACTAAAGGCTTTGGGATCAACGCGGGGTGACGTGGGCAAAGACCGGCAGACGGCGCCGCGAATGGCGTGGTGAGATCGGGACGCGTCGAGTTGCGGGCCGGGGCGGCGCGACGGTAGCATCTGCGGAGGAGGCCGCTGCGGGGGCACCGGATCCGCAAGCGGAGTGGTGGCGAGCGGTGGCGTCGCGAGGAGTAGCAGCAGGCGAGATCTCGGTCGGCGTCACAGCGCAAGTGCTCGGCTCGACGATAGGGCGACGCCAAGCCTCGCCTTGGTCGGGCGAGCTCGGGCTCGCCCGATCCGGAGGCCGAGCCTCGCCATGGCCGGGCGAGGGCCGCGCCCCCATCGGCCGCCGAAAGAAGAAAAAAATAAAAAGAAAGGAAAAAATGAAAAATAAAATAAAAATATTAAAAAATTAAAAGAAATAAAAATAAAAATAAAATTTACCAAACGTGTTTCCATTCATTTTTTATTCCTAACAAACGTTAAAACGCGTTCTTTTGCTCAAAAACTATTCTCCGGAATATAAACACTTTTTTTATTTTTGTTATCTGGAAAAAAAAAAAAAACAAAAACATTACTATGCAGCCCCTAAACTAATTTAGATAACTCGGAAATGACTTGTCCTGTGATGTCATAAGATGAATTTTATATTGGAAGTTTTTGTTATCTTTAGCACTAAATTTCGAAATTAGCGGCGCGGCTTTGGGTGACGCGGGGATTCAATCGAGGACAAATGTAAAATGAACTGAGCTATCCTTCTTTTTCCACTATCGGGGCCTCCTCTTGGATTCTGAAATCGAGTCTTTTGGTTTTTTCTGGGTCCCCCGCAGTTCAATGATTTAGCCATCCAGTAGTACACTTTAATGTATTCAAAAAGGAAAAAGAGGATAATCAGCGATGTAGGCTGTAAACGTCCGGCGATATGGTCAATTCAGAAAATTGCGGTCGGCCATGATAGGGGGAATGGTACGGATAATCCGCAAAGTTTGACCATTACAAATTAACATTTTCAATTTTTCACTCGTCCAAAGTGACTCTTAAACTGTTTTCAAATATTCAATATGAGAGAAAAAGTCATCGTAAATCTTTAAATTATTATGAAATGTGTAATTTAATCCCTAACTTATATCTACCCATAAACTTTCGATGCAATCTTTTTGTTTATCCATACAAGGGAGAAAATGACCACAAGTTCCTAAAAGGTAAGAAATGTACAATTTGATCCCTAAGCTTGTAACTTGTTCATGATCAAATAAGGGTAATGGTCATTGCAAGTACCTAAACTGTTACAAAATGTGCAATCTATTCCTTAAACTTTCTACTTGTTCTCCTCTATCTAGTTAAACAAAAATAACTATAGCTACATTTGGTTTAACTTTCCTAACTAGACTTTGGGTTTCTAAAGTCCTCAGTAGAAATATTTTGATTCTTTTTTTTTTTTTAATCATTAGATGGAAGTTAGCATTAGCAAAGTTAAAAAGTTCAATGTAGGTGGGCTTTTCACTATTTTCAAAATGCAACTTTCATGCTTAATGAACCTTTTTCTTCCAACTTTACCCACACTAGCATTTTTAAATTCCTATCTTGCCCTTTTCTATTGTTTCATCATTGTCTCTCTCAATATTTGTTGCACTAGATTTGATTGATACAAGCACAGAATTGACAATTGTTGGTGGAGGGTAGTCGAGAGTCTAGCATCACCGAGAGTTAGGTTCACAAGATATGGGTTTGTCTTCTTCCTCATTATCCATATTCTCCCTTGCCGATTTACTGATACGGTCATCCATTTGACATCTCGCCCACAATTACAATCGGCTCGCTAATGGTTGCTAATAATGGCGAGGGTCACCAAAGGTCTAGGTTTGCATGTTGATCACGGGTCTTTCTCATTAACCTTACATGCGAGGTTATTATTGTCACAACCTTAGGTCTAAGCTTCTAATGACGTTAGATTTGAGGCCCAACACCTTTGATCTAGCCAAGTGAGAAGAGATGGGGATGGGTGACATGGCTATGGTGATTGGACAGTGGAAGGAAGTAAAGGTGAGAATGGTGATGAGGACGACACTAGATTGAGGTGAGTCACAAGGAAGAAGAAGCAATGAAAATGCGAGATTTTTATGGGACTATTACCAACAATAGTCCCACTAAAATTTCACATGGTATTAGAGTTAGAAGGTTTGAATTTTTTTTTTTCCAAGTCCCTATTTATCTTCTCAATTACATATTTCCATACTTTAAACTTAGGCTCCGTTTGCTTCATGGAAAACGTTTTTCCGGAAAACATTTTTCGATTTTTCGCGTTCATTTCACGGAAAATGAATTCCGAGGAAAATGTTTTTATGAAAAGAAAAAAGTCTTCTAAATTAGAAGTGGAAAACATTTTCCCCGCTTGATCTCTCTCGTCTCACACATCTACAAATACTCACTTCCTCCTCTCCTTTCTTCTCCTTTTTTTCTTCTTTTATTCGAATTATTTTTAAATTTTCTTTTTCTTTTTTAATTCGAATTATTTTTAATTTCCTTTTCTTTTTCTTTTTTTTTCTTTTCTTTGTTTTCCATTTTCTTCTTTCTTGGCTAGTCATCGGTTGTCACTAGGTGAACCCAAGCTCGTCGATCTAGCAAGCACGAGCATCTTGAGCTTGACGCCGCGCGCCAATTTGGTGAGCGGAAAATATTTTCCTTACCGAATACCGGAAAATATTTTTCGAATCATTTTCGATTTTAGGCAACACCATAGAATATTGTCATTTTCCTAGAAAATGACTTTAAAAAATATTTTCCGGAAATGACTTATTTTCCGCTAAACGAATGGGACCCTTAAGCCAACATCCAAGTATATATGTAAAGAGGGTATTAGAATATTTAAATAATAAATCACGTTTTCATTTGACAATTTGAATTTTTAGAACTATTAACATAATAAAAAAATCAAAAAAAGAAAAATAAAGAAAAAATAAGGGGGATGAGGGGTATTCCTCTATCTTCCCTTATACCCATTCTCCAATCTTTGCTACGATGGTATTTCTCTGTTTTTTCTTTCTTCTTCGCTTACTTCAAAGCTACTTTCCAAAAAAACATATTAAAAGTTACTTAATAAAACTGTATTTAATTCGAGCAAATAGACCTTAAGTCAGATTTTTGGGAAAATGAATTTGTATTTCCTGCTAAAGTTCAACTAAACACAACTATATTGAATATTTAGAAATAGTTTAATGGTCATATTAAATTAATTAAAAGTTTCCAAGAAGATATTACATATTAGAAAAAAATTAAGGATTACTAGAGGCATTTTTCTTGGTGTGTATATCAAACATCCACCGGCACCCTTTTTAGAGCCAGTACTTGTGTCCACAAAAAATATGTCAAAACAAAGAGATACCGCAATCAATATACTCAATGCAAGCACAGGGCACAGAAAGTTGCTTTGAGTCCAAGAAAGGATGATGGCACATTAATGCTCGCAATCATGGTGAACAGCCAATAAAATGAGGGCTCGAGCAGATCTCTTGTTCCTGGTCGTGGACTTCGATGCGAAATGTCGACTTTCCAGACCACGTCTCGATGAGAGCTCAATGATTTTCTGACTCGGAGGCATTTGAAACTTATAGGATGACATAGTCTTAATCTATACGTCAAAGGTCCATCATTTCAACGGCAAGAGGGGCGCCAGACGCGTCCATTTATGGCTCGATGGCTTTGCTTCGTGGGGTCACAAATTTCAAATCGGAATTGCTTCGTCCATGGAGTGGAGACGATGTATCTAGGGTGCATTTAATAATCATTGTATTTCTGAAACTAATTTTTTATTCTATTATCGAAAATAATTTATAAGCATTTTAAGGAGTTTGGTAACTGTCCAAAATTTCTATTTCCGAAAAAGTTGTATTCGGTAACGTTATTAAAATTACTAATCAAAATTATTTTCCTTTAATTTTTTAGAAATTTTGTTATTTTTTCTTTTCTTTCTCTTTTTCTTCTTCAAGCTTTAGTTGGTCACCGGCTTTGGGATGATTGACGACCGGCTAAATGAGGGTCGGTGACCTCATTGGAGCATTGCTAAACCCCAGCGAGACCGCACCTCTTTGGTTGAGCGAGGACCCTCACCCAACCATGGTGCTAGGTGAGGCTCGCCGATGGTTGGGAGATGCTCAGGCGAGGCCCGCCTGGCCACCGGTGAACTCGCCGAACCTCGCCCAATCAGTCTTTGACGACTGGTAGTGGTGGGCAGCAGCAGACAGCGATGGCGACGATGGCTACAACGGTGGCAGTGGAAGAAGAAGAGAGAAAGAAGAAAAACAAGAAGAAAATAAAAAAAGAGAAAAAAGAATGACTTGATTATGGAATTGTTTCCGAGAACAAATAATAAACTTTTTTTAACTCATTGATTCTATTCTAAATCTATTCCTGAAAATAAAAAAAAATTACCTAATGGATTTCTATTCCAAAGCTAATCGGGAGAACAAAAGAATAAAATCAAACACTATTTGACAAGTTGCCAAGTGCGCCTTAAATAGACAAAAAAATGAATCAACAGAGCTAGATATTGATATTTGATAGTAAGTGTTTTACTGGTTATATAATGGAGATCTTAAGTCAACGGAATTCTACTCCAGTGTATGAATTTCGGTTGCCGTTAACGGAGCTTCATAAGTTTTAACAGTGCTCAGCTTCACTCCACTAAGCTCCAGTTCAATTAATCAAGCTAGAATTCGGTCATCAAAACGGAGAAAAACTTTAAATAAAAACAGTTTCTTGGTTCAAGGAAATAAAATACAATTCTACATTTAGGATAGAATTGAAACCCATAATACATATTATCCAGAAACATGCTGGACCACAACACGAGCACGACAAAATTTTTGTGGAGACATGGGATGAGTCCATACAATATCGAGTCGAATCTCTTATGCGAGATGAGTTTTGATATGTACTTGTCTGGGAAATGGGTCTATGAAAATCGACATCGAACGGCTTGTTCTCTTCTCCGATTCGAATCATAACCATACTCCATTAGTTGTTAGTTCTATCGATGCCACCTCCAAGGACATGGATAAGGAGACAACGTCCTTCGGTGACGTCCTTATATGCTGGGTTGCGCCGACTGCAGTCTGTGGCTTAGAATTAGTCGGGTGCTAAAACATTCTCCGGCACCCTAAACAAAGAAGGAGAAGAAGAAGAGCGTCGATATCACTTTCAGTAAGCATTATTGGAATGAAAACCCTAAAACCCTTTTCCCCCAAAGTGCTTAATGGCCTCCAAAATGGGTCACTGGATGAAACTTTAGGCCCAAAGGTTCCCTTCCTTTCGGAGTAGCCTATTATTCTTAAATCTGCGAGGAGCCCATCTCCCAGAGAAGGGGTAATATGCATGAGATCGAACCGGGCAGACTTCTGGAGCCGAACAGTTTTCACTTGGAATGTGATTTCTGAACATGGCGCGCACTAGGAGACATGAAGCCCTAGGACCATTGAAACAGTGCAAACAGACCAACATGTCAGCGTGCCCAAATGATTTGAACAGGCGAAGAAAATCGTGATAGACTGTTTGGTCAATTCGATCGCAAGTTGGCCTGGTCTCGGTCGTGCTCAAGGCCCGTACAAACCCACGTTGAGGGACCCCTGAGAAAGCAAAGGGGACAGATGCGAAAATTCTCCAGTCACGGCCTGAATGGGTTATTAGAAGTGAATTGGCGTGATTGAAAGGCACAAGAACTTGTCCTTGGGTGCGGAGGACATCCAATTGTACACAGCCTTCAGTCACATCTCAAGGTGCTGGTTTCCGTGTGCAACTCCGGTATCATATTGATAGGTCAATAAATTTCCCATCGTCTATATTGATCATAAATTATATCTATACATAAGATTATATGTCCACCCTCTTGTACCTTGATTGGTCTCTCATTTGGGACCACTTTTTGCACACTTGGAATTTGCAGGTAGTGAGATAAAGCGTTAGTTAATGTTAGAAATATTAAATCGCATTTTTATCTATATTTTTGCTTGGAGGTGAATTGATAATTATGTGGACAAATTGTATCTAGAGTAAAGCTAGCATAAAACGTGCTGTAAGTCTTCAACATGAAACAATGACTTCTCCACCTTTGATTTTCCATAGAGACTGCTTAACTTGTTTAACTAATTGCCTTGGAAAATTAGAATTCAAAACTCTCAAGGGTTTTCCTTCAATCCACCTAAGTGACATTTTTTTATATGGAGGGAAAAAAACAGCATAAGGAAACTAGATAATTCTAAACCAAATTGAATACCGAAATATAGATAATCAAATGTAGAAGAATACTATAAGTAGCTCCAAAGAAATTATTAATGTCATTGAAAACATCTAATTTAAAAATCAACTAACAATTTTCAGTTTTAATTTATATTGGACATACACTTTCCTACTCTTTTGAGTTCGACTTTTTTTTTTTTTTGGAGCAATATCCACCGTATTTCTTTTGTCATAGAACAATATCTACTATTTTAGAAGTTGTAATGGAATCATCAATAAATCACTTATTTTTGTGATTATTATTGACTTTAAGCAATAAAAGATCATTAAAATCCCAAACTATATTTGCTGTTACGCATTTAGCCTAAACTTTTTTTCTATTATACCAAAAATCTCAAATTTGTACTTTTATGATAAAATTACCTCCTGTCAATGAGCATTATTAAAAATCTATCTATATAGATACTTGAAAGTAAATAGTATTGACATGATAATCACACAACTTAAATGAAATGAAGACAACATTGTTTTGATTGAAAAATCATCCAACAAAACGTTAACAAAGAGTAAATATGTTATATGCGCAGTTTGGGATTTTTATAGGTCAAAAGGTATGTCGCAATAGATATTAATAAGAAGTTTTTGATAGCTTTTTCGTTAAATGAAATAAGGAAATATATCTCATCATTCCATCCATAGAGAGTTTTCAATTGAAAAATTTCCCCAAGAAACCGAATAAACAAATTAAGTAGTTTCCTAGGAAAATTTAGAGGCGGAGGATCGACCGACCGTTTCGAAATGAAGACAAGCAGTAGCGTCAGCTCATCATTTTTCTCGTATGAATACAACGCGTCATCTACTCTACGAAAGAAAGAAGTCATCAAGAACACCCCACTGTCTCTTCTGCTCATCTTTCAAGCTAACCACAGACCAAATCCGAACATCACATCGAGCCACGGGTGAAGAAAGCGTGAGAGCATACATCGAAGGATCGACGGGCTCGATGATACCGCAATCAGATCTGAAGTGGGCTGACAAGACTAAAAGTCAAAGGAGCCATCAAACCATGGAGGACGAAGCTATTATCTACAGCGGAAAAAAGAAAAGGAAAAGTGTGTGGGGGAGGATTCCAGCTCGTGACTGATGTTTGCCTGAGCTTTTCTCCATTATATCGGATTCGATCCAAGATATTTAACCCCACAACCTGCATATGTGCTTGTATCCAGACAAAAAAAAAAAAATAAATAGATGGAAGACCTCCTGTTCTCTCTTCAACAGTTTCCGATTTCTCATCTGGTCGTGTGCACGGGATTAACCCAGTCTGACAACGATTCCCATGAAGCCCAATGACAATTGCCTTGAATCCAGGG
The DNA here is from genome assembly GCA_017140325.1 of Eucalyptus leucophloia subsp. euroa. Lineage (NCBI taxonomy): Eukaryota > Viridiplantae > Streptophyta > Magnoliopsida > Myrtales > Myrtaceae > Eucalyptus > Eucalyptus leucophloia. The sequence goes on along the minus strand of CM029469.1, from coordinate 34,748,428 downwards.
CGAAGATCGCAATGTGATCGCATCGGCTTAACTCGATCATTCCATGCCGGGCCAGAGGTTGAAAAGGCGATTGGATGACATAAGAAAGGGCATATACGCATGATGGCGAGCAGGACCTGCAGGACACACACCCAAACACACTGACGTTGCTGTCCTTCCGACCGGCGCCACATCACGTGGGCTTTGGCCCTGCTTCGTACGCAGCTTTTTGAGCGAGGAATGGTGCGTCCCACGTGACAATACCTGTGGGGTTTTCATGCCTCGAATACCAAACATGGCGTCTGAACTAAACAAGATCCGCTTCCTGCGTTTTCTTTTTGTTGTTTGCGCCCCATCGATGTGTGTGTTCATAACGGGCCTACATAGCTCCTCTCCCCCCTATGGCAGGAGAGGTTCTTTTGCCACTGCACTGCCTTGTCCACGCCCTACCATACGTACAAACGCCAGCACGCAGCCCCCCATCATATGATGCGCTCGCCCCCACCCAATTATGCAATGCCCTTAATGTCCTTCCAGGTTCGCAAAATAATTCGAGTTAGGGCGCGATGCTTACAGTTCCGTACTGTGTCGGGTTTGGGTCTAATTCGGATATGGGCGACATCTGTTTATACCCGACTCCGTTCTAATCGTTCGTCGTGTCTCGCTCCACCGGATTGCGACATACGTCTGTTTCCATCCCCACCTATCTCTGAAAGCTGGGAGCTCTCTTGTGGCCTAGATCTCTGCGAGGTCTCGACAGTCTTCGCCGAGAGAATAGTGACCAGTGAACATTGAGAAGGTGCGCGCCCCCCCTCCCCCGCGGAGCTAGAAGTCTCCTTGACGAGTCTTGTCCAGGACGACGAAGCAGAGGTCGCCTGTGGCCTCAGGCTCCATCAACGGTGATGAACCTCAAGGTCTGCGCGAGCTTCCTCCGCTACACGCACCCAACAACATTTCCGGTTTCCCCTAGTATTGAATAAAAAGAGGTTGATCAATCATTTGTAACATTCGTAATTTCGGATCAAGGGCTCGAAGTATTATCTTGTGCAAAGATGAAGTAGAATACCTAAATGTTGCGATATGGTGATCAAGACAACAAACAGGAGCGGATAACGGATCCTCGTCTGTAAACACGGCATGTTTATCCATTGAATAAAGCAGCATGTGAAGATAGAGTAGAGACGGTATTCGAATTGTTCTGAGGCTACTTCCCCCAGTTTTTTTACAACTAAAGATGAACTGAAAATATGATTATCAAACAGCTGATGCTTTAGAATAGTGATATGCACCGTTGAAAATGTGTTCAAATGCAAACATTTCATTCTATATATATAATGACAACACAAGTACGATCTTTTATTAAAACATGTATATACGTACCTAAACTTGTCAAATGAACACAAGCAACGTGTGTTTGCCTACTTTATTAAACATGTCTGATGATATCATAAACGAGCCAAAGGGATCAACTCGTACCCAATATGCTTATTACTTTGTGTACGAAACCCTATTTATACTATTTACATGCGAACACGAATGTTGTAATTCCAAGCATGCTTAGTTATGTGCCATACATGTAATAAGCAAAATTTATTGACCTTAGTTTAATTCATTGTTTTTACGCAACATTGAATATCTAAGTATGCCGGCTGGACAGTATTTCCCATGGCTGCATGTAAATTGTCTGATCCACGTGCATCGGGTGCGGTTCTATTCAGACGGCTATTGCCCTTGATGTTGAATTTGAGTAAAAGACCTTAAAATCCGAAAAGCAAATCCATTACATCTAAATCAAAGACTCGGAGGACTCGACCAATCAGAGTTGCGCGAGCGACATTTCATAGGTTATTTCTAGGAGTGCTGAAAAGGATTTTACAAGCACGACGACATAGAAAAGGGCGAGAAAAGAGAGCACTGCAAAGCATGCAAACAGCCACATCAGACTGTACGAAGTTGGGGTAGGTTGATTGTCGAGAGAATCCACATCACATATTTTTATTCGCCCATTTCGGTGTCGTGGAGGGCTTAGCTTCGATTATTGCCCTGGGTCTCCAAACATAGCAAGCACAGAGCATCATCAATTAAAAAAACAAAACTGAGAAAAAAAATACAAATAAAGAAAAGTGACTGTGAAGGATCCGAGAGTTGGTGATTTACCCTAAGGATGATCTTGGTAATTTTCATACTAGCCATGTTATAATCGAAAAATACGAACGCAAAAACTCGGGTATCTGAAATTTTATGCAACATGGGGAGAATATATCATTTTGCAGGGATGAGTGCATCACTGATTACGCTAAGTTTGGATCATTCGGCGCGATGGCTTTGGAAAAAAGAAGCAGAAAAAGCTCCAGTTGTAAAGTTTTGAAAATAACAATACATGCTGACTTGTGCTTGTGCCTTGTGAACCATGCATTGTTAATGCGGTACACATGTATCAGAAAAGAAATACAGCATCACTAGAACATGTGCAATGAATTTCAACTATTCTCTATCTTTTGGCATCAGTCCAGGTTTTCTAAACTGAACAACTTTCTTGATTGAACGCCAAAAGGGAAATGTGTTTCTTACTAAAAAATATGTTTTCTGCATCACACCGGTCCTATAATGCATTGAAACTCGTTTATAAAAAGATATTCATTTGAAGGTTCTATAAATTTCTGACAAAAACATCAAATCGATGCAAAGGCCACTTTGGCATGATTGCTTCATTGAAGAAGATTAACGGGAGAGTGTTAGTGAAATGAAGACTGATTTACGGTACCGATATATCACGGGAGGATGAGATAAGATTCGTGGGACGAAATATCAAAGTAGAGCATATTAAAATTCCATATAAATCAACTTTATTGTATATTGAATAAGACCCTTTGTGAAAAGTCCAAAATTTATAGCTCACTTATGACGCTTTGTAAATTAAAAATTGATGGCTTAACCTAAACATTACTCATTAAAAAAATCAGTAGTGAGATGACCAAACCGCCATATGACATCATGTGGGCGGTAGGTAAAACCTAGCCAACGACAGAAGAAGCCGAACAGTTCTTAATTCAATGAAAGCACATGCCATTTTTTTCCTAAACCTCCCTCTCTTTTTTTATATTTTTTATTCAGGGCTCGAATCCAAGGAGCAAAGTTATTTATTGCTCAATCAACAATCGAATTACAGGCTGATCGATGATGGGAAATATACCAACCCATTGGATTTAAAGTGTGCAACTCCTAGAGGAGCGTTTCTAGAGGATGGACTTCAGTCTTGCATGCACAAACTTATATTACTTAATAGTGTTACATGTCTGAAAAAAATAAAAATGCCCTTCCGAAATTTTATTTTCCATAAAGGGTATGTTTGTTTCACTAAAAAATTTCTTATTGCTAGAAAATGCTTTCCCGAAATTTAATTTGAGAGAAAACAAACTGTTGTAGCGAGTTGAAGGTGCTATGGTGTTTGATAATAAGCAAGATCCATGAAAGGTCGGCTCATCACAAATACAAATCAACAATTTCTTTGTTTATTCTGAAATTCATCAAAATAATATGAATTACTAATAAAGTTGCAAAAGATATTTGAAATCATATTTACAAAGTATTATATAGGTGAATATTCTTTTTGGGAATGTAATAGAACGTGAGCATTAATGAAATATATCTAGGAGAAGATTTTTAAAAATAAATGAGAATTATCGGAAAAAACCAAAAGAAGAAAAAGAGAGAGATAAGATATAGACAACAGAGCAATTTACTTTTCTCACTTGAATACTCCTTTTGTCAACTAAACACGCTAAAATGTTTGAAAAATAATTTATCTGAAAGTGTCTTTTCATCAAACAAGATGAAACCCCAAGTACTATTTACAATTTCCACATGGAGTAAAATGGTTTACTTTCATAGCTGAACATGTTCAAGATAAACCCCTCGTTTATCCAACTTTAAGAAATTAAATTATATTGATTATATAATTAAAGCTGTACAGAATTTTAAGGAATAGAACATGTTAATATTCTTAGATTCTTAAAGAATAATAAATTCGCCGGTGATGCGCCGATTAGACATTTGAATTTGGAATAATAACACTAAGTAACAGACAATGAGAGAGGGAGAGAGGGAGAGAGAGAGAGAGAGAGAGAGAGAGAGTATATTTTAACTAGGGTTTCTGGCAAGAAAGCTTGGTGTCGTGGGTGTATGTATGCATGTCGTACAATTCATACGAAGCACCCACCAATCAGGAAGCCACAAAAGAAAAGCCACCATCGGCCATTGGGTCCCTTCTAGGTTTTCATTTTTAGCCCAATGAAGAAAAAGAAAGACCAAAAAGGAAAAAAAGGCAGATGCCCATGCCCTCCTCGAGCGCTTATAAAATCTCTCCCACACTGTTGCCTTTGTATGACTTCCCTCTAACTCTCTCTCTCTCTCTCTCTCTCTATACCCCTCAAAGATTTCTCTCTGGTTTTGGCATAAGATCAGCTTTCTCTCTCTCTCTCTCTCTCTCTCTCTCTCTCTCTCTCTCTCTGTGACTGTAGTTTTTCTGCGTGTTCTTGTTTCCGATGGCTTTCACTCGGTCAGATGCTCTTGCTTCTCGTTTGTTTAATTTCCCGGTGCGATGGTTTTGTCAGGGTTCGGGCCGATTTAGATCTAAAGAGAGATGTGATTTTTCTCCTGAAAATTCTGGATTTCTATTTCCTTTTCCCTGATTTTTTCTTCGAAAATTCGCGAGGTTTGGCCGGAAGACGAGCCAGAGAAAAGTTCCAAAAGAGTCCCTTTCTTCCCTCTAAATTTTATCGCTTTTCTTTTGGGTCAATCCGGGGTAGTTCTCACTCGTGGATGCTGTTTAGTAATTTTACGTTGCTTTATCGTGATTCGTTAAATATATGGTACGAGGATCTACTGTTTTAGATATATGCGATATAGAGTTCAATTTTTTTATTTGGGTCTGGCGGATTCAAACTCTGGGGTGCTATTTACGTAAGACCATTTCCATAGTTTCTCCAGTGTTGGTCAAAGCCGATAGGCTAACGTGTGTTCCTTTGTTTCTTTTTGCCCCTTTCTGTTTTCAAGATTTTCCAGCACATATAGACACATCGAATCCTTCTCAGCATTTCCCTTATGTTCCTTAAATATCCAAGCATGGTTTGATACATGGATCAGTACGCCTTTACAGTCGTTGGTTGCAGGCGTAGCATCATCAAGATTCACAAGTGAAAATGGACGGCGATGATCGGATCGCTCTTTGCCGAAAGTCCATCTGAGATTGAGAATCTTGATGATGCTGCATCGGCAATAAACGACTCTACACGACAATCTTGAGGTCCCTCTTCTTTGCTTTCCTGTTGCCTTCAGGTGGGTTTAAATTAAATTTGTTTTCTTGGATGTTTATTTATTAAAAGATGCTTATAGATTCTCTTTGCACTTCGCAAAAGAAGTATGAGATTCAGATCGGAGCTGATTAAAGATACTGAGAATACTGACTGCTTTTAAAGCTTTGTTCTTTTTCCGACTGCGCAGATCTACAGTTGTGTTTCCTCCAAAGAAATATGTGAAGCCTACTATATGTAAGAAACGGCTTATGATGCATCACAAGTTGCATGAAGGCATAACGTTGGAATGTTGCAGAGAGTGAATTAAATCAGAGAAAGAGGGAGAGAGAGGAGCCACGGAAGCTGGGAGCTGATGAGATTCGCCGCATGAAATATGTTCATCATTCTCAGGAAAGTGTAAATTCCCTTCAATCCTGTAAATTCTACTTTTGATTCTAATTTTTCTCTCTGGCATGCTTGGCTAGTAAATAAGATTAATTCTTTGCTTCTTTTGGTTATTTGTCTATTGTTCAAACATGCACTGGGGTATTTTGTTTCTCCTCAGTTTGATTGGTTCAGTAGCAGCTTAAGATGAGTTTGATTTGTTCGTTTGAGTACAGAGGCCAACATAAAAAAGTTCACAATCATTTGGGTCTTTTGGAATCTTCATCATTAGATTTTTAGAAAGTTTGATCTTTTAGAAACATCAATGGCCTGCTCAAATTTCATGAAACAATGACGGAACATCTAATTAGGATCAAATGTGTCAACATGTTCATATATATGTTACAAAAAATCATATTGCTTTTCATTAAATTTCACCAAGTTTGCCGTTGAATTTGATTGAATAACATCTCCTAAAATCTAACAAGTTGACCATGTCCGAGAAAATATACATGAGCTCATCACTGAAAGTTCGCTAACTTTCCTACCACTTCTCTCTTGACTTAGATTTGAATCAAACTGTATGATCACATATCGTTTATCCGTCAAACCATACCTTCTCAGCTAAAAATGGCCAACAAAGAAGTGAGTGAGAACTCCACAACTGGTTTTTGTGTCTCAGAATATGTGCATATTTGAAATCAGGAACTGATTTCTTCTTCTGACCATTATGTGCCAATCAAGGTGGGAGGATGTCCAATTTGTCACTTTGCTTTGGCTAATATCTGCACAAAAATCGACCTATCAATCTTATTAGTGTGGGACCGATCGAACCGGTTCCCATAAACTTCCTTTCACCTCTGCTACTGAAGTGGTACTAGAAAGTATCTCAAAATATCTCCATTTTCTGCTTCATCCATCATGACAGCGACGAAACCAGACACCTCAGTTGAATTTTATGGAAATCCGTGTGCCTGGATCGCCTTACCTATCTGGGAACACATTGTGACTAGTCCTATATTAAGTTAGGTTTATGTTTCCAGATCAAGAAACTTCTTTTAGATAATTACCTTCGTTGACTAGATGTGCAAGCCTAAGGACACCTCATACATGTCGAATTTTATCCTAAAGTCAAGAGATGCTATATATTGTGCAAAGGGAATTTACTCCATGACGTGTGATTTTTCAGGATCTATGGAGTAGGGATGGATCCTGCGTAAGCAAATATATATTGGTCAGATATGGCTTTACCAAATGAAGAAGCAAGAGGATCAAGGGACATGGCATTTACGAGTGTCGGAATGCATTGCGTAATAAAGATATTTTGATTCTATTCCTTTCGCAACTTCACAAAGTCTTCAGATTCTCATATATGTTCTCTTTCTGGTGTGCCTTGTAGCATTCAAAGTAAGTCATTGTCAGGTTGAACTTTTTCTTTGTTTAAAAAAAAAAAAAAAAAAACCATGGGTACGAGCCCAAAAGGCCAACTACCTCAATATCCATGGAACACCGTGTAAGCGCCACGAAATGTTGATTAAAATGGAACTTTGTGCGAATGCTGCCATCTTTGTAGGTTGGATATACATCACAAGAACGGATGTCGATAATTTTGCACAAACCAGCTAAAGATTATCTCTCCTGACGTTCTTCTTCCAAATAATCAAGCATAATTTCACGACATTGCTAGGGCAGTGTAAGATATGCCGGGTGGGATTCGCCAAGATCGAGTTAAAGAGTCATGATCCTTTATTTGTTTTTCCCTTCATTCTCACCCGTTTTCCGTTTGGTACTAAACATGAAGTGTTTATGTTTCTCGTTTGACCTTCATTGACAATAATCTTGGGTAAGACTTTCTGTTCTTAGTGTATCCGACTTCATGGCCATTGCTTTTAAAATGTACTTCCTATAATTCGAATGACTTCATAGATGAACCTCTCTTCAACTGGTGCAAAATTCATATGGGATCTCCAGTCCAATATACTTCCGTTACCCTTTTTCTTTTTCTTTTTTTCCTTTTTTTTTTTTCGCTTTGTGTGATCCGCGCATATAATATCCGATTATACTCATAATCTCGCTGTGCGTGAGATAGCTCTTGCGGCAGACAGAAAACTTATTACTTGTCTGAAGAGCTCAGCTAGTAGAGATGTCCACATGACAGGTTGTGACTTTGCGAAACATATTCGTATGTGAAACATAGTCGTATGTCCATGTATATATGTAAGCCCTACATGAAATGAGAATTCTTTAAATGACTCATTTCATGACCTCTAGCTGTGGTAACACCATGTCTTATAATCTTTCCGGTTTTGGGAGTTCTTTGATGTTCTCTTTAGGTTTGTTTCCAAGTAAAACGTAGGCATGACTGATAGGTTCGTCGAGATGAAATTACCACGGTCTGATTCCAAGTGTCTTGTGTTCATTTGAGGTTTGATGTTGTGAATCAATCTAACCATCAATGATGTAAAGCCCCATGAAAATGTCTTCTCCGATTTGCCTTGAAGGATTATCTGTCGCACTTCTTTCGAGGTTAGATTTACTATGTATATTCCTTTTGATGCTTTTCGGATGGGTTCCCAGTGCCCGTAGAAAAAAAAACAAAATACTCTCATTTTAGTCGCCAATTTCTCTTCGGGAAGTTGTGAAAGAATATGAAATAGACTCATTCTATATAGATGATTCAGAGGACATATAGAGTAAATCACGATGCAAAAATCATATGAAGAATTGTGCCTTAACTCCTCGGGCACTTAGTTGGGGTACACTGGGTGTCTTGTTCCGGGATTAAAAGGTATTTATTCAAATCCAATTAACTACATGCAAAACAATCTATATCAGGGTATCGGTACAAGTCAAAAGTATGAACTTAACATGTCATCAGGCTTGCAAAGCATATTATGGGTTTTCACATAGCTAAATCCCATGTTTGGGTCGTTAAAATTATTTTTTAAAAAAAAAAAGTTAATTCCTTTAGTGGGATGTTGTCTGAATTTCACTTTATTTGATTACATGGTCGACATGATCCATCGCAGTAAATCTATGCAAAAGTTGTCCCGTTGCCTAGACACTTACTAGTTAAAGGAAATAATGGTCCCCATGCAAGCATTGTCTGGTTATAATTGATGGGTTGTACTATCAAGAACCTTTGCAAGGACCATTATAATGGCGTTCCTACACTAGACTCATCGACCCGCCCTAAATTGAATGGCTCTCACGCCATCACAGTACAGCCAAAACCAAACAATTGACTATCTTTCGCTTTGTTATTCAAAAGTATGTGGGTACAGCTCTTTTCCATAGTGAATCATGGCATCTTGCGTGAGATCCACGTGATCTAACAGCTAGAATGTATCAGGTTTGTGCGATAACGGCTGTCAATGAACATACCGTGAATCCATTTCATTCGGCAAGTGGGATCGGAAGAGAAGTTACTTTTGTTAGGTTATCCAGGAAGAGCTGCATGTGCAGGTCCTACATTTAATAAGTTCAGTAAAGACAACGATTGTACAGGAACTGTAAAGTCTCCAAAATCATTTTCAGCAAGCACACAGCTCATTCTTCATTCTCTTCTTTTTAGAGAAAAACACAGCTCATAAGTAAAATGAAAAGTTGCTCGATGCGATCCTAACGTATATCGAAACTATTTGGTTTTTTGCATGAGAAGTTGCTGACCTCATTAAGAAATTAGGGCTCTTTTGATAAACCGTCCATCATTTTAAGGGAAGAAAATAAAGAAAAAGTTTGTTCGATGGCTGCCGAAAATTTTATATGAGATATTATTAGTTTCTACCGAGCACATAACGTTACAGTTAGTATAATAGGTTCTTGGAATAGGTTTTGTTAATATAGTTTGCATTATCGTCAATTGAGCTTGATATAATAGTTTGTATTATCGTCAATTGACCTCGATACTGTTAAGAGCCGAATACTTTAATGAGGTCATCGCACAAGTTCCGTAAAAACCTAACAAGAGAAAATTATCTCATCGATTCATCTTATGTTCAAGAGGTGAAACCATCGAATTACCTTGGTCAACCACGTATATCAACTTCTCCTTTTAATTTTATACATCTAAATATGAGAGTTTCTTCTTTGTCGCATCCACCTGATACTATGCACGCTTAACCCTTTCAAAAGGAAGCTTCGCTGTTAAAATGACTAGTAACTCTTTTTGAATTTTGGTAGTAATCTATTCCTAAGGTTAGTGAAATTTCATATTAAAGAAGTGGATACTGGTTAGGGATGAGCGTGGTCCGAGTTGGCGGTTCTTACCCTAAATCTGAGAACTGCCCATTAAAGACCGATTCCAAAAAGTTGAAACCGAGAACTGCCCATTGATTTCATAGATCCACCCGAGAATTAAATCGTTAATTCGGTCTAGTTCCTTAGTGGATCCATATAATTAGTCCTACCAAGCTTCACGCATTAGCACTATAATATGCAACAAAAAATTACACAGTGAAATCAGCTCATCAAAGACACTCCCAATTAGGGGCAATAAACCAACAATATTAGCATGTTAGGAAGTGTGCAAGCAAGAGAGCACACTCACCAAACTTGTTATAAGTGGGCAAAAGTAGACAACTATCTAACAAAAATACTAGTAAGTAGCCTAGGGATTTAGGATTTTTCATTTTTTAAAATATATATTATATATATTATTGGTCCAAATTCGGATGAACGGTTTCGCATTTGAAATTGGGAATTAAAGCGATGTCCATTGGTTCCAATAAATTGAACCGAGAACCAAACCAGGTTCCCTTAGGAATCACCGGTTCTTGGGCGCTCCGGTTAGGTTCGGGCAATCCGGATAGTTTTGGTTCCTTTGCACACCCTTAATACTGATGTACTGATTAATGAAATTCTTGTAAGACCTGATTGTGCGTCTCACGGGCTCGGGCTCGCCCAAGCTCGCTCTCGGACCAAATGGGCGAGAAGGGCCGAACAGCACTTTAAAAGAGATCTTGGACAAGACTAATTGATCAGGAGTTCGGCCCAGTAATACTGGGCCCGTCCAAGAACGGCCCAGCCCAAAGATTCTACATCCGTATTACATATTCTTTTGGTACGACGTACCTAAATTCTGGCCAGCTTCATATTTGTCCCTCACCGCCGTCGCGCTTTCTGGCGGCGGAAGGCGAGAAGCTCGGGACGTCTTGCCGGACAAGGAGCTTTGCCTGACGGACCTGGGTACGAGGTCAGGCCCGACCCTTGTGCCCGGCCGTCTCGGCCCACGACCGCCTCTAATTCGATTCATATGATTGGTAACTTTCAATTTTAGGGCATCATATATTAGAAAACCAGTCCGATTTCAAGACCTGCGAATTATCGACACTATGTTGATAGCCATTGCCGGACAACCGAATAAACCGCCAAGCCTCCCCCCGAACGGACTGCAATCTTCGTCTTCCTCCATGAGATGACCCAGAAGATCCTGCAAGCCGCCCGCCGGGCCTCCGGGGGCGGCGGGCGGGCGCGGTGTCGGAGCCTCTTCGGCGAGCTCCACCGGAGGATAGGCAGAATCGCTCCCCCGACGGCGCCGTTCGACCCTCCTCCCGGCGCCCTTCTCTCCGGCCTCAGCCACGCCTTGCTTGACCGCATCCTCTCCGACCCTCATCTGCATTCCTCGAAATGCCTTGCCTTCTTCGATTACCTCCTCGAGAACCAGCTTTCCTCCCTCTCGTTCCGTCCTAACGTGCAGTCGCACTTGGTACTAGCTTGCCGGCTGCTCAAGGCGACGAACTTTAGCGGGGCGGAGCGTCTGCTGAGATCCGTGCTGATGAATCGGAACGGGCCGCTTCCGTTTCCGGCCATCGCGTGCGTGATCGAGAAACGTTGCGTCAAGGCGCGAATTAGAGCGAAGTTACTAGAGATGATGTTTAAAGTTTACTCAGAACATGGGTTATATGGTCAGGCTTCGCAGGCATTTGATTACATGAGAAAGAGGGGAGTTCGGATAAATGAGAGGGCGTGTACTGTGCACTTGCTTGCCCTGAAGAGATCTGATCAGGTCGGGCTGTGTGTGGAGTTTTTCGGCAAGATGGTTGAATCGGGTATTGGGATTTCTGTGTACTCTTTGACTGTCGTGGTTGATGGATTGTGTAGGAGTGGAGCAATCAAGATGGCTAGGGAGCTGGTGGAACAAATGTCAAGAAAACGTGTAGAACCAAACATTGTCACGTTCAATGCACTCATAGATGCTTGCGTGAAGTGGTGGAATTTTCGCGAATTGGACTTGGTGTTGGTCTTGATGCAAAAGGAAGGAGTCGAATTCAATCCCGAGACATATAAATTCCTAGTTGGTGGGTACGCAAGCTTCGGATGGGCGAAGGAGGCTGAGAAGTTGATATTGATAATGCATGATCTTGGTTTGAAAGTTGAAATCCACTTGTATAATCTGACCATCGGTGCATTCGGTAAAGTAGGGTCCGCAAGGAGCGCGGTTAGCCTGTTTGATGAAATGACTAATAGAGGTGTTGAGAAGAATGCCGACACGTACTGGGCTTTGATTAGTGGGCTCTGCGAAGTCGGAGAGATTGAGGAGGTTATTCGGTACATTGGTGAGATGCAGAGGAAGGGAATTCAAATTGGTGAGGTTATGATGGAGAGAGTAGTAGATGCTTTTTGCAAGAGGGGGATGGTAGATGAAGCTTACAATTTTCTTGCTAGCATAGAGAAGAGAGAGACTAAGAGCTGATCTATTTGCCTAGGAGGGCATAGCAACTGCATTATGCAAAATGAATGGTAATGAAGAAGCCTTGAAAGTTGAAATGTGATGAGCATTTGCCGCTCCATAGGAGATGCTTAGACTTCATGTTGATTAAGATGCTGATGCGTCGGTGTGGCTTGATAATGTATCTTCGGGAACTAAGCATACAATCAAGTATTTCTTGCTCATCATTCATCAATCGAGATTTTGAGTGCATTGAAGATATGTCATCTATGTGAGCAAAAGAGGTCAGACTGGCCGAAGCTCAAGGTATTGCACCCAACTTTAGGAAAACAGAGTAATGGTTAATAAATCCATGCACAACGGATCCAGCATTCAGTGGCAAAACGGCAAGAGCCTATATTCCTCCTCCAGGAAGTTAGATTAATTTACTTGCAATGGATGCTTCGGCCAACATTGCAGATTTGCAAGAGAAATGGTTAGTGCAGTGAATTCGAATATTGAGCAAGGTTGCCCGTCAATACTTTTAACCCCTCGAATCGAAGAATGGAATGGTTCGTTCGCACTCTGCTATATGACTTCACTTCTTCTTCATCCCCCTCCCTTCGTGCATGCGGGGCACAAGCAAACGGTGTCTGTGATTGTGACTGTGAATCCTGGGATTTCTCGTTTTTGTTCAAGGAAATGAAATGGCATGATTTACGGACACCGATTATTGATGGATTGCTAATGGGTACCGAAGCCCTTTCCATGCTCCCTTTGCAGAAATTCTCTTTCCTTGGGTGGCATTATCATGATCGCGGACTCTTGCCTTGCCAATTGTGAAAAAAGAAACAACAGAAGCAGTTGGGGGACTTGGAATGGAATAAACACAATCTCCCATCGAATTCTGGCACCAAGTAAATCTTTCCACGTGATGTAAGCTATAACAGCCTCGTTGAAGCGAATGGTTAATCATTCTGAGGATTGGACTGGGAAGAGGCATGTTAAACGGATTATCTATGAACAGACTATCGCAACATTTAAGAGTGATGCTCATGCTAGAGACCGGCCAAGGCTGCCACGGTACAGCGTCGAACTACTCTTCCTAAACCCAATTCCTCTCTTTTCTCCTTTCCAGTCAAACAAAGTTCTATCTACCATTTATTCGATAACCCGGTTACGTGAAGGCTCTATCAACACGCCACCAGGTCTCATATCGACAAAACTGAACTGAGGAAGAAACAAAGAGAGAATAAAGGAATGAGATTAAAAAAATTAGAATCTCATCGTCGAACTCCTCCGTTGTTAGATTAGACAGAAAAAGAAAAAGAAAAAGGAAAAAAAAAAAAAAAAAAAAAGAGGAGGAGAAAGAAAGCGCCTACTTCCCTAACCGGACAAAGCAAAGCAGCAAAAGATATACAAAGGAAACCAAACTCGTTAGAAAAATGAAAGGCAAAGGCATGCCAAATAAAACTCTTCCCCACTTAGCTCTTAAGGGGCCCCGGACAGAATGGGATCGTTGATTATCGACCCATCATCTCCACCAAAGGCGGGTATACTTAGGGACCGTTTTCTCATCCTCGCCTTGCCGGGTGTTGCCACACGCCTCTCGTTTTTCTCCACGAGCACCGAAGCGTAAGAGCACAACGGCTCAAACTTCTGTTCATTGCTATGCTTGAGGAAAAGGTCCAGATTTTTACTATACTTGTCCTCTCCCACGTTTGTCCCCGGATCCCTCACGTTTGTCCCCGGATCCCCAGGAGCAAGAAGTAACTTCCGTCGCAATTCCTCATCGTCGTCCGACCAATACCCATTCTCCACCACGTCCTGCATGGCAAGATCGTCGTACTCTTCGTCTGATTTAGTAGACTGCTCGTCCACTGATCCTACCTGTGAAGGGCAATACTTCTACAGTCAAAAAATAGAGGAGAGCACCACAATGGTGGCCGGACCACTTGAAAGAGAGACTCAGATCAAAGAGTAAACTCGAACCTCTTCGTGGTCGTGTTTGCTAGCATCATCTTCTGTTAGATCGTCGTCACTGTCCACAGGTGGGTCATCGGCCTCTTCATCACTTCCATGCACGGAGTGGTCTTCCTTCAGCTGAAAAGTGTTAACAAAAATAGAAAACTCAGCAGAATTTCGCATCTTATAAAACAACAATGCGATTTTTCCCTGGGAACAAAATGCTTGTGAAGTTGTGTATTTACAGATTAACCTACAACATACCTCCTTGGCAGGCCCATCAGATATCCTTGGTGAGCTGCAACAAGACGAATAGTATTTGCTGCCAGTATCAGTCCCGTCAGCCCTCAATTCATCGACACTTCCAGCATAGCTTCCAGCATAGCTTGTGCCTCCATCACTAGGCCAAGCACTGATTCCAAAATGACCAAACTGAAGATTGACCGGCTCAGCCTTTCCGATCTGCAATGGACCATACATCGGGTTGCCTATTTCATTCTCACCCCCGTTGCCCAACACAGGGTTCCCATTACTGTCAACTGAATTCACAGGCCAAGCCCTGGCAACAGATCCATCTGTATTTAGAAGTGCCATCAGATGCCTAGAAGAACCTTTTCTCTGGATCAGTTGAAACATGCCCTTAGAACTTAAGGAATTTGCAGCACATTGGTTCCTGTACTCCTCATCAATCACAGAAACTGTGTTCGTTGTGGGATCATAAAGCTGCTCCCCCACTTCACGCCTTCGGAGGCAGCTAAAAACCGTGGCATGGATTGCCGCCACACTCCTATCAACATTGGTATTGTTTATTTTGGGGACCAGATGTTTGTCAGCCCTTTTACAAAGGTAGTCCTGTATTGTTCTAATGTTCCTTATGTACTTCACATATTTATTTTTTGCTGGGTCCAGCGTCATGTACTTTGCACGAACGGCAAATCTTTCCATGTGCTTGTCTTCATTTGTAATATAGATCATGAACGGTATTATGGAGGGATGCTTCTTCATTAGCCCCATCTGCATGAAATGGAAAGTAAAAACCAAATTAAGCCTGAGGGGAGATCATTGCAAACCCAAGGTGTACACTATACGGTAGAGAGAAAAGGAAGTGGACCAGGATGAGCTTACCACAAAATTAAGACTCAAGTGAACGCCTTCAACAACTACTGATTCTTTCCGCTCTTCCCACGCAGTGATCAAACGATCGAGACTGTCAATTACCATCTCGCTTTGTGCTTTAAAACCTTCAACAGCCATCTGTTTTGGACTGATTAATTCAGAAGTAGCTCCGCTTTCTTCAGATGCTGTAGCATCTGGTTTCCCTGGCTTTGATCCATCAGATGTCTCAGCCTTAACAGTTGAGCATGAAATGCCGGCTAGTTTAGTGGCTTTCCTCTTAGCCTTTGCTTCTGCAACAGCAACAGGATCCAAGTATTCTCCTGCATGGTATGTGGAAGCCCAAAGTAAGGGGTTTTGCTTCTCATCCACAAAACTCCTCATCATGTGCCGAATGGAGTCAGTTGATATCACCGTAGTGATTCCAAGCCTGCTACCCTGCAGGAATGAGCTTCAAAAATTAATATAATTGGGAAATCGACAAAGAAAAGTGTAGATACAGCGTCGCATTCACTTTGTATGACTAACAACTCCACTTAACATGAAAAGCACTAACGGATTTCCAGTTCCAGCCCCCAAAATAAAAACAAAAATATGTAATGAGGAATGCAGCAACAGCTACTATGAACTACCCAAAACAAAAACTGTCCAAGAAAAACTAAAGAACATTAAAGTTCTCAGCTAAAGATATACCAGCAATGCAGACAAAGTAGATTTCCCACATCCACTAGTGCCACATAACAGCACAGTTACGGATTCTTTCCTTTCTCGTATTCTGCAGCAGAAAGCCAGGAGATAATGCTTAAGAAAACATAGACCTCCTTCATGCTGTAAATGGCAAATGACAAATCCCATGGTCCATATGGTATGCAGTAATCACAATTTACAGAGTCAGAGTTAAGTTTTATCATAATTCCTGTAAAAACCCATACAACCATATTACGCAAATGATGCATACATAAGCAGTGCATTCCCAAGAGTGGAGCTTATGTTTTCTTCCAAGAAGAAAGTTGTGGAGGAGGAAGATGTGTATTAGAAGCTGCGATATATGATGTACCTGCAAGCTAAAACCAAGTCGGCCCTCTGATTTGCGCCCACGTACTTATATTCAGAAAGACTGCTGCATACAATATCTAAGAAAGTCTCTCTCCTGACAACAACAGTTCTTCGCCTTTTGTACAGTTCGAATGCTCCTGAATTGGAATGTTTGTCTGCTGCTGCTTTACAGGTATGCCCCTTTGAAGCATCAAATTCAGAAGGTACCTCCATCTCCTCTGGGAAGAAGCCATCAACAGAGGCCTCATTTCTCATCAATTCAAAAACCCGTTTACTCATCTGGTGCAGAAAGAAACAAAATACGTCTTAAACCTTCACCTTCACAATAAACCAAGAGGATGTAGTGCAACATGTTCCCTTGCGGAAATAAAAATGGCTCTCACACCAAACCCTAGGAATTAGATGAATCATCCTATAAAGATGCGTGAACTCTCAATCAGCACGGTCAAAAGAAAACAACCGATCGGGTTAACATCAATTCTACTGCACTGTACCATGTAAAAAAAAAAAAAAAAAGAAGTATTGCATGAGGAACAAGATCTGAGGTTTTCTTAATTCAAAAGCCAAAGGGGTGCATTTCAACAATACTGTTACACGAAGAGGTCAAATAAGGAATAGTAGAACACTCTCAAATGCACAAATTTGTCAGGCCTTTGACAAGTAAAGGTGCAACTGACGTAGGAAGCGAGATTCCGCAAGAAACAACAATACCAATCACCAAATAAATAAATAAATAAAGACAGAACAGCCACAAAAATAGCTGAAAAAATGAGAGAATTCTCGGGCATCAAGGATATAGATTCATTCCCCATTTACAAAGAAATCCGAGTCCCCGATTTATAAGAACGTCGGGGATGCGGCATTTTTCTTCTAGCGAAAGAAAGCAATACGCTCCGAGCATTAGTACAACAATCCATGAGATCGTGTAATTTCTGCTACAGCCCGAGGCCCTAGGGGGGAAACTACAGAAAAGAAATTGAAATTTCGCTGAACAGATTGCATGCACGATAGATCTCCGCCTCGCGAGGACATTCGCCCACAGAGACCAACCGATCGCAGCATAATGCAGAGAATCGCGAGAAAGAAAAAGACAGAATGCAGCTCCTAGCTTCAGCAGAAAGTGAAAAGATCGCGGGCGGAAGAAGAAAAAGAAATTAAAAAAAAAAAAAAAAAAGAAGAAGGAAGTTTCTGAAGATAAAATAACAGAACAATAAGAAGCTCGCGACGGCCTGGACAGAAGGAAGATCGAAGCAGCATGAAATTCACCTTGAAGGCGTGCCGAGCCTTGCATCCCATGAGCTGGAGGGTGCTCTGGAGGACGGGGCGCGTGTACCGGAACGACTCCTTCCTCCCTCCCTCTCTCTTCTCTCCCTCGTCCACCACCACTATGTACAGAACCTTCGTCACCTCCGCCATTGCTCCACCTCCACCTCTCTCTCTCTCTCTCTCTCTCTCTCTCTCTCTCTCAATCCGAGTCGGTGCACACCACAGCAGAACGACAACTGCAGAGGAAAGACCGAGAAAGAGGGATCAGCGAAACGGACGAATTCACAAAATCAGCCGACCGGACGAAGAGCTCAACGTGCGTCGCAGAACGGACGATGCCAACCGGCGAACGCCCGAGACAGGAGGAGGAGGAGAAGGAGAAAATATCGCGCGCGCGTGGGGATCGCGGATCGGAGGGATGGACGCGGGGGCAATGCGGGTGAGCCGGGGCGGGGGATCGAGGATCGAACCTGAAGGAAGGAATTCCAAGGGGAAGGCGGCGGTCGAGGGTCTAGGGCTCGGGGATCGCGATCGCGGAGGAGCTCGTCTCGGTCGGCGCTGGGATCGGTGGCAGCAGGGGGGATGCTCGTCGTTGTTGCTGGCGTCGTATCATGTCTGCTCGTGTCACCTGGCTTACACGCATCGGACCAGCGCGCCCTCCACGAGTCCCCCCCTCCCTCTCTCTTTATAAACAAAAACGGTAGAGCTGCGGCGAGGACCGAACTGGCCTCTCCTCTCTCTCTCTCTCTAAGGGTCAATGACGGATTTGACCTCGGCCAGGCGCCCAAATTACGACGCGGCGTGTCCCTTTGATATTTAAAAGAGTGGGCCCCGTGACCCGGGGCCGGGGGCGTTCGCGACTTTACGGAGGTGGGAGATCCCGTGGGCCCATGGGCCCGACCGTAATATCCGGGGGGGGGGGGGGATTCGAGGGGTGATGACCCGGAGGGGCGTTTAGCGATTAACCCGCCTCGGAGGGATAGAAATTGGGAGTTGGAAGAGGACTTAAAAAAAAGAACAAAATCCTTATTTTATGCCGTGACCAAATGGGGCAAGGACGAAGTCATCACCTGATGACCTTTTTGCTTTTGGTTAGAAAAAGCAAAAATAAATAAATAAATAAATAAATAAAAAATAAGGATCCATATTTCAAATTTATACAATTTTAATAAATTGAACCAAACTAAACTTATTTTTTTATCATAAACTAATTTTTTGACTATAAAAAACTCAAAACTAATACATTTGCAACAAATTTATACTTCGTTAATTTTTATTAAATTAGATTAATATTATGGAAAACCCAAAACTAATATATATCTATAATACATGGGAGATAAAACTCCAAACCGATACAATAGTTAACTGGCAAGTGTTGTTCAACTCAACATTTTGATGATAAAATTTAATGAAAACTAACAAAGGAAAAATTTGTCATAAGTTTACCCGTTTAAAATGTTTCATGTTATTAACTCTTTTTTTTTAAATTCATATTAATTATTTTTTCAATTTTACTATTTTTGATTTACATTTTAAAATATTTGAAATTTTTCTTACTTAAAATTTGGACGGAGTGATTAGGAATTAAAAGGAGGGATCAAGATGATTATGAGAAAAAAGATGGGAGAGAAGATATGAAGTAATCGAGTTATGGTGTTGTTTGGAAATTAGTGAGAGGAAATAAGAGCCCATTTGTTTTGTGGAAAAATAAAATGATTTAAAATATTTTATAAAAAATGAATTGGTTACATGTCTTAAAAAAATTAATTAATGAAAAATTATTTTTCACCTTTTGTAATAATCTATATCTAAATAACTTCATGGATAATAGAAATATTTTTCGTTCATTCATTTTTAAAAACAATTCAAACGATCATCTAAAAATATTTTTTAAATTGTGAACCTTCCATAAAACAAACACACCATAAATAAAAGAATATATTATGTACTTATTGACTCAGACGCAATAAGGGTATAATTGGGAAAGGGCAATAAATATGTTAAGCAACACACAAATCCCTCTGAATATTTCCAGATTGGAGAGATTCAAATAAATTTAAAATTTCGATTTCTACAGGAAATTGACCGGATCAATTCATCTCAATCTCTTCCTCCGTCCCTTTCTCTCCATCCATTCCATACACCACCGTGTCACCACCGTGTGATTGGAACCTTCTCCCTTCCTTCCTAATCCCCCTAATAAACGCAATGTCAACTTGTACACGCAAGACTCCATGATTTTAAATATTAACTAAAAAAATTCTTTGATGAGAAATTAGAGATGGGAAGTAACTCTTGAGTACAAGCCAGGTCTATTTGGCTTCTTTTTCAGTGAACCGCTGGCTATTTTTCGCTGAAAGATTTCGACTTGCAAAGTAAAAAACAAGAACATGATTAATCGCAGAAAATAACAATCAGGGAAAAAGAAAAAAGAAAGAAAAAAAAAAAGGAACATAAACAGACAATACGATAAAAGGTAAATGCTCAAACGCGCCTCGAAGCAACGTCTTTGTCACCAGAACAAGAAACGGACATGTCCCACGAATTGAATCTTTTGCAGTACGTCCTTTGTGTCACAAGAATATGCAAGTTCACGAACCTGGACCGCGATATCGGGACCCGCATTGGTTAGATTCTTTTATTAAGCCGATCGTTTTGTTCGGATGAAGTAGGCATTTCAAACGCGGTATTTTTTGGTTCCAAGTAACCTGTAAAAAGACGGGCCTGCCCGCGTTAATGCCATGGGGTCGTGACGTTGGATCTGAATCAGAGTTTTCGATAGCATACGACCTCAAAGTCGGGTAAAATCAGGACTTTAATGGGTTCTTCGAGCAACTCGATTCACAACATTGGTACACTCCTCAATCTCCTTTAAAGTTGGTATTAAAAAAAAGAAGAAAAAAGACAAGTATATTTAAAGTCTTAAAATCTATCGCAAAAGTACAATTGATTCCTAAATATTTTTAAAAATGCAATCAAATTCTAAAATTTATCATAAAAGTGCATTGAGTTCTAAAACTTTAAAAATACAATTAAGTTTTTTAAACTTGTCAAGCTGGTGCAATCAAGTTATTTGTACTCTCGTAACAAGTTTTAGGATTTTTAGTGCGCTTGTTAAATGAAAAACAATCAGTTTTTTTTCATTTCAATCACGAATATATAGTCGTTTTAGTCGGTTCATGCTAAGCCCACGGGCTCTCATGGTACATCTTGCTTTTAATGGTTAAAAAAGATTAGTTATGTAGTATTGACACTTTCCAAAGGCCTTTGTGTTGTGTTTGATACTCCAACATGTTTCAATACGCGATCAACAAATGTCAAAAAATCCGATTCGTTGTCAACTTTCCCCGACACATGAGTCCGAAATTCCAATATGCACAAGGCCAATTTAAAATTTCAATACTTAAGAGGTCAAAATGTAAATATATGGAGAAAAAAAAAAAGAAAAAAGAGAGCAAGGACCTAGGTGTCGCTGCCATCATTGGGGGGTCAGCAAGGTGGTAGAGGGGAGTAGCCCTCGTTGACTTGGGTGAGGCCATCGCTGACTAGGCAAGGGTTGGCGAAACTCACCCAGATTTGGGCAACACTGTGCCCTTGCTTGGGCCTAGTGAGGGTCGCCGACCTTCCCTTGGAGCCAACAAGGCCTTCTCTAAGGCAAGGGAGGCTCGTTGCCCATAGGAGAGGGCCGCCCACCCTTTGCCACCTAGGGCCGGTGACCTCTTCGACCCCCTCCGACAGTGGTAGTGGCATACCCAACAACCCATGACTCTACTTTTTTTTTTTTTTTTTCACAACATTGCCTTTTTTTTCCTTTTTTTTTAGAATTATTTCGAGCCACCCACCTGCCTTTTTCTTTCCATGACCTCGTCTTTTTATTTTATTTTATTTTATTTTACGACATTGCCTTTTTTTTCCAGTTTTTTTAAGAATTATTTTAGCTTTTTAAAAGTTTTTTAATTTTTGAATAAGATTTAAATAAAAATTAACAAAAAATTACCACATAGGATAAATAAATAAATTTAAAAATACTACTTCAGAATTTTCAATTAAATATTTTGACAATGTTAATGGAATGACTTGATTGCATCAATTTGATAAATTTTAGGATTCAATTACACTTTCGCGATAAGTTTTAGGACCTGTAGTCCACAAATCTCTAAATTTGAGAGTAGAATGTGGATTATTTGTTTTTTCTCTAAGTTTTATGGATTATTGCAATGTAATATAGTTGAATTTGTCAAATTAAAATAATGAACGACATTAACAAATGTTAAATTAATGTTTTTAGTGTAAATTTTCTAAACTCTTTTAATTATTATTTATTTATTATATTTTTTTTGGTAAGATTATTATTATTTATTTATTTGTGCATTTGTATATAATGAAATTTAATGTGTCGGAGTTTTTAAGTTTTTGGGAAAGACATGTCGATATGTCGTGTCACGTATCTGTGTCCGTGTCGGTACTATATAAAAAATTAGCCTAATTTGAAAAAATCAAGCATTAACGCGTATTCTTCCGTTGATGGAACCGTGTGTTTCGATTTGATTGGTTAGCTAATTTAAGTAATTAAATTACATCAAGGTGCGCCCTCTTTCAAAAGGGACGGTGAAGTGATTTCGAAATAAAAATAATAATAGGGGTAAGTGGGGGATCCTCATGAAGTGACGCGAAACTATTGTACATGAGATGCTAACTTCGATTGCAACGCTTTAATTAATATAACGTTGTCAAGTACATCTCAAGCAATGTCGGATCAATGGCTGAGGTGGCTGGTCCCCAGGGAAAGATAGGCTGAGATAATGTTATATAGACGATTCGGTGCCAATTATCATACTTAAGAATTAAGAATTTCCTGTATCTCGTTAGCAGTTGGTAAAAGAAGTCAATCGGGGGAACATGCCTCGAAACCGCAAGCCGTGACATCAACATCTCAAACTTTTTCTTATGTCGTCGAATCACCAAAATCATACAAGTACAACAAATACAATCTCTATTTACCAAAGAATGTCCTAAACTTTATCTTAATATCCTTGAAATTTTTTTTGTGTTACTACGAGTTTGGTCATTTTGGTGGTACAAAAAACTGTTTTTTGTATTGGTGTCGCATTAGGTGTCTTTTAAGATTTATCGCGACTTAATAAAAATCTTGATATGTTAGTGTCACGAACACAATATATATAATTTAGGATTTTTTAGAATATTAATATGTAGAAAAAAAGTCAATTGAGTTTCACGTTTAAAACTTCAGGAGGATCGGAGCAAATATCTATATCCGATGAAGAACTTCAAGGGGGTGAAGAGAAGTCCTATATGATGAAATTTAAAAAAGGAAAAACGAATTTCCTCCAAATCAAATTTTATTAAAAATTGGAGGGGATGCATAATTCAAAGGACCCACAAATTACCCATGTTCCCCCACATCATAAATATATATTAATATCAAAATATAGTTGATAGATATTTTTATTATTTTTAGGGGCCGTTGACTGGGGCCATGGCCATAACCTGCCATTCGGTTTCGCCTTGAGACCAGCTCCCTCTTTGTGGTTTCCTCGTTCTTCGCTGGCTTTTGTCGTTGTTTTCTTGGGGCGGACGACGACGAGTTTGAACTGGTCATCACGTCACTCACTTTTGATTTAGTAAATTCAATAAAAGATTGGCGACAATCGCACGGCTTCGTGTCAACGACTATAACTGATTTAACTTAAAATTGGGTGTCGTTGATCAACGGGTGCGGTGCATTTGATCCGCTGACCTAATCTACCTGCTGAACCGTCTTAAGCGGATTAAGTTTTGATTTACGTGGACTCTTCCGCGTCTCTAATCTAAATTTCTCTTTTCTTTTTAAAGGATACAACTAACATGATCGGCAATTCATACTTTAACTGTTGCAAACTTATTTGCTACGCTTGAGTGCTTCTGATCAATGCGACATATCTTGAAACATTTGATTAAAGGAAAATGTGTCACGAGAGTACTTAAACAGGCAATAGTATGGATATGTATTGACATTTAAACAGGCAATAGTATGGATATGTATTGACATTGTATTGGGTGTATGGGGGGAGGTGACAGAATGAAAGGGCCAGTCATTATACGGTATATTAATTATTCTTATTTTATATATTTGTATGGGAAGATTGATTCAAGTACGACACGAGCATGGTTAAATTGTGCACAAGCACACTTGGATGCGTCTGTGATTTTTTGCATACTAATTCCAAGTCTCGATGGTTGATTTATGTCCCCAACAAAGCAACTCTATTTATTAAAGTACTAATACCCTGAAAAACTCTAAATTGTTACATTTGTAATAAATTTATTCTAAATTAATTTTATGATAACAAAAAATTTCAAACTAACCACCAAAAATACAAAATTGGTAGTAAAACTCAAAAATTAGCGAGTGTCATTTAATTTAGCAATTTGATGAAAAAATTTAATGAAAATTAACAAATGATAAATTTGTTAATTTTTATTAATTTTGGGTAAATTTATTATATATATCAATTTATATTTTTTATTATATTAACATTTTATTAAAAGAATCAAAAGTGAAAATCATCATGAGAAAATTGATAATTACGCTATTGTAACGTGCTATTGTAACGTATTGAAAGAAACGTTATGACTTTTTACTTGTCGTGTCACTAAAGAAGCCATAAAAAAGCGTACGACCGAAAGACTGGTTCTTAACACCAAGAAATAATTCGTCAATTAGAAATAAAAGGGGTACGTGCATGATCTAAATTAGAACATATTTCAAGCGACCAATAAA
Organism: Eucalyptus leucophloia subsp. euroa; assembly: GCA_017140325.1. Lineage (NCBI taxonomy): Eukaryota > Viridiplantae > Streptophyta > Magnoliopsida > Myrtales > Myrtaceae > Eucalyptus > Eucalyptus leucophloia. Next base: position 34,723,941 of record CM029469.1, on the reverse strand, counting down.
GAGAAGGCGATGTCGGTCGTCGAAAGCGACGGAGACAAGACGGTACGATTGAAATCACACCACGTCCCTTTAAAGTCCAACGCCCGTTCCCTTTTTTCTTTTCGAACGGCTTTGGCAATCAATGGGAGCACCGACTATTATAAAGAATGCAAGACTTATAACCTTTGAAAAATCAACACGTACGAGTGGACCGTCACAAAACCAAATCTAGGACAACCGAAAAGGATTTTCTTTTTTTTAGAAAGAGTTTCACTTATATTATACGAGGAATTTGATGGGTTGTCATTATTAAATTAGCATAGGTTGTTGCTAAGTCTGGATTCGTATGCTTTCGGTTTCACATTCCAATTTTTTATCTGGTCCGATTTTGTAGAAGTTGGCATTCAAAGGTTGCTGCGTCCTGCCTTTCACCATCAAAGAGTTCCCCGACACCCACCATTCTCTCTCTCTCTCTCTCTTTCTTGCTTTTGGAAATTCAATGATCACGTATTCCGAAAACCGAGTCAACCCCACCGCGAATTCTCTCGAAATAAGACCTCCGGGCACGTTAACAATTCAACAAAGATGGATGGTTCTTAGATGTGGATGTGTAAAGTATAGGATGGTCGAAATTTGACGGTACCAATATGTTCGGTTATAAAGTTGGAAATACAAAGTATTAGAAAGTACATACGCTGGTGATACCGAGATGCCAACTTATATGAACCAGATCATACCCAAAAATGTACAGTGATCTCCAAGAAAAAGAAAGATGCTCTTAGAATTATTAAAAAATAATGGAAAAAAAATTATATACAAAGCACCTCGAAAAAGAAGAAGGCATATGAGTATGGCTAGATTGGTTGCTTCCAGACAATTCGCGCATCAATCAAAAGTTGCATTTGCACAATTCCAGAATAATTTTAAAAACTAAGCTAGAAGTAAGAAATCTTTCCCTTGATCTGTGGCGTTGTAAGCGGGCTTGGAATAAAGATTTTCTCACGCAAAGGAAAAGAAACTTTCCCCTTTTTCCGTCCGATGCTCCATGGCTTTTGAATCTTCTTAGGTTTGAATTATGATGCATCGTGCAGGTTTAGATAAAGTGCAGTCTGCGACGAGCTTAGAAGCTCTGGAACGCAGACGCGTTGAACGAAAAACATTACTTGGAGCGCCGGCGTCGATCTGTCGCGGTGTATAGTCATATATAGAAGGAAATAAAGATTATATTTTCTCCTTCTGCTTATGCATGCTGCATGACAAGTTTGATTTTATAATTACGAAACTTTTGACCGATGAAGCCGAGATGGCGACCAAAAGCAGGCAGCTGAAACAGAAGGCAGAACCCGCAGTGCAGCGTCGTAACGCCATCTCTTTGACGAGAATCGACGAGTCTGTTCTTCTAGATGAATAGGTGGCTTTCGGGGGCTGCCCCATTTTACATGTTTTTCTTCTATTTTCTGGGTCGAGCTATCGAAGTAAATGTGCTGGCATTTATCATGCTCCAACAGGTAATGCCCGTCGCTTCAGGGCATGAAAAGAACATGCGGAAAAAGAATGCCTGAAATGGTGGAGGGGACCGGTCCGTAAGAGTGGCGCTTAAAAGACGTGAAGCGTTGGATTCTAGGGATTGATAACGAAGCACTAGTGATGTTGACAACACGACTCTAAAGTTAATCGGTTTGCCAATTGTGGTTAGGGTTTTATACTAGCTTTCGAGACTTATATAGAGCGCTAATCTTTTTATTGTGTAATTTATAACCTCACTAGGGTTTTTCAAGAGAATTGAATTTTGAAGTGTGCAAAAATTAAAGGGAAAAGGCCTCCAAAAATGGAAAACTATGCTCACTCTAACCACATTTACCCTAGAAATTTTTTATTACACAAAAATTTCAAGCTTGTACTCATTTAATGCATTTACCCTATATTAATGTTCCTTCGATGAGCACTGCTTAAAATTTGACTTCATACGTGAAACAAAAATGACATTTTTTTGGCTAAGAAGAATTATTTGACGAAGGAGAACCTTGTTCAAATGCCATGTTAGATGTCCAACCCAAAAGTTTGAGCATGTCAAAATGTCTAATCCATAAACTTAAATCAATAAGTGGAGATAGCCTACACGTATATAAATGGATAATTTTAATACCCCTCACGCAAGCTTAGGATTAGATAAAATAAGTTGGGGCAAACTGTGACTTTGAGATCATATTAGAATGTCTAATTCAAAAAACTAAACCAGCGATTGGAGGGAGACCATACATATAATGAGTATAGATCTTGTGAACAGATCATGTCACTATTAATGTTGGTTATTTTCATTCTTTTCTATTGGAAGGCTCAAGTGGGGGAGGACATTGTCAATGCAAGGTGGAGGAAAAGGACCGAACCCAAATCCGAAAGTGGGGATGCTTGAAAAAGGACGATCGCAAAACCATGATGTCGATTATACATCATTCAACAGAACTCCTTACAACACTTGGAAAAAAAAGCAGATTCTAATGTGGATTCCAAAGTGTGTTCTCATACTATTTACGCGAGCAGTAATGGATCCCACCCGTCGCTGTCTGCATCGTTAATCGGGCGATGAGTGGAGGCATCAATCATCAATCACGGCCTCAGGAATCAGCAGGATTTCTCGCGTTCTCGCTGGGGCGCCATTTTGGCGTTCACATGGCGTCATGGACCACCACGAAGTTTTCGTTTTAGACTGTGAACGAAATGGTCGGGCCGTGACGTGCCCGACGGCTCAAATTTATGGGATTATTGGTAACGCGGGAGGACCGAATCTATGCCGTGCATCCGATCCTTGCCTAATATTTTGTGGAAACAACTGGTACGGCGACCTTTAGAGGGGAATACGCGTACCAAATCTTCGGCTGCTAGCTACTACGCCCATCTCTTCGCTTTTCGGCCAGGAATCGATCCACTTGACATTCTTTTTTGGTTGCGGCTCGATCGTGAAACTATAAAAAAGCGGCGAGACAGACATCGTACGCATTTGGGTGTTTTCTTGAGGGGAATCCATGGATAAGACGTTATCATTTTGAAAACAAGCTGGAAAGAAAGAGGGAGATACGATCCCTTGGACCAGGCCCTTTCAATCGCCAACGGGCACCTTCCCATCATTTGAATTTGTTGAAATTTTTGAACCCTGCCTCGTTTTTTTGGCTAGCCGAAGATGGTCGTGACCGGATTGGGACATGCCACGGTTTGCCATAACCCCCATCCCGATGCAAGTGAAGAACCTAAGAGCGGGCGATACGCCTGAGCTCGAAGCTCGCCTTTTAAAGGCAAACCCAAGGTTTTTAGAGACCGTGATGGAGTGGGGAATTGAACTTATGACTTTCAACTTGCAGACCGAGTCTAGAAACATTTGATGAACCATTGCAGTGGTCAAAGTGCTCGCTTTTATTTTGTAGCCGCACAATTTGACCCTAAATATTTTTGAATGGATGATACATAGTCAATGGAAAAATTACCAAATTTAATTCTAACCTTTTAATTTGATTAATTTACTCCTAAACTTTATAAATTTACTAATTTAGTTCCAAAACTTTTAATTCGATTAATTCACTCCTAAACCTTTACAAATTTACCAATTCAATTCTAAACCTTTTCATTTGATTAATTTACTCCTAAACCTTTACAAATTTGCCAATTTAGTTTCAAACATTTTAATTCGATTAATTTACTCCTAACCTTTACAAATTTACCAATTCAATTCTTAACCTTTTAATTTGATTAATTTAATCCTAAAATTTTATAAATTTGCCAATTAAATTATAAACTTTTCAATTATATCAATTTAGTGCTAACATTTATGACAATTTGCCAATTCAGTCATTTCGGTCAATTTTAATTGGAAAAAACTGATGTGATATTACAATCAATGTCAATTGTCCTACATTGCACATCCAACGATGACATGGATAGTTTTTTGCATTTTTTAAAATGTTTTTCTGAATTTTTTATTCTTTGTTTCTTTTTTCTTTCCCCTTTTTTCCCAACTCTTGGCTAGCAAGGGTGCCAACTACCTCCATGCCCTTGCCGACCAAGAATTAGAAATAAGGAAAAGATTAAAAAAAAAATCAGAAAAATACAAAAAATTATCAATGTTAGCGCTAGCCATACCATATAATACGGTTGTTTTTTTTTTTTTCCACTCTGCTGCTTCGCGGTGGAGAGTAAACCCTGGAGCACCGAGGCCCCCACCGCTGACCCCGTACGCGGGTAAGTCGCGCGTTGAGCATTGAAGCACTGCATCCACGAAGTCTCAAACTCTTCCCCTTGGCGTGGAGGTACCAAGCCTTAACCGCGTGGCCACCGCGGTGGTGGTATAATACGGTTGTTGCTGACTATAGAAGTGTGCAAAAGTGGAAACCTCTCGAAATCAAATCAAACCAGCCAAGTTCTTGGTTCTAGGTGGAACCACCCACTTAGAACGAACCTAACCTAGGCATATACATAATTTTTTTTTAAATTTTTATGTTTTCAAATCAAAACCCTAGTTTCCTTTTTGTCTCTCTCCCTCTCTTGCCTCCTTCTCTCACTCTTGCTCTTGGTGGCCTCTAGCCTCGTTGATCCCTCACTCACTCTTACTCTCGATCGCCTCCGGCCTTGTCACTCTCTTTGTCGCTCTTGCTTTCGATTGCTAGAGAAAATAGTACAGCAACTCTGAACCCACAGCCACATTGGTCAAATTGGTAGCAAGAGCGACAACACCAAGACAGTGAAGACCACCAAATTTGACCAAGAAATAGAGAGCAAAGATCACGGGCAGCGAGTAGCGGCAATTGAACTCCAAGAACTGTGAAGGAAAAACTAAAAACGAACAAGGATCAACAAGAGCGTTCAGCAGCAGATCATAGATTTGTGGCTGAATCAATGTCGTATGGCGGTGGTGGTGCGGGCGACGAGAGACAGCAAACGCAAAGAAGAACTAGTGGCTTCATCATGGAGACCTTGGCAAAGTTTGGCAGGAGACTGCTGCTTTGGGGCTCGGCAAATTTCATGACCGACTTGAAGTTGTCACAACAAAAGGCTGGTGTCGTCGATGAGATTACGTTTATTTTCCCATAATGTATCCTAATTTTTGGCCGTGGTGTGCTCGGTCAATGAGGTATCGGCAAAGCTGGAGCTTGTCGAGGGTGGGAGGGCACGGTGGTGCAGGGATCATAGAGAACACTAGATGAATTTAATGGGGACATTTCGATTGCTGGTTTGGTTCTTAGGAGGGTTCATGGAACCAATGAGCGTTTCCTAATTCTAAATCTTTGGCACCAGTCCTGAGTGAACAATTTTCAGTTCCAAGGTGGGAACTACCCACCTTGGAACCAATCACTCCAGCATTGACTAGATCATTACGTTAGCGTTTTCTAACCAAAATTGGTTGGAATAACTAAATTAGCAAATCATTAAAATGTTTAAGACTAAGTTGGTAGAATTGAAAGGTTTATGACTTAATTTATAAATTATCAAAAGGTTTATAATTGAATTAACATAATTAAAAGATTTAGGATTGAATTGGCACAACTTTAATAGATTTGGTTTTTTTCTTTTTTTATAATAACTCTCATAATCATATGTAGATTTTCTATGCACTCAATTCATCTTTTCCTCAATCATTCTTCCATATCTTTAGACCCACTTTGCATGCCCCTCTCCCCAAAACGGGAGAATTATAAATAAAAAAAAAGTTTTACACATATTGCAATTATATCAATTCAATTCTAAACTTCATTATTTTGGCCAATTGAGTCTTAAATCTTTTATAATTGTATCAATTCAATTTATTCGGCCAAATTTGATTAGTCAGCATTGATATGGACAGTGGTCACCTAGACAAGCTAGGCAAGGGCAAACTTGCCTAGCAAATAGTGAGGCGAGCTCTCATTGGATTTGGTGAGGGCTCACCTCACCAGTGGTTGGGTGAGGTCGACCTCACCTAATGATGGCAAGGGCGAACTCAACAATGACAAGGGCAAGCTCAACTTGCTTGCCCTTAGCGAGGTTTTGCCTTACTATTGCCATGCGAGGTTGATTTCACCCAACCATTGATGAGGTGAACCTTTGTTGTCGCTACGCAAGGATGGCGTTGCCCTTGCCTAGTGACGGCAAGGCAAGCTTGCTTTTGTGCAGCTCACCACTGGCTAGCTGCCTCAGTTTGGCGACCAGCCAGATGAGGAAGGAGAAGGAAGGAAAAAAGGAAAAAATTAATAAAAAATAAAAATATATATTATTTAAAAATTGTCCATATCAACATTAGGTGAATGGCTAACATTCACATTTGGCCTACCAAATTTGGTTGGTTGGACTGAATTGATACAATTGCAAAATATTTAGGACTCAATTAACAAAAAAAAGAAGTTTATGACTAAATCGCCACAAATACACTAGGTTTAGGACCTTTTTGGTAACCTCTATATATATATATATATATATATATATATATATATATATATATATATATACTTAACAAATGAAAAAAAAAAAATGCAAGAACCATCCCACCTTCTACTCTAAGATAACTTTGCATCATCTACTTTTGAAAGGAAAAGAATAAAAATCAGTTTTGCATAATGAGTTCTGCGGTTGCCTCTTTTGCACCTTCACACGGTTTAAGAATGCGAATTTATTTACAAAATTGTGATTTGTTTAAAAATTGTGAAATGGTCATACTTCTAAGCACTGATCCAGCAATTGCAGAGAAGAAAAGGTAACTTAGGACGATAAGATTGACAGTTAGTGATCGACACGCGAAAGTTAACTTGGACAATAGTTGTGCGGTGCATCTAATAGAGCAATTGCTCTCATTAATGACTGAAAGGCTCCCTGAAACAAGTGGATACAACTTGTCTATGTTGAAATCGATGGATGCGAAGGTTTTTTATTTATCAAAGATTGATGTTGAGTATTTTCGTTCTTTTTCTAGAGGAAGGAAGGCCAAAGTGGGGCGGACAGTGTCAATGTCAGGTGGAGTAAAAGGACCGCAACCAAATCCAAAGCTGGAAACTTGAAAAAGGACGCCATCGAGAAACCACGAAATCGATAATACACTCAACACAACACACCACTTCCAAATTGCAGATTCTATTTCAGATCTAAAGACATAATATTCGACTATACCCGTCGTCGTCTGGATCGTTAATCAGGTGATGAGGTGGAGGCATCAGTCATCATCAATCACGGCCTCGAGATTCACTAGAATTTCAGATTATTCTCATGCGGACGGGCCTTTTTCTGTTCACGAAAAAGTTTTGCTGTGGACGGTGAAAGAAACGGCCGGCCCATAAAACCGCGGCACAAATCTGTGGGATTATCCACGCTCGATACCTTGGGAGCATCGAATTTATGCTGCGCGTCTGATCTTGTTCCTGCGATTTTAAAGAAAAAGAACCGTCGTGGCGAGGTCGGGGAGGGAAGAAAGAACGCGTACCAATCAATTCGAGTTCTTCTTGCCTTTTGGGTCGGAAGTCGAACCATTTTTGACATTCTTTTTGTTGCGGCTTGATGGAGAAGATGAAAACAGCGAGACAACATCGGACGCATCTGGGTCTTTTTTTACGCGAATAAAGCGATGAGGCATTCTCATTGTCGCGGACCGCGGGAAAGAGATAGGGAAATGCGAGCCGTGGACCTGGACCTTTTCAATTACAAATGGGCACCTACCTACCATGTGTATTTTGTCATCATCTGTTTTAGGGCTCTTCTTCTTTTTCTTTTTCCGTATTTTTGAACCCTCACTTCCTTGCTAGCCAAGATTGGTGGGGACTAGAGATCGGGAGATGACTCACATGCTTATGGAACGTTCAGCCTAAGGCGTCAAAGATATAACAATTGCTTGCTAGACAAGTTTGTCGCCGCAACCCTACTATGATGCGAGTGGATAACTCAAAACTAGCAATACGCTAAGCTTGTTGTGCTCACCTTTCATGGGCCATTTGAGGTTTCCTAAAACCGAGAATAGACTGGAGAATAAAACTTTAGACCTTTGTAAACTAAGAATCCGAATGTTTCCCATAAAGTATTTTCCCCATTTTACCGTGTTTGGATCGATTAAAAATATGAGTTAAATGTTTTCCTAATCAATGAAAATCTCAAGCTTAAATTTAGAAAAATGATTTCCTTTAAATAAAATAGAAATTATTTTTCAAAATATGACTAGATATCGATATTTAAACCAAAAACTCTATGCTTTTCAAAATAAGACTAGATATCAATGTTTGAACCAAAAACTCTGTGCTTACACATGGCAATCAAGGCTTGTTTATGAGCACCTGCTAGTGGAGCTAGGTCTAGAGGCCAAGACTGAGTCTGTCATGGTCCATCACGGTAGAGGTTGAGTTCAAAGAGGCTAGGCAAAAAACACTAGTGCTTGAGTCTAGATTCATAAATTAGGCTCATGATCCATCACCATCGCTCATGCCTAGTAGGCTCAAAGATAGGCAAAAACACTAGTGCCTGAGTCTAGATTCATAAATTAGGCTCAATCACCATCGCTCATGCCCGTGCCCGAGCTTGAGACCTAAGGTGTGTTTGGTTTAGCATCTTCAATGGGCTTTTAGGCCTAAAAGCCCATTGAGGAAATGTTGGACCGTTTGGTTTAACTTTGAAGCCAACTTTTAATTTTCAACTTACCTTCAAAATACTGAAAACTTAAAGCTAATAGAGATTAGTTTTGGGCTTTCAGCATTCCGCTAAATGATGAAATTATTTTTTTCTTTCCAAAACTACCCTCACTAATTCTTCATATTTCTGATTTTGCCCCTCATTATTTTTTTTTAATTGAAAAAGGAGGCAGCACTTCGCTAGATTAGGGGAGGGCTACGGCCATCGGTGAGCTAGATCTGGCGCCGGCAACGTCGGTTGAGGTCACCCGAGGTTGGGAGACCTCTGGTGGGGGTCGTGCGACCCAGCCGAGGGCTACTGAAGGTCGCCTGACCTCGGGCGACCCTTGGCGAGAGTCGCTCGACCCAGGGGTTGCGTAACCCGGGCGACCACCGCCCGGGTGCGCGGCCCTCACCGAGGGTCACCCGAGGTCAAGCAACCTCCGAAGGCCCTTGGCTAGGTTGCACAACCCTTGCCGAGGGTCGCTCGAGGTCGGGCGACCTCTCACGGCCCTGGCCGGGTCGCATGACCCTTGCCGGTGCCAAATCTAGCTAGTCAGCGCCTATAGCCTTTCGTCGGTTAGGCAAAGGGTTTATTTCAATTTTTTTAAAATATATATATTACCCATCAAAGCCCATTGTGAAAGTTTTTTTTACCAAACGCATATTCAACTTAAAGTCCATTTGCAAAAATTTTTTATCAAAAATAATCAGATTTCCCAAGTAGCTTTTCTATTTTCAAAGATTTGCATTGGACTCAAACTCCATGCAAATGCTTAAACCAAACATGCCCTAATACCCTTACCCAACTTTCTAGCACCCCAAACCAAGTTCACAAAGGGTGGGCTAAGATCTTGGTGTCCATTTGAGATCTCGAGGCCCAATCCTAGGTCCATTGAGGCCGGGCTTACATTCACAAAGCTTGGGCTTGAGGCCTTAGTGGCTATGCCTCATGTCCTTGACGCCTAGGCCTCATTCCATGGAGGCCAAATTCAAGTCCAAGAAGGCTCGGCTAAAGACCCAAAGCCAGGGCTTAGCCTTAATGGACTTGAGGCTCGAGTGACTAGAGGGCACAACTATAGGGCCTCAAGCCCAAGCGCCAAGGAGCCAGACACAGGCATTGGGTTCTCAGGCCCTACTTTTGTGGAGCGGGGAATGGTGCCTGTGCTCATACCCGCGACCTAGATGCTTGTTGCCGGTCCTTGATGCTCGGTTGGAGTCCATCAAGAGTGGACCCAAGACCTTGATGCTCGTGCCTAATTCCCCGATTATCATGTGTAAGTTTTTAGTGCCTAAGTAGTCTATGAATATTTAGAAAGATCACATTGAATTTTTATTTTCAAATAACAGAAAATTATTTTTTTTTTTTTTTTTAGATTTCAGCTTAATAATTGAAAAATATTGTCATTTTTCTGGAAAATAAATTTCTGAAAAACATTTTTAAAAAATGTATTATTTTATGTGAAATAGACAGAGCCTAAGGTCTCAGACCTTTTGATTGACCATCGCAATGGTTAAAGTCCTCGTGTTTATTACTTTATTTTGTGTAGCTCAGCATAAATTTGACCCTAAACAATTTGAGCGGACGACACTTAATACGTAAACTTCTTTCCGCTCAACCCCCTATTGTTCTCGTTCATCTTACCATATTTATAGACCCCCTTTGCACAACCCTCGGGTCGTTGTTACCCACCTTACCACCGCCCCAATAAATGAAACGTGGAAATTGGCCAAATCCATTCCAACTTTTCTACTCTAGGACCACTTTTTTTTTTTGGTAAAGTACTCTAGGACCACTTTTGCACCTGCTACTTTCGAAAAAACCAATTTTTGCACTTAAATGCCATTTTATAACTTGACTGCTACTTTCGAAAAAACCAATTTTGCACTTAAATGCCATTTTATAACTCGACATAGTTACTAGAGTGAAGTAATCTATAAAGTTTTCATTCAAATATTAACCCCAGTCATGATCTGAATTTCCAAACCCCCAAAATAAGAAGACCAACCAAAATCCTAAGTTGGTTGACATCGTTGCCGGCGCTTCATCTTCCTTCTGCCACATCCCCTGCTGTTGGGGTAGCCACCAACCCTCTAGTTGTCGCCCCAGCCTTTTATGTCTGTTGTGAACCAAACGACCTTCGCTAGAGTTCGCAACTTCATATCAAGGATACAAGCATTCGCTCTGGCCATATACAACCTTGCGAGGCCATTTGTGGGGGTCCTAGTGCAATCAAGGCACTTGCACATACGCACATATACACATACATATGCACATATACACATACGTATATATATATATAGAGAGAGAGAGAGAGAGAGAGAGAGAGAGAGAGAGAGAGGCCCATATACGTATTCGTAGGGGGAGATTATTTATTTATTTATTTATTTATTTATGGGATTATGGAGGCTAAGGATGTGTGGGGGGGGTTGTGGAGCAATGGTGTTAGCAAGGGCAATTTGGCTTGTTCTTGGATGTAAACATGCACTTTTTCTTAGGATGTAAACAAAAACTTAAAAAGTTAGGATGCAAAATGCTAAATGTGTCAAAAGCGGGGAAGGTTTTTGGTCTTCTCCCAACAAATTAAAATTTAGGGGGATCTGGTGCATAATGCAAAATTTTCAGCTTGGCATTTATTTATTTCATGCAAATTAAATGTTTGGAAAAAAAATTTCACACAAGTTATTTATCACGAGAACCAATTTATATTTTTCCATATTTCATTGAACTTTTCAATTGTGCTTGGTAAGAAATTAGATAATTTTTACAGCGTTAGTCAAGAGAGCAAGCATGTGCGAAGATGAATACTTTTGAATGTGATGAACGCGAGCATGTGAGTTTAGTGCATTTTTACATTTAGATTAAAGATTCTGAATGGGAGTTTCAGATGAAATGGGCTCTCATGGGCTTGGACCATATAACAATCTTTTCAGATTTGTAAGCTTTTTATACGATCTCCGTGAAATCGATCTGCAAGAGAAAAGCAATAGTGCAAGTGTTGCAACCACACACGAGATGTGGAAAAAAAGAGGAAAAGAGATTTGTCACAATCCTTGGGCCGAGCTTGGCCCATAACCCGATCGTGCCCCCTACATGGGCCTGAAGGCCCTTTCCTTTCATTTACCTTGCTCTTTCTAGGGTTTTCTTTTCCCTACGTAAAACAGCGACAACGGGGAAGCATTCTAGGGTTTCATTTGCGCTTGACTCTACTACCGCCGCTCTTTGTCGTCTCGTCTCCGTAGAAACTCTTCCTCTCTCTCTTCTCTCTCGCTCGCTAGCTTCGTTCGTGTCTCTTGGTTTCCTAGTTCTCATACAGTTCTGGTTCTATGAAATAAACAGAATCGACGCTTCTTTGCCTCTCTCCGTAGCAATCGAACTGTCGCTTCCGATTCTGCTCGTTTATACTTAGGCAGTAGTTCTTGGAGTGTGTGGAGTTGCGTGTGACCTTAGCTATGTAGTTTTCGCTCGCTGCAATGGCCTGTAGTGCCTTGAGATCTGATACTTATGGACCGCGGACCCTTCAGTTGTTCGTTGTGCTTTCTCCAGTATTTTGAGTTGATATCGACCTGGGATATGCGAGGCGGGGGAGATGCTGAAATTTGACTTTGGGTTTTATCTAGAGAGGTTTTTTCTTTTTTTTTTTTTCGGCACATCTATTTTGACTGATGGTAGTATTCACAACAGGTTGAATGAGAGAGATTTGTGCTGAACGATGAGATGAGCAATTTTGTAGGGTTTCTTTAGGCGCGCACGACAACCATTATGTTTTAGAAACTATTTCTGAAACAGAAATAGATTTTTCTATTTTTATTTCTAGAAGAGTTTTAAGTAAAAATAACCGTTTGATAACGACACAAAATTTCAACTCTAAAAATAGAAATTTATTTGATAATGACACAAAATTTCTTCCTACGACCGACTACCTTTAATATAAAAAATAAAAATGATTTAGTAAAAAAAATAAAGAATAAAAAATAAAAATATCATTTTATTTTAAAATAAAATATCCTTAAAAATAAATTTATTTTATTTTATTTATTTTATTTTATTTTACTAATAAATTTATTTTAAAATGAATAAAAATTAAAAATAAAAATAAGTTTATTTGGCAAAACACTCAAGGCAAATAAAAATAAATTTATTAGATTTATTTTTAATAAAAAAATTTATTTATTTCAAATAAATTTATTTTTTTATTTATTTATTTTAAATAAATTTATTTTTATTTTTAAATGAATAAAATGAATATATTTATTTTTATTTTATTTTATTTTTAATAAAATGAGGAGAGGCAGAGGAGGAGGAGGAGGGGGCAGAGACGTAGAGGAGATGAGGGAGGACTCACCGAAATTAGGGTTTACTAGGAGAAATTATTTCTGATTTCTCTTCTAAAAATAGAAGTAGAAAATTTCTACTTTTGATTTCTCTTCCAAATCAATTTCTAGAAGAGAAATCTATTCCAGAAATAGAAAAAATGAGTAAGTTTATCAAATAGGTTTCTATTCCAAAAACAGGTCTAAAATAGAAAAATTATTTCTGAAACAGAAATTTTGGTTATCATATATCCCATTTCTTGTAGTGCATCTTAGGTCATGCATACACCCCTCTGGAAGTCGGTCTTGATTAACTCTGTTGATCCAGCTAGGAAGTTTTCTATAGTTTTCGCTTGCAACAAAGGTCTGTTATGCCTTCAGATGCTTTGTGGGTAAAGTATAATTTGACCCACTAAAATAATAGAAATGAACATGATTCATATCATAATTAAAATTCATGCTCTCTTATGGCTCGTTTTTCTTATAATCCAAGGCCAATGCCATAATAGGTACGCATAACTGGCTGCTACGAATATTACGGTAACTCACGATTTTTGTGAAAAATGGTCACTTTAAAGATACATCGCTTATGAAAATCAATATTACCGTAAGGGACATAAGCAAACATGCCATGTTACAAGAAATGAAAAAATTGTATTTATATGCAATTACGGACGTGCTAGCTGGGTGAATAAAGGCATCACCCAGCAAGTATGACCGTGATGGCATACAAATACTCACGGGCATATGAGTTTTTCATTTCTCATAACACCGCATGTTTTCTTGCATTCCTTACAGTAATATTGGTTTTCATGAGCAACGTCTTTTTAAAATGGCTGATTTTCACAAAAATAACTATGTTGATCACGTGGATTACCGTAATATTTGCAATGGCCACCTACATGGTACCTATTACCCAACTCTATCTTGGTGATTAAGTTCCGCTGTTTTTGGTGTGAAATGAGCTTCTTCTAGGATAGGAGGTCTTGTCGGTATGGAACCTACCTTTCCGGAGTGAAGGATTGTCATCCTATAGCCGAGTTTTTTTATTTTTGTTTAGAGTCGAGTGATCAAGCTTACGATTCTGCCGTTAGTGAGAAGCAAGTAAACTCTATAGCCCTAAACTAAAGGAGCAGGTCAAGTTTGTTCAGCTTGAGGGATAAATTACATGGCTGAACTGCCAGTCCATCAAATATCGTAGTTTATCCTAACGTATTAGCCTTTGATTATAAGAAAAGTGAAACATATGAGAGACTTGGAATTTTAATTGTGATGTGGATCCCGTCCATGTGTGGGTCAAATTGTACTTACCATAGGAAAAATTACTAAAAAAGTCTTAAACTTATTGGAATGGTACAAATTCAATTTTTAATTTTTAATTTTTAATTTGACCAATTCAATTCTAAACTTTTTAATTATTCCAATTTAGTCCTAAACTTTTATATGATTTCTCAATTTAGTTTTTTCGACCCCAACCATTGATAGTCTAGTCAGTATTAGTCATCTTACATGATATGACGTCTTACAAGATATGGCCGGCACTAATATTGAATTTTTTAAAGAATTCTCAATTTTTTTCTTTCTTTTTTGCTTTTTTTTTTTTCAAACTCTTGATTGGCAATGGCGCTAGAGAAAAATACAAAAAATCGTTCACATTAGCACTGCTCGTACCACATAGGAGGGCTAACGCTAAGTAAGTTACCTCATTAGTGTTTTTCCATTAACATTAGTCGGAATGACTAAATTGACAAATTATTAAAAGATTTAAGACCAAGAGAAGGAGAAGAAGAAGCAGGAGGAGGAGAAGAAGAAGAAGGAGCAGGAGAAGGAGCCAGAGAAGGAGAAGAAGAAGCAGGAGGAGGAGAAGAAGAAGAAGAAGGAGCAGAAGAAGAAGAAGAAAGAAGAAGAAGAAGCAGACTGTTGCAGAAGTCCAGTTGTTGATGGTAGAGATAGGTGGGTTTTTAGCTTTGGTAGGTGACCTGTTTAAAATTTGTGCAATGGTCATACTTCTAAGCAGCATTGATCCGGTAATCGCAGACGAGAGAAGGTAACTTGGGATGATGAGGTCGATTGTTGGAGATCAACTCGCAAAAGTTAACTTGGACAATAGTTGTGCTGTGCTGTGCATCTCATAGAGCAAATTGCTCTCGTCAATGAGAAAAATCTCCCTGAAACAAGTGGGAAGCCTTAGCTATTTGATGGGAAGAGGATGCAGCTTGTCTATGTCCAGATCGATGAATAGGAAGTTCTTTTATTTGTCAAAAATTGATGTTGGGTTTTTTTCGTTCTTTTCTATTGGAAGGAAGGCCACAGTGTGGAGGCGCATGGTCAATGTCAGGTGGCGAAAAAGGACCGCACCCAAATGCAAAAGCTGGATACTTGAAAAAGGACACGATCGAGAAACCACGAAATCGATTATACATTCGACAAAACACAACAACACAAAAATTGGAGATTCTATGTCGTATCTAAAGACTATACCCATAGTCGTCTGCATCGTTAATCGGGCGATGAGTGGGGGTATCAATCATCATCAATCACGGCCTGGAGAATCACCAGAATTTCACATTGTTCTCATGCGGGCGGGCCTTTTGTTGTTCATATGGACTACAGCAAAGTTTTGTTGTGGACTGTGAAAGAAACAGTCGGCCCGTAAAACGCACCATTAATTTCGTAGAAGAATTTTAAAGTTGGGGCCAGTGGCACAAATATGTGGGATTATTGACGTTTGTCTCGTTCGATAATGTGGCAGAATCAATCTATGTCGTGCGTCTTATCTTTTTCCTGCAATTTTATGGAAAGAACCGTCGTGGCGAGGTCGGGGAGGGAAAAGAACGCGTGCCAATATCTTTTCGAGTTCTCTTTGCCTTTTGGGTCGGAAGTCGAACCACTTGACATTATTTTGGTTGCGGCTTGATGGAGAAGATGAAAACAACCAGACAACGTCGGACGCATTACCAATGGCCACCTACCTGCCTATATTTCATCATCTGTTTAAGTTTTCTTTTTTTTTTTTTTTTTACTTTGAATTTTTGAACCCTCCCTTCCTCGCTAGCCAAGAAGGGTCAGGACTAGATCGGGAGATGGAATGTTCAGTTTAAGGGATCAAGGATGCAACAATTGCTCATTGGACAAGTTCATCACCGCAGCCCTACTATGACGCGAATAAAAAGCTCATGACTAGCAATACACTTGTGTTCAAGCTCACCTTTCATGGCCTAAACAAGGTTTTCCAAAATCGAGAATAGATTGGGGAATAGATTTTAAGATCTTTATAAATTAAGAATCCGTTTCTTTCGCGGAAAGCATTTTCTTGAAACTTTTTTCATTTTCCAACGTTTTGATTACATAGGAAAATGAGTCATTGAAAAATATTTTCCTAATTAATAAAAAACATAAACTTAAAATAAAGAAAATGATTTTCTCTTTAAAACTAGAAAATAATTTTCCAAAATATGACTAGATATCGGCATTTAAATTAGACATTTTGCACTTGTGTACAATAACCCCAATGCTCATTCCTGGCCATTGGGAGCGGAGTCAAGTCCAAAGGCCAAGGTTGGGTCTACCAAGGCCCATCAAGGTAGAGGCTTGGTTTAAAGAGGCCAAGCCTAGAACCTTGGTGGTCAAGTCCAAATCCATAGAGGTTGAGCTTGGACATTGGTGCCTATGTTGGGCTTGGGAACTAATACCCCTACCAATACCCTAACCCAAGTCCATAGAGACTAGGCTTGAGACCTTGGTGCTCCTGTAGGGATCTCAGTGCCCAAGCCACTGGGTGCACTAATGTTGAGCCTAGGTCAAGTCTAGGCTCCAAGCCCTAATGCCTGTGCCCTGACCTTGGTCCATGGAGGCTACACTTAGGTCCACGAAGGCTCGACTATGGATCCCAAAGCCCATGCCCGGATCTCTAGCAACTAGGTTCCCAAGTGCCCTTGGTTGGGTCCTTAGTGCTTGGGCTTGAGACCCCAGTGTTTGTGCCTAAGCCCAAAGCTAGGCTAGTCCTCATTGGACTCAAGGCCTAGGGCACGAGTACCAAGGCCTCGGGCTAGGGCATCAGGAAGTCAGACATGGACATCGGGTTCTCGAGTCTAGCTTTTGTGGACTTGGGAGTGGTGCTCTTGCTCATGCTCATGCCCAGGACCCAGATGCCTATTCCCATGTCACGAACACTCAAGCAAGGGTCCATCAAGGGTGGACATAGGACCTAGATGCCTATGCAAAACTCTCCTGTGGTTGTTACCCACCTTACCACTGCCCTAAAAAATGAAATGTTAAAAATGCCAAAAACATTTTCCATTTTTTCACTCTAAGACAACTTCTGCATCTTCTACTTTTGGAAAAAAACAATTAGCATCATGGGTCTTGCACTTAAATGCCACTTTGTAACTTGAAATATTTTACTAGTGTGAAGTTATTTATAAAATTGCTATCTTCATTAAAAAAATAAACCCAATCATGGTTTGAATTTCCTAGCCCTTCCCAAATTCCCAAAAATCCAACCAACCCAAATCCTATGATTGGTTGACACCGCTACCAGCAGCTCCTCTTCCTTCCGTTGCATCCTACGCCGCTTGGCTTGCCACCTGCGTTATTTTTGTCGCCCCCAGCTTTTTATGCTTGTTGTGAAGCAAACAATCTCTCACAACCTCGAATCGAGGATGCAAGTCTTCGTTTCCGGCCATATATGACCTTGATGAGGTCATCCATGGATGTCCTAATGTAGTCACCGTGCTTGCACGTACGCACACAAAATATATGTATATATGTGAGAAAGAGAGAAGGAAAGGGGGGGGGGGGGGGGTGTTGTCGTCGCAGGTTGGCTTTGAGACACGGTGAGGGCGGTGTAAGGGAGATGGTTTTTTTTTTTTGGGAGGATGGAGGCTAGGGTTTTGTTCGGGGGGGGGCTGGGTTGTGGAGGAGTGGTGTTAGCAAGGGCAATTTGGCCTTTTTCCGACGATCAGGCTTTTTTAAGGATTTAAAGATGTATTTATTAAAGCTTAGGATGCGAAGTGGTAAATATGTCAAAAGTGGGGAAGGTTTTTAATGCGTTCCCAGCAAATAAAAATTTAAGGGCATCTGGTGCATAATGCGAAATTCCCAGCTTGGAAGAAAAATGTCCACATAAGTGAGCCAATTTATATTCTCCCATGTTTCATATAACTTTTCAATTATGCTTGAAAACTATTTTTTTATCGAGAAATTAGATAATTCTTTGTGCACAACACTAGAGACCCCAACAATGGATTGAGAAGTCCAAGCCACGATGCCTTGAGTTAAGAGAGCAAGCATGTGCAAAAATAAATATTCTTCGATATGATGAATGCAAAGTGTGTGAGTTCAGTGTATTTTGACTCTCAAATCATATAAGTTCCAAGTAAAACCCTTTAACAATGAGAGTTTTGGATGAATTGGGCTCTCATGGCTTGGATCACCTAACAATCTTTTCACATTTGTAAGCTTTTTACACAATCATTATGAAATCAATGTTTAAGAGAAAAGCAGTAGCGCGGTGCTTCAACAGCACAGGAGATGTGGAAAAAAAAGAAGAAAAAAAAAAAGATTTGTGACGCAGTCTTTGGGCCGGGCTTGGCCCATAACCCAGATCGCGCCCCCTCCATGGGCCTGAAGGCCCTTTTCCTCTCATTTAATTATCCCTCTTGGCTCTTCCGAGGTTTTCTTTTTCCTATATAAAATAGCGACGACGAAGGAGGAGGCGTTCTAGGGTTTCATTTGCGCTTAGACTCTGCTTCCGCCGCTCCGTCGTCGTCTCGTCTCCATGGTAACTCTTCCTCTCTCTCTGGCTAACTTCGTTCGTGTCTCTCGGTTTTCCGGTTCTCGTACATCTCGTTTGCTTCTCTTCGTAGCAATCGAACCGTCGCTCTCGGTTCTTGCTCGTTTCAATTTAGGCAGTAGTTCTTGGGGTGTATGGAGTTGCGTGAAACCTTAGATTCAGGGTTGTGTAGTTTTCGCCTTGAGATCCGATGATTATGGAGAAAGACGATGTTTTGTGGCTTTCCATGGGAAGTGGGTTGGTTCTTCCGAACTGGGTCCGCGGACCCTTAGGTTGTTCGTTGTGATTCCTCCGGTATTTTGAGTTGATACGGATATACGTGAGGCGATGGAGATGCTGAAATTGGACTTCGGATTCCGTCAAGAAAGGCTTTTGTCCTCGGCAAATCTATTTTGACCGACGGTAGTACTCCGGACAGGTTGAGCGGAAGAGATGTGTGCCGAACGATGAAACAATTTCATAGGGTCTCTTTCCTCTAGTGCATCTTAGGTCGTGCATACGCCCCTTTAGAAGTCGATCTTGATTAACTCTGTTGATCGAGCTGGGAAATATTCTTTTTTTCATCGGTTTTCAATCTCTAAAGTTAGCTGGAATGCTCTTATCTCAGTTCCAAGAACTCGAGTGTCGTTCCCAGCTTTTGATTTGTTGTGCTAACTAGGAATTGATTTTGTTGACAAATGTTTTTGATCTTGTGCAGGCCAAGCGCACGAAGAAGGTTGGCATTGTCGGCAAGTATGGTAGGTTCCTGACCGATCTGTTTTGATTGTATGCTGGTTTGTTGCGGTCTTTAAACTTCGTTTAGGATAGATCTTCAGTTGATTGCTCATGCACGACCACACTTTGCTAATTCACTTTTGAACACAGGTACCCGATATGGTGCCAGTCTGCGTAAGCAGATTAAGAAAATGGAGGTTACACAGCACAGCAAGTATTTCTGTGAGTTCTGTGGCAAGGTAAGTGGTTCTTTGACTGCATTTTCTGGAACTAGTTGGATTTTTACGTGTGAGCCTAGGCATTCCTTTGCCATTGCATCATGTTTTCTGATTATATACTCGATGATGCAGTACGCAGTGAAAAGGAAGTCTGTTGGTATTTGGGGATGCAAGGACTGTGGCAAAATCAAGGCTGGTGGTGCCTACACCTTGAAGTAAGGATACTTACTTGATATATTAACTTCTTTTGCTTGAATATTTTATTTAAGTAGCTAATTGTTCCCATGATATTGTCCTAACAGCACCGCAAGTGCCGTGACGGTTAGGAGCACCATCCGAAGGCTGAGGGAGCAAACAGAGAGTTAGAGCGATGGATGGGATCGTTTTGCTCCTCATTTTATGTCTTACCTGTGTGAACTATAGGAAAACTTGCTGAGGCTGTTACTCTTTTAGTCTATTTTCTCGGAACTAAATTTGATGGAAGTGTCTCTGTTCGCATTAAGGCAGGATTTTGTTCGTCTGTTATTTTTCCTAAATTAGTATGTTTTCTGGGTTACCCGAGCTTCCATTCCCCTTTCCTTCGGCTATTTTGGATGATGAGAATATGCATTTGATTTGTGATCATGTGATGTGTGGAACGAAGAAGTCATACCCTACTTGCTCCTAATCCATGAAGAAGGAGAAACTAGTTGGGGCAGTTCGGAAAATTGGTAATGCAACTGATAAGTACGGGTAGACCAGCTCATTTGGGCTGTGTGACCTTGTATCTCCACTCCCCAATTTATATCCCCAACGCCCTGCCTTCCCTCATTCCCATGTCTGATCCTAATCTTCTTTATTCTAATCCAGTGTAATGCACCTTGTGATTGTTTCGATGATTGTGTGCGCACCACTGAAATTGCAGTGACTGGAGTTACATTCGAATAAATCCTCGATATCTCATTCGCGGTGTGAATTGTAATGGAAAAGTTTTAACTAAAAAATCTAATTCTGATCTCTCATATAATCTTGTACTAGCAAAGGTGACCAAAAGAAAGGCCAAACCAGACTGTCAAACCGTTTAGGCATCTATATACTTTGAAGGCACGATAACTATTCTATTTTTTTTTCTTTTTTTATGAACAACTCTTATCATAGAAAACGTTGTGTTCGAAAGCTTAGGGGTCATAGGGAATCAGACATTGCCCTATCTATGGGCAGCTAATCTTCACTCCATCAACAGTCTAGTTGGGTTTTGCTATGGTTAATATTAGGAGTGAGCATTGGTCTAGGATCAATTATGGACCGGCTCAATTCTGCCAGTCCTGATTCGATTCCCAAGGAAACTGGGTCAGTCTTTGATCTTAGGATTCTTGGATTAGCACCGTGCGAGTTGGTCATCAATCCTAAGAATCGGGGTTGATCCAACTCGGACCAATTCTCAGTATCTAATATATTATTTATAATTTTTATATAGATAAAACTTTAAAATAAACAATATCAACAATATTAAACAACTATTTAGTGAGGAGTTTAATTAATCTTACATCATTATTTAATAATTTAGATTTTTAATGTCTTTTATTATGTCAATAATCATGATTTACGATTGAGAAAATTATTTTTTTTTAGAAATCCTCATGGCGTCTAAAATGGCATAAACAGCTTCTTACGACATCTTCTTTTAGTACTCGTTATCTTTTGTTTTATTTGTCATATTTGTCTTCAATTTGTCAAAATCAAAATAAAAAACTTCTCCGCTCACCACTCGATACTTGCCTCACTCGCTTTGGGTCACTCGTGCCACTCGTTGCTTGATACTCGCTTGGCTTGTTTCTCCCCACTTGACATTCGATACTCATTTTGTTCGACGCTCACTTCACTGGACCCTCACCACTTGCCTTTCTTAGCTAACCTCACTCGTCATGAAACTCATTAGGTTGGTTTGATCCTCAATTGCCCTTTCAAACAGTACAAAAATTGAAATAAAAAATTGTTAGTTAGTCCCGGGTTAACTTTTGAACCAAACAAAATTCATTGAGTTAGTCTGATCCTCAATCGCTTTTGCAAGGAATACAAAAAATGAAATAAAAAATTATTAATTTGTCCCAGGTTGATCTTATAATCGAACCGAACCCATTGAGTCGGTCCGGTCCTCAATCACTTTTTCAAAGAGTACAAAAAATACAATAAAAAATTATCAATTAATCCCAAGTTAACAATAGAATCGAACCGAATCCATTGGATTGGTCCGGTCCTCGGTCCTAAGCTCAATAGGATTGATCATTAATCCTAAAAATTGAGAATTTGTGCTATGCGGGTTAATCCTAAAATTAGAAGTGAACCGGCCCAATCCGAATCATACTCACCCCGAGTTAATATAGAGGTCCTTGAGCAATTAACACTAGCGCGGACATGAGACATCATCAGACATGAGCAACGTATCCTCTTGTTTGAAAGAGATGTCAATCGAATTTTGAGGCTACGGGGAATTGAGCAAATTACTTATCCGCGATGGACAGCAACATCCCCTAAGAAAGTGACGACCGACGAGCCAATGATTAATATTTCGAGGAGAAAGAGAACAGGCCCTAATGCCCAATCATGAACTCATTTAACTGCAGGCGCACCATTCAAAGGAGGGACAATGATTAATTATAAACTCGTTGTGGAGGGCACAGTCTATCAAAATCAAGCTTGAATTTCTATTTGGAGAAGCAAGATTATTTCCAAACGCATATATCAAAGCACATTGCCTGAGAAGAGGTGCTCTTAACTGCTTTTATCCAAGAAAGGTACTAAATCCAGAAAACTTTGTGGACCTTACTCTTTATCCCTTGCACAGAAAATTACCCACGCACAAACAATACAAGCTTTCTTTCACAGCTGCAAAAGCCGGATAAAAAAAGGAGTCCTCGAAGAAAGGGATTTATCTAAACCGAAAATTGAGTTTCCACCGCGGCCCTTTCCCTATAAAATGACCATGACAAAAACCTCTTTTTATCCCTAATCTATCCATCGGCGCGCCAAACAAACACTCTCGGTATCATATGGTAAGGCCTTGGGGTGAAGCAGCAGCAGGAGCCTTGGGCTTGGCTTTTCAACCACAATTGCTTGGGTTGTCAACACCATCCCAGCAACCGAAGCCGAATTCTGCAAAGCACATCTTGTCACCTTTGCCGGGTCTATCACTCCAGCCTCTACCAGGTTCTCATATTTATCTGTCATCGCATTGTACCCGATCTCCCACTCACGGGCCTTCACCTTCTCCACCACCACCTCTCCCTCGATTCCAGCATTTTGAGCTATCAATGAGGCTGGTGCCACAAGTGCCTATAAATGCGACAGCAAATCAGTAAAACTTCATAGAATTAATGGTCTTATCTGTGCCTTTTATAACGAAAATTGTGTCCTAAAGAAGGTTCTTCAAAGTATCTCCAATGATGGTGCAATTTTGCCTTAATGAATTTCAGGTCTTGATACAATATTGCGATCAGAAGCAACTAAATTTACCTTTTGAATGATGTCAGCGCCCAATTTTTCATCTGCATCCTCAAGCTTGTCCTTGATGGCAGGCACGCAAGCAGAGAGGTGAACAAATGCGGCACCACCGCCAGGCACTATGCCTTCCTCTATGGCAGCAAAAGTTGCATTCTTGGCATCCTCAATCCGAAGTTTCCTATCCTCAAGCTCAGTCTCAGTAGCTGCACCAACTTTGATCACAGCAACTCCCCCGGATAGCTTGGCAATCCTCTCAGCGAGTTTCTCTGTGTCATATACAGAATCAGTTTCAGACAACTCTTTTTTCAATTGTGCAATCCTGGCTTGTAGTTCATCCTTTGATGCCGCATCAGCAATAATGGTTGTGGAATCCTTAGAGATGGTTACTTTTCTAGCTATCCCAAGCTGCTCAACTGATGTGTTCTCAACAAGCAAACCAAGATCACTGGCTTGGTACTCAGCTCCTG
The DNA here is from genome assembly GCA_017140325.1 of Eucalyptus leucophloia subsp. euroa. Classification (NCBI taxonomy): domain Eukaryota; kingdom Viridiplantae; phylum Streptophyta; class Magnoliopsida; order Myrtales; family Myrtaceae; genus Eucalyptus; species Eucalyptus leucophloia. The sequence goes on along the minus strand of CM029469.1, from coordinate 34,700,369 downwards.
CATGATTCAACAAACGGTGAGCAAGTGAGATCACCTATGCGCAAAGCAACTGTAAACTAGTGAGATTCCGACTGCTAAGCATGTTTGCAGAACCTATGAATGATCTGGACTACAGGGAAGCAAAAAAACTACCTGTCAAGATTGCAATATCTTGTAGGATAGCCTTTCTCCTTTCACCAAATCCAGGGGCTTTGATAGCAGCAACATTAAGGATACCCCGCAACTTGTTCACGACAAGAGTAGCCAAAGCCTCACCAGTCACATCTTCAGCAATTATGAGCAAAGGCGCTCTCAGCTGAGTTGTCTTCTCCAGCAAGGGGATAATATCCTTTATTGCCGAAATCTTCTGATCTGTCACCAGTACTCTTGCATTCTCAAATTCCACGATCAACTTCTCGGGGTTGGTAACGAATTGAGGGGATATGTATCCTCTGTCTATCTGCAAGCCAATAAAAACATTTGTAAGAACAGATAAGAATGAGTGAAAGCTTTCACCACCTTCTCCACCAGGAGAGGAAAAAGGAAGAATGCTTTTCTTCCCCAACTAATGGAAAACAAGACACAAAAAGGAAAAATGACGCAATGCTGACCTCCATTCCCTCCTCTACATCAACAGTTGTCTCAAACGATGACGATGATTCAATGGACAAAACACCATCAGGGCCAACCTTGTCAATTGCATCCGCAATCATTGTTCCAATGAGCTCATCATTTCCAGCCGAAATTGTCGCAACAGCTACAATGAAACCCAAAAGAGTATCAGTGTAAGAGACTTGGAAGTTTTCCGCTCAAAGCTTACTCTTTCATGGACCATCCGAGCACATTACCTTTAATGTCATCACGTCCTTCAACTGGCCTAGCCCTCTTCTCCAGCTCCTGTATCAATCCTTGCACAGTTTTATCAATGCCTCTCTTCACTGAAACTGGATTTGCACCGGATGTAACGCTCAGCAATCCCAATTGAATTATTTCACGAGCAAGGACTGATGCAGTAGTTGTACCATCACCAGCAGAGTCATTAGTTTTGCTTGCAACCTGTGTTTGAACCAAAATTTATCAGCAAAATAAACATAGTCGGACGCAATCCTAACCGACAGGGTACTTTCTTAAGATGGAAAACTAAGAGTGAGTGCAAAACTGCAATGTGATTGTCTGACCTCTCTAATGAGAGCGGCACCAGCATTTTCCATAGCATCAGGTAGCTCAATTGCTCGGGCAATTGTGACCCCATCATTTACAACTTTCGGACTGCCAAATTCATCCAAGACGACATTTCTCCCTGCAGAGAGCAGACGAATAGTTTCCCGATAAGTACAGTTTGCATAACCACTGCCACTCTATTGCTACCCAAAAAAAAAAAAAAAAAAAAATCCGCCATATCCAGAGAGATAAACCTATGAGTTCAATAATGGAACTACTCTCCGCAGGAAGTCGACTAATGTGATTGCAAGGAGGATTCTATAGAACACATCCTAAAAATGTAAACGGAATCCAAAACCGTCACACAGTCAATCCAATCGCTACAGCTTTGCAGACCTCGCCGTCCACTCGAATACGCACATCGGACGACACAACTCATCCAGTCAACATCAAAGGGAGAACCGTAGCTAGCTTACCCCTCGGACCGAGCGTGAGGCCGACCGCGTCCGCGAGCTTGTCGATGCCGGCCTGAAGAGCGGCCCTGGAGCTCTGGTCGAACGCAATTTCCTTGGCGGAGGCTCTCACGGCGAACCTCCTGCCGGACTGTCCGAAGTTCACCTTCTGGTTCCCTTTCCTCCTCAAGCCCCCCTACATCACGGCAGACGCAAAAACGCACAACGACCGACGGTAAGTAAAACCAACCAACCTGCTTCCCAACCAACCGCGAGACGCTCGATTCTAGTCTCGAGAACTTCTCAGTCATCGCGGCGACCGAGAGCCGAAGATTCGCATTCATCCGCTCCGAAAATGGAGGACGGAAGCGCCGCCGTAAGCGACGTCCGGCGACGCGCGGTCGCGCGGATGTTCGCGGGGGGGAGAAACGGTTACCTGCTTGGGGGAGCAGAGGATGGAGGCGGTGGAGATAGCGTTGGCCGACGCCATTTCCGGAGCTTGGCTAGGGTTTTGCGGCGGAGCTGGTGGCACTGCGGGAGACGAAGGAGGAGGTTTTGCAATGCGCGATGTATGGATAAGGAGGAGAGGGGCGCTCGCACGGAGAGAGTGGGTTCTGCTCGTGTTGGATTTAGGGCTTAAGGCACGGACAGGGGAGGTTCCAGAAGATTCTTCGAGCTCTTTTTCCTTTTTGTTTTTTTTTTAAATTTCTCCCAAGGAGTCGAGTTCGAGAACCGTTGAGAGAGTCCCCTCCTTTTGTCATTTTCCGCGGGCCCGCTCTTCTAACTCCTCACGGGCCAGGAATTGGGCCGAAACGGGCCTCGTGCGAGGCCCAAATTTTGTTAGGTGGGCCAGACCAGGAGCCCGCTTATTGGTCATACGGGCCCGCGAGGAAAGTATCCGCCTATGAAAAGACCAATTTATAACACATTTAATAACGATTCTGTTTTGGAAAATAATCTATTATAAAAATTTATTTTTTTATTTTATTATTGGAAATAATTTCTAAACAAAAGAACGCATTTTGTAACTTTCCAAAATTTATATTCCCGCAATAGAAATACGTTTGGTAAGATTCTTATATTTACTTTCTTTTAATTTTTTAATTTTTAATTTTTTTCATTTTTCCTTTTCTTTTTTTTTCTTTTTCTCTTTGGTTAGTCACCAGCCACCGCCATGCCCAGCGATCGATTGGGCGAGTTTAGCGAGCTCGCTAGAGGCTAGCTTGGCCATGTGAGGCTCGGCCTTGCCAACACGAGTCTTGCCATGGCTCGATGTCTCTAGAAGCCGACAATATTCTAGCGAGGTCGCCAGCCCTCATTTGGCCGAAGGCCGGCAACTAGCCAAAAGGAAGAGAAGAAGAGCGAAAAAAAAAAATATTCTAAAAATTGTTCTTGAGAAGAAATTATTTTTTTCTACTTCTTGTTTCTGTTCTAAATCTATTCCCGGTAATAAAAATTTTACTAAACAGATTTCTATTCTTTTTTCGTTTCCCATAACAAAAGAATAAAAATAGTTGTTCCGGGAACAAAAACAAATTTTAACAAAAAGGCCCTTAAAGTAACCCTGGTTTGGCCTTAAGATCGCTAGAGGAGGCCGACTAATCAAGAGATAAGCTAGACTTAGAGCGAACAATGGACGGTACGGTAGTAGACCTATCAAAATGGGTTATTAGCTGGTTTTTTTACCCATATAAGTATTCGATGGATCATAAATGGATTAATTATATTAAGTAAATGAGTCGTAAATGGGTTTATATATAGTATGTGTGTTAAATAGATCACAAGCGGTTTTATAATTTACTTAAACATAATCTACTTTCTCTTTATTCTCTCTTGCCCTCACTTGATATCATGCTTGCTCACTGTGCACTTTCCCCTCACTTTGGGCATTTGATATGTGTTGAATGTAAGTTGAATTGGTATGAATCACTAGATTTATATTGTATGAAACCTATCAAACGAGTTGGTCAGGTTAGGTTTGGGTCAAGTCATAAATGGTCTGATCCAAATTAATTCATTAACTCATTTATCAACAATGTAAATTTATACCACCGGCCGTGGTGGCTCCACTAGGGAGGCTTCAGACCTTTGAGGGAAGGTCAGGAGTTCGAAGCCCTTGCAACGCAAGTTGTAGGGAGGCTGGCGGGCTATTAGATGATTTACGCGTGGCGCCGGGGTGGTGGGTCCCCCACTAGTGACACCTGGGGGTGTACGTGGCGGCTGTCGGCCAAAGCGGTTCATCCAGCACCAAAAAAAAAAAAAAACAACGTAAATTTATTGACTCAGAACCAACAACTCGACCCATGTTGTATAACACTTCTATATTTAATCAAATCTAGAAAAACTCATTTCTTATGATTGTTTAAGAAAATTATATTATTAAAACACTTTTATACAATTAAATTTAATGGATAAATTTTATATTTTTAAAAAAATTGAGGCTTAATTTATTTCATGAAAAATGTGGCATTTTATGAAAATTATAATATTTTCTCGTGTTTGGTTAAAACTTGAAAATAAAATAGAATATAATTTTTGCCTAGCATAGAAAATCCAATTTGATTTTTCGTGTACTCCTTTAAAGTATTTTAAATTATAATTTTTTTCTTTTTTTTTCTTTTTTCTCCTTCTTCTCTTGGTCGCTGGCCACTGTACCTTGCCACAGGCTAACGAGGTTCAAGCTTGCCCAATTTTGGCAAGGTTGAGCTTGCCTCGATGTCGGCGATTTTGAGTTTCATCAAATCATTGAGGCTCGAGCCAGGGCCTCGCCTAAGCTTGGGCTTCCCAAATTGGTGGAGGCTAGAGTCTCGCCAATGTTGAGGTCGAAGAGCTTGAGGCTTGCTAGTGTGATTAGCAGCTAGGCAAGGGCTTTATGGCCCTCGAATTCATGGGGATAAAGTAAAAGAAATGAAGAAAAATTAAAAAAAATTAAAAAAAATTAAAAAAATTAAAAAAAAAATTAAAAGCTACTAAAGAAGATGATATCTCATTACTGGGTTGACTCAATTAATAATCTTTGTAAATTAAATGGGTTGTAAATGGATTTAAAAACAAATCTAGTTGCGTCATTAGACTTACATATAGCCCAAACCCACTAGCAACCCATTTATTAAAACTTGACTAGTCCATATATGACCATCTCATTATAAATGGTCTCCACAACCCATTTTGATACCTCTAATTATATGGAAATGCGTTAAAATAGATTAAATTGGTTTATTTGAGTCAAACCATTTTTTACCTGACCCGACACACAAATTTGATGGGTCTATACGATAGAAAGCTAGTATTGCAAATCTATATTTGGAGGGAAATTGAATGTCATGCATGCATAGCAATAAATGCACTTGGATAACACTTGTTGAGGAGTCAAATTACCGCATAAACAAACACCAAACTCAGTTTAGGAAGCATGATTACTACTTGAATTGGCCAAATTATCAATTATATCTTTCTTGGTTGAACACCCACTAGAGCTTGTAATGAGATTATTATATATAAGATAAAAGTACATTGGTTCTACCGACTAAATTTTAATGACGAAAATTATCGTCTTTTATTCCCAATAGTGCAAGAACTCAAATTCAGATGATTATATATAAACGAATAGTATATCGGATCTACCGACTGAAGTTTGGTAGCAGAGCACCGGGGATCAAATCAATTTGATGCTCAATACCTCTTATGGGAGGTAATCCAAGTGGCAAATCCTCCGGAAACACATATGCAAATTCTTTCAACAGACAATGCATTTTTGGATGTATGGGTCGCTCCATCTCACTCTTTTTCTCGACCACAAGCAAATCAAATACATTCTTTTGTTTGCTAATGGCTCTCTCAACCCGTGTCTCACTCAAGAACAGATTTTCCTTACAAGTATTTCCCTTCCTAGGTTGATTATTATGTATCGAATAAGGACTCAATGGTAAAAGAGTAATGCATTTTTGTTCCTTATGAAAAGAGTATGTGTTTTTCCGACCATCATGCATAACATTTATATCAAATTGCCACGGTCTAACCAATAACAAGTGGCATGCCTCCATAGGAATCACATCACATACAACCTCATCTCGATAGTTCTGCCCAATCGAAAATGTTATAAGAACGCGTTTGGTTACCTTGAGTTCATTCCCTTGATTGAGCCATTGGAGCTTATATGGTTGAGGATGTTTCGTTGTTGGAAGCTTCAACTTGTCGACAAGAGTTGTCAAAGTAACATTGGTGCAGCTCCCACCATCGATGATCACCGAACACACCTTTCCATTAATAGTGCAACGTGTGTGAAATATATTCTCCCTTTGCTCTTTATTAGGAGAAACTTCAACATGCAATGCTCTTCGGATGATCAACAGCTCACCATCATCGGCTTTCTCCACAACTTCTTCTTCCCGATCAGATTCGGAAATATTTTGGTCTTCATTGTCATCGGCCTCTTGAAGCGCCGAATTGATCTCCTCAATTTCTTGAAAAGTCATAACTCTCCGATTTGGACAATTTGCTTGTAAATGCCCAAAACCATGGCACTTAAAGCATTTCCTTGCATCACCTTCAAACTTCTTTTGGACTTCTTTGGAAGGCTCGGCATTCTTTCCCCTGCCTTTGTCTTTTGTCGACGAACTCTCGCCCTTGCTTGATGAAGCACCCTTAAAATAGGATGTTGCCTTTGTTGAGGTTCTGGAGGAAAACCTCTTGCTTTTCAATTGTTTTTCGACTTTTATGGCTAACTTGCATACGTCTTCAAAGGACCAATATTGTTGAAGTTCAACCATATCGACAATTTCTCGATTCATGCCGCCAAGAAAACGAGCGATGGTTTGCTCGGGAACTTTTGGAACTTCACTCCTCATTTTGAGTTGTTCAAACTCACGAATGTATTCTTCAACACTCATCCCATGTTGTCTTAGGGAGTTCAGTTTGAGGAAGAGATCTTGCTTATAGTTGTCAGGCAAGAACCTCTTCTTCATCAACTTCTTGAGTTTTTCCCAAGACTTGATTCGACCTTTTCCTTCCCTTGCTCGTTGATGCTTTAGATTCTCCCACCATAGAGAAGCATATTTGGTCAACTTTAGGACAGCAACCTTACATTTCTTCTCATTCGAATAGGATTTGAAGTCAAAAATTCGTTCGGTTTTGTGTAGCCAATCTACAAAGTCATCGGGATTAAGATTACCGTCAAACTCGGGGACCTCCACTTTAATGTCTCTTTCATCCTCCTTATGCCTCCCTCTCCGTCTTCGTCTTCGAATTGGAGATTCAGAATCACTAGAGTGCAGAATCGTTCGGTTGTCTCCAATGGACTCAGAATCGCCATCAGAATTTTGACGAGATTCAGAATCGTCACGCTGATGTCGTTCATTGGGATGCCTTGCTAGTTGTCCTTGTCTCGCCGGATCCTCTCGAAGATTGAGGACTCGCTCCATTTGTTGTTGAAGATTTTGGATTGCACGATCTCTCCTTTCGTTGTGCGCTTGCTTCAGAGTCAAGCCTCTAGGAACTTGTTCATCCATAAGGAATTTGTAACAAAAGAAAGAAAGGAATCACTCAAATGAGTTGAACCTTGAGCTCTAATACCAATATTTTGATGCGTGATGGGTTGAGTGATTCAAGAACGGAGATTTTTTAAAGGGGATTCTTTTGTGGTTAAGTGTATGGAGTAGTGTATATGGTGAAGAAACGAAAAGGAATTAGAAAAGATAAAACGACCTCCTCCCAAGGTATAAAGGCCATGCCACCAATCGGAAGAGGATCGAGATCTACGAAACTCACCACCAAGGCCTAAAGCTTCCACCAGCCAAGGATAAAGGATTTCGGGATAGGAGAAGCTCACCACCAAGGCCTAAAGATTCCACCAGTCAAGGATAAAGGGCTTCTTGGCTCACCATCAAGGAGTGATCTACACTCCAAGGATAAAGAAATCGAAAGGAGTTATCCACTCTCCAAAAGTTCACTCAAATTGAGGAAATCTCACCATTCTCATTCATGAAATTCGTGTGTCTCATACATTGGATAGTTTCCCCTATTTATAAGAGGATTTTAGACTTAGGAAATATTAAAAACAAACTTTAATGACCTAGGAACTGAAACGTTCGACTCTTGAGCTACATAAAAATAAAAATGGCTAAAAACTTAATAAAAAGCCTTTACTATCACGGAACTAAATGCCATAATAAAAAGCCTTTACTATCACGGGAACTAAATGCCATAATAAAAAGCCTTTACTATCACGGGAACTAAATGCCATTTAATCTTTGGCCTTCCACATTCTCAAAACGTTAGCTTTCCGTGTTCTTGAACATTTGGCTTTCCCAAAATTTGAGCTCCTCCCTTGACCAGAAAATAATCCTTATGAAGCTTCTTCAATTAGTCATACAAGACGTCTAAAATGGCCTCCCATTGATACCTATTCATATACTGCAAAGTAATTAACATTATTCATTTAAAATGATCCATCGAAGCACATAATGCCCAACTTCTTTATTGGCTTGGATAAGCATCGATGATTCTGAGTTGGTCCATGGAGCTACGTTGGATGCTCCCGCATCACCCTCCCCTTGTGCACCCTATATAAGCCCACTGCCTCGACCTCACAAATCACTCAAAATCACGCAGAAATCAAAATTATCACTTGCGCACAAATCCATAGCGAGAAAGGAAGTTTTTAGCCATGAATTTCAATGGCATGCTGACCCACGCCATCGCCAAAGATCGCCGCACGAAGGGAAGGGCCCGGGGTTGCTGGATCCACATCCCTATGGCTTGCGCGGCCCGTGTTTTTCGGCTGACCAGAGAACTCAGGCACCGAAACGGTGGCGAGACCATACAGTGGCTCCTGAGCTGAGCCGGAGCCAACCCCTCCCCCAATTTAGCAATTGACAGCAATGGTGGAACTGTAGCTAACTTTAATGGTGCAGCTGACTCCATGACTTTCGTTGCAGTGGACAACGTCATTCCTGATCATGAAGTCCAGGACAGTCGGCATGGAGAAGGTCGTAACTTGGTCTCAAGGGCCCAAACGATTCGGCACAATCTTACTACGATGCCATTTGCGGGATGCACTTCTGTTGGCCGGTTTTCTCGGACGAAGATGTCACACGCCTGAAACCGATTGTGTTCATCGAGAATCGAGCAAGAGGAAAATGGAGGACGACGAGGAATCATAGGCGATCGACCATCGACCGTATGAAAGGTGGTCGGGCATAAATAAATTTAGTAGTCATTATTATGTTGTAAGCAAAAGTGGCTGAATATTCCATTTTTTTTTCTGGGTCAGAATATTCCATGTTTAGCGTATCTATAAAACTAGTTCGAAGTTACTTTTGTTTCTAATACTCCTTTCTCTCTCTTTCTTTTTGAAATCTTAGGCTGCGTTTGGCTGCCACTTGTTTCTGTTCCCAAGAACAAAAATTTCTGTTTTTTTGTTTTGGGAACAAAAAAAAGTAAACGCGTTTGTGTGCGGTTTTGTTCCAAAACTTTTTTTGTTCCCGAAACACATTTGGAACAGAAACAAGAAACAAAAAAAAGTTATTTATTGTTTCTGGAACAAAATCTAGAAACACTTTTCTATTTTCTTTCTTTTTTCTTTGGTCGGTCGCCGGCCTCGGCCATGGCCAGGCTTGGCCTTGCCGGGGGCCGGCGAGCCTCGCCGTGGCTGGGCGAGGCCGCCGGCCCTCGTCGGCCGGTCGTCGGCCATGGCCAAGGCCGGCGACCGGCCAAAAGAAGAAAAAAGGAAAAGGAAAAAGAAAAAAGAAAAAAAAGAAAAATAAATAAGAAAAATAAGAAAGAAAATAGAAAAATAAAATAAAAACATTAAAAAATTAAAAGAAATAAAAAAATTACACAAATTTATTAAATGTGTTTCTATTTTTTTTATATTTAAACAGATTTACCAAATACATTTTTTTTGTTCAAAAATTATTCCCTGGAACAAAAACACTTTTTTTCTATTTTTGTTCCTAAAAACAATTTTTAAACAGAAACGTTACCAAACGCACCCTTAGATTCCGATTCGATTTGGGTTATTTGCAACTTTTCAGAAAAAAATTATCTCACTAAAAAACCTTACTAGCTTATCGTGCGTGAATTAATAATAAACATGACATGGTGTTATACAAAAAACAAGAAAGTATGCGAAAATATAGAATCAAGATTGCAGTTGAAATTAAACTGTTGGAATTTACGATCAATCAACGCCGAATGTATAAATCTATTCCAAATCACATGCGAATCCGGTAATTATTAATTATTAATTTGATTTCTTTTTCTTTTTCTTCTAGTGAATTTTGTTTCGAGTTCACTTATAGCGTCCGTGTTCGAATTTTCGTACGGGTCTTTTTTTGTTTTCATAAAAAAGTCGAGCCCAATTGACGACTGATTGCGAGTAAAATCTTATTTTATTAGCAAAAGAAGTTACCAGCTTCTCCGATCGAAGTTGGCAATACTACCCCTTCCCACGCAGCCGACGGTCGACGGATGCATCCCATGCAAGCTCCCAAATTTGGCCATGTAATGACATATCCATGCGAACTCCATCAAAAGAAAATAAAAAAAGAATGTTACGAAAAATCCAAATTACATCTATTATGACATAAATGCTATGAACCTTTTTGTGGAAAATTACTAAAAAAATCTTAAACTTATTGCATTGGGACCAATTTAATCATAAATTTTTTAATTAAATCAATTTAGTCATAAATATTTTTACATTCGTATCGATTTAGTCCATTTGACCAATTTTGGCTGGCCAGCATTGACGTGTACGCCAGCTGGTGACAGAATGCTAATGTGGCAATTTTTAATAGTTTTTTTGAATTTTTTTCCTTTTCTTTTCTCCCTTCTTCCTCCTTGGTTTGTCCTCACGGTGGCCGGCAAGCCTCCTGTCATCGGCCCTCGTCAGCCACCATTAGCCATTGGGCGAGGGCCGCGAAGCCGCCGCCGGTCACCGGGGAGGGTTGCGACCCCTGCTCGGCCTTGCTCAGGGCTAAGGGTGCGGCGGCTTCGCTCAGATTTGGGCGAGGGTCGCAACCTTGCCGGCCACCGAGAGAACAATCCAAGGGGGAAGAAGAAGGGAGAAAAGAAAAGGAAAAAGAAAAGGAAAATTAAAAAAAAATTAAAAAAAAAATTACAAAATTGTCACGTTAGTATCTAGCTATCGGCTAGTGTCCACATTAATGTTCAACCGCGAGCCAAAGCATTCATCATGTCAAAGACTTCGGCCAATCAAAATTATTTGGATAGATCGAATTGGTACCCATATGAAAATGTTTAAAATTGAATTGGTTCAACTAAAAAGTTTAGAACTAAATTAGTACAAATACAATAGGTTTATGACTTTTTTGATATTTTTCCCAACTTGTTTTGTCACTAAAAATTCTAAATTTGCCTATTATGATATAAATATCCCGAATTTTGTCTATATTGTAAAACATCTTGAATTTATACCAGCGTGACAAATATATCTTTGTTGCACGTGTATAAGTTTAGATATTTTTATGACACAAAAAAAAAAGTTTAAGGGTATTTGTGTCACGATAGCCAAGTTTAGGATTTCCTGTTAGGTATGGTTTGGGATTTTTTGTATTATTTGCCCAAGGAAAAACAATAGACCTTAAAATTATATCTCAACCACATTATAATCACTCTTATTTCTACAACTTTTGTTATGGTCAGCGACTGCGGGTAAAATCCGATTTTATTAGCAAAAGAGTTACGACTTACGAGCCTCTCCAGTCGGAGTAGGCAATACTACCCCCCGCGTGCAGCCGAGCGTCGACACACGCGTCCCATGCAAACCTCCCAAATTCGGCCATGTAATGATATTTCCATGCGAACTCACATCCTTCCAAAATAAAAAAGAAAAAAAATTAGCGTTACAAAAAAAATGCCAAATTACATCTATTATGACATAAATATCGTGAATCTTTTTTGTGCAATTAAAAATTAAAAATTTGCCCATTATAATGTAAATATTTCAAAATTTATTTGTCAAAGTGACAAATATACTTTTGTCACATATGTATAAGTTTAAAATTTTTTCACGACGTAAAAAAAAAAAATTAAATTGTTTTCTCACAATGAGTAGATTTAGGATTTTTGGTGACATGAAATAAAGTTTAGGGTAAAGTAGGTATCCTTTTGGATTTTTCCTAGTATTTGCCCAAAGAAAAACAACAGACAGTCAAATTATATCTCAATCACATTGTAATCATTCTTATTTCTACAAAAGTTGTCATGGTCCAAGCCGAATATTTGAGAAAATTGTTCAAATGTCCTAAACCAACTATACGATGATTAATTTAGTTATAAATATTTTAACCGTGACAATTTAGTCTTAAATCCTTTGACAATTTATTAATTTAGTTCTTCTAATCAAATTTGGTAGGAAATTACCGGGATAGACACTAATCGTTCTATATGGTATGAATAATGCCGACATGGATGATTTTTGTAATTTTTTAATTTTTTAATAATGTTGGTGTTGTATTAATGGATGATGGGCTTGTTGGTACACGAGGGAAGTTCTTATTATTATTTTTTTTGCCTATTTGCCTTTGGCAGTCATCCAACCTCGGCAACAGTGACATTCGTGAAATACTATGTGGAGTCGAGATTTTATCTATCTAAGATGGATTTTTTTGTTTGTATAATAAAATGCATATATATATATATATATATATATATATATATGTGTGTGTGTGTGATTTTATAAAATTCATTTTGTAATATATTTTTTAGGAAAATGACACAAACGGTTTTTGAACTTCGGCCTAATATTTAATGTGATCCATAAACTTTTAATTTGTTCAATATAATCCATGAACTTTAGTCAAATATGAAATGCGATTCATAAGCTTTTAATTTGTTCGTGATAGTCCTTAAACTTTTAGTATATATTCAAGTTAATCTTTGAAATATATGAATATGTTTAATGTTATCATTGATCTTGAATTAATGGAATGATTATTTTGAATATTTCAATATAATTTAAGGACTGTATTGAATATATATAAAAAATTTATGGATCATATTAAATAAATTAAAAATTCAATGATCGTATACAACATTGGCTAAAGTTCAAAGACCATAATGAACAAATTAAAAATTGAGGATCATATTACGTATTGAGTTAAAATTTAGGAACAATTGGTATCATTCTCTCTCTTTTTGTTATTGCAACGCTTTCTCCGTTTCAAAGCTGTCGCTGGCGCGCGCTCTCTCTCTCTCTCTCCCCCAACATCGCCACATCTTCCGCCCCGCCATATTTTTCCATCCCGAAAACACAGAACTGGCCATCTCTCTCTCTCTCTCTCTCTCTCTCTCTCTAAAATTCTAACTAATCATCTTTCTCTCTCCTCTCCCATCACCGTCCCGGCGAGTTCTCCCTCCGATCTCCGGCCCCTCCCTCCGCCGCCGACGCTCCGTTCGTCCCCGCCGCACATGCACGCGCGCCGCCGCACCGTCGGTTCCGATTCCTGAAGGATTCACCGTTTCCCGCCGGCTCTTCTCGCGGTCGCCATGAGCGGAGAGAAGATCCACGGCGGCCGCCTCCGCCTCCGCCTCCGCCGCCGCCGCTTTCTCTCTGTTTCGGTGTCCTTGGTCGTGGTCGTGCTGTGCTCGTCGCCGTTCCTAGCGCGCGCTGCCGACGAGGACGGGGAGTCCCAAGGCGAAAATCAGGCGGCCACCCAGCTCTTCGCCCAGCTCCTGTACAGCCAGGTCTCCAATTTCACGTCGGTCTTCCGCGGCGACATTGCCAAGAATTTCGGTTTCTGCATTCAGGACGTGTGAGTTCGCGCTCGCTTTTTTTTTTTTTCTCTCCGTCGTTCTCATCTGCTGTTGACAATGTTGCCATCCGTTAGAAGAGGATATCGATGCTTCCATAGAGATGAATCCTCGGATAGACTCCGTATTCTGGATGTAGTAAAAAAGAAAAAATCATTCACAACATGCGCGATCCATGTCTCCTCACATGGATTGGGTTATAATAAGACACGTCTATCGAAATTCATGTGTTAATCTTTGAGTACATGTGACATTTTCGGTTGATTTTGTCTACCAGGGATGCTGACTGGGATGGCGCATTCAATTTTACCTCAGACTTGACCTTTTTAACTGCGTGCGCTAAAAAAACGAAAGGTATGATGATGATCATCTTGCGGACGTATCCAGAAAGAGCTGTTCATTTCGATTCCTCTATCTTCTTTCGTCGTGGAACTTTCCCATAATTTTATCTTCCTACTTCCTTCTTAGCAAAGGCTTGCACAGAAATCGGTTGGGAATCTTGAAAAATCTTTCTGTTATCCAGAGACTATATAATACTTTATGCATTTCAATCTAACTTTTTCGTTATGGCCCCTTGAACTCTCTCGCAAAATATCTTGAATGTCGAAGAAAGATTCATGAAGTATATGGGAGAAATGAGCAGGTGAACAAGAGCTTGTCCAGAGTTTCTACAATTGTCCCGGGAATATCAATGCACATGTTCTGATGAACAAGCAATAGTGCTGCTATATTAATTGTTCGACAATAAGTGCTCTCCAAGCTCTCCTGATACCCTATTGTTGGACAGGAGATCTTTCGCAGCGCCTGTGCACGGCAGCAGATATAAAGTTTTACTTCAATAGCTTTTTCACCGCTAAGAGAGCCAGCTACTTGAAACCTAACAAGAACTGCAATCTTACGTCGTGGGTTCCGGGATGCGAACCAGGATGGGCTTGTAGTGCTGGTTCCGGTCACAAAGTTGACCTAAAGAATTCCAAGGACATGCCTGCTCGAACTAGTGATTGTTCTCCTTGCTGTGAAGGTTTCTTCTGTCCTCATGGAATGACCTGCATGATACGTAAGTATTGGCTGATCCATGGAACTAATATTATTTACTTCTTTTCCACACTCCAAATTAATTATTCTAGAATACATCAATTTTCCTTGATCAAAAAAGAACAAAAAAAGAGATAATTCCAAGTCTATTCTCTCTATCCCATTTTTGAGATCATATCGGGGAAGACATCAACAAACATCAGGTCTATTTCTCAGTTGCGACAAAAGAAGAGAAACTGTTGAAAGATGGAGACATTACTTTAATATTGGTTTCCAAGTTGTTTCCTCAATTATTTATTCTCTCTTTGCAATTTCCTATGACGGCTAAACTTTCACTTGAAGCTTTGAATTTGATTGCTGAATGGTGGATAATTTTGTTGTTGAACATAGATGTCCTACTTTTTGGTCTCTGATGTCAAAAAGCACTGTAAGAAAGGATTTTGAAGAACTACGCCATGAAGCTATTGACTGTTCCTTTTCATATGTACTACACATCCAGAGAAGACTTCTTTGCTAAAAATTTTACTTGAACTCGTACATATAGTTAGACTTTGATCCCATTTTACTTATGAAATCGTGATTTCTCAAGATACATTTTACAAGCCCTTGTGCTAATGGTTGCAGCCTGCCCATTGGGCTCTTATTGTCCTCTTGCCATACTCAATAAAACCACTGGTGTATGCGATCCGTAAGCTCTAATCCTTTTTTAAAACCTCTTCTTAACTTTTGAGGCTATGCTCAGCATGCATTGATGTTTATTAGCAGAACCTTTCTGCAGGTACCATTACCAGCTTCCACCTGCGCAACCAAACCATACTTGTGGAGGAGCAGATGTGTGGGCAGACATTGGTAGTAGCAGTGAGGTATTCTGTTCAGCAGGATCATACTGTCCGTCTACTATCAAAAAAAATTCTTGCAGTAAGGGGTATTGAGAATTGTCCCTCATCTTACTAGCATTCAAGTTTGTTGCTACATGTGCTAAAAATAAATGTCTATTTTGATCTCTCTTTCTTTGCTCCTAATATTTTCATTTGAATGTTTTCTTTCAGACATTACTGCAGAACAGGGTCTACATCTGAACAAAGTGAGTACATGCAGTGAAAGATTTACGCATCTCGTTTGATTTAAATATGCAATGCCGCAAGAATTATGTAAAGGGGAATAGTCACAGGTTTTAAATAGATGCCTAAAATCTATATAGCTTCATCAGTAAATCTAGAGAGATTGCCAATCCAATTATACAGAAACGAGACTTTTGGTCCACTTGTTCAACTTTACTAACACCCAAGGGGCTTTAGATTTGATTCCCATTTCCCCCTTTGGGGAAGTAAATAAAGGGCAATACTGCGGTTGAGTCTGTTACATGCACTCTGCAAGTGCATCCATTCCATTGCCGGTTGACAACTTCCATGCTAAAGGTCAAGTACTTTCCAAAGTATGTCTGTTAGAGGTCTATAGACAAATATCCTTCACGGATTATTTCTGGTTTTCACAATATCTTAGCAACATTGACCAGGAATATCCAGTAAAAATACTCATTAGCTGATCGAATACCCTGAAAACATAGAAGAAGAAGAAGGTGCTATTTTACACTTGGATAATGACTTGAGTGATTAGAATGAGAGATGCTTTACACATGCTGAGGTGGATGTCTAATCTATTCTCCACTAGCCCTGTTTGTTAGAGAACCCTCATGAACTTATTTGGTGAATTTGCAGGTTGTTTTCAGTTTGCCCAATGTGAACCAAAATCAGAAAATCAAAATATCACTGCATATGGTCTCATGCTCTTTGTGAGTGAGCAGTTTATCATTCTATCATGAATACCTATTTCCTCCTACGTTTACTATTTTCCTGCATATGATCACAGACCCTTCATGCTTAAATGCAGGCTGGATTAAGTGTTTTGCTTGTTGTCATATACAACTGCTCAGACCAAGTGCTTGCTACTCGAGAGAGAAGACAAGCCAAATCACGTGAAAAAGCTGTAAGAAGCGTAAGAGAAACTGCTCAAGCACGTGAAAAATGGAAATCTGCAAGAGATGTAGCCAAGAAACATGCGCTTGGGCTCCAAACGCAACTATCGCGGACATTTTCTCGCAGGAAATCTACAAAGCAACCAGATCCTTCAAGAGGTCTGTTTCAAGCTAAACCTGGAAGTGATGCTGCCCTGCCACCATTTCCAGGTAAGCCTGAGCAATCATCTTCTGCAGCTAAAGGGAATAAGAAGGGCAAAAACAACCTCACGCAGATGATGCATGAAATTGAGGCTGACCCTGAGAGTAATGAAGGCTTTAATCTTGAGATTGGGGATAAGAATCTGAAAAAGAACATGCCAAAGGGCAAGCAACTGCATACCCATAGTCAAATCTTCAAGTATGCCTACAATCAAATTGAAAAGGAAAAAGCTTTGCAAGAGCAGAACAAAAATTTAACCTTCTCTGGAGTGATTTCCATGGCAACTGATATTGAAATCAGAAAAAGGCCAACCATTGAGATTGCTTTCAAGGATTTAACCCTTACATTGAAAGGGAAAAAGAAGCACCTTCTAAGATGTGTAACTGGGAAAATATCACCTGGCCGTGTTTCTGCTGTTATGGGCCCATCTGGAGCTGGAAAAACTACGTTTCTTTCTGCTTTGGCTGGAAAGGTAACTGGGTGCACCAAGAGTGGCATGATCCTTATAAATGGGAAGGTAGAATCAATCCATTCATACAAGAAAATTATTGGTTTCGTGCCACAAGATGATATAGTGCATGGAAACTTGACCGTGGAGGAAAACCTTTGGTTTAGCGCAAGATGCAGGTAACTTGGTTATCTTGGCTGTCTGTAGCTTGAATATCTTGTATGCAATTATAAATTATGTTTGACAAAGGATAGAGGAAAGTGTTATTTTGACGTATGTCATTGCAAGATTATATGCCGGTAACATTCATCCAATATACATCGGTTGCATCTACGATGAGATCCCCTTCTTTATGCAGTTTCTCCTGGCTCTGCTCAACGTAGATTCTGAGATGTACTTGTTTTTGTTATATTCATTCGACCTCCAGTTATTTCAGTCTTATTAGCGAGTATCTTAGCTAAATGAGCTGGAGATTGTCGTGTATTTCCAATTCACTTTTGTAGCTGGTGGTTGCAAGAATATCTTAGTTTAAATTCATTCTTCGTTCACACCTTTTTATTGAAATTTTTCCAGTGGCACAGCAATAATTTCATTGGTTTCTGATTAGTGTAGACTCTCTGCGGATCTACCAAAGGCGGAAAAGGTTCTTGTTGTTGAACGAGTTATTGAATCTCTGGGGCTGCAGTCGGTGCGGGACTCTCTTGTTGGTACAGTAGAGAAGCGAGGGATCTCTGGAGGTCAAAGGAAACGAGTAAATGTTGGTCTGGAAATGGTCATGGAGCCTTCACTTCTGATATTAGATGAGCCCACATCTGGTCTGGACAGTTCATCTTCTCTGTTACTTCTCAGAGCTCTACGACGTGAAGCTCTTGAAGGAGTGAACATTTCCATGGTTGTCCACCAACCAAGGCAAGTAGCCAATGATATATCCTTCAATTCCTTCGCTTTTTCACTGGGCGATTTGTTGGGATATCTAAAGAATCTGTTTCATACTCTGTTTATTCATTCTAACCTGGATTTTCTGCTTTTTGCATGTCCTGGAACCTAGAGCATGGTTAATGAGATGAGCCTTTTTTTTTTTCCAGCTATGCATTGTTTAGGATGTTTGACGATTTGATACTTTTAGCCAAAGGTGGCCTAATAGTATACCATGGTTCAGTGAAGAAAGTTGAGGAGTACTTTTCAAGCCTAGGGATTACTGTACCTGAGCGGGTTAACCCTCCAGATCACTATATTGATATTTTGGAAGGTATAGTAAAACCAAGCACGAGCTCTGGGGTCAATTATAAACAGCTTCCTGTCAGGTGGATGCTGCATAATGGGTATGCCGTACCCCACGACATGTTAAAGTTAGTTGATGGAATGTCATCCACTGCCGGTGAGGATTCAGCTCATGGAGGGAATTCTGGTGATGCTGGATTAGAAGAACAATCTTTCGCTGGAGATCTGTGGCAGGATGTCAAGTTTAATGTTGAACGGAAAAGGGATGATATACAACAGAATTTCTCAAAGACGAAGGACTTATCTGATAGGGTTACGCCTGGTGTACTGCTACAGTATAAGTACTTCCTAGGGAGGTAAATTCTTCCCTCTTTAACTAATTACTCCCACCTTTTAGGCCATCGTCCAGCTCTACTTGAAAGGCTGAGTAATTATTTTTGTTACAGAAAATGCAAATCATTTATAGATATCCTCCCTCCAATGAGAAGGTACTTCATATGATGGTTACACCATGTAGTAGGAAGATGCAATGTACCAAGTCAATCACAAATGAGTGATCCTAGATTTAAGTGCCATGTAGGACGACAAACATATCACACAGCATAGCAATTAGTTGTTCACAGCACGGCAGCTGTGTGTACGACATATAGAATACATCCCCCCTTCAACGTTCTGCCTTCTCTTTGGCCTTGCTTATATAATCTTTCAATTTGAAAGGGTCATTTATTGTTAAATCCTAAAACATGCTTTCTATGGTTCTTTTTATCACTCATGCTTTATTATCTTGAAATCCTGCATTTGTGGTTTCAAACACTTCAATGTGGGGTGGTACTAAGCTGGACTCATTGTGCAATTTGTTTTCTTCAGAGTCGGCAAGCAGCGGCTGCGAGATGCTAGGATCCAAGCTGTAGATTTCTTGATATTGTTGCTGGCTGGAGTCTGTTTAGGAACACTTGCTAAAGTTAGTGACGAGACGTTTGGGGCGCTTGGGTACACATACACTGTGATAGCTGTGTGTAAGTATACATACTTTTTAGGGCTGAAACTCCTCTTTTTTGAAATGTCATTGAAAGAGGGATATCTAATAGGGGAACTTACAGATACATCTCTTGGATTACTAATCCAAATTTTGTGAACTTTCAGCTCTGCTCTGTAAGATTGCAGCTTTGAGATCATTTTCACTGGACAAGTTACATTACTGGAGAGAGAGCTCTTCTGGCATCAGTGCCCTAGCTTACTTTTTGTCGAAGGACACAATTGACCATTTCAACACACTCATTAAGCCTTTGGTCTACCTTTCTATGTTCTATTTCTTCAACAATCCGAGATCCTCTTTCATAGACAACTATATAGTTCTGGTCTGTTTAGTGTACTGCGTGACAGGAATTGCATACATATTTGCCATCGTTTTCGAGCCTGGTCCAGCCCAACTGGTGAGTGTTTGATAAACTACACGGACTGCTAATTTTCTGTTAAATTGCTCTCAACACTGATGATCCATTTTCCGTTTTGCAGTGGTCAGTTCTTCTTCCTGTTGTGTTGACCCTCATTGCAACACGCGAGAGTACTGATAACTCATTTGTGGAGATTATAGCAGAGTTGTGCTACCCAAAGTGGGCTTTGGAAGCATTTGTGATATCAAATGCGAAAAGGTAACCACTCTCGACTAAATGTGCAGGACTCTGTGATGCTTTTGTACGAGATAACTGAATCCTTCTTTATTTTCTTTTTTTGTTACTGTGAAATTTCAGATATGGTGGAGTATGGTTAATAACACGATGCGGTTCGCTTATGAAAAGTGGCTATGACCTCAATCACTGGAGTCTTTGTCTTGTCTTTTTAGTTCTTATGGGCGTAGCTTGCCGTATCATTGCTTTCTCTTGCATGGTCATTCTCCAAAAGAAATAGATTCAGCCAATACTTCTTTGAGACGATGGAGAGAATCAATCCCAACGTGATCACCTTTTTTTGGGGACCTATAGCCAGTGGCAGAGTGCTCAACGATAGCCAACGACCTTTAAAGGAGGTGCAGATACTCTCAGATCTTGTATAGGCCTTGCCTACGCAGGCAGTGGACTGATAGCAGATTGGTATATGTGGGCATCCTGCAAGGTCCAGGAAGGAACTTGTTTCCGATTTTTCTCCGCTATGCTGGGCTGAAGCAACGGGTATCACTAGTTTGTGTATGTGTGTATGTGTGTCGGGATGTGTTTAAACAGGGTATTTGTACAAAATTAGGAGATGAATCATGGAATACACTTTCTAAGTTATGCTCTCGAGATATGAATTGGTTTTCTTTGTAGCGCCAATTCCTTGTCCCCAGCATCCTTTTTCTTATGTCAGGCACGGATTGTCTTGAGCCCTCACGCATTTGCAAATCGTCGTACATAGAGAGTAAAACCAGCAAGAATATTACCTACTTTCGTTCTTCCTAGGGCTCGGTCATCCCATTCGGACTCAAATATGTGTTCATGTTGGCCTCCGAGTTAACGGATTTATTCTAAACGGGCAGTGCACCATCTCAAAGCTGACTTTCACAATGATTATACTATCGGTATTCCTGCGTCACACTTTTGTTCCCAATTAAATTCGTTCAGGAAAATTGCTAATAAAATATCTAAGTCTGAGCCTATCGATATATCTTATTAGAATCATCTTCTAATAAATCATAAGTCAATTAGGATATATTTATTATTTAACATCATATCAATTCTTTAATGTAGGACTTTTTTAATGCAACTTACACGTGTATTTCAATACAAATAGGGTAAAAAGAGAAATGTTTTGAGCTGCCACAATAAATCAAATAGTAAACTGTACTAACATACCTAAAATACAAAATACCTAAAATATATAACAAATATAAATATTTAATTTACGATATGCTTTTTTGAATCGAATATATAAATTAAAAATAAGATTAATTAAAAATAAATTTCTATTTTTTAATTTTAATTTCTTAAATTATATTTGTAACCTGAAATTATGGATTTCTCCAATATAATTGGTTTACCATGTCAAACGTGTAATTGACTTTTGCGAAGGAGTCAATGGTAATTTTTTTTCCGGAAGCCATTATCATCATGCTTAAGAAAACAAGGAGCCCCCATCATTTGCAAAGGTGATCCTACCATCTCTCTCCTCCAGCCTCGCCTTGTTGGTCGCTGTAAGTCACCTAATCAAATCGAAATTAACAAAAGTAGGAAAGAATTGAAACGAAAGAAACTGAGAAAAGAAGCTCAAGAAGCAGGTATCCGTAACCGCCAGAAAAAAAAAAGGTAAACCTAGAGAGAGACCAGAATTGCAAGCTACGTCAGAGCGAGCTCGCAAGCGAGCGAGACTCGTCCTAACTCGCAATCGTGAGGGGCAAAACTAATCCCACCACTCGCCCTCGTCCGACCGGGTCGAGAGAGAGACGAGGCCCCTGTCCCCACCACCTTCCACCAACAGCGACGGTTCACTGCATCAACCTCCCCAACCCAACCCAAACCCCGTCTCTAGAAAAGTTGAAAACTCCCTCCCATCCTCTTCCCATTCGTCCCCTTCCTCTTCTTCTTCCCCTTCTCCTTCTCCTTCTCGTCGTGACTCGTTAACTTTTCACGTATAGCTCCAGTAATCAAATCATCACCGCCCGCCCGCCCGCCCGCCACCAACACCAACCGGCCGCTCTTCCTTCCATCCCAAGTTTCTCACCCCCCCACCACCACCACCACCACCACCACCAACACAAAAGCTCAGCCTCAGCCATCATCCCCTCCTGCTTTAACTTCCCATTGCTCAGCCTCGCTCGTGGTGCGAGCTCGAGCCGCGCAGTGCTGCAGCGACGTCTCTCTCTCTCTCTCTCTCTCTCTCTCTCTCTCTCTCTCTGTGTCATGGCCAGCCACGGGGAACGCTCTTCGTCGTCCGAGCACGTAAGTACGCGCAATTTGCTCTGTTTTAGCCCCTCGAAACGACGGATGGTGTTCTGTTTCTCGTTCGCGTCGCTTCTAGTTTCGTCCGGCGTGTTAAAACGATGGATTTTGTTTCGGTCGAGCGTGTCGTTCGTCTTTTTTATTCGGCGTGCTTCCGTGTCGTAAGCATGACGTGTCGAAGAACGTGTCGGTTTTCTTCTCCGAGTTTAGAGACTCACGACGACTTGAGTGTCTTGGCATGATTCATCGTCGTCAGTAGTTTCAGTAAGCAAGAGAAACAGGGGAAGTTCTAACGAGTCTCCTGCTGCGAATTTCGCTTATTGATGCAATGGTTGTTGATCACGCAGAGAAAGAAGCAGCTCAACGAACAGCGAAAGAAGGAGGAGCTGGAGAGAGAGGTAATGTATGTTAGATTCGGGACCGTGTTCTTCATTAATTCAAGGGAGATCTGCACTAAAGATTAGAGAATTGCCCTTCTTTTGTCGACCCATTACAGCAATAGTCAGCTCCAGCAAATTCAGGAAATGAATCATCTGTGCCGATTAAAGAAGAGACTAAAAGGCTTAGATCCCCCAAAAAATTGCATAAATCTACAGCCATTTTCTGACCCATGACTTAACATCAGATGCTTCTCCAGTTTTGCCAGCTGGAGTTCATTCCATAGATAGTAGAGCATTGAAAGGAGAACTAAATACTGGACCATATCTGTCCTTTCGCCCACGACGCACTTGCTCCAGTTTGTCAGACACTTAAAATAACACACTTCGAGAAAGAGAATGAACATGCAATGCAAATTCGGCGGCATTTTTACTATGTTGCAGTTAAGTATGTGATTGTTCTGTTGATGTATTTTGCTCGGTAGGTTTCGATGCTGCAACTCTTGTTGAGTCAAGAAGAGAAGGTGCGTGAGATCCTGGAGCACGTCTGGTCCCGAAATACTGGGTCGACCATCTCGATTCCGAATTTTCTTCCACCTAAGGTTACGTCAATCTTCTGAATCCCGTGTTTATTAGATTCTTTCGCTCTTTTCTTTCTTTTTTGACAGAAGTAATGGATTGTGGTGGAGAGGATATGTTTGGTGTTCAAGCCTTCAAGGACAGTAATGTACTGCAGCATGGGCTTCGATATCATAGGGTCTAGGTTGTATAAAACTAAGCCTTAGTCTGACAGAAGAGTTGAGAATCAGCCTTAGCAGTACAGTAGTGTATGGTTCAAAGTCGATTTAGTACGTCGCAATCCTTCCGTCTTTGGAATTACAAGTACTGCAATGCCTATGATAGATTACAAGAGGAGTTTGACAGTCTATGGGGAGCCTACTTGAATTCTGCGTTTGATTCCCTAGGAAGCCCATTACCTTGTCGTCAACAAGCACTTCTTGATCATCTCACTTATTCAGAATTGTATTTTGGAGATAACATCTTCCAATTCATAATTATCAGCACCTTTGCCGGTGTAGTAACTTGATCAAGTCTCCATTAGCGGAGAAAGGAATGAAGAATTTGTTTTAAGGGGCATTAAGACATTATTTGAAATGAAATCTATCTTTGATTGCCTTGTTTGTTATACAGATGAAGGAGCTATTAGCAGAGTTGGCAATGGTTGAGGATGAGATAGCCCGACTCGAGGGCCAAATAAGCCGACTTCAAGCTAATTTAAAGCACGAAGAAGAAGCTACCAAGGAAGCAAAGTCCAGACAGACAAAGATACCTGAATTTCCAAGCAATTCTCATCCTGCTTCTGGCTATCCATCATACACACCAAGTCCAAGCCCGTTGAGCAGAGTTGTTCCCGAGAGGATGGCCTTTGAGACCAAAGCATTGCATTTCATTAGCAAAGCCATCAAAGGGGATTACAATCTCAAGGACTTCACTCTGACTGAGAAAACGGGCAATTCAAGACAATTTTCCGATCAGAAGGAGAATCATTTTCTTGAAGATACTGAGTTTCACGACAGGCTTCTGAGAAAAAACCGGATGCTGAAGCCGACCTTGCCATTGCAAGACCTAAGACACCCGACACCTATGGTAAAACTGATGCATCTTTCATAATCAATCCATCTGTGTTTCAGATGAATACACATCACTCTACTTCGGCTTATCAAAAGACAGTGTTCAATCGATATCCACGACCATCTGGAAGCATTCTTGTTCTTGCATTAAATCAAGATGACTTTCTTTTCAGCCAAGGGAACGAAGGCAGGAGACCCCTCTGAAATCGCCACCTATGTTCATGCCGAGTCCAATGAAAGTAGAAGACAACAAGCAAAAGTGGGAACCCAACAAGCTATCAGAGAACATTATGAAGTGTTTGAACTTCATTTTCATAAGGCTACTCAGAACGTCAAGAGCAATGGAATTAGAGAAGTCGGGTCCGATTTCCCGGTCCCTGAACTCAGCTCTCAACTCAAGAAGCTTCAGAGTTGAGACTGGACTGAATTCAAGGCAACAAGATCCATACGGCGTGTTTGATATGGAGGAATCTATTCCAAGAGACATCGGCCCTTACAAGAACCTAGTCAGATTTACCGTGAGTTCTATGGATCGCAAGTGCATTTCTTCCTCTAGTAACGTTCCCTTACTGAAGAAGTTGAGGTACCAAACTTTTCTGCTACAAGAACTATATGCATATGGAAAGAGATGCTCAGTTTCAAAGATTTCTCACGTCTCCACTTATAACTCCAATTCTCGATCTGAATGTCTGCAGGGACTTACTGAGTCATCTCAAGACAGTGGATCTGAGATTCTTGACAAATCAACAGAAGCTGGCATTCTGGATCAACATGTACAACGCTTGTATCATGCATGTATAGTTTGATAAACAGAAAATTTTACCTTTCAGTGTACAGATTTCGTGGCATATCGTTGTATGGCTTCCTTTTCCTATGTATGTATCCTGGCTTTCATTTGCGCGAATTTTCTTACAGGGTTTTCTCCAGTACGGGGTGCCTTCTACTCCAGAAAAGCTGCTTGCACTGATGAACAAGGTAATACACTAACGGAATGTCTAGTAACTAGTTTTACACTTCTAATGTAGATCAATGAAAAATGCTTGTCTGTTGAATTCAGGCTACCCTCGACATAGGAGGAAACACGATAAATGCCCAAGCGATTGAACATTTCATCTTGAGGAAGCCCACAGCTTCTAAAATTACAGAGGTGATGATCGCTGAGGCGGTAAATTCCAAAGCAACGCATTCACGCAGATCTGATATAACAAGGCCCCCTTTTCTTCTGCAGGTCCACGGAAAAGTCGAAAGGGATGCCAAAGAGGACTTAGTCCGAGAAGTCTACGGGCTCGAGAACACGGATCCTAATGTCGTTTTCGCTCTCTGCTGCGGAAGCCGTTCATCCCCTGCTGTGAGTCGCTGACCGAAATACGCATTTGCAATTCGGAAGACGCGAAGTTCTTGAATTCTAAAGAATCCTGAAAACTTGCAGGTGAGGACGTACACGGCAGATGGGGTCACGGCCGAGCTAGAGAAGTCGAAGCTGGAGTACCTGCAGGCCTCCGTGGTGGTCACGACCACGAAGAGGATAGCGTTCCCGGAGCTCCTGCTCCGGAACATGCACGACTTTGCGGCGGCCCCAGAGTCCCTGGTGGAGTGGGTGTGCCACCAGCTGCCCACGTCCGGGACCCTCAGGAAATCCATAGTGGACTGCTTCCGGAGCCACGGCAGCGGCCAGGCCCCGGTCTCGGTCCAGAAGATACCGTACGACTACGAGTTCCAGTATCTCCTGGCCATCTAATTCACCATGCTCCTCCTGTAAAAATCTAAGAAAAGCGAGATGCGAAAAGGTCGATACTTTTTCCCACTCTTTCCAAGCGGATTGATAGTCAAATGCGTGTCATTTTTCTACTCAAGATTAAGGTGAAATGCACATGATTTGGTAACCTAGATGAAGCCGGACCGCCCGATTTTCTCGGGCTTAGGATAAATGCGTACCCCCCCTGCCCGTTCGTCATCGCAATCGTCATGGCAATCGTCATCGTAACTCCCCGGTCGGCCCAACTGTGCCGTAACACATCGAATCCACGGGACTAAAACGTCCACGCGCACGCGTTTAGGTTTCATCTTTTGACTTTCTATGTTTTTTCTTCCTATAAATGATTTAATTAATGATGGGTGGACCACTCTTCTTTCTACTTCTTTCCTTTTCGCTGCGAGCTTTTATTTTGCCCCAAGGGCAAAGGAATTATCCACCCCCGCGTTGACAAAATCCAAAAAGACCGAACTTTAGAAATGAATTCAATGACCAAGGAAAAATAAGCAAAGAGTTTTAATGCAGTGATGTGGAAATTTCATTCTTAGATCATTAAATATAGGTAGTTGTGCAATTCGATTCTCTAAACTTTATTATGTATAATTAAGTCCTCTTAACTTTTTAGATCGGTACGATTTGATTCTCTAAATTTATCTCATATAATCGAAACCCTCTTATTTTCTTGATTTGTGTGATCAAGTGCTTTGTTTCCTCCCCATAACTAGTACCGTCAAATTGTGATTTCTTTTCTTTTTACCCTTGTTTTTCCTGTCTATTTTCTGCGCATTTGGTGGCACATTAACATGACTATCACTTTGCGTCGCAGAAGCAATGCCACTTCAGCAATAAATTTGACAGTTCAATCAGAGTAGCCCATCAAAAAATTCAATTGCACAATTGAGAACATTAAAGGATTGCATTACGCAAAATAAAAACATAGAAGATCAACTCGCACAGATTAATAAAAAGAGAAATCGATTTAACATAATAAAAAATTAAATCGCTTAGACACTGAAACTCGAGAGACCGAATCTAATCGACCAAAAAGAAAAACTACTCAAACCAATGGACCGGCCTTAAAAAAAAGAGCCCTTTCTCGTTCGTCACTTCGAACCCTCAATAAATTTATGATTTCAAAAAAAAAAAAAATCATGAGAAACTTCCACACGGTACTATCCTCTCCAATAGCAATTAACTATATATATATCATGATTCGAAATCTCCAGCCAGTCAAAGATGGAATACGCCTAAAAGTAATTGATATAATTAAGAAGAAGAATGTACAATGAGATGCCTACCTTAGCTGCCCGACTCATCCACTCTGTCAACAAAAACATTTCTTTTACATGAATAATCAATCATTCAAACGTAGTTTAATAAGGAATTGACCCACGGAACTAAATTAAACTATAATTCTCCAATTCCCATCCGAACCTAAATTCCCTGTCCAATTCCTCCAAGAATTAAACCCAGTCACGTTCAAACTCAGACGGTCGTAGAACCCAAAAATCCAGTCCCGTCACATCACCCCCCCTGCAGAATTCCGCCACCGCCACCATCCAAAAGAAAAAATAATTAAAAAGAAAAGATCTACACGAAGACCGATTTAGCCTTCAAGAATCAAGGACCCGATAAGAAAATTTCCAATTCAATTTTAAACTTAATCAGGAACAAAAATCAATCGATCGATCGATCGATCGATCATCCCCATAGCAGCAGCCGAAAGGGATTTCGTCACGGACCTCATCGGGGTCCGATCGAGACCGATATGTTGGTGGGCACATTGATGCTGTTGGACCAGCTCTTGGATTGCATGTACAGCTTGGACACCTTCCCTTCGACCCGGCTCATGTCGGGCCTCCGGTCCGGATCCGCCTCCACGCACTCCAGCCCCAGCCGCACCAGCTTCTCCGCCACCTCCACCGGGAACGAATCGCTCAGCCGCCTGTCCACCCACTTCCTCAGCCTCCCCTCCACCCCGCCGCCTCCGTCCCCATCGACCGCCGCCCTCGCGGTGTCGATGATCGACGTCCTCACGAACTCCCGGCTCTCCTTATCGTATTTATACTTGAACGGCTCTTCACCTGGGGATAAAAAAAGAGTATTTTTCAACGTTCGACGTTAATAATTTTAAAGAATTTTCGTAAGATATCGAATGGCCGACGACGAGGATTGCTGCATTTTCTCCACCTGATAGTAATTCCAAGAGCACGACTCCGAAGGAGTAGACGTCGGACTTCTGGGTCGCGACGCCGGTGACCCGGAACTCCGGCGACATGTAACCTCGGGCCCCCTCGAACTGCATTCTCCGGCTGTCCGAACGCTTCAGCCGCGGCGAAGCCGATGGCCCCTCCCCGGCCCCCTCCTCCGTGATCTCGCCGCAGCGGCCCCGCGCCTCCGCCGCCGCCGCCGCCCGCTCCCGGAGCACGTCGTTCTCGTCCTCCTCGCCGCACAGCTGGGCGGCCCCGAAGTGGCAGATCTTGGCCCTGAACGACGGCTCCGTCACCAGGATGCTGCTGCTCTTGATGCGGTTGTGGACGAGGATCATGTTGAGACCGGTGTTGTTGTGGATGTAATCGAGGCCGTGCGCGACGTCGGCGGCGACCTGCATCCTCGACATCCAGGTCCCGAGGACCGTGAAATTGGGAATCTTAGGGTTCCGCAGGCAATCGGAGAGGCTGGCGCCGTCGACGAACTCGTAGGCCAAGAAGAGGTTGTCGCCGGAGACGGAGGCGCCAAGCAGCTTCGCGATGCTGACCAGGTGGCTCCGGCAGATCATCCCGAGGAGCTCCTTGAGGCTGCCCATCTCGATCTTGCGCCGGAACTTGCGCCGGAAGACGACGACGTCCTTGCCGCGGAGGGAGCAGCGCCAGGAGGAGGACGAGGACGAGGAGTGGCGGGGCTTGGCGAGGAAGTTGTTGGTGGCGGAGCGGAGCTCGGAGAAGTCGTAGATGACGGGGTTGTCCGGGAGGGAGTGGCGGAAGCCGGAGAGGGAGGAGCTGCCGGTGCCGGTGCTGGTGCCGGTGCCGGTGCCGGTGCCGGAGGAGTGCTTGGGGAAGGAGGTGGAGGTGTAGTAGCCGCCGCTGGAGGAGGCGGAGGGGGAGGGGTCGGAGGAGGCGGGGGCAAATCTGGGGTCTGCGACGCGGAGAGTCGCGGGGAGGAGGTGGGTGGTCTTCTCGGGGAGGAGGAGGGTGGTCTTCTCGCGGGCTCCGTCGCTTCCACCGCCATTTTGGTCTTGCACATAAGAGCGCTCATCAAATTGCCGAAGAAGAAGAAGAAGAAGAAGAAGAAGAAGAGATCAAGCAGCGCAATTCTTGGTGGTGGGGTTTCATTGAACTCGGTTGCTTGCCACCATGCGGCGGCGGCCGGCCGGGGAAGTGGTGTTCTTCCCAGGGATGAGTTCCCTTCCCTTTGTAGGAAAAAAGGGGTGGGAAGGGGATGAATCGAGAACGAACGAACGAACGAACGAACGAACGAAAGAGGGTGGACGAGATAAAGAAGAAGGGGCAGTTCCCGATCTCAATAGTGTCTCAGCAAAAGCGAGCCGTGACGTCTCTCTCTCTCTCTCTCTCTCTCTCTCCCCGTCACGGCGTGCGCTGGCATCTGGTTCGACCGAATCGAGAGTCAGTCTTTACCTTATCACCGTCGCAACAGCACCCGCAAAACTCGATTTTTCTTCCCGGCGGCGGCGAAAGAAATCACCTTTAGATTGTGGAGCCATTCAGCATGTGTGTGATAGATAGAATAAAAAACCGAACTTTTTACGTCGTCTTGACTCGGGTGATGAGAGCTCCACGGCAAGAATATTATATCATTATAATGTCGTGATGGTGAATGACACAGAGATTCTTCCCCCGGTTTTCTTTTTTTCACTGACTAAGTTTAAATTCGTTGCATTTTGCGCCAGATTTCACCCTTTGGTCCGTCTTTGGCTATGCACGAAACAGGACACGTGTGCTTTTTCCAATGCCGGCATTGACGAAGACTACTCATTTGCTAGTCAAGATGCCGACTGCTTTTTCTTCAGGAATCAGAGGATTTTCCACGAAAGAAAAACCCCAGGCGGTGGGAGTTACAAATTATCGCGTCCTTCATCACGTCGATTCCGAGCCGTCCGCTGCGTGATTGATTCGAGTTTTCTTTCGCTTGAAAGCGAAAGGTGTCTCTTTGCTTTGTATGTCCACATCCAGTCTTTGTACTCTTTAAGAAATTCCAAACGTTGAGGTTAATTTCTTTTTTCTTTCCAACCATTTGTTGCTGATTTGAACCATTAGTCCAATTGAGTGCGAAAATCGAAAAAAAAGTGGATTTGCACCATGGGCCCAATCAGGGGTTCCGAGGTCGAAGATATTTTTAAGAAAGGAGGAGATCGATTTTTAAAATGTGAAAAAAGAGTTCCACGCATGTGCTCCGCATCAGCACTTGAAATATGAAACAAAATGTAGCGGTAAATGTTAAGTCCGGGTCGACCATTTTTAAAGGCGTCAAGTCCACAAAGGGTGGTCCTTTCTATAAATGCATGGCGACCATGTCGAATTAAAGAAAAAAAAAAATGAAGTTTCCGCTCAGCTAAGCAAGTCCCCTCCGAAGTCAAACCAAAACGAAGAGTCCTCGAAAACAGACCCGTACGGATTGGTATATCTTTTGGGGCATTCGAGGGTGCGACCCTTGACTCGGAAAATTCCACCTCTCAATTTTGGGCATTTTCAATTCTACTAAGTGTTCGACCAAAAAAAAAAAAAAAAAATCATACGTAAGTAGGAGGACATTTAGGGCGCATGATAAAATTTCTGTTCCTCGATTTCTCTATTTCTCGGAATAGATTTGAAGCAGAAATCCATTTGATAAAGTAATTTGATTTCTCTATTTCTGAAATAGATTTCTATTCCAAAAATAGAGAAATTGAATAAATCGGTTCGAAATTTTTAACTTTTCAGTTTCCAAAATATAAATAGAATTATTTTTTGGTAAGGTAAAAATAGAAATTATTTTTTCTTTTTTCCATTTGGGCATCCTTCTTCATTCACGGGCTTTTCTATTTGGGCGTTGCTTCTCCTTCTCCTCTCAACGCTTCAACCAAACTCTAGCGTCATCGACTCCGAATAACCTGTCCATCCTCGCCGTCGACTCCGAATCCATCCTTCTTGCCACTGTTGACTTCGATGCTATCACCGTCCTTAGACCGTCCAATTTTCCGTCGTCCGTCGAACTCGCCTCCTCCATCCGCATCCCCCTTCGGATTTGGGTTGCGCCTTCCTTCCTCTTCGCATCCCCTTTCGAATTTGGGTTCTCTTCCTTCCTCTCTCGATTCAAGGTCTCTCTCTCTCTCTCTCTCTCTCTCTCTCTCTCTCTCTCTCTCTCTGTGTGCACAATTTGTTTGTTTTGTTTTCCTTGGTTGGGGTTTCACTGTTCTTGGCCGTTCTTGTGCCGAGCTCGATTGAAATTTTAGTATTTCCTATATTGTTTAATATTATTTGGACTATTATTTTATATTTGAGGATTTCCCATGTTGTTATCTAATCAATTTATATTCTTAGAAATAGAAATTTTATTTTGTTATTAAACGGATTTTTGTTCTAGAAATAGACATTTTGAGTCGTTATCAAACGGATTTTTTTGCTTAGAAACTTGTCTGGGAAATAGAAATTGAAAAATCAATTTTTAGCCAAAAATCAATTTCTAGAATATAAATTTTGTCATGTGCGCCCTTACAGATTGTGACGCAAGCATATCAAATTGAATTTGCCAAGGCGATTTTGAACGGACGTGTTTGCTTTTGCAGTTACGCATATGTTTATTAAATGAAAAGAATTTTTTGCAAATTAATTTTTAAAATTTTCACACATTTAATTTACTGAAATGATTGGTTAATGGAATACCATTTACTATCTAAGAAAATGCAAATATTTTCTTGAAGAATGATTTTTCATTAAATATTTTGTTTTATTATGAATTTTAAAACGAATAAACCTTTTGTATCAATGTAGAGTCGGTTAAACTATTAATTCGAAGATATTAGTGTCGGTGGCGAAAGTGCGAAGTGATGGCACTACATGTGCCGTCACAGCTCATCAATTTCGTTTTGGATCTCATCATAGGATAAAGAAAAGGGTTCTCTTTTTCACTACGGAAAAACGACGTTCGCCGACTCTAGGGGTGGTCGAGGCCAAAGCATTTGAGTTTGATTTCCCTCTTTCTGTTTTTTTTTTTTTTTTGACCTTTTTGGTTGGACCAAAGTGTTGAAACTTGTAGTGGGCTGAATTGATGGCTCTTTGGGCGGCGGGGAGAGAGAGAGAGAGAGAGAGAGAGAGGGCCAGTCAATTTGTCTTAGAATTTGGAAAATCGGTTTGCATTTTGCCATTTTTGTTGCGGCTCATCGTGCTTTCATCCCACATTTTCAGAAAGTTAATGAGCGCGTTTGTTTATGTTTCTGTTCAAAAAGGGTTTCGGGAATGAAATAAAAAAACTAGTTTTTCTTTCGGAAACAATTTTTGACCTAAAAAGAAGCATTTGGTAAACTTATTTGAGAAATAAAAAAAAAAAATAGAAACACGTTTGATAAATTTGTATTTTTTTTGTTTCTTTTAATTTTT
This sequence comes from Eucalyptus leucophloia subsp. euroa, assembly GCA_017140325.1. Lineage (NCBI taxonomy): Eukaryota > Viridiplantae > Streptophyta > Magnoliopsida > Myrtales > Myrtaceae > Eucalyptus > Eucalyptus leucophloia. The sequence continues at coordinate 34,667,856 of CM029469.1, read as the reverse complement.
TAATATTTTTATTTTATTTTTATTTTTTTTCTTCTTTCGGCCGATCGCCGGCCACGGCAACGGCCAACAAGGGCTGGTGGGGCCTCGGCCTCACCCAGATTTGGTGAGCCTAAGCCTCACCGGTGGTGGTCGGGCGAGTTCGGCCTCGCCGGCTGGCGAGCTCGAGCTCGCCCGATGACGGTCGAGCCTCACCGGGGCCGACGATGCTCGGCCTCCGGCCGGGTAGCCGGTCCTCGGTGAGGTAGCTGGCCCTCGGCCATGGCAAAGCTAGCGACCGGCCAAAGAAAAAAAAGAAAAAAGAAGAAGAAAAAAAACAACTTTTTATTCTTTTTATTCTTCAAAAAGTGTTTCTGGAATAAAAAAAATAACTTTTTTTTTTGATTTTTTTATTTTTGTTTTAATTTTGTTCTGGAACAAAAAAACAGATTTTGAACAAAAATGCAAATAAACGTGTTTCTGTTTTTTTTTTGTTCCTAGGAAAAAAAAAAAAAAATCTGTTCATGAACAACAGAAAAAAACACAAACAGCAGGCTCTAAGCCAGAGGTTTTTTGGACCAAAAGGAAAAGTCTGCGGCTTTTACTGGCCCCAAAAGGAAGTCAGAGGTTCGTGCATTGTTTGGTCTTTCGTGGATATCGGCATGTCGGTACAAATTTCTGCCTAGAGGCCCCATTCGATTCATTTTCAGACTACAGAATGTTCAAAGCGGAGGATGCTCAAACAAAGACCACGTGCAGCTTCACCACTTGCATCTTCACGATAGATTCACAATGATAAACGTGGACATCCTGGATGATCTCACAAATTGCCAAAACGCTTCTAAACAAGTGGTACCATTCAAAGCAGAGTCTGCCCCGTAGTGTACCAATATTAAGAACCAATTTTCGTATGCCCAATATTATTTTCCTTTTTAGGAACTGGAGACCGAGTTCGACGCCAGATGATGGATGGTCATGTAGACTCTTCCAGCAGAATGCATCACGAGTGATTTAAGTTCCTCCTACTTGAAACTGTTACCTGTGCTAAGAGAGCGACACACGAGCTGTCTGTGCAACATACCACGAAGGCGGGAGATGGCTACTTGCACAAAACTGGAGATCTTGCAGGTCAAAATTCTAAAAGCAACAAGAAGATACCTCCCAATTACAACTGGTAATGCAATGTCCAAACGAGGTTAGACTTTCATAGTCATAGTGTCTCCACTTGGAAATCCTATTCGCAACATCAGTCTATTCTTCCAAACTCAGAAATATAATAAAAAGTTCAATAAGCCCTCCTAAGTTTCCACTGGCAATTATTAATATTAAGCCCCCAAGAGTCCCAACAGACGCGCCGACAAGTTCAGAAGGGATGACTGGGAAACCATATTACCACAAAAAAGGAAGTGGAGAAGGTCCCCAGATCAGAAGCCATAACGGAAGATAAGGTTTTCAAATGCACCAGACCATCTGTCACAGCAGACTTCAGAAGTCGCGATTTACCTTTATCTTATAATATATGCATATGTTACAAATAACTCTTAACTAATTCTGACCTGCTTACAGATGTGTTAATCTGTCAAATCATCATCAAAAAAATCAAGATCATCGTCATCAGTTGTAACAGCTCCACCAACAGAATTAACTTCAAAAGGTTCAATGACATTAGCCAAAGTGACCATTTCTACAGGCTGCTTTTCTTCATTGTCATTGTCATTGTCATTAAACGTCTCTTCATTGTCATCCACATAAAATTGCTCCATGTCATTGTAAACAATCTCCTAAATCAAGCCAAAAAAGATTCAAAATTGCAAGGCTTTTAGAATAACAAGAATTTTAATGAACAAAAAACTTCATTTGGGCTTACCTCATTTTCTGGCTCCTCTCGTCTCTCTGTCGCCACAATCCAGTCATCCAATAACATTTCCAGCATCCCACTGTCAAATGTGACCAAATCACCCGCGTATCTCCCAAGTCGATGTTCTCTCAGGCGCAAGTTATAGTGAACATAGGCAAGATCATTCCATCTCTTCTGGGAAAGACTATTATGTCTTTTGCTGTGGACTTGATCAAATATACTCCATGTATGTTCGCATCCAATAGACGAACAAGTTTGGCTGAGTATACGTATGGCGATCCGCTGTAGATCAAGGCAGCTTATTCCGTGTTGCTGCCACCATGCAGCTATTGCAAAAATAAATCAATGGCACAAAACTCTATCAGCAATAATCTTCCACAGTCTCTATGTGGTAAAACTTATTTAACTGAAATGCTTGACCATTAATGTGTGAAGTGACTGCTGTATGACCTGGATCAAGTTCGGCCCTAGTACTTACAGCCAAATCAGTCCCAAAGTCAGCCTTTGCAGAAACAAAGTCCGGAATCTAGAAAGAACAGAATGAGACCATCAGTAAAGGGTCTTAATATTTTGAAGAGAGAAGCTTATGAGCAGCACCGATGAATAGTAGCAGAAGTCCTTGTTGCAGCTTGCCGAATACTCTAACCTCGAATAAACATGATAAGTAAAGAGTCTCAAAACATGAATCGCATGCATGGAATTGTGAAACAAGGTCTTTTACCTGCATTGATGCAGAAATTCTTTTTGCACTATCTGGTTCTAGTCGAACAATACACTCATTCAGACCACGAATAACTTCAGGATGCTGTAATGAATAGGATTGGGGTAAGAACAAAGCTTCAAAAGTGAAGTATGATAAGAAACAACAGCCACATTAGTGTCATACCGACACAAAATCATGACGATAACGATAAGAGGGATTAAGAAAATAGGCAGCCACATAAAGAGGATGACGGAATAATGAGCTTGAATGGCCGTCTACTACACTCCACAGAGGCCCATACTTTCGTACATCATCACCAACAATGGCTTTAATGGCCAGTCCAGCTCTATAAATGTCGTCATACACATAGGAAATTGACCGACTTTCCAAGCTGTCTAGCTTTTGCAAAACTTGCACCACTGGCTCTAAAGATTTCTTCAAATACTGCACCTTCTTCCAGAATGTGACATTTAAGACAATTCTCTCCACTTCTTTACCATCCTCGCTTTTGGAAAGTCTAGAAGAATGCCATTCATTTGACTGAAACATTCTCTTGAGGTCAATTCTTTGATCAGACAGACTTCCTAAGGTTAAAAAACTAGTGGAAAATTTTGTGAGACCAGGCACCAGAAGTTCCTTCCCTCCAGTACATTCTTTCTTCATAAAATTCAAGAGCCATCCAGTGTTATACACAAACTTTGTGATCTTTTTTGCTTTGTCAAAGCATTCTGCGATCCATTTTATCTTTATAAAATCCTCCAGCATTTGATCAATGCAATCCACAGCACAAGGAGTCCAGAACAAATTCTTCCTTCGTTCTTCAAGCATCTTCCCTGCGGCTCTAAAACTCACAGTGTCCCTGGTAAGTACCTGCTTCAGGTCAAGAGGATAAGACAAAATCCTCCTAAGCAAGCAGACAATCAACTGAATAAATACAGTGAATGAAAAAGAAAAGGAAGGAAAAGTGATGAACAGAGATTGATGGATTAAGTACCTGGACTACATTCTCCTCTCCTATCTCGTCCACTACACTATCCAATAATGTAAAAAGTTTTTCGTAATCGTCGATTATATCAGTGGCATCAACCGAGGAAACAAAATAAACACCACGAGGGCAGGAGACCAAGAGGTTTATCACGATGTTCCCCTGCACATCCTTCCATGTATCAGCCATTATAGAACACCCAGTAATCGCCCATGATGCCCTTAAATCATCTAAATGCTCCCTTATAGATGCGATCTCATCCTGAAGAAATCGGCCAGATATCAATCGACTGGATGGACCCTTCAGACTCTGCCCATATTGACCAACTAACTCTAACATTCTATGGAAGTATGGAGAATCCGCGGCATCGGCAGGGATTCCTGCATGATAGAAGAATCTACAGATTGCAGATATCACTTCCTGCCGGCCTTTTTTATCAGCGCCCACCTTTCTTTTGCACTGCTTGTAGTGAGATGATGTCTGATTTTTAAGAGAATTTAGAAAAACAGAATCCAATCTAGACCTTTTTAACAGGTGCTCAGGGCCATTCGCACTCCCTCCAGGAAACCTGTCCTTGGTAGCATCTTTGAAGTCACTCTCCAAAGCTCTATCATCAAAAGCCACTACTTCCTTGCTTATGCATTGCAAAATTCCTTCTGTCTGCTCTTCTTCTTCTTCCTCATTATCAGAGTGCAAGTAAAATGCAGATATCTCCCTTGTATCTGGTTTTCGGAGTCTTTTACCTGTTCTATGCCATTTCATATTCTCCTTCATTTTAAGATAGACATCTTCAGGAGCCTTTTCACAGTATGAAACTTCCCCAGGGATCCGGGCCAGATGTTGTTTAAACCGGTTGATTCCTCCACTAATTATTTTCTCACAGTAGTTGCATTTCACCCTTTTCTTCTTTTCATCTTGAGCCACACAATGTTCCCACCCAGGGTCTACATACCCAAGAGACCGAAGAGGGGCAAATCTTATGACCAAGTCTCGATCATCTGCTACTTTCTTGCCCTTGTGCTTATAAGCTGAGGCTGCTTCTTCTCCGTCATCATATTCGTTGGAATTGAAAGCCAAAGATGCTTGTTCATACTCGGATTGTCTTCTTTTCCGACTAGAACGACACCCTTCGAGGTTTTTCCTCATACTTGCACATACTTGTTCTGAGACCTTTTCGCAGTGAGTTACTTCTCCAGATATTCTAGCCAGGTGCTGCTTCAATCTGAATATTCCTCCGCTGACTACTTTTCCGCAGTAGTTACATTTAACCTTCTTTTTTCTTTCATCTTGTGCGATACCATGCTCCCATCCAGGGTCAACACATCCCGCAGATCTCACTGAGGCCATTTCTTTGCTCACATCAGCAATAAAGCAGAGACAAAACTCTATTTTATTACATATGCATCTGCCATAGACAAAGTATTTACAAAATACAAATAAATAGCCGCTTCAAAAACTAAAAGTTAGCAAATTAGAAGCACTTCAAGAATAATATCAATCAGTAAATGTGGTGTAGGTCACAATGAAGGGACTTCACTGCTTTCAGGAGCTTCTTACCCAACAGCATTATCGCTGAAAATGTCCTGACATTGAAATAGCAACACATTTTCCTGAGCACTCCTCCACCTCAGTTAGACTTCCAACTAACTCAGATCCTTGGCGCTGCTCAGTAGACAAAGAGAGTTGAAGAGATCTGCGCAAGATGAAAATGGACACCCTTATAGACCCTCCAGCAGGAATAACCAAATGAAACCCTGGCGATCATATCAATGACACCACCTGGGCATGTGGTGTAATGCCAAAGGAGAAATAATTTCCGCTTTCTAAAAGCCGCTAGAAATTTATTGCTGACTAGTTGATCAGACAAGGACAGTTACTTATGACTCTCAACAGTTAATTGGAACAGGCAAACGGCCATCTCCGTTCCAAGTCATCGGAATCATAAGTAGCTAAGGAACTCAACATGAAAACACCTACTCCACCCAGTGAATTGCATCTTCCTATACTAAGGCAGCCATAGTCATAGCAAGGCATCGCCTCATCGGACGACTTAACCTTCGTGATCGACAAGTCACAACCTAAACGAGGACCGACCCGACGTCTCCAGGCAAGAACGATTCGCGAGGGCAAAGTGGCACCAAACACAAAAAGAATGTTCTTTTACATAGCCAAATCACATACGCAGCTGCTCTTCCCTTTCCTTTCCCGCAGATAACTCAAAAAAACATTCCTTTCCTCCAATGCCCGTGCGCCGATGAGATCGCCCACCCACACGCTCATCATCGGGGACAGCAACAGGGCCAAAACTCGGTGTCGGAAAGTTCTCATCACATTGTCAAACGAATCAAGGATTAAGGACTGCAATTACTCAAACCAACGCGTCCAAAACACTGGGAGCAAGACCTAGAACAACCTCGATTCCGGCTCGTTTCCTCGCCTCGTCGGCAATTTCCTCGAGCCTGATCATTCCCTTGGACCCAAGAAAAGCCTCAGGCTAAGGCATAGGGCGCTTCGAGCTGACGTAAAAGGATGAGACAGAAGCTGAAATTTGCACACAGAGAGAGAGAGAGAGAGAGGTACCGACTGCCAGGGGAGTTGTGTGGTCTGCGCGGAGGGGATGATCTTTGGGGAAGAAGACGATTCCGGTGGGAAGCCCTTTCGACGAGGGAGTGGGATTGACGAGCGCACGATAGCTGCGTAGACGAAATGCAGTGGATTACTAACCGATCGCTCCTGTGTTATCTGCCTAAATATAGAGATGAGGAGGAATAATAAAAAAAAAGGAAATATAATTAATACAGATTGGGCAATTTGTCTTCGAGCTTTTTTATTTTTAACTTCTCTTAGATTTTTAGCATTTTCTTAATTCATATGCTTAGGTGAAAAATATTTTCTTAAAAATAATCGCTTACATCTTCTTCTTTTTCTGATGACTGAAGAACTGCCGTTGGCCGGCAGCCTATACGTAAACTCGGGGCAGAATGAGCCACCACCATAAATCCAGCCGCGTTTGAATCGTGCGAACACAATGTCTCTGGGATTTGAACCCCTCCCCTTTGTGAGGGGGAGAGGGCCCGAAACCAGGTGCGCCACCACAAGCGGTGGTATCACTTACATCTTTGAAAAAAATGAACAAAAGAAAAATGTTTTCATTGTTCATGGTTGATGAAACATTTTCAATTAAGTGATACAAACAATTATTTTCAAGAAAATATTTTTCAATTCATTTGTTTTCCGTTGAACAAACCCACTAGTTTAGCTTTGCATGTAGGACAACTCATATTTATTTGAGCATATAAGGCATATGATACTTAGGGGTTAGCAATCTGGCTAGTTTAGCCTTAAAACCAGGTCAATTCAAGGCTAGTTCATAAGGAGATTAGTTCAATTCCCGATCCCAAAAATTGGAAAAATTGGTCCACAATGAGACCAGTTCAGTTCCCAATTCCAAATATTGGGAATCGGCCTTGATCGATTCAGTTCCCAATCCTTTATCTTGCACCTATTGATTCTATTTAAAGAACTTTAAAACTGTAAGGCCATTTTCACGGTAGAACTAGGAACCAAATTGATTTACTCCATCTAAAGTAAGTTGTTTTACATTTTTATTGAATACATTTATTATTTACATATCATCCTTGAGTATAGAAATGAAGTGCATTCCTATTTGACACATGCATATTTTATATATAATAAATTAAAACCAAAAAAATACAGGAAAAAAAAAAGTCCAGCAAGTTCCAAATTTACTAATTCTTAATTCCGAAGTTTGGGAACCAACTTTGATGTGGTAGGTTTTAAGTTTTATACTGTTAATCTGCCTATATTGAAACTGGTCATCCCCCTAATTAATGAGAAAATATTCAGTGGTTGCCAATCACCACGTCACCGTCCTACATGGCGCGCGCAATTCTAGGTGGCTCCACTAACAGATCGACACGTGTCTTTGGACTTATACCAGCTGGAAAATAGAGAAGTCAAAAGTTCTTTTTCTCTCTCCTCTGCTGCGGCTGAAAAGAGACTCAGCAGAAGCATTAATTAATGCTGTTGCCGCTCAAAAACCTCTCTCTTCGTTTCAATTTTCGAGCGCTTTTTGCCTTCTCCTTCCTCGAGTTGAGAAGAGAAAACGCAGATACCTTCTCTCTCCTTCTCCGGCACGCCCGACTGCCTCCACCTCCACCTCCGCCCCGCCATGCCCCTACCCTTTCCCCAAAGCCCTCTCGTCGGTCGCAGGTTGCTGGTCAGATCTGTCTCTGGCACCTCGCCTCCTCGAAGACCCCCGCTGGGTCACAGCTGCTGGATCCCGAGCGCCCTTTGCCTCCGCCGTCACCTCCGGAGTCTCATCGGCGGCTACGATTCGTCAGCTCACTCCTCTCTCCCACCCGCGCTCGCGCTGATCTCTTGGGACTATCTCCACACTTCACGGGTTTCATCCTTAAGTGAACAGGAGTAGCATGGCGATTCTTACCTTTTGTGGGAGAGAATCCGGTAGCGATGGCAAGGGGATACGCTAATCTGTCTAGTGAAGACACGCGAGCGACCTGTGAAGGCGGAGAGGCTCGAGACCCAGCGGTCGCAAGCTTTGGCTTCAAAATCGCTGGCGTCGTGCCCGAGCCCGAAATCAAGAATGACCAACTCGCGATTTGTATTGCCCGAGCCAGAAAAGCAACGACCCCGACAAACGAAGCGAGCGGCGTGTGAAGGCGAAGAGGGCCCGGGACCCAGCACTTGAAAACTCCTTCCGCTTTGTTGCCAACGCGGCCGAGCCCAAAAATGAAACCGACGATGGCGACAAGCGAAGCGAGCGGCGTGTGAAGGCCGAGAGGGCTCGCGACCCAGTAGCTGCAAATTTCTTCCGCTTTGGTGACGACGTGCCTGACCCAAAATCGAAACCGAGCCACTCGTGGTTTCTATCGTCAAAGCCCGAAAGGCGACGACGGTGACAAACGAAGTCGAAGTGGAAGGGAGCGCAAGAGCAAGAGGGCGAGGGCGTGAGGGCTTGAGGTGAGCGAGGACCGGGAAGGAAGACAAAGAGCTCAATGTTCAAACGTGAAAAGACCGCCTGCAACTAGCCCGAAATCATGAGCGGCTTATGCTGTGTAAACATGCAACGCAGTATGTTTGTACATGTAAACAATGAATAGAATGTTGTGGTGCCTCAATGCGTTCCTTTTCATCTTTCCTACAAGACCTATGATCAAATGTGAGCCTCTGCAATGCCAGCTCTACAAATAAACAATCTCCAGCTTTAAACACGAAGTAATTGCCCTTTCTAATTTCACCATGGTCGGGGCTGTGAAAATGCTGTTATGCGTGTCTTTGTTCATTTATTCAATATGATCATACAGTAGCTTCCCTTCTTGTCCTAGAGTTTGCGACAGATAAGTTGCAACATCTGAATATCAAGAGCGAGATCTGGATATCAAGAACATGGATGGTTTTGATGATTTACATCGCTATTCAACGTCATGCTAATTTGAGGTGCCATTGCAAAGGACCGGCTCCCTTCTCTCTTTCCCTCTCAAACGTTTCTCATGTTTTTTTTTTTTTGGAATCAAGGCGTAGCAAGTCTCATGTTTATAGAGTTAAATCAAGGCAGAATCGTCCCTTTCATTTTTACTTGAAAGTGCTTTAGCGAAAGAAGTGCCTTCAAACTGAAAGATTGATAAATGGGTTATCGAGTTTAGCTAGATGACCCAATACTCCAATGATCAACATTTCCCGATGCTATAAGCAAGAAATAACGTAAAAAGATAGAGCATTCCCAACACACCAGCATAGAACATAGATCCGTGAGGAGGACCATATACACCACACAAAAAAGAGGACTTCGTAAACGGCCGCAGATCATCATCTCCTTTTCTAATCAAATCAATCGAACTACTTCAATAAAATAACATCTCAGCTCATCCACTTTAGCCAAGAAATAAACAGAAAATGCAAAAGATATTAAGAAAAATCACTCCTCTCTCTCTTCCGCCACAAAATCCCTTGTGGCTGTCGCCGGAATCCTGAAAGTCAGCGCCACCCTTGCATATCCAGCCTCGCAGGCCTTTTTTGCTTCAAAATGGTTGACGATTTACCCAAGCCAAAATCGCGACCCGATCCAATCGGCGGTTTCTGGAGCCAGAGATGGAAACGCGACGAGGACGATGGCCAAGAAGGAGGAGGGGAGGGCTTGAGGTGAGTGAGGGATAGAGAAATGGCCTCGAGGAAGAGAGAATGGAAGCCTTGTGTATGATGGAAATCCCTCCACGCCCTGGTCGTCCGAGGTTTCTCCCACAAAAGGTAAGAATCGCCATGCTACTCCTGTTCACTTAAGGGTGAAACCCGTGAAGTGTGGAGGCAGTCCCGAGAGATCAGCGCGAGCGCGGGTGGGAGAGAGGAGTGAGCTGACGAATTGTAGCCGCCGATGAGACTCCGAAGGTGACGGCGGAGGCAAAGGGCGCTCGGGATCCAGCAGCTGTGACCCAGCGGGGGTCTTCGAGGAGGCGAGGTGCCAGAGACAGATCTGACCAGCAACCTGCGACCGATGAGAGGGCTTTGGGGAAAGGGTAGGGGCATGGCAAGGCGGAGGTGGAGGTGGAGGCAGTCGGGCGTGCCGGAGAAGGAGAGAGAAGGTATCTGCGTTTTCTCTTCTCAACTCGAGGAAGGAGAAGGCAAAAAGCGCTCGAAAATTGAAACGAAGAGAGAGGTTTTTGAGCGGTAACGACATTAATTAATGCTTCTGCTGAGTCTCTTTTCAGCCGCAGCAAAGGAGAGAAAAAAGAACTTTTGACTTCTCTATTTTCCAGCTGGTATAAGTCCAAAGACACGTTTCGACCTGTTATTGGAGGCACCTAGAATTGCGCGCGCCACGTAGGACGGTGACGTGGTGATTGGCAACCACTGAATATTTTCTCCTAATTATATCACTGTCCAAATCTCTTTACACCATTTGATATTTTTCCCTAAAGTTCATATTCTTGTACCATAGTCATGTCACAATTAAGTGAACCCAAAATGCCATGTTTTTAAATATATCACAATTTTGAATCCAGAAATAAGACATTCAAGATGCCTTATGAAAGACATGCAGTGTAATTAAAAATGTATAAATGCGTTCAAAAATATCAAGATGTATCAGGTTGACATGTATATAATATAATAATTCATTTTCAAATAAACTTGAAAAATCTAATAATTTGAAAATTATAAACCTCACAAGTCTCCCGGAGTTACTGATATTAAACTGATATAATATTAAATGGGCGAAGTAGCAGGAAAGAATATAACTTAGCGGAGAGTGTCATTTGACTCTCACCAACAATGTAAGGCAAAAGCTTACTTCTTAATGGAGAGCATTCAAAACATCCTCCTTTTATCGCTCCTTATTAATGACGAAGGACGGAGGTTGTGTAAAAAATGGGTCTTGAATGTCATGTACTATACAAAGTATTGAAGGAATTTCGCTACTTTAGGATCACTATAACTACAATCACCGTCCACCGGTCCTTCGGTCGTCCGCTCCCTTGTCATTAGGCACTGACATGCTTGACTTTGTGGTGCTGGGCAGGGGTCAACCCCATATTTGATATTAGGATGAAGCCTTGACTTGAGCATTGTGCAAGTGCTTTTTTTGAGCCATGGCCCAGAACTGAACTTGGCACAACTCGGAAGCAAATTGAATCACTTGCTTTTGGCCTAAAGATCAAATTCTTACTACTAATGTTTCAAGTTTGTCTGTTATAATTTCAAATCATGAATTTCGGAAGGAATTGGAACAAAACATCCATTATAATTGAAGCAAAACGTTGTTATATTAGCTGAGTTGATGTATCTATCACATACACATGATATCTATGGTATAGACATGTTCTAGGGGTAGTTTGAAAGGGAGGTTATTTTTATAATGCTGATAATCAATTTCGAGTTTTTTTATTGGGATCGTACGAAAAGTGGGCTGGGGTTATTTTCTTGTGTTATAAGTTCTTATTTTTTCTTTTGGTTTTCTTTTTGTTTGCACTTGCTACGAAGTGTGGGTTCTAATTATAAAGAGAGATCTAATTCCTCAAAAAAAAAAAAAAATACTCAACTTTAGGTCTAATTCTAATTTTACCCTGTAATTTATTTTTTGTCTAAAAAAATTTACAAACTTTCACTATAGACCCAAATTTGCCTCGTGTTCACAAAACTTCATTAGTTTTTCTCAAAAGGGAAAAAATTACAGAAAACTCTAAACTTTGCCCAAAGTGACAAATTTATCCGAAATTTTTTTTTTTGTGATATGAAAAACCCTGAAATTTGCTAACTATGACACATTTACCTCAGTTTATTTTTTGTAACACAAAAAATCCTGAACTTTCATTTGTGTGACACATTTACCTTGAATCATCGGGGCATTTTGGTCTTTTTACTTTTAAAAACTTTTTTCTTTTTTCCTTCTTCTTTCTTTCCTCCGCCGGCCATGGTGCAGGGAAGCCGACGTTCGGCGAGGGTCACCCTCATCTGGGCTGGCTAGGGTCGCCCTCGCCGGCATTGGGCGAGGGCAGCCCTCGGCTAGGTCGGGCGAGGGTAGCCCTCGCTGGATGCCGGCTTCCCTCCGCCATGGCCGATGGAGGGAAGAGAGAAGAAGAAGAAAAAACAGAAATAATAAGATGAAAATGCCCTTAATTGGGTAAATGTGTCACGGTTAGCAAACTTCGGGATTTTTCATATCACAAAAAAAAGTTTGGAGTAAATTTGTCATTTTTGACAAAGTTTGGGGTTCTTTGTGGTCTTTCCCTTTCTCAAAATTATCAATATCAAGAGGTTGTTGTTATTTCATATGAATTTGAGAGGGTTGGTGAAGATGCATGTTCTAATAATGAACCTTTAATTGACCGTATTATTAATGATTTTGAAGAAATTAATGGCAATTTTTCAATGCGGGGAAGGTTTAAAACGATAGTAAAAGTTTATGGTTCTCTTTAGACAAAAAAGTATGAGATAGAATTGCGATTGGACGTAAAGTTATAGGTTTATTTAGAAAATTAAGCCTGTTCAAATACTGAAGTTAAATTTTAAGGTGCGCGTTTGGGCGAGTACTTGTTTTTCACATACTCTCGGGAGTGTGCGTGTGTTTTAGTTGAATAGCAATCATCTTTAAAATTGAAGCTCGGATAGCATTCGTGCTGGTCATTTTTCACGAGATTTTTGTACGACACATACACTACATACACATCTGAGATGGTGAATTTTCGACTTGATATGTTCGCATGACAAATATGCTGAATATAGTTAAGGATGTTCAGATTAATTTGACCATGTCAATCTTATAAACATGCCGACAATTTTGTGGCTATAGATTATCTGATGGACATGCAATCTTTTGACATTGACCTAGAATAATCTGACTAATTCGGTTTTACTAATCTTTGCAGAGGAATTGTTTGATAAAGTCTATGAGAGAAGACAAAGCTTTAGATACATGTATTCTTTGATTAGTTGCCGATAGAAGACAAAGTTTGATAACTTGTCCGGAAGAGGATGTTGCTGTACTCACTTTTTTGTTATCTAATTTTGCTTTAGCATTATCACGATCTTCTCAAGTCTATCCCTCTTCTTCTTTTTTTCCTCCTTTGCAATTACTGCTGAGTTCAAATTGTTAGATTAGATGATCGTGGTGTATTATTAAAATCAAGAAATACTTTGATCTTTGCAGCATGGGTTTTTGAGCTACATAAATTAGCATTTTAAGAACGCTCTCAATCAAATAGCTTTTAATTACATTAAACAGAAGAACTCATCATTAAAAAATGATAAAAAATAAATAAATACACGCAATACCAAATAAACAATATATGGAAAAAAGAAAAGCCAATAATGACAATAACATGTCTAGGACAGAAGAAGAGAGGTTCTTGTTTAGATTTTGCTCAACATGGACGGTTACTGCATGGGCAAAATTAAATATACTAGTGACAAAATGACTTACTAATGGATAAATAAAATTAAGTTAGAGGGCTCAATTGCACCATAAAAAATTCAAGGACTCAATAATAAACATCGCCAGAGATGAATAAAATGACTTACTAATGGATAAATAAAATTAAAGAAGACTAATTATGCTGTTTTTTTTTTTTTTTTGTTAACTGAGGAACCGCCGGAGATCACCCTTCGGGGATCACACGACCCTCCAGTGCCCGGTGGCACCGTTGAGCCTCGCCACAAGCTGCCATTTAGACGTAAACCTCGGGGAAGGCTAGCCCAGACTAATTATGCTGTTGTTAGACAAAAAAAGTCATAAATTGATATCGTCTGATTGCCTTCTCCACCTTTACAGCTCAAAAGCCCCAATTCGAATCATTCTTAATTCGCACCTTCACATGCCTAGTCGACATCATCAAAATGACTAATAAATAGAAGAATTGAAGTCTTTAAACATAACATACTGTTCCATCGCAATGAAACACCTAAATGATATCCTTAAACCAAGTAGACAAGTAAGATTGTTTAAGTTTCATTTTTCATGAATTTGTAGCATGTTCCATTGTTTTATAACTCAAAAAAATTCCAAGGGTTATATATATATAACTTGAAGTATCAAAGTAATTTTTTTTTAATGATACTGAGGACATAACCCAAAAAGAAGTAAGGCTCAGTTACTTAGGATCTGCTTGATAACATTTATATTCCAGGAAACAATTTCTTTTGAGAAATAGTCATTTTTTATTTTTATTCCCTAGAACAATTTTTGAGTAAAAGAATGTATTTGGTAACTACATAAAATTTCTAGTCTAGGAATAGAAAAAGAATGGGAGTGGGTTTGGTATGATCTGTAATTTTTTTTAATAATGTAATATTTATTTTAATTTTTTAAAAATAATTTTGTAGATTTTTCTTTTTTTCCTTTCTTCTTTTTCTTGCTTCTCCTCTAGTTGACAGTGGTGGCGGTCGATGAATGGCAGTGACTGGCAACAGTGGCGGCATCTGGAGGCTGGTGGCGGTGGGCAATAGTGATCGACGAAGGCGGCGGCGATCGGCGATGGGCGGTTGGTGAGGAAGAAGAAGAATAGAAATAAAGAAGAAGAAACGAACGAAAATGACTTATTTCTATAAATTATTCCCAAGGACAGAAAGTTATCTTTTTCTACTTCTTATTTATGTTCCAAATCTATTCCCCAACCACTTTTCTATTATATGGAATAAAAAAAATTAGTTGATGTTATTAAATAAATTTCTATTCTTTTTTTGTTTTGGGGAATAAGAGAACAGGAATTAGGACAAATAGGAATGAAACCAAACGAAACCTTAGCACACAGCTTGAGGGATAGAGACAACACGCCTATAGTAGTCCAAGTCTTGCCAAAAAGAACTGTAGAATAAAACGTTTAATTCATAAGTGATGAACAATTGTGTGACAAATTATCATTTGGACAATAAAGAGTAAATTATCAAAAATGTCATTGTATAAATGCAAATGCAGTGCTAAATTTATTAATTTGGTTAATTTAATGCTAAATCTTTTAATAATTTATCAATGTAATCCTTTAAACAAATTTTGATAAGAAATCATTAATATGGACGACAATCGTTCTACATGGCACAACCGGTGCTAACGTGACAACTTTATAGTTTTATGTTTAAATGAAAATATAGAATTGAATTAGTATCCGTGAAACAACTTTAAAGGATCTGTATAATAAAGTGAAACCACTTTTTTTTTTTTTTTTGTAATTATACCAACAACCAAAGATCCTTGGGCCCATCATACATTAGATTTCACGAACAAGAAAAAAGTGAAACAGGATCATGGGCGCATTCTCATTTTCATGGCCCAGAGGTTGCCAGGCCCAACATCAGAGTCTCTTCATCCATTGTAGCAAAATTGAGTCGCATTTCTGATCTCTTTTGATTCGATTCTTACCAAAAACAGGAGATATCTTAGTTCATGGGACAGTGCGGTTGGCTTGCTACATAAAACAAATGCGCATCGTGAAGTCAATTTGCAGAAAGTTGTTTAGTGGACCAAGAAAATATTATCTCATACATGTAGTTAGGGCATACAACACGCAAGTTCTTATTCTAAATTAGCATCAAATGGGATTGAATTGTGTTTTCCGAAATGTAATATTAAACGATTTAGAAACCCATTTAATACAAGGTTTGTTTTGGCCAAAAAAAGAAGGAAGCACGAACGAATAAGTACGCATGAATGCCTTCGTGCACATACTTCCGACTTTAAAGGTCGTACTCCTAAGACTAACGTACGTGGCTTCCACGGTAGCCTCCAGAAGGTAGGCTTGGATAGAGATTTTGGTGTGAACTCAACTCATATAGAATATAGGCTTGGATAGCGATTATAGTGTGAACTCAACTCATGTGGAATATCTCTGAACCTTTATGCACGATGAGACTTCCCTACAGAAGTGGCTAATCACATGTGACAGCGGTGCTTCACAGCTTTTCTTTTGGCAAGAACTTAATTCGATGAGCACTCCATTCAAACTGTCAAAGTTGGGGAAAATTGTTTTGATAGTTCTAAACATATTGCACTTTTGTTAATTTAGTTTTAAACTTTTTAATTTTGCTAATTTAATTCTAAACATTTTCACCTTTTGTCAATTCAGTCCTAAATATTTTCACTTTTTGTCAATTAAATCCATCTAACTAATTTTTGGCCAAGAATTGTTGACATAGATGGCCAGTGCTGACGTGGCACTTTTTAAATAATATTTTTTTATGATTTTTTCTTTTTTCTTTTTACTTTTTTGACTTTTTTTTTTTCCTTTGGGTTTTGGATTTGGCCAACAAGGGTTGCCAATCAACCCTCATTGACTCTAGGTGAGGGCATTGCGGCCCTCACGAGCACTCACCTAGAAATGACAAGGGCTGCGAAGCCCTTGTTAGGTTCGGCTAGGGCGTTGCAGCCCTTGCCTAGAGCTTGCGAGGGGCACGACACCCTTGACTAGAGCTATGGCCAATGAGGGTTGGTCGGCTCTCGCTTGTGGCTGGTAGGGGTCCCCAGCCCTCACCTATGGTTGGCGAAGGTTGGCCGGCAACTCGTCCCAGCCAGATCTGAGCCCCCTAAAAGAAAAGCAAAAAAAAAGTATAAAAAAATCAAAATATTATTAAAATATTATTTAAAAAGTGCCATGTTAGCAGTTTCCGACCAATTAATTAGATGTACTGAATTGGTAAAAAGTGAAAAGATTTAGAATTGAATTAATAAAATTGAAAGGTTTATAGTTAAATTGATAAAAGTATAATAAGTTTGTGATTTTTTGGACAATTTTCCTGTCAAAGTGGAATGTATTATTTAAAGCTAATCAAGGGGTCAATAATTAGAATTTGCTGTCAAAGTCGAACATATTATTTAAAGCTAATTAAGGGGTCAATAATTAGAATTCTGTGGCTGAGACTGAGAGGGCCAAGTTCGAGCGGATGGTCATTTCAGATGTTAAGATGGCAGCGCAGACGGTGTGGCCACGGCCCCATGAGATCAGGTTAACGAGATCTGGATTATTCGGCTTGATGCTGCCCCTAAAATTGTCCCATCGCGACACGCTTCTGCAAGTGCTTCGTGTTTCGTTTTGGTAATTTACTGGTTTTAAACGCTCCGCAATAAGGTGAATCGCGCTTGGAAGAGAGTGAAATGCACAAAGCCCTTTCATCACGGCGCTCTCGTGTGAACTAATTCCCCTCGATGATCCCTGTGATTGTGACCTGAGATCACAATGAGTTTCGAGGATCAAGTAGCTCTTACATTCGTCAGATTGTTCTTTTATATTTTTTGCGAGTTTAACATATGTAAATGAGCCGAATTTCTGTTTGAATAATTTGGGTGCACGGGTGCTGAAATCCGGCCGACTAACTAAATACCTTGCAAACGCCATAAACTGATTAAATCTAGACGTTAGGCTTAAACAAATAACTCTAGCCTAAACAGTTAGTGGGATTCGAAGCGATGATATTTAGTTCATAAGTTGAAAATCTTTCGAGACCCAATCAACCGCGTCCACATTGATGGGTTGAACGAAAAGTATTGTATTAGATGAAGCATAGAAGAAGCATATGATGCGAGAACCACATGCAATGGTCAAACGAGAAGTATTGCATTGCATGAAGCATGTTGCATGAAGAGAAACAGCACACGATTGTACGCCAACTTTTGCCCATAAAACAAAGGATGGGACCTTTCGATGTAGCGTAATATCTTTCCATAAATTGATATTTCCCCATCTATGTTCTCCTTTATTTTCTACAATTTTTATTTTAAATGATAAGTACACATATCTGAAATATTTTTAAGGAAAAACATCTTCCATTTAAAAAAAAAAAAAACTATGCTAAACACCTAGATAATCTATATGCAATAATTTGACATTAAATATTTTTGTGGAAAAACAAGTTCCTATTTTTTGGAAATGATTTTTGGGCAAAAATTTAGGTGTCAACACAAGATATTTGAATTAATCCATTCTCATATCATGTAATAATTACCATAGTTATGACTGTAACGGACTAATTTCAAATTTTTGAATTAGTCCATGTAATTATTGTAAGGCTAGTAGATAAACTCTATAAATACAACCGCTATTTTAGACTTAAAGGATAAGCGAAACTCATACGCTAACTTGGAGTCAATTTTTACAACTATTAAGAGAAATCACGAACCTTTATCCTTTCGTCAGTCTCGATATCCTGTCATTGCGCACCTCACGATTTTGATTGATTTCGGAGAAGTCGGTCGTAACGCGCAAGGGACGGGATTGAAGACTACGACCCAATTTTTGTTTGAATTCCACAAATGGAGACAATAAGTCAACACGCACAGATTGCGCAGAATCTTGACTTATATGAAAACAAAAGGCAAGTTGAATGATCAACTCTCTTTTTTTCCAGCCAAGATGGAGGGCGAGAGACTATATAAGCAGCTCCTATCTTTCCTCTCTCCACACCAAATCAACTTGAGCGTTCAATTTCGATAGTTAAACAATGAAGTACATTGGGGCACTCCTCCTAGCTCTTCCAATTGTCATAAGCATCAATCTTTTTCCATCTCCTTCACATGCCACCTCCTCATGCAACGGCCCTTGTCATACCCTAGATGATTGCACCGGACAATTGATATGCATCAACGGGAAGTGCCATGATGATCCCGACGTAGGCACGCACGTATGTCCCAGTACTCCATCACCGTCGGGTGGAGGATGTCAACCCTCAGGCACTATGTACTGCCAAGACAAGTCCTACCCTAAATATAGTTGCTCGCCCCCGGTAACGTCTTCCACTCAAGCGACCTTGACGAACAACGATTTTAGCGAAGGCGGCGATGGTGGGGGCCCGTCAGAATGCGACAGCAGCTACCACGACAACTCAGAAAAGATTGTTGCACTATCGACTGGGTGGTATGCTGACGGGTCTCGGTGCGGGAATGGGATCAAAATAACATCTACGAAGACTGGGAGAAGCGTGACAGCCAAGGTGGTCGATGAGTGTGACTCTATGAATGGGTGCGATGGTGAACACGCCAATCAGCCACCGTGTAGGAACAACATCGTGGACGGTTCAAAGGCGGTGTGGGATGCTTTGGGGCTAGACATAGCAGTGGGTGAAGAGGATGTTACGTGGTCCATGGCATAGAAATTAATGTGTTTTCCTTCCCCAGAGATGATCAAAGTAAGGCTAAATAAGATCTTGGAGTTCATGGTTGTTGACTAGGGTGCTGTAATAAGTTTGAGACTGGGCGAATATATAGTTCTAATATGCAAAATGAGTTGTCAGGGCGACAAAACTGTATGGAAATGGTTGTTAGAGAAGATAATATGCAGTCCGCTGAGACAATAATAATATTATTAAGACGCAGTGGTATTACTGCGCTTGTCCTTTAATAATCGAGTTATAACTTAAAAACTTACAAGGATCGAGACCCTTAATAATGGTCATGAATAGATAGCTCTTCCATCATCATCTCAATTCCTGAGGCCCATCATACATTTGATTTTCACGAAGAAGAAAAAAAGTGAAACAACTTGGAAGGATCGTGGGTGCATTCTGATTTTCGTGGCCCAGAGATTGATTTTCTAAGCCAGGCTCAACCATCAGAGTCGGACATCTCACTAGACAGCTTTTCATACATTGTAGCAATTGAGACTAGGGGTGAGCAGCGGTCTAGGGTCGACCCTGAACTGACTGACTAACTAAATACCTTGCAAATAACTGATTAAATCTAGACGTTAGGCTTAAGCAAATAACTCTAGCCTAAACAGTTAGTGGGATTCGAACCGATGATATTTAGTTCATAAGTTGAAAATCTTTCGAGACCCAAACAACCGCGTCCACATTGATGGGTTGAACGAAAAGTATTGTATTGCATGAAGCATAGAAGAAGCATATGATGCGAGAACCACATGCAATGGTCAAACGATAAGTATTGCATTGCATGAAGCATGTTGCATGAAGAGAAACAGCACACGATTGTACGCCAACTTTTGCCCATAAAACAAAGGATGGGACCTTTAGATGTAGCGTAATATCTTTCCATAAATTGATATTTCCCCATTTATGTTCTCCTTTATTTTCTACAATTTTATTTTAAATGATAAGTACTCATATCTGACGGTGCATATCACATAGGTCACCCAATTCAGTATGGAATTCTTGATAAGAACTTAATACATGTAGCATTATTTTTATTTTTGGGGATGAGTTATACGGAAAGACTTCATGATTATAGCTAATTGATTACTTCTTGATCATTTATGCCACTTGAGAGTTTTTCCATGGATTTTACTACCATTTACCCCGTCCTCGTCCCTGTTCATGATATCCTTTTTCTGTCATGTTTCGAACCCATCGTCACATCTTTTTGGATTTGGAGCTCTGAAAAGTAAATAAAAAAAAAGTGCCGGAAGCATCTAATGAACAAATGAGAAAACACCAAGACTTTTATCTGCCTATATCGTGTAAGCTACGTGGAATTTTATCACCGGTCCACGGCGTTACGTATTAAAGGCCGTAATTTTAACCATAACGTGGCTGTCATGCTTGATTACGATCATAACATTAGGGCTTAATTATTATTTGAGAGCTAACCATAAGGCATTAGAAAAATATCAATATCTCCATATGTTAGTCTCGATATCCCGTCATTTTATAATTGAATTTTGAGTACCTA
This sequence comes from Eucalyptus leucophloia subsp. euroa, assembly GCA_017140325.1. Classification (NCBI taxonomy): domain Eukaryota; kingdom Viridiplantae; phylum Streptophyta; class Magnoliopsida; order Myrtales; family Myrtaceae; genus Eucalyptus; species Eucalyptus leucophloia. The sequence goes on along the minus strand of CM029469.1, from coordinate 34,647,194 downwards.
AAAAATGTCTACTCTTTTGAGGATCGAAATACTTGCTTGTAACACGCAAGGCATGGAAAAGGCAGGGATGATAGTGATATTTTGTTTGAATTCCTCAAATGAAGACTATAATTCAACAAAAGGCAAGTTGTATAGTTAACCTCTTTCGTTTTTTTCAGCCAACTTGGAGCATGAGAGACGTATATAAGCACCTTTAAGCTCACGTTCAATTTCGAGAGTTGAACGATGAAGTACCTTGCGGCAATCTTCCTGGCTCTTCCAATTGTCGTAAGCATCACTCTCTTTCCATCTCCATCAAGTGCGGTATCCTCACCGTTTGTCGGAGGATGTCAGCCCTCGGGTACTATGCACTGCCACGGCAAGCCCTACCCTAAGTATCGTTTTTCGCCTCCGGTAACTTCTTCCACTCGAGCAACCTCGACAAACAATGATTTCAGCAAAGGAGGTGATGGTGGGGGCCCGCCGGAGTGCGATGACAGTTACCATAAAAACATGGAGCTGATTGTTGCGGTGTCGACCGGGTGATATGCCAACGGATTTCGATGCGGTAATAGAATTAGGATAACATCTATGAAGACCGGGAGGAGCGTGATATGCCAAGGTGGTCGACGAGTGTGACTATGAATGGGTGTGATGGCGAACATGCTGATCACTGATCAGCCGCCGTGTCGGAACGACATTGTCGATGCTTCAAACGCGGTTTGGCATGCTCTGGGTTGGACATAGAAGTGGGCGAAGAGGATATTACATGGTCCATGGCTTAGAAATTCGTGCGCTCTCCTTCCCCGGAGACGATCGAAAATAAGGATAAGTAAAGATCTGGGGTTGATCTCGTTCAAAAAAAAAAAAAAAAAGATCTGGGGTTGATGGTTGTTGACTGGTCTTCGGTAATATGTATGAGGCTGTGCGTATGATGCAATATAATTAGTCAGGGCAACAAAACTGTAAACGAAACTAGGGAAATGCTTGTACGAGAAGATGATATACAACATGTTGAAAAGAATAATTAGTAATATTATTGTGCTTGTCCTTTAAAATACATTAGTCTCGACTTATATATTTGGTAAAGGCACCCCGACACGTGCGAATTGTCGCAAATTGTTTAATAAGGTCTCTCAATTTTTATTTTTGGAAATTTGGTATCTGAAGTATGGACCTTATGTTTGAGTTCATGGTCTTTTCGTTTTAGTTATAAATGGAGATGTTGATGTGGTACTTACAAGGCATCGTGCATGGCAGTTAAAATATAAGAAATTATTTTCAAAACTTAAAGGAAATTAAAATTTGAAAAACAAATAAAAATCTGAGAAATGAAGAATGAGTTAAAACGAAGGAGAAGGAGGAGAGATGTTGCCGCAATTGAGGGGGCCGCGGCGGCAATGCTACCGCCCACTCATCAGCCAGCGGTCGATGTCTCTGGTCGTAGTCGGGTGAAGTTGATGTGGCCCTCGCCGCCACCTCCACTGCTGAAAAAGTAGCATGAGAGTGTGTGGGGGCAAGTGAGTTATGTGAGGTCATGACTCTCGCTAGTCTAGCCACCCGCCGGGCGATGTCCGCCGTGACCTTGCTACTATCAGCACTCCAGCAGTAAGGGCCGCGGCCCTCGGCCCTCGCCGTTGCCTGCACATTGAAGAAGATCGAAGAGGGCAGGGGTGCTCGACCGGAGAGGCGCGTGTTCCCAGACAGAGATTGCTGAGGTGAGCAAAGAATCCGTTCGTTCAGTATGAGACGAAACCAAAAGGAGACTGCTCCTTCCTCCCATTGTATTGCATGAAGCATATTACATGGAGAGAAACAGCACACGATCATACACCAACACTTCGCCCATAGGACCTTTGGATATTGGTCAACCAAGCATGGTGTAATCGTCAGTGGCATTTTGTGCAAAGTTTGATAGGACATCTATTGCTGAGCTACTATGGGTAGAAAAAAGAGAGTGCAACAGGAAAAAAAAAATATTACTTTCAATTGATATTACCCTATCTATAGTTTCTTTTCTTTTCTACAGTATTTATTTCATTGATGACTTTATCTACACGTGTATGTGATGACATGGCGCATGCCATTTAGGTCGCTATGTCATTCGACGAGGAATTCTTAGTAAGAATTTAGTGCATGTAAAACAAAGAAAACATATTTTTACTTTTTCAGATAACCCAACTTATGGGATATCACAACTGCTAAGATATTCCCCCCTTTTTGTTTATTCTTTATTTTACAATAAATGTACTTTTTTATGGGCCCTTCACTTATGGGCCAGGTTTTGACCCAACATGGGCGGTGGGCTTAAGTAGGCCCATCAAACATAAAAGCCCATCAAACAGAATTCATCACTGTAATTCTGCCAACTTGCCCAGATAAAACAATTGCAAAAGACCATCGGACAGTGACAAACGAAACAAGACGACGACCTCAACGTCAATCTTTCTTTCTTTATCTCGGTGGGGTGGAAGAACACGGTACTTCTTGTCCTTTTTCTTTTGTTTTCCTAGAGCATGTGCTATCACGACATAGACACAGCAAGTTGCTAAAAAGAGCGCTGGCCCAATGACCATGGTGGGTTGGAGTGTCATTTGAAGTTCTCATATAACTGGTGGGCCAAATCTAGGAAAGAAAATAATATATTTATGTTAGAGAATAAAAATGATGTCAATTTCAAGAAAAGTAGGCACTCTTTTTTTTTTTTTTTTTTTTTTTTTTTGGGACAAAAATGGCCACTCTTATTTTTCCGTCTAAATGAGTCTGCGTGCCAAACAGCACTTACATGGTAAGTTGATATGGTGCTTTTTATTACTGAAAAAGTTTTTTTTTTAAAAAAAAAGCAAAGTAATGATTTTAAACTCAGATTAAATGATATTTGTTAAAGAAGAAAAAGAAATTAACTGAATCTAAAGCAAATGTCACATTTTCCTTCACTTTATTCCTTTCAATTTGTAGAGAGATCATAGACATAAAACAAAATAACAATGAAAAAGAGGTAACGACTGAAGGGAAAGCAAATTATGAATTGGCAAGAATACCCCCACCGTAAAATGCAAAGACACTTTGCTAGTTGTCATCGTGATTGGATCGGGTGGCCTCGTAAATCAAACTAAAAATGGCTCTCCCTGCCCCACTAAATGAAATAATTAATACTTTATGTCAGAGTCAAGGTGTGGATAGTGGAAATTATCATCTCCTTTACTTCGCAATTTTACGAGGTGTTCGCCGTAGAAATCGCTTTTTATCTCACCCCAAAAGATAAATCAATCTCTTCCTCTAGATTGGCAAGTGTACCCTCCCCCAAAAGACTTCAAGGATAATTGGTCTTCTACTAAAAGACATGTTAATAAATACTTAGGTCTTTGGTAAAAAAATAATCGATATTCATATTAGACTCAAGTTGTTCATATTAGAAATTAACTTTTGCATGATGCTATCTTTTAGAGTCAAGATGTTGAATAATTGTGCTTTGAAAATGATAGACTGATTGAGAATTTTGCTAAATAAATGCCGTGTTCGAAATTCTGTGGAAATATCTTGGAAGAAGCTTGGATGACATTTGATGCTTGATGCGTGTGTTATGGGCTGATCCATGGCACATGCACTTTTTAATAAGTCGACGGAAAAGATCAATGTTGGATTCGACTCTCGGTCATTGTGAGAGGAAGAGCTAGGCAATTTGTATGAGCGCGAGCTGGCCTTGATTTATATTAGCATGAAATCATTCGTAATAGGAAAATTACTAACAAAAATTCCAAACCTATTATACTTATGTCAATTCAATTATAAATCTCTCAATTTAATCATTTTGTCCTAAACTTTTTTTATCATTTGCAAATGTAGTCATTTTGGCTAATTTTGATTGGAAATCAGTGACGTAGTGGTCTAGGTAATACTGGCTATCCTACATGGCACGGCCAACTCTAACATATATAATTTTCACATTTTTTTTATTTTTTTGATTTGTTTTTGATTTTTTCTTTTTTAATGGGTGGAATGAATGATGGAGTTGTGTGGGTGCTCCTTGTCCGATCTTTCTTTTTTCTTTGCACTTCACTTCACATAAATTGGCACTCTGCTGAATCTCCACCTTGTGTACTCTGTGAGCGAGGTAATGAACCTCGGAGCGACCCGTTGCTCTTAAAGCAATTTCTTTTTATTTAGTTTTTAGGCACATGGTTAGATGGATTTAATATATTTTGATCAATTTAATTTGTCTCTTGTTACAACGACTTGTCCCTCTTAATTTTCTCTCACATGTCAACATATCGAGATAACTTGAGGTTATAGACGATTTACTATGATCTGGATAATATCACCTAGTGCTTAGTGATACGTACTATAGCCTCTTGTTCATGGATGAGATAAACATTTTATTTTTCTAGTTACAAGTTTCTAACTGTAATCAAATGTGTATCGATCTATATTAGAATTATTGAGGATGATGCCTTGAATTTCAGAGACGACAGCCACAAGATAAATTTTTTGGATTATGCTGCTTTAATTTGGTAATTATTATATTTGCAAAAGACATACTGGATTATGACTAGCATAGGTAATATAAATAAATAACATGGCTACACCGATTCACCCCAGACCTAATATACTTTCGACTTAGTTTTCCTGTATGACTTCATCACTTTTCACATTCACCATAGATTTAGTGATGGCAGACTTACTCATTTTAATATTTGGGAAATTAAGGGGAATGGAGAAAATGAATGTTTTCCTAACCCCCGCATCTCAAACGTAGCAAAGACATGGAAGTTCTGGGAAAACAATTCTGTTTTGGGCCTCCTTGGTCCTACAAGTTTTCCGTGGCATCAATTAGACTAAGACATAACTAGTGGGCTAATTAGGTTTTGGGCTGAGCCCAATACACACAACTTGTAAATTTCCATCTTCCCCATAGTCATATTTAATGGCAGACAAAGGAGGATTACCTCATATCATCACTTCTGTTCGTGAGATGTGGGGATAAAAATTCAATTTAAGTCAACAACCTTGTAATAGTTTTAACCTAGTCTTGAATGGTCGATCAAGTGTATGATTTTATTCACGTCATAGTCTGCCTTAAGTTTTCTCTCCATTTTGAAATAGAACCTTCAAAGTGAAAACAAGATGTTTATACCCAATTCATTAACCTTTTTCTCTCTTAACTCCATCTTTTTTTGTTTTTTTTTTGTTTTTAAATATAATTGTAAAAGTTGGCACAGTAGTCAGGATATTAAGAAAATTTTAGATCAAGACTTAGAGGTCACCTATTCAAATACCACCAATAATGTGCAAGTTGTTTGAAGTTTCACTGATAGTTGATAAGTCCAATTTTAGAATAGTCCATAGCGATATTATAATGATATTAAATTTTTGGCTAGATCTAAATTAGGAGGAAAAAAAAGCGTGGATTATGATAGACTTAAGACAAAGGTCAAGTGCCGTATACAACCTTTTCAATGGGACATCCTCGTAAAAAAGAGTACAAGAAAATCACAATTGAAAACCTACAAAATATTTTCTATATATATATATATGTTAAAATTTTTTGGTTATATAAATCCTCAAGAGGGGTTAATAGCGTGGATCGGTTTGATCGGTAGCATGCTTTCTTCCACTCATTTCCTTCTGAAGTTGAGGTTTGTTTACACTCGCCCTGTCTTTTGAATTTGATTCCTACTTTACCTATTTGGATTGTCCTAAAAATAATGACGATATAAATATTGTATATTTTAAAATTTGCTCAAATTCTTGCTTTAGAGACACAAGGACATGCGCGGATCAGGTGATTATCTTCATTTTGCGGAATGGATCGAGGTTTTTGTGTCGAATTTCGATCTTGTATTTTTAAGCCAAGGAAGATGATGTGTTCGCTTAGCAATCAGTGTCTCTTCACTGCCTCGAACGAGTGGACACCGTGATGGGCGAAAATAGCAGGGAACGAGAGACGGGAAAAGTGCTTAAAAAGTCATAAACCTTTTGTATTTGTGTCAATCTAATCTTAAACCTTTTTTTGATGCCAATTTAAATTTAAACCTTTTTATTTAGTGCCGATTCAGTCCTTTCTAGTCAATTTTGGCCAGATTTTGCTAATTGGACGTTAGTTGGCTAACGTGGCTTGATCAGTGCTAATGTAGACAAATTTTAATAATATTTTAATATTTTTGAATTATTTTATTTTTATTTTTTTTCCCTCCCCTCCTCCAGCCGGTCATCGGACCTTGGCGACCAGTGAAAGGCGACGGTTGGCGAGGTCAACCTCACCGGACCTCTGGTCACCTCGCCCTCGCCAAATCTAGCGAGGGTTGAGCCTCGCCCGCCCATGGCCAGCGAGGCTCGACCTCGCTAGATCCGACGAGGGCAAGCCTCGCCAACACCACGCAGGCCGCAAGGGCGACCTAGCACTAGGCTGGCAAGGTCAAGCCTCGCTGGCCATGGGCGAGGCTTGCACTCCCCAGATCCGGCGAGGCTCGACCTCGCCGAATCGTGGCCTGGGTGGCGCTAGTGAGGCTCGACCTCGCTAGCGTTGCCCAGGCCGAGCAACCTAGTGCCAGGTTGGCGAGGTCAAGCCTCGCCCATGGCCAGCGAGGCTCGACCTAGCCAAATTGTGACCTGGGCGACGTTAGCGAGGCTTGCCCTCGTTGGATCTAGCGAGGGTCGAGCCTCACCCTAGTGAGGGTGAGGTGGCCGGTGAGGTCAACCTGGCCGGTGCCTTTGGCCGGTTGCTGAGATCCGGCGATCAGCTGGAGGAGGGGATGGAAAAAAAAAAAAAAACTATTAAAATTTTTAAAAATTGTTCACGTCAATACCGATCAGGCCATGTTAGTTGGCCAGCGTCTAGTCAGCAAAATCCGGCCAAAATTGGCCGAAAAGAATTGAATTGGCATTAAGTAAAAAAGTTTAGGACTAAATTGGCATAAAAAAGTTTATGACTAAATTGACACAAATACAAAAAGGTTAGGACTTTTTTAGCACTTTTTCCAACACAAGACATTGTCGACCGAAGCCCAAACGTAATCAGTCGTTTTTGACTTGTCGATGGTGACAACGGCAATGGCTTTTTTTCATTCCCATGATGCTATTGCAACTTGGACATATCAAAATGCCAACAAAGAGCACTAGGGCCCGAACCTGGGTTGAAGCATCATTTGAAGTTCTGGCCAAATCCAGATAAAAAGAATCATTTATTTATAAGAAAGGAATAACAATCATTTCACTTTTTTAATTATGCCAAGAAAGGCCCGTATTCTTTTTGATGTATAAAAGTGACCACTATTACCTTTTACAATGAGCGTAGGAGCCCAATTACACTTACATGCTAAGCTGATGTGGCATTGTTTTTATCATTGAAAAAATAAAACATAAAAAAAACTTAATGATTTTAAACTCAAAAGAAAATGTTCTGTAATCAAAGATGAAAGAAAAAAAACTAAGAAATGGAATCTTAACGCAAAGGCAAATGTCACATGTTCCTTCCCTTTATTCCTTTCGATTTACATAGAGAAACATCGCATAATGTGTGGATCTTGAGCGCATGAATTCGGACAGCTGGCGGCGATGGTTGGCTGAGCTTGGCGATGCTGATGTCTCAAAATCGATTCTAGGGGATTTGACAATGTTGTAATTAGCGTGCTTTTATTTTTTCTCATTGGCCATTGTTCTGGCCATAGTGATTTGCATTATTGCCCTTTTATTGTGGATTAAAAAGCTTCTGGAGGCCGGAGAACTTTATGGACTAGTGATGTCCTGAGACCAAGACTTTATTCGTTTTGTGGAAAATAATTTCCGAGAAAACGTTTTCCGGATTTTCCGTCATTCGTTTTACGGAAATGAATTCCTGAAAAATATTTTCCATCAACGGAAAAAAGTCTTCTAAAGTAGGGAAAATGTTTTCCACTTTTCAAAAATGGAAAACATTTTCCTCACTTCTTTTTTAATTCGAAGTATTTTTAATTCCCTTTTTCTTTTCTTTTTCTTTTTTCTTTTTCTTTTTTTCTTTGTTTCCCATCTTCTTCTTTCTTGGCTAATTGTCAAATCAGGTGAACCTCAAACTCTTCGATCTCAAATTTGCGCTCGTCAATCTGGCGAGACTCGCGCTCGTCAATCTGGCGAGTCTCGAGCTTGACGTTTGCGCTTGCCAATTTGGTGAGCGGAAAATATTTTCTTTATTGAACATCGGAAAGTATTTTCGAAATATTTTCAAGTTTTAGCCGAATACCAAAAAATATTGTTAATCTCCTGGAAAATGATTCATTTTTCGCGAAACAAACAGATCCATGAGTAATTCCTAACTGTGAATGTTATTCATCCAGCTGTAACCCCCTCATGGTTTCAAAGCCAACTTCATCAATGTCGGATTAAGATTATAGTTTGATATCTGGTAATGCAGTAGTGCTAAGAGAAAAGGTGCCAACCTCATGCCCCTATTTTTAATACCCGAAAAAATAGTCACAGTGAAAATGAGAAATCATGAGTTGGACATTAATCCTACAATAGAGGACATTGATCAAACCGTTTTAGAAGATACATAGAAGCTACCATTGATGCACTTTGGATTTAAATATATAAGGCTTAGGGTTAGAAGGGCGATTCGAGGGGCTTGAGAATGAGCTTGCCCTCGCTGTCGGGATCATAATCAATGTTTGAGAGATCGGTCAACTTCCTCGCCTCATAAAGGCAAGGTCTGCAAGCGGTCTTGACGGAGATTGCCAGCACCGGCCATGTGGTCGGTATGAGCAGGCGGCCTTTACGTTTCTTTTTATGAAGCTCCTTTTGCCGAGAAATAAGAGAAATGGTGAGGCTGAGCAAGACAAGACTAGAGACCCGGTGCCCAGCCCTGCTGCGAATGGTGCTTTCTCCATGGTCGCCTTTTTTTTTCTATGTTACGCAGAGGAACCGATGCTGGCGTTGCCCATTGGATTCGAAGAGAGCACCAAAGGCGACGCGGTAATAGTTGTGGCCACGCTTACCTCGACGGCGGTGTGGCCACCACTACCGAACGCACCCGCTTCCTCTCTTTGCTTCTAAGTTTTCTTTTTCTTTTTCTTTTTCTTTTTAATAAAAGCCATTTTATTTTGAGTTTAAAATTATTAATTTTATTTTATACTTTTCTAATAATTAAAAATGACACATCAGTTTAACACGAAGCGCGGTTTACCTTGTCAGTTGCCACGTAGGTTCATCTAGACAGAAAAAATAATGATGGACATTTTGTTCCTTGTTTAAGAGTAAGTGCTTTTTTGGGCTGTTTTTGTCCCTCCAATATATATATGTACTTGCTTTTTTTTTTAATTATTATTTACGATGTTACTGCAATATGTCACAGACTCTGACATTTTTGTCTCGGGGAATTTTTGTTGTCCTAAATAAAGCTCATTTTTCTTCATCAAAATTGTTTTTTAATACCAAAAACATGGGGAACTCGAACATTTAAAGTCAATCAATCCACGTAAATACATGTAAATCACCTGAATTATGTACATCGGGACTTATCAAATGCACATTGAAACTTTTTCGTAGGAAGAGAAAAATGAAAATTTGTATTCACGATTCCTTCAATTCCAACAAATCCGCAACGTATATTATTGGGGGTCGATTGTGGAAAAAACCTTAATTTCTCAGCACATTTAAAAGCATAGGCAATACCAGTTTTCATTAGATTGGAGAAACGTTTCTTCAAGAAAGGAATAGTGAAGCATAACTAAGTCAAAAAATCACGATATCTTCATAATTGGAACTAGTAGGAGGGCAATTTGGAAAGCATAAGGAAACTTTCGGAGCAATTAATGCTGCAGTCAAATTCGTCTTTTGCTAATTTGCGTCCCAAATAAATGGTCTTTTGCTAAATAAAAAAAACGTTTTAATCAAGCCTTAGGTAGTTGGTTAAAAAAGAATCGATGCTTATGATAGAGTCAAGATGTTCATAGTGGAAATTAATATTTGCATGATGCTATTCTTTAAGAGCCACGTACGTAATCATCCATTTTATTAACAACTTCTGCAAAATGTCAGAATGGCATGCTTCAAATTTTTTATTTCAACTCAACTAAAAGGCATTATTCTCTAATGACCACGTTTTCTGAAAATTATTGTAATGGTATGGCCTAGTAAACCGATACTTTTTCCTCAAAACCTTCCCATCTAACAAGGACAAGTTTTTAGTGAAGCAAAAAAAATAAATAATAAGAACAGGTTTTGATTAGTGATTAATAATCTACATAAGGACGCCATAAGATTCCTTCTTCTCGCTTATAAATGCATAGAAAGAGACTAATATTTCCTTTCTCAAGTTACGATTCATACAACACAAAACATAATCGTAAGGGCCTAAAAAATAATTTCATCGCCATCTACATTTTCTCACACTAGTCTGCACAAGAGAAAAAGTTAATTAATTTATTACTCTATGTTTATAAATATATAGCGAGTGGATGGCTCGCAATTTGGAACTTCCACAGTTGTCGTAGCTGATAGCAAGCCTATCGTATTTGACTGTGTAGCCTCATGCGATGTTCTTGTTAGTTATTTTGGCTCTTTCCACAAGAAAGAGGAGGCGATGTATCAATTGGAAAGGTCGGCATGGAATGGACTGCTCTCACCCACACAAATGAGTGTTTTGCAGTGCAAATTCTTCAAGTTGTCTGTCAGATCATGCCTCCTATTCATGGCCTCAAGAAAGCGCACGACATTCGGACTTTATCTTTCATCCAGCAATTTTCGACAAGTTTGAACGAGGTCAGATTTTGAACCGTGCATGCTGCAGCGAATTCCCTTACTGAAGTACCGCTGGAGAAGAAACTCCTTCAAGAGGTTTAGCAACACCTTGTTATAAAGCCATTCAGTCCATGAAGGTGCCTTGCAAACTGGGGAAACAAAGGTCAGACCAAGAACCCTCTCTTTGTACTTGTGCGCAAAAGAGAGTCAGGATATAAGCACTGGCCGTTACACCTAAGCACAGAACTTCCTTCGGCCCAAAGAAGTCGAGCACTTCAACGACCTGGTCTGCGAGGTCATCGGCACTTAGAAACACGACGTGTAATTGAGAGCGACGTCGGGAGACGTTATCAGAGCGGGCTTCTCCCGATCGCCGCAGACGAACACGGAAACCGAATCTTTGCTCGTCTTCACCGCATGCTCCTTCCCTTCGAAAGGTACAGCGTCGACACTGAGTCGCTCAACTCGGCCATGGCTCGGCTCGCTCGAAGCCTCAGGAAAATGCAGCGGAGCTGGAATCAAAGATATCGACCAGAACGAAGCTTGAAAATCTGAAACACACACTCTCTCTCTCTCTCTAAAGGTTGCTTTCTCCCTACTGGCCTTTTTACTCTCTCTGACCGGCGCTTCATCTGGACAAACCCTCGGCCGTTTTTCCTTCTCTCGCTCGAACGGAATCTTTTTCCTTTAAGCCCAACTCCCCATACGGCAGCTAGCAACCTTCTAGAACACCGGATTCGCTCGCCTCGCCTCCCCTTCCTGTGAATCTCACGGACATTCTCGTTGGATCGTTCCTTCCTTCGCCGCTCGTCTCGTTCTTGCTCACAGGCGCGCGTGTGCGCCAGGGAGGAGAAAGGCAAAAGGGCCGGGCATTGGAGGAAACAAAATGGGCTGAGAAAAGGAGAAAACCAAAGAAAAGGGTTGGGCTGGATTAAAAATAAGAAAGATAAGAGGGAAATTGGGCTAATTCAGGGATTAAGCCTGAGTGGGCCAGGAATCTTGCTTAAGGAACCGGGCCAGGCATAAATGGCCAACCCCGAATTTTATTATTCTTATTATATTATCATTCATTTTTCATTTTCTTTTTCTATATATGTTTTAATTTTCTTGTTTATTCATTTTTTTTGATATTTTTAACTTTTTATCGTTAAAAGAAAAATTCAAATGTCAACAATCTTTTCTTTATTTATTTTTTCAATCGGCAACTCTCTTGCTTGATATCTTATTAGTGTTCAAAAATTTGATTGTACATTTCTAATTTGATTGGTATCAAATCTGCTCCTTTTGAATTTTCTTTCTACTTCACCAATTGGATGACTATTGTAGATTTTAAAAATTGCTTTTAATTGTTGCTTTAGAGACACCGGAACATGCATACTAGGTGATTAATCTTCATTTTTCAGATTAAATTAAGGTTTTCCCATTGAATTCAGGTCTCCTATCTTTACGCCAACAAGGAAGATGATGGTAAGCTCAGCAATCGCTCTCACTTTATTAAGGACAATGTGTGGTAGCAATTCAAGCGTGCTCAAGTGATTTATCATCGCATTATTCGTGTCTAGTTGCTTGCATTTTTTTTTTCAATTTATATTTGAAATATTTGTAAGTAACATTTTATCGGAATAGAAAAGTAGCCAGAAAATAGATTCGGAACGGAAACATGAAACAAAAAAAAAAGTAGCTCATTGTTCCCGAGAAAAATTTCTAGAAATAAATACATTTTTTCTTTTCTATTTTTCTTTCGTGCTTCTTCTTTATTGCGGCCACCGTCAATTGCCCGCCAATCGTTGGCCACCTCCTGCCGCCCGCGGCCATTGTTGGTAGCTGATCGCTAGCGACTGCCGGTGATGGTTACCGCCGTTTGTAGCCCACCGGCTGCTGATCACAGCCCACCAACCGACAATTGCCATTGTTTGCCAGTAGCCTGCCCTCGCCAATTACTTCATGACCGCTACACGATTGCCATTTGCTGCCGCATGATAGTTGAATATCGCTGGCGACCGCCGCCGCAAGACTGCCACCTACAACCCACCAGCCATCGCCCCCTCTCGTGGTTGGTGGGCTGCGGGCGGTAATCCTGCGGTGGCGGTCGGCGGTGATGGTCGACATTCGTGTGGCGTTCGTGTGGTGGTCGTGCGGTGGCAAGCAGCAGTCGGCAGTCCATGAGTAAGAAGAAAGAACAAATAAATACAAAAATTTATAAATTTTTACCGAACGAATTTTTTTTTTTCAAATCCAAGAACTGAAATTTTGTGTAATTACCAAACACCTTATTTCATTCAGAAATTATTCTTGGAATAGAAATAGAAAAAAAAACTATTTCTGAAAAGAAATAGTTCCCCAAAATAGAAACGTTGCCATGCACACCCTTAATTTCCCAAATGGTAGGTCTCTTGAGAGATTAGCTGAACGAGGAATGGCAATGTATAAAGTGTTCAACTTATTCATGTTCTTGAACTCAGCCAAGCTAGCGTTGTTTCATGGGGTTTTATCCTCGACCTCCCACTGATCAAAACTCTCTTCCATAGACAATTCTTTTAGATTAACCAAGCTTTCAATAACTTCAAGCATGGAACACAATCTCAAGTTCAAAAATCTCAATTCTATTAGTTCACCCATTTCTTTGGGTAGCCGAGCAATTCTAGAATTGAAGAAAACTTAGGAACTGCAATTCTTTCAGCTTTCCAAGAGTAGTCACATTCTCTAGATGGCATCCATCAAGACATAGTGATATGAGGTTTTTAAGTGACTCCATCGACGAAGAGAGGGACGTAAAAGATAAGTCAGTCAAGTCCAAGACTTAGAGCTTCTCCATAGATTCGAAAAATGAGTCAAGCATTTTGGGAAAGTTTTCTTCTAATAACAGAAGAATCCCCATGTTTAGGCGGTCTAATTTTTAGGAAATTCATCAATCTCAACATAGTTGAAGGCCATTGCGGTGCATTTTTTGAGATCATATTGTGACCATTCTTTAAACCCAAAATCCTTTCTCCCGAACAAAGCGTTCCATTCCGTGTCAATAAATTTGTCATGCATAGAGATGGCCACGTCAATAATTAGGTCATGCATGCTCAACTAGACTTGGTCATCATTGCCTAGCAATAAAGAAGAGTGAAGGAGGCGATGTCAATCCATAATCAACCTATCTCTTGTAGGGGTGTGCAAAATACCCGGGAACTGCTCGGACCGCCCGGAACCGAACCAGAACCTCCTAGAACCTGCGGTTCTTGAGGGAACCAGTCCGGTTCCCGATTTTAATTTTTCGAAACCAGTGGATACCGGTCCGATTCCCGGTTCTATGAGCGAATCCGCCCACTTGGACAAGACCGGAACCTTTTTGATATTAAAAAAAAATTACTAAAAGAAACTCTAGATGAGATCTCATCTCCTCACTCCCTTTGTCTTCGGTTCTCCCTCTCTTTGTCTCTTCCTCGGTTCCTCCTAATCCTATCGCCATTTCGATTCCTCCCTGAGCGTCGACGCCGCCGCCGCTGCTCCTCCACCGCTGCTGTTCGACCCCTCGCGTTGGCCACCACCCGCCACAGCCGCGGAAAATTGTTTTGCGATCGTTCTATGTTGAAAACCCGACCATAGACCTCCTTCCCTCCTTCCCAACTCATAGACCCGATCATTCTATGTTGAAAACCAAAATTGTTTTGCATCAAGATCGGTTCCATGGATCCACCCGGGAACCGGACTAGAGCCAGTCCGGTTCCCGGGTGGATCCATGCAACAAACGGGTGGATCCTGGTTCCAATTTTTTGGAACCGGTCCTTAGCGGAGGGTTCCCGGTTCTAGGTTGGGAACCGCCCGCTCGGACCATGCACACACCTAATCTCTAGTGTTTTCGATGGTGTTGTTGAATTTTTTATATAAACCCAAGCCCATGCAGTAGATAAGGGCATCCCTTATGCCAAGTCCCCAAGAGACTAGAGCATGAACGAAGAACAACGCTTTGATCCTCTCATCTTTTAGGTCATTGTAACTAAGGTCCACTATTAATTTTACATCAGACCTTTCTTTACAGGTCAAAGCATCCCTCATCTAAGGCAAATCTCCACTTTTTAACCTTTTAGCCACTAAGAGAATCAAAAGAGGCAAGCCTCCACAATTCTCGACCACTCTATCCATGAGGATCTTAAATTCAGGGTCGTTAACTTTGTCTTCCACTGTCCTTTCAAAAAGTATACATGCTTCTCCATGCTTTAACTCACTGAGTAGGAATTCTCGATCAGAGCCACAGTCCGCCGGCAGCTTGCCATCGCCAACCGCCACATGGCCGCCTCATGACCGTCGCTTGTCGTTGCACGACCCCCGACTGCCACCATAAGATCAATGCACACGGCCCACCGATCGCCACTCCCTCCCGCGGTCGATGGGTTGCGAGCGGTAATCCTGCGGTGGTGGTCGGCGATGACAGTCGATGGTTGTGCGACAATCGTGAGATGGTCGTACGGCGGTCGTGCGGCCTTCGTGGCAATAGTCGTGCGACGGTAGGCGGAGGTCGGTGGTTCGTGAGTAAGAAGAAAAAATAAATAAATAAATACAAAAATTTATAAATTTTCACCAAACACATTTCTATTCTTTTTCAATTCCAAGAATAGAAATTTTGTATAATTATCAAATACCTTATTTAACTCATAAATTGTTCATGGAGTAGAAATAGCAAAAAAAAAAAAAAAACTATTTCTGAAAAGAAATAGTTCCCCGTAATAGAAACTTTGTCTTGCGCACCCTTAGTTTTCCAAATGGTAGGTCTCTTGAAAGATTGGCTGAATGAGGAATGGCAATGTATAAAGTGCTCAACTTATTCATGTTCTTGAACTCAGCTAGGCTAGCGTTGTTTCGCGGGGTTTTATCCTCAGCCTCCCACTAATCAAAACTCTCTTCCATAGACAACTCTTCTTATTTAACCAAGCTTTCAATAAGTTTGAGCATCGAACACAATCTCAAGTCCAAAAATCTTAATTCTTTTAGTTCACCCATTTCTTTGGGCAGCTGAGCAATTTTAGAATTGAAGAAACTTAGGAACTGCAATCCTTTCAACTTTCCAAGAGTAGTCACATTCTCCAGATGGCATCCATTAAGACAAAGTGATGTGAGGTTTTTAAGTAACTCCATCGACGAAGGGAGGGAGATAATAGAAGCCAATTAAGTCCAAGACTTAGAGGTTCTCCATAGATTCGAAAAATGAGTCAGGCATTTTGAGAAAGTTTTATTCTAATAATAGAAGAATCCTCATGTTTGGGTAGTCCAATTTTTCAAGAAATTCGTCAATGTTAACATAAAAGAAGGCCATTGCAGTGCATTTTCTGAGATCATATCGTGACCATTCTTTACACCAAAATCCTTTCTCCCAACCAAAGCATTCCATTCTGTGTTAATAAATTTGTCATGCATAGAGATGATCACGTCAATAATTAGGTCATGTATGCTCAACTGAGCTTGGCCATCACTGCCTAACAACAAAGAAGAGAGAAGGAGGTGATGTCAATCCATAATCAACCTATCTCTAGTGTCTTCGATGGTCTTGCTGAATTTTTTATATAAACCCAAGCTTATGCAGTAGATAAGGGCAGCCCTTATGCCTAGTCCCTGAGAGACTAAAGCATGAACGAAGAACAACACTTTGATCCTCTCATCTTTTAGGTCATTGTAACTAAGGTCTACTATTGATTTTACATCGGACCTTTCTTTATAGGTCGAAGCATCCCTCCTTTGAGGCAAATCTCCACGCTTTAACCTTTAGCCATTGAGAGAATCAAAAGAGGCAAGCCTCCATAATTTTCGACCACTCTATCTAGGAGAATCTTAAATTCAGGGTCGTTAATTTTGTCCCCTACTATCCTTTCAAAAAGTATACGTGCTTCTCCATGCTTTAACTCACTGAGTTGGAATTCTCGTTCAGATCCACCGTCCGTCGGCAACTTGTTGTCGCCAACTGCTACACAACCGCCGCTTGCCACCGCATGACCGTCGACCGTCGCTATCGATCGCCGCCACAGGACCGTCGCCCACCGGCCATCGCCCCCTCCCATGGCCTGTGGGTTGCAAGCGGCATTCCTGCAGCGACGGTGACGGTTAGCGGTCGTGAGCCAATCGTGCGGCAGTCGTACGACGTTCGCACGGTGGTCGTAGGGTGGCGGGCGACGGTCGGCGATCCGTGAGTAAGAAGAAAAGAAATAGTTCCCCGGAAAAAATATGTTGCCATGCGCACCCTTAGTTTCCCAAATGGTAGGTCTCTTGAGAGATTGGCTAAACGAGGAAAGGCAATGTATAAAGTGCTCAACTTGTTCATATTCTTAAACTCAGCCAGGCTGGCGTTGTTTCGCGAGGTTTTATCCTCGACCTCCCACTGATCAAAACTCTTCAATCGACAATTCTTCTAAATTAACCAAGCTTTCAATAACTTCAAGCATGGAACACAATCTCATGTCCATAAATCTCAATTCTTTTAGTTCACCCATTTCTTTGGGCATCCGAGCAATATAAGTAAGGTTTTTAAGTAACTCCATCGACGAAGGGAGGGAGGTAAAATATAAGCCAGTCAAGTCCAAGACTTGGAGCTTCTCCACAGATTCAAAAAATGAGTCAGGCATTTTGAGAAAGTTTTCTTCTAATAACAGAAGAATCCTCATGTTCGGGCAATCCAATTTTTCAGGATGTCAACATAGTAGAAGGTCATTGCGATGCATTTTCTGAGATCATATTGTGACAATTCTTTAAACCCAAAATCCTTTCTCCCAACCAAGGCATTCCATTCTGTGTCAATAAATTTGTCATGCATAGAGATGTCCACATCAATAATTAGGTCATGCATGCTCAATTGGGCCGGCCATCACTACCTAGCAACAAAGAAGAGTGATGGAGGCGACATCAATCCATAATCAATCTATCTCTAGTGTCTTTGATGGTTTTGCCAAATTTTTTATATAAACTCAAGCCCATGCAATAGATAAGGGCATACCTTATACCAAGTCCCCGAGAGACTAGGGCATGAACCAAGAACAGCACTTTGATCCTCTCATCTTTTAAGTCAAATTAACTAAGTTCCATTATTGATTTTACATCGGGCCCTTCTTTATAGGTCGAAGTATCCCTCCATTCAGGCAAATCTCCACGCTTCAGCCTTTTAGCCACTGAGAGAATCAAAAGAGGCAAGCCTCCACAATTCTTGACCACTCTATCCACGAGGATATTAAATTTAGGGTTGTTAACTGTATCCCTCACTGTCCTTTCAAAAAGTAAACGTGCTTATCTATGCTTTACCTCACTAAGTTGGAATTCTCGATCAAAGCCATCGTACGCCAGTAGCCTATTGTCGCCTACCACCACACAACCACCGCACGACCACTGATTGTTGCTACCAACCGCTATTGTAGGATTGCCGCCCATAGCCCATCGGCCGCCACCCCCTCCCACAAATGGTCGGTTGTGGGTCGTAATCCTTCGGCGGTGATCGACGATGACAGTCGACGGTCATGCGGCGGTCGTGCGATGGTTGTGCGGCGGTCATGCAACGGTCGTGCAACGGTCGTATGGCGGTCATGCGGCGACGGGTGACGTTCGTGTGGCAGTCGTGTGGCGACAGGCGGCGATCGGCGGTCCATGAGTAGGAAGAAATAAAATAGTTCCTCGGAATAAAAATGTTGCCATGTGCACCCTTAGTTTCCCAAATAGTAGGTCTCTTGAGAGATTGACTAAACGAAGAATGGTAATGTATAAAGTGCTCAACTTATTCATGTTCTTGAGCTCAACCAAGCTGGCGTTGTTTCGCGGGGTTTTATCATCGGCCTTCCCATTGATCAAAACTCTCTTCCATCGACAATTCTTCTAAATTAACCAAGCTTTCAATAACTTCAAGCATAGAACACAATCTTAGGTCCAAAAATCTCAATTTTGTTAGTTCACCCATTTCTTTGGGTAGCCAAGCAATTCTAGAATTAAAGAAACTTAGGAATTGCAATCCTTTTAGCTTTCCAAGAGCAGTCACATTCTCTAGATGGCATCCGTCAAGACATAGGGATGTGAGGTTTTTAAGTAACTCCATCGATGAAGGGAGGGAGGTAAAAGATAAGCCAATCAAATCCAAGACTTGGAGCTTCTCCATAGCTTCGAAAAATGAGTCAGGCATTTTGAGAAAGTTTTCTTCTAATAACAGACGAATCCTCATGTTTGGGTAGTTCAATTTTTCAGGAAATTGCTCAATGTCAACATAGTAGAAGGCCATTGCGTTGCATTTTCTAAGATCATACTGTGACCATTCTTTAAACCCAAAATCTTTTCTCCCGACCAAAGCGTTCCATTCCGTGTCAATAAATTTGTCATGCATAGAGATGGCCACGTCAATAATTAGGTCATGCATGCTCAACTGGACTCGGCCATCACTGCCTAGCAACAAAGAAGAGTGAAGGAGGTGACGTCAATCCATAATCAACCTATCTCTAGTGTCTTCGATGGTCTTGTTGAATTTTTTTATATAAACCCAAGCCCATGCAATAGATAAGGGCATCCCTTATGCCAAGTCCTCGAGAGACTAAAGCATGAATGAAGAACAACGCTTTAATCCTCTCATCTTTTAGGTCATTGTAACTAAGGTCTATTATTGATTTCACATCGGACCTTTCTTTATAGGTCAAAGCATCTCTCCTTTGAGGCAAATCTCCATGCTTATCCCTCACTGTCCTTTTGAAAAGTAAACGTGCTTATCTATGCTTTACCTCATTGAGTTGGAATTCTTGATCAGAGCCATCGTCCGCCTGTAGCCTATTGTTGCCTACTGCCACACAACCACCGCACGACCGCCGATTGTTGCTACCAACCACCGTTGCAAGATTGCCGCCCATAGCCCACCGGCCGCCACCCCCTCCTGCAGCCGGTCGGTTGCAGGTCGCAATCCTTCGACGGCGATCGAAGATGACAGTCGATGGTCGTGCGGCGGTCGTGCGACAGTCGTGTGGCGGTCGTGCGGCGACGGGCGGCGATCATGTGGCGGCAGGTGGCGGTCGATGGTCCGTGAGTAGGAAGAAATGAAATAGTTCCCCGGAATAGAAACGTTGCCATGTGCACCTTTAGTTTCCCAAATGGTAGGTCTCTTGAGAGATTGGTTGAACAAGGAATGACAATGTATAAAGTGCTTAACTCATTCATGTTCTTGAGCTCAGCCAAGCTGGCGTTGTTTCGCGGGGTTTTATCGTCGGCGTCCCACTAATCAAAACTCTCTTCCATCGACAATTCTTCTAAATTAACCAAGATTTCAATAACTTCAAGCATGGAACATAATCTTAGGTCCAAAAATCTCAATTCCGTTAGTTCACCAATTTCTTTGGGCACCCAAGCAATTCCAGAATTGAAGAAACTTAGGAATTACAATCCTTTCAGCTTTCCAAGAGCAGTCACATTCTCCAGATGGCATCCATCAAGACATAACGATGTGAGGTTTTTAAGTAACTCCATCGACAAAGGGAGGGAGGTAAAAGATATGGAGCTTCTCCATAGCTTCAAAAAATGAGTCAGGCATTTTGAGAAAGTTTTCTTCTAATAACAGACGAATCCTCATGTTCGGGTAGTCCAATTTTTCAAGAAATTCCTCAATGTCAACATAGTAGAAGGCCATTGCATTGCATTTTCTGAGATCATACCATAACCATTCTTTAAACCCAAAATCCTTTCTCGTGACCAAAGCGTTCCATTCCGTGTCAATAAATTTGTCATGCATAGAGATGACCACATCTATAATTAGGTCATACATGCTCAACTGGACCCGGCCATCACTGCCTAGCAACAAAGAAGAGTGAAGGAGGCGACGTCAATCCATAATCAACCTATCTCTAGTGTCTTCGATGATCTTACTGAATTTTTTATATAAACTCGAGCCCATGCAATAGATAAGGGCATCCCTTATGCCAAGTCCCCAAGAGACTAGAACATGAACCAAGAACAACGCTTTGTCCTCTCATCTTTTAGGTCATTGTAACTAAGTTCCACTATTGATTTTACATTAGACCTTCTTTATAGGTTGAAGTATCCCTCCATTTAGGCAAATCTCTCCTAAATCTCCACGCTTCAACCTTTTAGCCACTGAGAGAATCAAAAGAGACAAGCCTCCACAATTCTCGACCACTCTATCCACGAGGATCTTAAATTCAGGGTTGTTAACTCTGTCCCCCACTCCTTTCAAAAAGTATACGTGCATCTCCATGCTTTAACTCACTAAGTTGGAATTCTCGATCAAAGCCATCGTCCGTTGCCAACTGCCACACGACTGCTGCCTGCCGTTGCACGACCCCCGGCCGTCACTACCGACCACCGCCACAGGACCGCCGCCCACAGCCCACCAGCTGCCGCCCCCTCTTGCGGCTGGTGGGTTGTGGGCGACAATCCTATGGCGACAGTCGGTGGTGATGATTGGTGGTCGTGCGGTGTTCGTGCAACAGTCGTGCGGCAGTCGTGCGGCGTTCGTGCGGTGACAGGCAGCGCTCAGCGGTCCGTGAATAAGAAGAAAAAACAAATAAATACAAAAAATTGTAAATTTTTATCAAATACATTTCTATTCTATTTCTATTTCAAGAATAGAAATTTTGTATAATTACCAAACACATTATTTTACTTATATTTTTTTTTTTATAACCTAGGGAACCCCGTAAGCCGACAGCCAACGAGCAAACCCTGGGAGAGCTACTGCAGGACCCATCACCACAGTACTCCAGGTAATTTACTTAGAAATTGTTCTCGGAGTAGAAATAAAAAAAAAAACTATTTCTAAATAGAAATAGTTCCCCAGAATAGAAATGTTGCCATGCGCACCCTTAAAAGCCGTGATGACCCGTGATGCTTCTTGCTGTAGAGAGGGAACAGCTGAGAAAACATCGGGTGCATCTCTTATGCCACCTCATTTTTTTTGGTAATAATCCGTGGAGGCGGCTTCCGTTGACTTGTTCTTGGCTAATTTCTTTCTTGAATTTTGCAGAGGAGACACGAAGAGCTATCACAAGAGCATGAGGTTTGTACATTCTTGCCTACATTCACGTTAGCATGAAAGCATTAGTAATTAAAATTTCTTAATTCATGATTTAAAGATTTCAATTTGCATGTGCAGGTGACCATAACCCAAACAATTTATTACGTATCTTATGAGATTTACACGTGTGACTTCCAATTCTCAAATTGGAAATTCTTTGATATCTCGATCATTTGCACCACTTATGGGAACTGTAAATTTCATATTCTCATTAGTAACATCTCAAATATATTGACAAATCGCAAATTTAACTCTCATGCACCGTTGAGAGAGGGGGGCTAGTGATGTGTTGGTTCCTAAGGTTTAAATTTTGCCTCAATCCACATGGAAATCACCCCCCAAATTCTACTAACTTGTCTGTTGGAATTATGGATTTTTGACACTTTTTGATAGATTATTTCCTTTAAAATAGATCTCCCTTTCCATTTGGTGATATAGATACATATTATGACACTTTTTGTTCTTAATGATGCGGGCTTTGTAAATTAAGTTGCGAAGACTCGACGGATTGGCTCTCTTCCACAAAATTTCCTTTCTATTCCTCCATAAGTCAATTGTTCTCTCCATTTTTTAGATTCCCCTGGTTTGGGACTCTTGACATCTTGTCATTGCACGCCTCACGATTTTGATCGATTTCGAAGTAGTTGCTCGCAACGCACAAGGCATGGGAATGAAGAGTACGAGCCAATCTTTGTTTGAATTCCACAAATGGAAACTATAAGTCATCACCCGCTTGAAACAAATGAAATTGTGCAGTACGTTTATTTATTTGAAAACAAAAGGCAAATTGAACGATTAACTCTCTTTTTTTCAGCCAACTTGGAGCATGAGAAACTCTATATAAGCAGCTTCTATCTGTCTACTCTCCTCACCAAATCAACTTGAGCGTTCAGTTTCGATGGTTGAACAATGAAGTACGTTGTGGCCCTCCTCCTAGCTCTTCCAATTGTCATAAGCATCTCTCTCTTTTCATCTCCTTCACATGCCATTTCCTCATGCAATGGCCCTTGTCATACCCTAGATGATTGCACCGACAATTAATATGTGTCAACGGAAGGTGCCACGACGACCCCGACGTAGGCATGCATACATGTCCCAGTACTCCATCACCGTCTGGTGGAGGATGTCAACCGTCGGGCACTATGAACTGCCATGGCAAGTCCTTCCCTAGATACCGTTGCTCGCCCCCAGCAATGTCTCCTACTCGAGCGACCTTGACGAACAATGATTTCAGCGAAGGCGGCAGTGGTGGGGGCCCATCGGAGTGTGACGATAGCTACCACAAAAACTCAGAATTGATCGTTGCACTATCGACCGGGTGGTGTGCTGGTGGGTCTCGGTGTGGGAGTAGGATCAGAATTACATCCACAAAGACTGGGAGGAGTGTGATAGCCAAGGTGGTTGACGAGTGTGACTCTATGAATGGGTGTGATGGTGAACACGCCGATCAGCCACCGTGTAAGAACAACATCGTCGACGGTTCAAATGCGGTGTGGCATGCTTTGGGTCTGGACATAGAAGGTGAAGAGGATGTTACATGGTCCATGGCATAGGAATTCATGTGTTTTCCCTCCCCAGAGATGATCAAATTAAGGCTAAATAAGATATCGGGGTTAATGGATGTTGACTGTGTGCTATAATAAATTTGAGACTGTGCGTATATGTAGTTCATTTATGCAAAATGACTTGTCAGGGCGACAAGACTTTAAGGAAATGCTTGTAAGAGAAGATAATATGCAGTCCGTTGAGAAAATAATAATATTAATAAGACATAGTGGTATTACTGTGCTTGTTCTTTTAAGATATCATACTCTCATGAGTTTATATACTTAAGGTAGAAGTACTGAAGATCCTCGAATTATTGCGATGTTCAATCAAGTCTTTTGATTTTTTTATGCAATGAAATCTCTAAATTTTGTACTTTTTTTTCGTTCAAGTTGGCGATGCTTCCGTTAAACGTATAAATGGAGATGCCGACATGGCCATTAAATACTGACGTGCTACATTGCATGGCATCTTATATGGCAATTATAGTACAAGAAAATATTTTTTAAAGTTTAGAAAACACTAAAATTTGAAGAACAAATAAGAATCTGAAAAGAGAGAAAATGAAATCCAAGACAAAGGGGAAGGGAGGGACATGTAGCTGCTGTTGAGGCGGAGGTGGTGTTGCCACCACCCTTGCATCGATAAGGGGCCAGTGCTCTGGCCGGACTCCGGCGAAGTTGATGTGGCCCTCGCCAGCACCTTCGCTACTGAAAAAAGCAACGCAATATTGTGTTGCGCAAGTGAGTCAAGCGAGGTCGCAACTCTCATTAGCCTCACCATTTGCCGGCGATGTTCACCGTGACTTTGTTACTATTGCCACTCTAGCAATGAAGATCGTGACCCTTGCTCAAATCCGCGGCAAAGGAGGGTCCGTGGCCCTTGCGGTGCCCGCACATTAAAGTAGCCGACGGGCATCACAAAGCGCCGAAACTCCCGGAGAGGCGCATATTTGTGTACAATTTATTGAAGAAGAATCCATAAATGAAAAGTTAAGAGGTGAGCAAAGAATTTATTTGTTTAGGAAAAAGTACAAAAAAAAATCTTCAACCTATTATATTGATACAAATTTAGTCATAAGTCTTTCAATTGGACTAATTTAGTTATAAATCTTTTCACATTGACACAAATTGAGTTCATCCGGCCAATCTAGGTCAGAAATTATTGATGTGGATATTGACAGTCATACATGACACATTAAAAAAGACCATAGAGGACAACAGTGCTCAGCCACGAGCTGGTGGACATCGTAAATCTCCAAGACTTGGAGAGGAGCATATTAATGTACAATTAGTTGAAGAAGAATCCACAAATGAAGAGTTCAGAGGTGAGCGAAGAATCTATTTATTTAGTTTCAGGCCAAATTAAGAGGACAACACTCCATTTCTCAAGAAAAAGGTCACTCACAAGTGTTATAAATTTCATACTGTGCCAATTTGTATGTTACAACTTTTTTTTTATCACTCAAGTGTCATATCTTATGAGTTGCTCTCACTTGAATGCTATAACTTTTTTCTCCAATCACTTAAGTGTCATATAATTTTTTAATTGATTACTTGAGCATCATAATCTTTTTAAAATGTTCACGGCAAGTATTATGTTATGTCATATTTCTAACACTTGAATGAGCATCATTGAACTTAAGTGATCATTTAAAAGTTATAAAACTTATAAAACTCAAATGATCAATTGAAAGTTATGGTACCAAAGAGAGCAGTTTATGAAAGTTACGGTATTTAAGTGGTGAAAAAAAAGGTGACGGCTCTTAAGTGTACATCATACAAAAGTTATGATATTTATAATGTCCTTATCCCTCATTTCTCCAATTCCATAACTATATTTCTTTAAGATAGATAGATTATTGTTAGAATATGTCTCATATTTAAACCCGTAAGTGAAAGTACGAACGTCCATAAAAAATTTTCTGCTCCTGATACAATCTCTATCCAATGGACATCTTAATTTCCAACTCTTCCTAGGAATTACATTTTCGAACGTCTTTGAGCTGATTAAATCTTGCTGGTAACATTTGTCATATCAAGAAATTGTTTTCCAAGAAATTGTAAACAATAAACGCTATGTGAATTGTTAATTGTAATTGAGGTGTTGAAGGCTATGAAGTACTAAAACTAAAAGTGTTTAGGTGACTTGAGTGCGATTAAAATCCCCGTCATATTATTTGATCTATAATGGGGTCCTGTGCTACTCTCTTCATTGGGCACGTCTTTTCAATCGAATTACATAAATTTTGGTGTCCAATTTGTGTGCTTGTTCTATTTATTATTGCGTTCGATTGCTTATTTTTTGCAACAATTTAGTCTAATTTCAATCAAAACTAATCCGTTTCTCAGGCACGCAGTTCAAAGAAGCGTATGCGTGATAACAGCTCGCCGATGGTCAAATGAAAAGGATTGTGATGCATGAAGCATGTTACATAAAGAGAAACAACAAACGAGGATACGCCCTCTTTGCATTTTGCGTGAAGTTTGAGGACATGGACATCTACTGCTACTTTGGGGAAAAAACAATAGTAAATTAGAAAATGAAATTTTCCTTAAATTCATCTCGCCCCATCTGTATTTTCTTTTCTTCTCTGCAATCCTTATTTTAATCAATGATTCTTCGTGCACATGTCCTGATGGCACGGCGGATACGACATAGGCTCGGTAAGGAATTTTTTAGTGGGAATTTAGTATGTGCAGAACTATCCTTTTCGGTTAGGGGCGATAAGTTTTGTGAAAATATTTCATGATAAAAATTTCCTAAACCTACTACATTTTTTTTATCAATTTAATTCTTAACATTTTAATTTTTTCAGTTAAATCCCTCCGGTCAATTTTGGACGAAAATCACTCACGCAAAAATACCTCTATATGGCACAACTAATGTTGATGTAGATAATTTTTAATAATATTTTAATATTTTTAAAATATTTTATTTTTTCATTTACATTTTTTTCTAACCCTAGGCCGACGAGAACGCTGGCCGGCCCTTGCTTATTCTAGGTGAAGTGAGGGCGTTACTACCTTTGCTTGGTTTTGTGTGAGGGCCCAACTACCTCATCTTTGGCTAGCGAGATCCTGGGTTAGAACAAAAAAAAGAAAAAGGGAAAATGTAAAAAAAATCAAAATAAAAAATTTAAATAAATTAATGTATTATGAAAATTTATCTATCTCAACGTTGGTCATTCGACACTAGTCATACCACGTAGGACAACTAGTATCACGTCAACTATTGTTAGTCAAAATTGATTGAACGGATTCAATTAGCAAAATATGAAGATGCTTGAGATTCAATTGACAAAATTAAAAGGTTAGGATTAAATTAGTAAAAGTGCAATAGAATTAGGACTTTTGAGATGATTTTACCGGATCATTTAGAAAGTTTCGCAAGGGCTTTATCAACATAATGGTATTTGGGTTACTATAAGAATAACAGCTTATTGTGAACTTGTGAACCATAAATTCTTTAAAAAAAAAATCTTTAATCTACTATGCAAATAACAATCTATCTTGGACCATAAAAAATCAAATAATAAATAATTATAAATTATTATGGGACTCATTTCTTTAAAATTTGTAATTCACAACAAATTATTATTCTCATAATAACTCAAAAAACTGTGATGCTAGCAAATCTCTTTCATAATAAAACGTTAATTATAAATGGGATTAGCTTCATAAACTGTGGAGCACAAAATCATCACCTTATCTTTCTAAATGGGCGCTTTTCATATCCATGCAGCGCCGACCCTTGAAACTAATCATTTATACCACTGAAGCATTCGCCGATATTTACTACTGTGTGGCACGTCCTCGTTCTTCTTCACGAAGTCCTTTTTCTGTCTTGTCTCAAGGCACATGCCCGCGGTATTTTTTGAACAAATGAGTACACCCCAAAAGTTGTATTTTTCTATATCTATGAGGATAGGGTAAAGTGGGATTTGAAATCCTTTAATTATCCTCGGATTGTAAAAATATATTTGGTACAACCTAAAATAAGATTTAGAATTATTGAAAAAAAAATCTTTAAATTTTTTTGAAAATCCGCTACCTAAAACAGATTTGAATTTCGACATAAAATAATAGATTTGAAAATACTGGAGAATCCTTATCGTTTGAAAATGTTTAAAAGTCTTTGACGGTCCCATCTTCGATTAACTCCTTCCTGTACGTGAGATTCAAACCCTTCCGACGACATGTTTGGGAGGTCGATCTTGGAGTGCGGCAACTCTCAACCATCACAACCTGATTTGAACATTAAGGGTTAGTAATCATTTTAAAAGAGACACAACCCTAACCATGAGGCGTTTAAAACTACCCGTTTCATAAGAATACATAATCAAGAGAAATTCTTCTTTTTCTTTAATCAGGCATTTTGTCGTTTGCTTACGAAAGCCTATTACGTATTTTGTAATTATCATTAAAGAACAAGAACTAAATGGACCAAAGAAATGTCCAAAATGAGATTCCGGTGAATGCAACCGACAGCACGTGAAGAGTTACGTCCAATTGGACCCAAGGTTCTTCGTGAGTTTTGATGGGGCCCTTTTGTTTTGATGGGGCCCTTTTGCTTTGATGAATCCCATCATAGGTTCCATAAATTGGCGTTCATCGATTTTGACGAAAACGTCTAGACTTTCTCAAATATCTTCGATGGTATTTAAGCACGATTTTGTATTTTTCCCAGAATGTCTTCGCAAAATATGAATATCTTCAACAATAGCTGGACACAGGTCCAATCACTATATGTATATGTACACAACCTTGTGTGATTTCGATAGCTTTTTTGTGCTTGAATTCCACAAGTGAAGGCTACTAGTTGACACGCATTTGAAACAAATGAATCGTACAATATGTTCACTTATTTATTTATGAAAAAAAGACAAATTGAACAACTTTGTTTTTAGCCAACATGGAGTGGGACTGGCTCTACATAAGCACCTCCAAGGTTTCCTCTCTCCTCACCAAATCAGCCTGAACGTTCAATTTGGAAAGTTGAATGATGAAGTACTTTGTGGCTCTCTTCCTAGCTCTTCCAATTGCCATAAGCATCACTCTCTTTTCATCTCCTTCACATGCCATCTCCTCATGCAATGGCTCTTGTCATACCCTAGATGATTGCGCCGGCCAATTGATATGCATCAACGGAAGGTGCGGTGACGATCCCGACGTAGGCACGCACACGTGTCCCAATACTCCATCACTGTCCGACGGAGGATGTCGACCCTCAGGCACTGTGCATTGCCAAGGCCAGTCCTTCCCTAAATGTCGTTCCTCGCCCCCGGTAACGTCTTCCACTCGAGCGACCTTGACGAACAACGACTTCAGCGAATCTGGTGGTGGTGGCGCGTCGGCGTGTGACGGCAGATACCACAAGAATTCGGAGTTGATTGTTGCACTGTCAACCGGCTGGTATGCTGGCGGGTCTCGATGTGGGGATAGGATCAAGATAACATCCACGAAGACCGGGAGAAGCGTGATGGCCAAGGTAGTTGACGAGTGCGACTCTGTGAATGGGTGTCCTCTATGCGGGAACAACGTCGTCGACGGTTCAAATGCGGTGTGGCACGCTCTGGGGCTAGACATAGAAGTGGGTGAAGAGGATGTCACGTGGTCCATTGCATAGAAACATTTGCGTTTTCCTTTCCTGGAGACGATCAAAATGAGGCCATGCGTGTATGGAGTTCAAATGTGCAAAATAAGATGTCAGCGTGATAAAACTGGCAAAGAAACTTAGGGAAATGCTTGTGAGAGAAAATAATATGCAGAGGTTGAAATAATAATAACAATAATCCTAACAAGTCGTAGTAGTATTACCGCGCTTGTCCTTTAAGAGATAATATAGTCTCTTGAGTTATATATTTGGGACAGATGAATTGGAGATTTCTTGTCAAGTATTCAATCTGATCTCTCAAATTCCTTTTGTGCAATTAAGTTTCTAAACTATATACTTTTTCTTTTTCAGATAGGTGATCTTTTTGGTAAAAATATAAAAAGGAACGCTGACGAGGCCATTAAAATATGACGTGCCACCTTAAATAGCAATTAAATTACAAAAAAGTTATTAGGGGCCGGCGTTTTAGGCAAAGACTTAGTCAAAGCCCCGTTTGCCCTCATTGCCACCTTCGCTGCTGAAAAGCAATGCTATCGTCGCCCCGCCGTGGCAAGAGGACGACCCTCGCCATCAGAGCGGTGGCAGGACGGATTTGCACTTGGCAGCATACGAAGTCAAACATTGTCCTGCGCCTAAAAAGAAACGTTTTTATCAAAGTATTGACTACGCTTAATACTACAATTAGTACTATAGTAATGCCGTATACTTTTTATCTAGCTGTCTAGAAAGTGACTCTGGGGCTTCGGTCTAATCTTTTTCTTCAAACAAGCACGGCCGAGGTGGAGATATCAGTCCATCGCCCTATTCTAATAAAATGCTAGAGTATACATGTCGTGATTCCAGAGCATTCGTGTAAAGAAAATTTCATGCCGTAAATGTACGCTTATACACGCTTATATTTCCATGCGACTATGTGATAGAAGATTTCTCAGTTTGAAGTGGAGGCAGAAACATGACAATGCTGAAAATGATCTCTAGTCATGAAATCCAACCTGATGCTGACTTGTATTCAATTGCTATTACATTGTCATAAATAGTTAAAATAGGAAAAGTAATATACATGTATCGGAGTTTCCTATTTTCTAATATTTACTAAAATCGCAGAATCGATTCTAAGATCTTAGCCAGAAAGCATATAACCATCTCCACGTGGTCTCTTCCCACACGACAGTTCCAGCATGAAGGCTTCTTTCACACCGCCAGAATTTATTAAAACTTGGGGCAGAATTTTCGGCCAATTACGGCCGGTGGATTATTCGAAGTTCTATGTAACAAGTTCTTTTCCCAAGCTCTAAGTTGGTTTTCAAATGGATCCATCGAGTAGCTCGTGCCGTCTGCATTCCAATTGACTTCTATATTTAAATTCTAAGGCAACTCGCTTCTTCTTCTAGTGTTATTGCCGTGTGACGTGATGTATAATGTAATATCTTCTCGTGTATGGGACAATATATGAGTTTCACAAACGTACCAAGTAAAAGATCTAAATGTTTTACACAGGCATCAAAGAAATTATGTGGCTGGACTTATTTGAATGGAAGAAACAAGTGGAAGTCCATTTTGGGTGGGTCCGCTGTAGTTGGGTAAACCTCCAAACACGTTTAAGTTATAATCAAAAGCACGATTATGATGATAATGACCTCATCAGATCTTCCTTTCTCAAAGGATGTCACCCTTTTCTACAAAATAAAATATCATCATGGAGGAAAATTCATTCTAGATGTAAAGTGGTGAATTCAAACCAATTAAATGGTATATAAAATGTGCAACACACGGAATGCACTAAATTCTCGATTGATCAATTGATCAAGCCAAATTGAAATACGATCTTGATCGATTACTTGCATTGAAATGTTCCGGCAAATGTGAAGATGTTGACTCCATGATGAGTGAGGCACGAGTATATCGAGCCATGTCTGTCATCCTTAAATTAAGGTTTTGTCAAAAGCTTGAAATTCGCTCAAAGTCGTGAGTCTTCCACAAAGTAATTTTCTTCTTTAGGCCATTGACATTTGCAATGATGCAATATTACAGAATTTATATGGGAAAAGTATCAAAAAAGTCATAAATATATTACATTAATATTAATTTGATTCTAAACATTCTTACATTGGTACCATTAAGTCCATCTAACCAATGTAAGTTGGAATTGCAAAAGTGGATGTCAATCTTCTTATATGGCACGATCAATGTTAGTGCTAACATGAACATTTTTAACAATATCTAACTAGTCACTTGGGAGGGTTACATAGAGCCAATGAGGCTGCAAAGGCTCTCGCTAGATTTGGGTGAGCCCGCCTCACCCACGGCTAGCGCATTGGCCAAAATGAAAGGAAAAAAAAATGAAGAAAAAACAAAAATTTATAAAAAAAATTCAAAAATTATTAAAATGATATTAAAAATGTTAATGTTAGTGCCACGCATGCTAAGTAAAATGACCCGCTCTTAATTTGGCTCAATCGATTGAATTTATATACATGTGAAAATGTTTACAATTAAATAGACACCATTGAAATATTTATAATTGAATTAGAGGATTCTTTTGGTATTTTTTTTTCCCGAACTTTAATCAAGCAGAACAAATGCTCTCTTTTGGCATATATATATAACATTGCTGCTTAAGCATAAAAGAGTTCTCAAAGGCTCGTAAAACACGTTGACTCTATCTTCTTCATCGTTTGCCTAGAGAAGTTAAATTAATATACGTGAAAGAACAATGGGAGAATATGAATAATTTGTTCGTAAAGTGACACGTCAAGTTATATCGATCTCGACATCTCTAGCATCGCTCATTAATATAAATTAGAGGGGTTTCTTTTGAACTTGCTACTACCGGAAATGATTAACTAGATGAGCGTCGACGTTTGCATAAATGATGCTAATACTGAATATATAATTTATTTTTGCCACCCTGTAAATCATGAATGGATTGAACAGAACATGAAATTTTCAGCTGTTAGTTCCCTTTACAGAATTCAACTTTAGGCAAGTCTCTAAATGCTCATGGATGTGAATATCTCAATGACCCTGGTCGTGCATGTGATCTTCGAGTGCTTCTGACTCATTTTTTGACAAGCGAAGGCAGAACAAACACTATATCCTTTCTTTGTCCGACCGAACATCAACGAACATGAAGTCCTTTCTCTGACTTTGGTTGCCTGTTGTATGCATCATTTGACCCGGAGTTCAACGAGTGTCGCCTTTGGCCTATTCACCTGTTTAGACCTGTTGCTTCTGAAGAAGTAAATAAAATACGGTTTAGAAGTCTGAGTTGTCTGATGAAATCGTGTGCTGCGAACACGACCCGATTTTCACCACACTTGGAATTCTAGAAAACTTTTGCGTATTAGATGCTTGTAAGAAGAAAAAAGTTAAATGTCCGAAGTGAGAAAAACGAAATTGTTTGTTGAAGTCGAGTCAATCTTATTTGTTAATGAGCTTTAGCTATAGACTTTCTAGTTTCTATTGGATATTGCTTCTCACTTCTTCAATTCGAGAGAGTATTACAGACCCAAAAAAGACTCGAGAGAATATTCAATAAATCCAATACATATACAAAATTAAATTTGGACCGTCGAATTTGATGAGATCAACGTATAATTGGCATGGATTGCCTAACAATACAGGGATTGTTTTCATCATTCTTCGTATTTTGCATTAATTTTAATCATGCAAACATGTGCGAATCCCTATATGATATAATCGAGACAACATATGACGAGATGGGAACGGGTTCCATTAAATTAGAATGAGAACATTCGTCTTCAGTCACTCCTGAATTCTTCACCAGAGACGCTAGTGATCAGATAGACTCATCCCCAGTACGTTCAAGAACAGGCAATGTAGAAAAAGAGCAAGAAGCAACCTCAAATGCATATGCTCTTTTTTTCTCGTTTAATAATCTTCATGGTGACGAAATGTTGACCGGCAATTTCAACTGTCTCACACACTCGTCTATGCATTCATACTGCCAAGTCCTCTCAACGTCGTATGCTTAAGCACTCATACACTGTAACAAGTATTGCATTCCACTCTATTAAGTCCTATATAAAGAAGCATGTCTTCCCGCACAAAGGACACCCAGCAATACAAAAGAAGAGGAAAGATGAAACTCTTGGTGACCCGAATCTTGCTTTGCACTATCTTCCTCGTTCTTGCTCTTCATGTTGGTCTCACAACATCGGAAGAAGTTGGTGGGTGTCGGCCTGCAAAGGCTTCACCCCTTTCTCAGTTCATATGAATTGTAAGCTTGACGTGGATTTTAGTAACATTTGGTCTCTTTGATGCTGCAGAAGACGAGAGCGAATTCAACTACGATGCAGGGAGTGAGAGAGGTCCAGCTCGGTGGGGAGAGATCAGGATGGAGTGGGGGATGTGCAGTAGTGGGTCGATGCAGTCGCCAATCGATCTCTCGAGCGAGAGGGTCCAAGTGGTGGCCCATTTGGGAAGACTGAAGAGGTGCTATAAAGCCTCCAATGCCACGCTTAAGAACAGGGGACACGACATCACGGTAGGATTAGACTCACCGTCACCATTTTCGGTTTCTGTCATGACTTTGATTAAAGAGCAAGAAAGGCTTCGATGCCTCTTTTGATCTGTAACTATAAATGTTAAAGTTATGACGACATTCTTCGAAAGACAAGTTTTATAGAAGTGACACTCGACAGTTTCATCGGATGTAACTATGATGAGCATGGTTTGTTCTGTGAGTTTATGCAGTTGAGGTGGGAAGGAGGTGCAGGATCCATTTATGCGAACGGAACCCAGTATTTGCTGAAGCAATGCCACTGGCACTCACCCTCCGAGCATGCGGTTAATGGCAGAAGGTGGTCTCTTCTTTTCTTTCTTCCACTAATCGGCCACTATTCTTTTGCAAAGATCAAAGACCCACGACCGCATTACTAAGAAAAGTTCAAATATTTTTCTTACTAACTCAATTAACAGGTTCGATCTTGAGCTACACATGGTTCACGAAAGCCTAAATGGCAAAGTTGCTGTGGTAGGAATCATGTACAAGCTGGGCCGACCCGATACTTTCTTGTCAATGGTACACTCGGGATTTATTTGTTAGTCGAAATTTAGTACTTGGTTTACGCATTCAAAACACAATATAAATTTTTCAATGATTTTTTATATATAGATGATGAAACATATAGAAGATATTGTTGATATCCATGAAGCCGAGAAAGCCATCGGAATAGTGAACCCAAAACGCATAAAAATTGGAAGCAGAAAGTACTACAGATACGTGGGCTCTCTTACTGTGCCTCCCTGCACTGAAAATGTTCTCTGGACCATTGTCCAAAAGGTTTGCAGTTTCGTTTTCTTGCTCTTCAAATTTTGGCTCTTGGACTGGAAATATAGAGCATTTTTTTTTTTTTATTATCAAAACAAGATATAATTTCATTCTAGTAAGACAGCTTTCATAAAAGAAACGGTGAACTTCTCTACTTTCATGGAAGGCTCAAGTAGAATCACACACATGACATGTCCTTATGAGATTTCCATTAGCATCATCTACAAAATAATTCGGTTTCTTTTGATGTCCCCTACTGTAATACTTTCGGACTTTCATGAAAAGTCCAGTACATGACATTCTCTCCTGTTTTGGTGGGGCATCAGGTGAGAACTGTCGGAAGAGAGCAAGCGAAGTTACTGCGCGAAGCTGTTCGTGATGTGAGTTTCGATCTCTAATTAACTATCCAAATGTAAACGACAATATTGAATTATTGTGAAAGCAAATATCTGTTTATTGCTTTTGCAGGACTCGGAATACAACGCCAGGCCATTGCAACCCATAAACATACGCTCGGTGCAGCTATTTAGGCCGACCTACTGCGAATCAGAAAGCGGGGATCCATGATTTCGCTGTTAATGCCCTCGTTGGTGGATGATGCGGAGCTTTCAGTGATATTTTCATGTAATTGTTGCACAATTTGATTAAAGGATACTTGACTATATATTAGAGCGACCGGAGATTTTGCTCCCCTCGTGTATGCTTATCAGTTTCTCAGTTCATCATTAACAGCTATTGCCGTGATCCGGATTCTTTTTCTTGGGTTTCATGCCAGTTATATGCTATCGAGACAGGATAAGAACCTGCAGGCTACTACTGCAATGATGGAGTGAAAGACAGTAAATCGTGGGTTGATAGTTGGTAGCATACTATAGCTGATCTCCACTAAATTGTAAACGGAGATGCCGTCGTGGCCATTAAAGTACTGAAATAAAGATAAGTAAAATCAAAACAAAGGAGAAGAGGGGACATGTTGCTGCAGGTGAGACGGAGGTGGCGCCTGCACATTGGGTAGGGACCGGCGTCCCTGCCTAGACTCTGGTGAAGCGATGTCGAGCCACCTCCATTACCGAAAGAGCAACATGAGAGTGCGTGGGGCGACTGAGTCAGCGAGTTCGCGACTCTCACTAGCCTCACCACTTGCCAGCGACATCCGCTGTGACCTTGGTACTCTCGACACTCCAGTAGGGACCTACAACCCTCGCTCGAATCTGGAGTGAGTAGGCGACACTCGCCCAAATTCGAGGGTCAGCGGCCCTCGCTCCTGCCTGCACATGGAAGAACGAAGAGGGCAATGGTGCTCACCCGTGAGGTGATGGACATCGTCAAGCTTGGTGACTCGGAGAGACGCGCGCGTTCGTGGACAGCTCGTAGAAGAAGAATCCATGAGCTACGAGTGCAGAGGTGAGCAAAGAATCCGCCCGTTCAGTTTCAGCCAAAACTAATAGGAGACAACTCCGTGTCTCCAATTCCGTGGTTAATTTTCTTTAAGGGTAGGCCGGTTCCGTCTAATTTCTGGCAAAACTGATGATGCATTTCTCCATAATCCAGGTCAAAGAAGTAAGCGCATGCGCGAGAGCAACATCCGGATTGTATTGCAAGAAGCATGTCACGTGTAGATCAATGGCAAACCCTAATACCTCCCCCTACGCTAGCAGATAAGGAGCGAGAATTTGATTCATGACCCGTTTACACCGATACATACTCCCTTCTTCATTACTTGCACTAGTTCATGAATCACGTCAACGCAAGATCATCTATTTACTTACCATCGCTTCGAGTGGTCCTTCTAGACATTACCCAAAAGGTTCCATTAAAGGAGGTCAACAAAATTGAAACTACACCGAGATTACCAAGTCGCCAAACTCATTCAATTTCTCATTTAAGTCCGTCGTCAAAAGGAGTAGAAAGAAGCACGAAGACATCTATTACAATTTCGAAATATCCTCAACGCTGACCACTTCATAATCGGTTTACTAATTTGCTACCCGCGAAGTCTCAGAAGCGCAAGAATAAAATATAGAGCCCATATGCGTTAATGCAAACGATCCCAGAAGAACAAGAAAAGGATCAAAATTTTCTTGAAGCACAAATAAAAGAGGAACACCCAGATGAGCGAAATGTAGAACTCTCTCTCTCTCTATTTGCCAAAACTATCAGCAAAGCGATATGCAGAAATCACTTGCGCAGAGTACCCATCGTCAAAAAGTAGAGAACCCGTAAAAATCTCTAGACAAACTTCGATCCGGAGACAGGCAACTAGAGATGAGCGGCGGCTGCGCCGAAGATAGGCCGTGGGGGTGGCGACAATGCTGATTAGTCGGGATCAAAGAGAAAGGAGAGAGCTCACCAAGACAGAGATTCACGATGGTGAAATCGTTGAAGGAGAGAGAGCGATGAGCTCAGATTGCTCAACTTGCATTGAAACTGGATTTTTAACTAACCCACTAACACCCAATTTTATTTTATTTTTGTTTACTTTTCGAAACCCATTATATTCTACGCTATAAGCTTGAGGTGACTCATATGTGACTCATTAAAATAACTATGGATTAAAATATTGATTTAGTACCCATTTTGATAGTCCTAATCACACATAACCGCATCCTAGTTTCACTTTAAAAGAGAGGGTATAGGCCAACCGATCCATGAACCATGTTCAACGTATATTATGATGGAGGTTCTTCTTAATGACGAGCAAGCTTTGTTCAGATTAGAAAACTCCAAGCTCACATGACTAAAAGCAAAACTTGATCAGGGGCCTGGATATAGAATTTTTTTGCATGTGACAATTTACAGAATCTTTTGCCCTCCTCCTGAAAATGAGATTTAATAATAAGGAATGTTTTGATCAAAGTATTAACTGCAATCAATACAAAGAAATATGATACATTAAAAGTGCAAACTCTTTATTTAACAATTTAATGAGCGTAAGGAGGACAACCAAACCTATGTCGATATTCAAGGTGCACGTCCAACGTATGTAAAGAAAATTCCAAATTAGGGCCCGAAGCGCTTTCATTTTCTCTAATAAAAGTTTGAAATAAACATTATTTCAAATAAGGGCCTAAAATAGCCACATATGGCTATTTCAAATAAGGACCTAGTCTTGCTAACCAAAAAAATATTCCGGCCGATAAGAGATATTTTTGTCCAAACATAAATTAAATTTAAATCAAATTGGATTAAAAATTAAAAAAATTAAAAAAAAATGAAAAACACAAGCAGGAGGGCTAGCCACAACCCCATCGCCGATGGGATGGTGATGAAGGTCGATAGGATCATTTACGCCTAGAAGTGGGAGAGGGTAGCGACCCTATCCTAGATCTGGGGCAAGGGTCTCCTGCCCTTGCCTTGGCTTGGGTGAGAGTTGCCAACACTCACACAGATTTGGAAGCCCTTGCCTAGCGCCTCCAAACCTCGAGTGGCAACCCTTGCCCAAATTTAGGAGAGGATCACTACCCTATCTTCCTTCAAATGAGGTGGCGAGGGTCGTTGACCTTTGTCGAAGTACCAATGACCCCGCCAACCTTCGCCACCACCCAACCAGGGATGGGGCGGCGTTCAGTGTTTTTCTTTTGTCTTTTTTTTTTTTTTTTGAATAGAAACAAAAGAAAAAAATTAAGAAAAAAGGAAAAATTAAAAATTTTACAAGATAAAATTGCCCTTCACAATCGGTGAGTTCAAGCCCTTCTTTGAGATTGATATAGGCACTTCAGGCCTTTATTTAAAATAAGGTCCGCTTTAGACCCTTATTTAAGAAAATGAGAATACTCCATACCATTATTTAAAACAATATCCACTTTTGGCCTTTATTTGAGAAAATGATGGTATTTCAAGTGCTTATTTGGAATTTTCCATGTATGCATGAAGAGGGAACATGCCCTCCTCATTAAGAGACGATGAGGAGACTTGATTTGAGAGAAATTGCAGTGGAGGAACGCGAAGATAACTACGAATTGCACGACACCCCAAAATTAACTCTTCCCTTTGTAGAAAGCTAATAAGTAAATGTGGCGAGGACATCAAGATATTATGGTTAAAGTTCATTGACAATAGCTTCTACAATTTCTTTTATTTAATAGCAGGTATATAAACATCGCCAAGCGCCAGTCTAGCATTTCTCTTCACACGAGCACAGTTGAGGTTGGGAAAAATTACCGAAAAAATACTCAAATTATTGTATTTATACCAATTCAGTAACAAATCTTTTAATTGTATCAATTGAGTCCTAAATTTTTTTTTTTGTTTTGATAATTGAGTCCATTTGACCAACTTTAGCCGAAAGTTAGTACCATGTAGGGTTGGCGGTTTTGACGTGAATAATTTTTATAAAAAATTTCTGAATTTTTTAAATTTTTTTACTTTTCATTTTTTTCTACTAAGTCCAACAAGAGTCATCAACCAACTCTCGCCAGTCATAAGCCATATCAATGTTGGTTATGCTAAGTAAGATGGCTGACATTTATATTAGTGATTTCCAATTACAATTGGCTAGATGGACTATCATGGCAAAATGTGAAAAAGAGGTTTAAGACTAAATTGACACAAGTGCAATAAATTTT
The DNA here is from genome assembly GCA_017140325.1 of Eucalyptus leucophloia subsp. euroa. Lineage (NCBI taxonomy): Eukaryota > Viridiplantae > Streptophyta > Magnoliopsida > Myrtales > Myrtaceae > Eucalyptus > Eucalyptus leucophloia. The sequence goes on along the minus strand of CM029469.1, from coordinate 34,608,466 downwards.
AAATTTTTTTTGAGAATTTTCTCATTTGAGATTGAGATATCGATCCATTGCCATATTTTGTAAACGCCAGTGAGTATACATGTCACGATCTCAAGAGCGTTCGTTTAAAGAAAATTTTACTTCGTCAACATATGCTAAAAAAATCTTTTAGATAATAGTATTTACATGTGACCACCTAGTAGAAATTTTTCAGATTGACGCGGTCACAAACGCCCCGCTATCGCCAAACCACGTTAACGCCACAGACGAAACACAGTAACCCTTTAAAGTAATGTAAAGCGAATCGTACCTTTTTTGTTCCCTCGAGTTTAGCCATGAAATTCAACACGAAGTCCGGGCCTTTCGAGATGCGGAAACTTGTAATTTAGTAAAAAAAAAAAAAAAAACACATTACTATCCCCCACCTGGTCTTCTCTTCCCACAAACTTAGGTGCGATAGAATTGGGTTGATGATGCCCAGAAGATACAGTATCTATGAAGTGGGAGACTAAATTTTTCAGCATGAAGACTTCTTCCACGCTGCCATAATTTTTTAAAGCTATGGGCTGAATGTCCGGCCAACTACGGCAGTTGATATTTTTTAAGTTCCATGTAGTAATTTCTTTTCCCAAGTTTAAAGTTGGTTTTCAATAAATCATTTGCATTCAAATTAACTTTTACATTTCAATTTAAAAACCCCTCGCTTCTTTTACATGTGGCATTACCGTGTGATGTGATGTGTAGAAAAAAGTATCTTTCCATATGTGGCACGGCACGACTTATAAGTTTTATAAATAAACCAAATAAAAGATCCAAATGTTTCACGCAACTGATTTAGTTCAACCAATTTGAATGGAAGAAATAGGTGGAAGTCCATTTTGGGTGGGTGGAGAATGAATCCGCTGTAGTCCGTAGATCTCAAAGTATGATTAGGTGATAAATGACCTCATCATGTAGGAAAAAAAAAATTCACTCTACTAAAATCTAATTGATATTTTCAAGTGGATGTGAAATGGGCCTTCATGTGAGGATAATGACTCCCATGCTGACCGAGGCACGACTATGTCGGTCCATATCTTTCATTCTCAAATTAGGGTTTTTATTCTAAAGCTTGGAATTCCACTCGGACTAGCGAATCTTCTTCTACAGAGTAAACTTTTTCCTAGGCCATGGACATTTGCCATTACGCAATGATGCAGAAATGCAGGACTTTAATGAAACAAAACAAATGCTGTCTTTTGGCATTTCATTCCCAGGAAGATATAACAGTTAATTTATGCAGGGTTCATCCAACGACTCCTGCAGAAATGCAGGACTCTATCTTCTTCATCGCTTGCACAGAGAGAGAGAAGCCAAGTCAATATTTCTGAAAGAATAATGGCAGAGTATGAATAATCCGTTCGTAAAGTGACGAGTCAAATTCGTATATCGCAAGCGAAAAAAATAAGTCTTTATTTCGGTCTCAACTTCTCTAGTATTACCCATTAATCTAAATTAGATATTACTTTTGGATTTGCTGCTATAAAAAATAATCAACTATATAAGCATCAATGTCCGAATAAATGATGCTAACATTGAAAATATGATTTACTCAAGAAAAATGTCCGAAAAGTCCTAAATTTATTGTATTAATGTCAATTTATCCCTAAACCTTTTAATAATACCAATTTAGTTTTAAATTTTTTAATATAAAGTCAATTCAGTCATTCGGCTAATTTTGGCCGGAGATTGCTAGTCAAACGGCCTACATGGCACGCAAACATACAAAGTGTTAAGTGTGCCTAGTAATAGCGCACCCGTAATTGTGAGGTCTAACTCATACTTAACATTTTCTTTGAATACGCTAGAAAAGGCTCATACTTATAAATTAGTCCATTTCCTTCCATTTCCTCCCAACTTTTCTACGTAAGATAAGGAAAACCACATTTTGTTTGTTTTACACGCAAACGACCGACAACCCTTGCTCAAATCTAGAGTGGGGAGGCGACGCTCGCCCAAAGTCCAGGGTCAACGGCCCTCGCTACTGCCTGCACGTTGAAGAAGATCGAAGAGGGCAGTGGTGCTCGCCCGCAAGGTGATGGACATCGTCAAGCTCGGGGACTCGGAGAGGCGCGTGTCCGTGGACAGCTCGTTGAAGAAGAATCACTGAGCTAAGAATCCGTCCGTTCAATTTCAGCCAAAACTAAGAGGAGACCACTCCGCGTCTCCCATTCCGTGGTTAATTTTCTGTAAGAATAGATTGGTTCCGTCTAATTTCAGGCAAAACTGATGATGCATTTCTCCATAATCCAGTTCAGAGAAGTAAGCGTGTGCGCGAGAACAACATGCGGATTGTATTGCAAGAAGCATGTCATGGGTAGATCAATGGCAAACCCTAATATCTCCCCCTACGTTAGCAGATAAGGAGCGAGAATTTGATTCGTAACCGGTTTATACACCGATACATATTTCGACAATCAAATAGCTCCCTTCTTCATTACTTGCGCTAGTTCATGAATCACGTCAACGCAAGATCATCTATCTACTTACTTGCAGTGGCTGGCCTCGTTCTGCAATTGACAGGACAAGACCTCTTGTTATTCCCATGGACATGCAACCGGCATTATGAAGAGAAGGCATTCCATTGTACCATCGCCTCGAGTGGTCTTCTAGAGATAAAGATTTTGTTGGGGCACAGCTAACTATTCTAAAAATTGATGAAGGTGTGGTTTGATTTTTAATTATTTTTAACACTCCTCCTCACACGTAAGCTGGACTTTGGCATAAGTCTAAAGCGTGGAAATATATAATTGGGGAGGCAAAGAAAAGCCTAGAAATATTTGAACTCAAGACTTCCTGCTCCAATACAAGTGAGATTTGGTGAGACCACAGCCAAAACGGTTGGTATTAATTCTATAAAATTTTCAGAAAAATTGTCCAAAAAATTATAAACCTAATGCAATTTTACCAATTCAGTCTTAAATCTTTTAATTTTTTCAATTCAGTCCTAAACATTTTCGTTTTTTATCAATTTAATCTATTTAGCCAATTTTAATTGGAAATTACTGATGTGGATGGATAGCACTAATGTGACACTTTTTTTAATAATATTTTAATTTTTTATGTTTTTTCTCTTTTTTTTAAAAAAATATTTAAAACTCTTTTTTTTAAGCTCCATGTAGTAATTTCTTTTTCCAAGTTTAAAGTTGGTTTTTAATAAATCATTTGCATTCCAATCAACTTTTACACTTCAATTTTAAAGCCCCTCTCTTCTTTATGTGACATTACCATGTAATGTGACATGTAGATAAAATATCTTTCCGTATGTGACACGGCACGATTTATAAGTTTTACTAAGAAACCAAATAAAAGATCAAAATGTTTTACGTGACTATTAAGAAATTGATTTTGTTCAACCAATTTGAATGGAAGAAATAAGTGGAGGTCCATTTTGGGTGGGTGGAGATCGAATCCGCTGTAGTTGGTAGATCTCTAAGCATGGTCAAGTCATAATCAAAAGCGTGATTATGGTGACAAATCACATCATCAGAGCTTCCTTTCTCAAACGGTATTACCCTTTTCTACAAAATCCAATGTCATCTTGTTGGAAAAAAAATGTCTCTGTACTAAAATCTCATTGAAATTTACAAGTTAATGTGAAATGGGCCTTCATGTTAGGACGATGACAACCATGCTGACCGGGCACGACTATGTTGGTCCATATATTTCATTCTCAAATTAGGTTTTCTTTTATTCTAAAGCTTGGAATTCCGCTCGGACTCGCAAGTTCTACAAAGGAAATTTTTTCTTAGGCCATTGACATTTGCCATTACACAATGATGCAGTAATGCAGGACTTCATTGAAACAAAACAAATGCTCCTTTTTGGCATTCCATTCCCAGGAAGATATAACAATCAATTTCTACAGGGCCTATTCAACGAATTCTGCTCAAGTGTAAAAGAGTTCTCAAAAAAACTTGTCAAACACGTCAACTCTATTTTCTTCAGCGTTTGCAGAGAGAGAGAAGCTAAATCAATATTTGTGAAAAAAACAATGGCAGAGTATGAATAATTCGTTCGTAACGTGATGAGTCAAATTCGTATATTGCAAGTGAAAAAAATAAGTTTTCATGTCAATTTAAATTAGAGATTACTTTTGGATTCGTTGTTGTCGAAATTAATCAACTCTATGAGTATCGATGTCCAAATAAATGATCCTAATATTGAAAATATGATTTACTCAGGAAAAGTGTTTGAAAAGTTCTAAACCTATTGCATAATATCAATTTATTCCTAAATTTTTTAATTATGCCAATTTAATTTTAAATTTAAACCTTTTTAATATAAAGCCAATTCAATCCTTCCGGTTAATTTTGGCCGGATATTGCTAGCCAACCGGCCTATATGGCATGCCCAGCTAGTATTGACGTGAATAATTTTTAATAATTTTTTAAACTATGTATTCATTTTTTTTTCTTTCTCTTTCTTTCTTTTTGTCCTTTCCCTTCCTCCGGCCAATCACTGAGGTCACAGGCGAGGCTCGACCCTCGCCAGCCCAATGTTAGGCCACCCTCACGGCCTCTTGTGAGGGTTGAGCCTTGCTAAGGGTTGGGTAAGGCATGACCTCACTGACCCTTGCCTTTGGCGAGTTGCCAAGGTTCAGCAATTGATTGGATAAAGGGGAAGGGGATAAAGAAAGAGAAAGAGAAAGTAAAATAAAAAAAAATGAAAATGAAAAAAATATTAAAATTTGTTTACATCAATGCGGGCCATACCACGTAGGCCATCCAACATCCATATCAGATCAAAATTAGCAGAAAGAATTTACTTGGCTCAAGGTCAAAAATTTTATGATTAAATTGGTGCTATTAAAAGGTTTAAGATTAAATTGATAATAAGTTTATGACTTTTTTGACATTTTTCCCTAATTTACTCTTGCCCCTTGCAAATCACAAGTGGATTCAACCAAATATGAAATTTTCAGCCGTAAATTCCCTTTATGGGATTCAGCTTTAGGCAAGTCTCCTAATGCTCGTGGATAAGTAGAGATCTCAACATTTCTTGTCATGTATGATCTTCTAGGGCTTCTAACTCAGACTTTCTACAAATGAATGCAAAACAAACACGATTTGTATTTTACACTTTTTCATAGTATTGAAAGCTTGGTTTACTTTATAAAAAATGAATGATTTGTAAAATATTTTAAAAAAAGCGATTCATTTTTATAATTTATATAAATGAATGAACGATATATATTTATTGTCCACAAAAATGTTTAGAATTTTTATCGACGATTAAAACGTTAATGTGAGAATGGTGAATCGCATGCTGACCGAGGCACAAGTATGTCGGTATTCTTAAAATAGGATTCTTCTTTTTTATTTGCTAAAGCTTGGGATGCGGACTCGCGAGTCTTCTACGAAGAAATTTTTTTTCCTAGGCCACTGACATTTGCCATTACGTAATGATGGAGTAATACAGAACTTTAACGAGACAAACCAAAAAACAGGGCCTCGTTCATTTACTTATGCATGGCCTGTCCAATCACTTGTGCTCGAGTGTAAAAGAGTTCTCTAAAAATTCGCCAAACACGTGAACTCCATCTTCTTCATCGTTGCCAAATGCTCTTGTTTTCTTGTAATAAAAGTCTTGGTGACGAAACGTTGACCGGCAATTTCAAACGTCTCCCCCAGTCGTCTATGCATTCAGACTGCCAAGTCCTCCCAGCGTCGTATGTTCAAGCGCTCCTTCCACTGTAACAAGTTTTTCATTATACTCCTTTAAGTCCTTATATAAAGAAGCATCTCTACCACAACATGGGACACCCAGCACTACAGAAAAAGAGGAAAGATGAAATTCTTGGCGACCCAAATCTTGCTTTGCACTATCTTCCTCGTTCTTGCTCTTCATGTTGGCCTCACAAAATCAGAAGAAGTTGGTGGGTTTCAGCCTGCAAAGGCTTCACCCCTTTCTCAGTTCATATGATTTGCGAACGTAACGTGGAATCTAGTTACATCTGGTCTCTTTGATGTTGCAGAGAACGAGAGCCAATTCAACTACGATGCGAGGAGTGATAGAGGTCCGGCTCGGTGGGGAGAGATCAGGAGGGAGTGGGAAATGTGCAGGAACGGATCGATGCAGTCGCCGATCGATCTCTTGAGCGATAGGGTTCAAGTGGTGGCCAGTTTGGGAAGATTGAAGAGGTGCTACAAAGCATCCAATGCCACGCTTAAGAACAGGGGACATGACATCATGGTAGGATTAGAGTCACTGTCACCATGTTCGATCTCTGTTATGACTTTGATCAAAGAACAAGAAAGGCTTCAATGCCTTTCTTGATCTGTAACTATAAATGTTGTTATGATGACATTCTTCAAAAGAGAAAGTTTTATAGAAGTAACACTTGACAGTTCCACTTTCATCGGATGGGACCATGATGAGCAAGGTTTTTTCTGTGAGTTTATGCAGTTGAGGTGGGATGGAGATGCAGGATCCATTTATGTGAATGGAACCCAGTATTTGCTGAAGCAATCCCATTGGCACTCGCCCTCTGAGCACGCCGTTAATGGCAGAAGGTGATCTCTTCGTTTCTTTGTTTTACTAATTGGCCGCTATTCTATTACAAAGATCAAAGACCCATGACCGCGTTACTGAGAAAAGTTCAAATTTTTTTCTTACTGACTCAATTAACAGGTTCGATCTTGAGCTACACATGGTTCACGATAGCCCCGAAGGCAAAGTTGCTGTGGTAGGAGTCATGTACAAGCTGGGCCAACCCGATACTTTCTTGTCAACGGTACACTTGGGATTTTTTTTGTCGTCGAAATTTAGTACTTGGTTTATGTGCTCAAAACACAACATAAATTTTTTCAATAAATTTTGATATGTAGATGATGAAACACATACAAGGAATCGCCGATACCAATGGAGCTGAGAGAACCGTCGGAATAGTGAACCCGAAACACATCAAGATTGGAAGCAGAAATTACTACAGATACGTGGGCTCTCTTACGGTGCCTCCCTGCACTCAAAATGTTCTCTGGATCATCGTTCAGAAGGTCTGCAGTTTCGTTTTCTTTCACTTCAGATCTTGGTTCTTGGATTGGAAACATAGAGCACTTCTGTTTTTGTTAAATTAAAACTGTTCTCACAGGAGAAATAACTCTTTTGGGACTGCTCAAGTAAATTACAAACATGATGGTTCTGGTTCTCTCGACGTCCCCTAATGTAACGTTGCCGGACTTTCAATATAAGCTTAATTCATAAAATTTACTTCTGCTTTGCTGTGTCATCAGGTGAGAACTGTGACAAGAGAGCAGGTGAAGTTACTGCGCGAAGCTGTTCGCGATGTGAGTTTCGGTCTTTACTTGGCTTTTCAAATGTAAGCGACAAGGTTGAATTATCGTGAAAGCAAAGATTTGTTTATTGCTTTTGCAGGACTCTGAATTCAACGCCAGGCCATTGCAACCCATAAACAAGCGCCCGGTGCAGCTATTTAGTCCAACCAACGACGAATTAGAAAGTGAGAATCCGTGAATGCCCTCATTAGTGGACAACGCAGAGCTTTCAGTGATGGTATAATTCAATTGACAGGCTAGAAAATAGTTGCAGAAGTTGATTAGAGGATACTTAATCATATATTAGAGCGGCCAGAGATTTTGTTCCCCTCGTGTATGCTCATCGGTTTCTCAGTTTATCATTACCAGCAGTTATGATTATCCAGATTATTTCTTTGATATCATGACAGTTAATATGCTTCTTAGATATTAAAAAAAAAAAAAAAAAAAAAAAAGGAACCCGCACGCTTCTTCTACAATGATAGAGCGAGAAAGAGTTAATCGAGGATTGATATTCGGTAGCTTACTAAAGAAGATCTATACTGAATTGTCAGTCATGTCTTCTCACGATTGCATGGTAATTTCAATAGTTTTGATCCCCATACAGCATGAACGATTTAACTCATACAAGGCAGATTTGATCAAATAACCTGTCTATGACATGTCACACAGCCTAAATGTCAAATGGTTTTGTCCATGTACATAACCTTTGTTAAGACAGAACAGTGCAAGTACTTGAATGAAACATCAAATGAATCGTGAAACTTCAAAAATTAAGTGCGTTTCAGGAAGAAAAAAACTTGAATGTGGAATTGGTGCTTAACCTTAATCAAGTCTTGAATATAGTACTTTATCTCCCATTTGACAATTTATACAACAGTTCAGTTAAAATTTACTAATGAATGTATCATGTACATGTGACGTGGTACACTTGGACTCTAAGATCAAAATGCGCGCACTGTCTCCAATCAGACCATCCTCCCAAGCACTTTCGTCGCATCCTCCATGGATGGCCTATGCATGGGATCGTCTTCGACACAAGCCTTGGCCAAAACTGCTAAGCACAAGGCCTCGGCGAGGGGATAATCCTCCTTTAGACACGGATCCATGAAGCCCCTCAGTTGCTCAAAACACCCACCTTCGTTCCCTCCCCCTGCCAAAAACCAGATGGACTCCTTGAACTGTCTGCTATCGATGTCCACTTGACCTGAAATCAGCTCTAGCAAGACCACTCCGAAAGCGAAAACGTCCACTTTCTCCGAGACCACTCCATTTAGCATGTGCTCCGGTGCAATCCATCCATTGAAACTGATCAAAGTGTTGTGGTCGTTTCCTTTTGAGGAGCCAATAGCAGTCGTTGGGTCGATGTTCCCTAGCTTTGATGAAAATGTTCCTACTGTTCACATTCATGTGAACATATGAAGGAAATATGCAGTGATGTAGATAATGAAGCCCTGTCGCGACGTCAAAAGCGATTTGGGTCCGGCGGTGCCAATGGAGAGGATTTCCCAGCCAAGACAAGCAATCCCTTAAGCTTCCATTGCTCGAGTACTCAAAGATCAGGTAAGACTGAGAATCATCACTCGTTTCGTCGTAACAAACGCCAAGCAAAGTCAAGACATTGATGTGATTGATCTTTGAGTGCACATCGATGACCCGATGGGTCTCTTTGACGTTGCTTCCTTTGATCATCACTTCGACAGTGTCAATCAAACCCTTGTAGACTGATCTCTCTATCCTGGCGTCTTTTCTAAAATTCCCGGTCGCCTTCCTGAGCTCCTCGATGCTGAATTGGATCAATGTGTATTTGATCCCGATCAGAAGATCTGGGGACAAACAGGACGTCCTGGAGCTTCTACCCGTCTGGCCCGACCTCAGAGAGCTTAGCGTGAGCTACGAGTGCAGGGGTGAGCAAAGAATCCGTCCGTTCAGTTTCAGCCGAAACTAATAGGAGATCACTCCGGGTCTCCAATTCCGTGGTTAATTTTCTTTAAGGGTAGGCCGGTTCCGTCTAATTTCAGGCAAAACTGATGATGCATTTCTCCATAATCCAGTTCAAAGAAGTAAGCGCATGTCGAGAGCAACATCCGGATTGTATTGCAAGAAGCATGTCACGTGTAGATCAATGGTAAACCCTAATACCTCCCCCTACGCTAGCAGATAAGGAGCGAGAATTTGATTTATAACCCGTTTACACCGATACATATCCTTCTTCATTACTTGCACTAGTTCATGAATCACGTCAACGCAAGATCATCTATTTACTTACCATCGCTTCGAGTGGTCCTTCTAGACATTACCCAAAAGGGCTTCCGTTAAATGAGGTCAACAAAATTGAAACTACACCGAGATTACCAAGTCGCCAAACTCATTCAATTTCTCATTTAAGTCCGTCGTCAAAAGGAGTAGAAAGAAGCACGAAGACATCTATTACAATTTCGAAATATCCTCAACGCTGACCACTTCATAGTCGGTTTACTAATTTGCTACCCGCGAAGTCTCAGAAGCGCAAGAATAAAATATAGAGCCCATATGCGTTAATGCAAACGATCCCAGAAGAACAAGACAAGGATCAAAATTCTCTTGAAGCACAAATAAAAGAGGAACACCCAGATGAGCGAAATGTAGAACTCTCTCTCTCTATTTGCCAAAATTATCAGCAAAGCGATATGCAGAAATCACTTGCGCAGAGTACCCATCGTCAAAAAGTAGAGAACCCGTAAAAATCTCTAGACAAACTTCGATCCGGAGACAGGCAACTAGAGATGAGCGGCAGCTGCGCTGGAGATAGGCCGCCGGGGTGGCGACAATGCTGATTAGTCAGGATCAAAGAGAAAGGAGAGAGCTCACCAAGACAGAGATTCACGATGGTGAAATCGAAGGAGGGAGAGCGATGAGCTCAGATTGTTAAACTTGCATTGAAACTGGATTTTTAACTAACCCACTAACACCCAATTTTATTTTATTTTTTGTTTACTTTTCAAAACCCATTATAATCTATGCTATAAGCTTGAGGTTATGTGACTCATTATAATAACTATGGGTTAAAATATGGATTTAGTACCCATTTTGATAGCCCTAATCACACATAACCGCATCCTAGTGTCACTTTGAAAGAGAGGGTATAGGCCAACCGATCCATGAACCTTGTTCAACATATATTATCATGGAGGTATAGAAAATTTATTCTCATAAACAATTAATCAATTAAGAATAAACGGATCCATACATGATTGTAAAACACCGAGATCAATAAATATAACGGAATTAAAGCGTACTTGTTTGAGCCATCGCGTCAAAAGAAAACTAGATCACTCTGATAATCAGGGATCTATCGAAATACTAGATCTTTCTCTCTATAACATATTTCGATATAGCAACTTTCAATGGGATTAAAGCAACCGATAGGTATAACCTATCCTTTTATAAGCTAGAGAGGGGACCTAGCAAACCCTTATCAATAACGTGTTAACTGGGCCCTTCCCATTACGGGCTTCAGTCAAACACAATTACATACACTTTGCTGCTCAACTAGGCCCGTTATCAATAGATGTCAATACCCAATTCAATCAGATCACTTTAGGGTTCAACAAATATTAAAATATCCATTAACCCGATTATTTAAAATAGAAAATCAATTAATTAATGTAAGCCCATATTATAGGAAATTTCCAACATGCTCCCACTTGGGCTACATTAATTAACTTATTTTATTTTGAAAAGGATTTTATATTTGAAAAAGATACTATCGGGTTAATAACTGAAATTTTGTTTTATGTGGCCATAACTTTTTAAAAAATAATATTTCAATAATGGGATCTCAATACCAATCCAATCCTATATAACCTCAATATAGGATTATGGAGATCAATGTGTTAAGAAAATACCACAACACAAGACCTTCCATAATCACATATAATAAGTATTATATTTTCATAGATCATGGGCCTAGTAGTGAAGTAAGAAATAGTGCTAACATGTGATCAAGATATACACTATTTCTTATCGGTCATCAATGCAATTTCTCAACGACATGAAATTGCATTAGCACAATTTCTAAACAACATGAAATTGCCTCAGTGCGATTTCTAAACAACATGAAATTGCACAATTATGTCACAATCCAACATGAGATCTCATAATTAGTGATATCCAGTCATCTTTAAACTAAAATTTATTTAAAGATACTGTTTTATACTTCCATTTCTCAGTCAACAGGAGAAAAAATAGCAATAGAATCAATAACAACAATCATTGAAAATAAATGCTTTAATAGACATCGTAAAAGCATTATTAGTATGCATATAAATATAATATCTAAAAATACAAACTATATTACTCCCACTAACAAAAGAAATTAAAAGATTTTAAAACACCCATATTATTTACATGTTCTTTAAACAAAATGGGTCGTAAGCCTTTTGTTAGAGGATCAGCCAACATGGACTCAATTCTGATATTTTCAATTACAACGTCTCCATTTTTTGACCAAGTCCTTAATAGTATAATATTTGATCTCCATGTGTTTGGATGCATTACTAATGTTGTCATGCTTGGAATAAAACACAGCTGCAGTGTTGTCACAGTAGATCACCATAGGTCTAGCAATAGAGTCCACAACACGCAATTCTGAAATCAAATTTCTGAGCCGAACTGCTTGAACCGACACACCGTAGCACGCTACAAACTCAGCATACATTGTAGAGTTCGTAATCAAGGATTGCTTTGTGCTCTTTCAAGAAATAGCACCTCCAGCCATTATAAAAATATATCCAGAAGTTGATTTTCTATTATCTGAACAACTAGCAAAATCAGCATCTGACCAATCACTTTTAGGTCCTCAACTCTGCTATAAACGAGCATGAAATCCTTTGTCCGTTGTAGATATATCATCACCTTCTTAGCTACAACCCAATGTTCTTAACCTGGATTCGACAGATATCTTCCAAGAGTATTCACGGCAAAAGCAATATCAGGTTTGGTACATACTTGTGCATACATAAGACTGCCAATTGCACTAGCATATGGAATATTTTTCATAACTTCCTTTTCAACATCATTTTTAGGGCATTGATCTATGCTCAATTTATCTCCTTTCACAACAGGAGCTTCACCTGACTTACAGGTCTGCATATTAAATCTTTTCAAAACACGATCTATATAACTTTTCTAAGTTAACCCCAGAACCTTCTTAGATCTGTCATAATGAATCTCGATGCCTAGAACAAAAGAGGCTTCCCCAAGATCTTTCATTAAAAATTTGTTGATAGAAAATTTTTGGTGTTATTCAAAAGATCAACATCACTGCTAGCAAGTAAAATGTCATCTACATAAAGTACTAAGAAAATATATTTACTCCCACTTACTTTCATGTAGATGCATTGATCAAACTTATTTTCTTCAAAGCCAAATGATCTCACAACTTTGTGAAATTTTAAGTACCACTGACGTGATGCTTGTTTGAGACCATATATGGACCTTTGAAGTTTGCACACCATATGCTCCTTTTCGGCTTCTTTAAACCCTTCAGGTTGCTGCATATATACTTTTTCATCCAAATCTCCATTTAGAAAAGCTGTATTCACATCCATTTGGTGAAGCTCTAAATCAAAATGAGCCATCAAAGCCATGATTATCCGAAAAGAGTCTTTAGTAGATACTGGGGAAAAGACTTCATTATAATCAATTCCTGCTCTTTGTGTGTACCCTTTTGCGACTAACCTTGTCTCGAATCTCTCTATGTTGCCTTTATTGTCTTTCTTAGTTTTGAATACCCATTTGCAGCCGATTGATTTATGCCCATCAGGTAAATCAACTAGTTTCCACACTTGATTAGTTGACATGGACATCATCTCGTCATTCATCGCTCCTAACCATTTATCTGCCCGATCACTATTAAGAGCTTATTTGAAGGTCATCGAATCAACTACTCTTCCAATGTCAAAATCAGCTTCTCCAAGATAGACATAATAATCATTTAAAAGTGTTGGTCTTCTTTGTCGCTGTGATCTTCGCATAGGCATTTTTGGAGCCGCATCATTCATCTGGGGAATTTCATTTGTAATGGGATGATCTATCGCCATATTTTCAGTATTTACTTCTTGCTGAATTTCCACACTTTTAAGATCTCGCATAGAATCATTATGTAAGATGGGCAATGGAATAGAGACCGTTTTATTTAGTTCTTCCATTTCGAAATATTGAGAAAAACTCTTTTCAGCAACATCTAATTTCAGGAATTTGGAAGGACAATAGAACCTATACCCTTTAGAATGATTAGGATATCCAATAAAATAACATCTAGTAGTCCTGGATTCGGTCTTCTTCTAAGAATGATCATAAATTTTCACCTTTGCAGGATAACCCCAAACTCGAAAATGATTCAAGCTAGGTTTCCTCCCGGTCCACAATTCAAAAGGTGTTTTCGGCACCGATTTACTAGATACACGATTCAATATATAAGTTGTCGTTTTAATCGCATCACCTCATAAGTATTCAGGCAAATAAGAACTGCCCATCATACTTCGTTTCATCTCTATGAGTATACGATTTCGTCGTTCAGCTACACCATTTTGCTCAGGACTCCCAAGCATTGTATATTGAGCAACAATACCACAGTCCTGCAAATATTTTGCAAACGGTCCCTTTTGTTGTCTAGCCTCAGTATATCGCCCATGATAATTACCACCGCGATCAGATCTGACAATCTTGATAATTTTTCCCAATTGTTTCTCAACTTCAATACGAAACACTTTAAACATGTCAAGAGCATTAGTCTTCTCCTTAATTAAATAAAGATAACAATAACGGGAGTAATTAGCAACAACATCCTCAACATTGAAAGAGCAATATGGTCTATCGGGAGATAAAGATAATAGATATAATCCATCAGACAAAACACAATTCCCAATAATTCTGGAATCATAACTCAAATCCACTCTTTTATTCGCAAAATAAAGATAATATCCAGCTTTGTTAAGCGAAGAAAGAGATACTGAGTTTCTCCTAAAATTAGGAACATAAAAGACATTGTTCAAGACAAGCTGAAAACCAGAATCTAAATTCAAAACGACTATCTCTATGCACTCCATATCAACTCCAGTATTGTTTCCAACTTTAAGCTTTGACTCCCTCAGACTTGGACTCCTTAGATTTGTGAGACCCTGTAAGGTAGTAATCACATGAACAGTAGCACCAGAATCAAGCCACCAAGAATCCAAAGGAACATTAACCAAATTTGATTCAAAACAAACCAACAGCTCACTTTGGTGACTTTCTTTTTTTGTTTTTAGCCAAGTTCGAAATTTGTAGCAATTGGCTCTCTTGTGACCGTGCTTCTTGCAGTGAAAACATTTGAAATCCTTATCTCCATTCCTCCCATAGTTCTCATTTTTCCTAAAGTCTTGCCATTTCTTTGGACCATGAGCATTTGACCCCTTAGGCTTCCATTTGCCTCTATACAAACTCAACTTGGCATTGGTAGTTAAGTGGGCAGACTCATACTTTTCCTTCTTTAATTTCTCTTCCTCAGTCACACACTTAGTAATCAAGGCATTAACACTCCATGTCTCATTCTGAGCATTATAAGCAGTCTTAATCTGGCTAAATTCAGCTGGCAAAACATTTAAGGCTTGATACACAATATAATTTTCAGAAAGAATAATTTCATGGGCCTTAAGTTTAGACTGAATGTGGACCATCTTAAGTATAAATTCTCTAACACCCATAGCAGCATCATACCTCATGTTCATTAACTCACTCGGCAAGGTCCCAGCTTCAGCCTTATCTGAGACTTTATATCTTTCTCCCACTGCTTCAAGGAACTATCTAGCATTCGTATCTTCCGGCAAACCACTAATCAGATGCTCAGCAATGGACCTCTTCATAGCAATGAGGCTCAGTCGATTAGATTTTTCCCATCTAGCATAATGGGCCTTTTGGTCTGTAGTACGTTGATCATTGGGCCTAGCAGGTTCATCCTCACGTAGAGCTAAGTCCATATTGACGATGCCCAAAGCAAACTCTATATCTTGCTTCCATCTTTTAAAGTTTGATCCAGTTAACATTTCCACCGTGGCATTGTTGTTATTTACAGCAAAGGCAACTGTTTTTTTTTGGTAAAGATACAGCAAAGGCAACTGTTTATCACACATAATGCAATAAGATCAATTATGGGCAATAAGCAACTCAACAAAAAATAATTAGTACATCATAAACTCCCCTTTGAGCAGAGTGTATAATGCACCATTATTTTTCCCAGCATGAAATTTATAAAACAACAATAAGGAGAATTACACATAATTGTCAAGAATCCATCCCCTTTGGGCAGACAAATCATTTAAATCATACATCTCCATAATATCAACATAGAGGGGAATTACATATAATTTTCAAAACATTTATCTCCTTTGGGAAGATAAATATTTTTCAATTATACATCCCCATCTTTTAAATATAGGAATAAATTTCCTGCTATTTTCCAAATTAATATACACAATATTTCCCTTTGGGTGAGTAATTGTATATATTAATCTTTTATCAATAGGGAACTCCAAAATTCATGCCCAAAATTCATTAAACAATATGAAACACTTCACAACATGTGTTTCCAAAGATCATATTGCATTCTTTCAAACAACAATTTTTGCCAAAAAAAATTTAATTTTGTATTATTTTTATTATTTTATTATTATAATATTATTTAAATATTTTGGACTCCCGCGGGCCCAAAAGACCCGCGAGCAGCCCTAATCAGACCACGGGCCAGACCCGCGAGTCCCAAACCCTCATGCGGCCCATTCCTTTTAAATAGAAAATGGCCCAAAGTAATGGAGAAGCCCATCTTCCCTTTAATTTAAAATTGGCCCATGAAATGGGCTATGAAATTAGCCTACGAAATTAAAAATATATATATATATATATATAAATATATATATATATATATATAAATATATATATGGGCAGAAGCCCATATTCAGGCCCAAGCCCGGCTGGAGGTCTTCTTCAACCTCCAGCCGAGTCACGAATTTGCAGCAAACCAGGTCGTGCGGCCCGGTTTCAACCCGAAGCTCCAAAATACCATAGAAACATTGATTTTTTATGAAATTTATCCATGGATATTGCATATAACATCAATATGATTGACTATAATGAATTAAACGGAGAAAAAATTAACTAAATCTACCACATGCAAGTTTCAAAGTTTCGGACTAAAGCTCCCATGGCCGAATTTCGAATTTCTTAAATTTAAACCCTAAAAACTCAATTCAATACAACAAAAGATACTAAAACAAATATATAACAATACCCATACAACGATTTGCATCGAACATCAATCAATTGCAAGTAATTCAAAAATTCTAGAACTTTTTCATACATAAATCCTAGAATTTCAAATTCAAAATTCTCTCTCAATTCTCAACGAAATTATGCAAATTATATATGGTTGGAAAGATCTCAACATGTAGAACAAAAGCCCTATGGTTACAGGATTAATCAAGTAAAAAATCTACACGAAAAAATAATGCCCATATTCGGCTCAAAGAGGAGGATTTCGAATTTGTCCAAAAAAAAAATTGGATTCTACAATCATATACGATCGGCTCTGATACCACATGTAGAAAATTTATTCTCATAAACAATTAATCAATTAAGAACAAACGGATCCATACATAATTGTAAAACACCGAGATCAATAAATATAGCGGAATTAAAACGTACTTGTTTGAGCCGTCGCTTCAGAAGAAAACTAGATCACTCTAATAATCAGGGATCTATCGGAATACCAGATCTTCCTCTCTATGACCTATTTCGATATAGCAGCTTTCAATGGAATTAAAGTAACTAATAGGTATAACCTACCCTTTTATAGGCTAGAGAGGGGACCTAGCAAACCCTAATCGATAGCAGAAAACTGAGCCATTCCCATTACGGGTTTCAGTCAAACACAATTGCCTATACTTTGTTGCTCAACTAGCCCTGTCATCAATAGATGCCAATACCCAATTCAATCAGATCACTTTAAGGTTCAACAAATATTGGAATATCCATTAACCCGATTATTTAAAATAGAAAATCAATTAATTAATGTAAGCCCATATTATAGGAAATTTCCAACATGAGGTTCTTCTTAATGACAAGCAAGCCTTTATCATAATAGAAAACTCCAAGCTCGCATGACTAAAACCAAAACTTGATCAGTGGCCTGGATATAGAATTTTTTTTTTTGCATTTGACAATTTACAGAAACTTTTGCCCTCCTCCTAAAAATGAGATTTAATAATATGGAATGTTTTTATCAAAGTATTAACTACAATCAATACAAAGAAATATGATACATTAAAAGTGTAAACTCTTTATATGACTATTTAATGAGGGTAAGGATGACGACCAAAAATGAGATTTAATGATAAGAAATGTTTTTATCAAAGTATTGACTACAATCAATACAAAGAAATATGATACATTAAAAGTGCAAACTTTTTATATAACTATTTAACAAGTGTAAGGAGGACGACCAAACCTATGTTGATATTCAAGGTGCGTGTCCAACGTATGCAAGGAAAATTTCAAATTAAGGCCCGAAGTGCTTATTTTTTTCTAATAAAGATTTTAAATGGACATTATTTCAAATAAAAGCCTGAAATGGCCACATATGGCGATTTCAAATAAGGACCTACTCTCGCTGGCCAAAAAATATTTAGGCCAATAAGGAATATTTTCGTCCAAACACAAATTAAATTTAAATCAAATTAGATTAAAAATTTAAAAAAAAAACTTTAAAAAATGAAAAACACAAGCAGGAGAGCTGGCCACAACCCCATCGCCGATGGGACGGGGATGAAGACCGATGGGATCATTGACGCCTAGAAGTGGGAGAGGGCAGTGACCCTCTCTTAAATCTAGGCAAGGGTTGCCAACACTCGCATAGGCCTAGATGCCCCTACCTAGCGCCTCCAGACCTTGGGTGGCAACCCTCGCCCAAATTTAGGAGAGGATCGTTGCCTTGTCCTACTTCCGATGAGGTGGTGAGAGTCGTCGGCCCTCACCAAAGCACCAATGACCCTCGCCAAAGCATCGGTGATCCCGCCAGCCTTTGCCACCTCCCCACCAACAATGGGGCAGCGGTCAATGTTTTCCTTTTGTTTCATGAAAAGAAAAAAACAAAAAAAAGAAATGAAAAAGGAAAAATTTAAAAATTTATAAGACCAAATTGCCCTTCACAATCGGTTAGTTCAAACCCTTCTTTGAGATTAAAATAGGCACTTCACGCCTTTATTTAAAATAAGATCCACTTTAAACTCTTATTTATGAAAATGGGGACACTTCAGGTCCTTATTTGAAACAATATTCATTGCAAGCCTTTATTTGAGAAAATGATTGTATTTAAAGCACTTATTTGGAATTTTCCCACATATGCATGAAGAGAGGGGACATGCCCTCCTCATTAAGAGACGATAAGGAGACTTGATTTCAAAGAAATTGCAGCGGAGGAATGCGAAGATAACTACGAATTGCACGACACCCCAAAATTAACTCTTCCTTTTATAGAAAGCTAATAAGTAAATGTGGCAAGGACATCAAGATATTATGGTTATAGTTCATTGACAATAGCTCCTACAATTTCTTTTATATAATAGCAGGTATATAAACATCGCCAAGCGCTAGTCTAGCATTTCTCTTCACACGAGCATAGTTGAGGTTGGGAAAAATTACTGAAAAAATACTCAAATTATTGTATTTATATCAATTCAGTAACAAATCTTTTAATTGTGTCAATTGAGTCCTAAATTTTTTTTGTTTTGATAATCGAGTCCATTTGACCAACTTTAGCCGAAAGTTACAAACGTGGAAACTAATAGTGCCATGTAGGGTGGCCGTTTTGACGTGAATAATTTTTATAAAAAATTTCTCAATTTTTTAAATTTTTTTAATTTTTTTATTTTTCTTTTTTTTCTACTAAGTCCGACAAGAGTCATCAACCAACTCTCACCAGTCATAAGCCATATCAACGTTGGTTATGCTATGCAAAATGGCTAACATTCATATTAACGATTTCTAATTACAATTGGCCAGATGGACTACCATGGCAAAATGTGAAAAGAGATTTAAGACTAGATTGACACAAGTGCAATAAATTTAAAAAAAAGTTGATAATTTACTCATTTGAGATTGAGATATCGATCCATTACCATATGTTATAAACGCCAATGAGTATACATGTCACGATCTCAAGAGCCTTCATTTAAAGAAAATTTTACTTCGTCAATAGATAATAGTATTTACATGTGACCACCTAGTAGAAATTTTTCAGATTGACGCGGTCACAAGCGCCCCCCTATTGCCAAACCACGTTAACGCCGCAGACGAAACACAGTAACCCTTAAAGTAATGTAAAGCGAATTATACCTTTTTTGTTCCCTCGAGTTTAGTCATGAAATTCAACACGAAGTCTGGGCCTTTCGAGCTGCGCAAACTTGTAATTTAGTCAAAAAAAAAAAAACACATTACTATCCCCCACCTGGTCTTCTCTTCCCACAAACTTAGGTGCGATAGAATTGGGTTGATGATGCCCAGAAGATACCGTATCTATGAAGTGGGAGACTAAAATTTTCAGCATGAAGACTTCTTCCACGCTGCCATAATTTTTTAAAGCTATGGGCTGAATGTCCGGCCAACTACGGCAGTTGATTTTTTTTAAGCTCCATGTAGTAATTTCTTTTCCCAAGTTTAAAGTTAGGTTTTCAATAAATCATTTGCATTCTAATTAACTTTTACGTGTCAATTTAAAGACCCTCACTTCTTTTACATGTGACATTACCATGTGATGTGACATGTAGAAAAAATATCTTTCCATATGTGGCATGGCATGATTTATAAGTTTTATTAATAAACCAAATAAAAGATCCAAAGGTTTCACGCAATTGATTTCGTTCAACCAATTTGAATGGAAGAAAGAGGTGGAAGTCCTTTTTGGGTGGGTGGAGATTGAATCCGCTGTAGTTGGTACTTGGTAGATCTCTAAGCATGATTATGGTGATAAATGACCTCATCATGTAGGAGAAAAAAATTCACTCTACTAAAATCTAATTGATATTTTCAAGTGGATGTGAAATGGGCCTTCATGTGAGGATGATGACTCCCATGCTGACCGAGGCACGACTACGTCGGTCCATATCTTTCATTCTCAAATTAGGATTTTTTTTTATTCTAAAGCTTGGAATTCCACTCGGACTAACGAGTCTTCTTCTACGAAGTAATTTTTTTCTTAGGCCACGGACATTTGCCATTACGCAATGATGCAGAAATGCACGACTTTAATGAAACAAAACAAATGCTGTCTTTTGGCATTTCGTTCCCAGGGAGATATAACAATTAATTTATGCAGGGCTTATCGAACGACTCCGGCAGAAATGCAGGACTCTATCTTCTTCATCGTTTGCAGAGAGAGAAGCCAAATCAATATTTGTGAAAGAATGATGGCAGAGTATGAATAATCCGTTGGTAAACTGACGAGTCAAATTCGTATATTGCAAGTGAAAAAAATAATTTTTTATATCGATCTTGACATCTCTAACATTATTCATTAATTTAAATTAGAGATTACTTTTAGATTCACCGCTATCAAAAGTAATCAACTATAGAAGCATCAATATTCAAAAAAATGATGCTAACATTGAAAATATGATTTACTCAAGAAAAATATCCAAAACAGTGAGGGCCACGACGCCTTCGCTAGATCTAGCCAAGGCGAGGACGGGGGCTTGAATTGCACAGATACCCCAAAATTCACTCTTCCTTTTGTACGAAGCAACTAAATAAATGCGGCAAGGACATTAAATGAGATATTGTGGTTAAAGATCATCGACAATGGCTCCCACAATTTCTTTAATTTAATAGCAGGTATATAAACACCAATCGTCAGTACCCAAGCACAGTTGAAATTGGGAAAAATTATCAAAAAAAATGTCATCAAATTATTATATTTGTACCAATTCAATTATAAACCTTTTAATTATGTAAATTGAATCATAAATCTTTTTACATTTTGACAAATCCATCTAGTCAATTTTAGTTGAAACTTACAAATGTGGACACTAATAATGCTATGTAAGATGGCCGGTTTAAACATGGACAATTTCGATAAAAAATTTCTCAAGGTATTTTTTATTATTTTTTTTCTTTTCATTTCTCTTATTAAGTCCGGCGAGGGTCATCGGCCAACTCTTGCCAATCACAAGTCACATCAACGCTAGTTTTACCACATAAGATGGCTAGCATCCATGTTAGCGATTCTTAACTACAATTGATTAGATGAACTCATTAGACAAAATATAAATAGGTATTTAAAACTAAATTGACATAAATAGATCTAAAAAAACTTTTTTGATAATTTTCTCGTTTGAGATTAAGATATCATTCCATCACCATATTTTGTAAATGCCAATGAGTATACATGTCATGATCTTAAGAGCGTTCGTGTAAAGAAAATTTTTTTTACTTTGTCAACATATGCTATAAAAATCTTACGGATAATAATGTTTACTTGCGACCACCTAGTAGAAATTTTTTAGATTGACGTAGTCGCAGACGCCCCTATCACCAAACCACGGTAATGCCACAGACGAAACATAGTAACCCTTAAGTAATGCAAAGCGAATTATATATTTTTCGTTCCCTCGAATTTAGGGATGAAATTCAACACGAAGTCTTCGTCTTTCGAGCTGCGGAAACTTAGGTGTAATTTAGTCAGAAACACGTTACCATCCCAAATTCTCACCTGGTCTTTTTTTATTCGAATTATTTTTTATTTTTCCCTTTTTAACAAACTTTTTTTTTTTAGTTGTGCAAGTGATCAAGCTCATCAAGTGATCTGATGATCCCCAGAAGATAACGTATCTATGAATCATTTTAGGAAAATGACTGAAAAAAATTTTTAGCATGAAGAACCATTAATCAAAAACACATTACCATCCCTCACCTGGTCTTCTCTTCCCACAAACTTAGGTGCGATAGAAGTGATCTGATGAACCCCAGAAGATAACGTATCTATGAAGTGGGAGACTAAAATTTTCAGCATGAAGACTTCTTCCACAGTGCCGTAATTTTTTACAGCTTTGGGCTGAATGTCCGGCCAATTACGGCAGTTGATTTTTTTTTTTAAGCTCCACGCAGTAATTTCTTTTCCCAAGTTTAAAGTTGGTTTTCAATAAATCATTTGCATTCCAATCAACTTTTATGCTTCAATTTTAAAACCCCTCTCTTCTTTATGTGACATTACCACGTGACGTGAAGTGTAGATAAAATATATTTCCGTATGTGACACGGCATGATTTATAAGTTTTACTAATAAACCAAACAAAAGATCAAAATGTTTCGCATGACTATCAAGAAATTGATTTTGTTCAACCAATTTGAATGGAAGAAATAAGTGGAAGTCCAATTTGGGTGGGTGGAGATCTAATCCGCTGTAGTTGGTAGATCTCTAAGCATGGTCAAGTCATTATCAAAAGCATGATTATGGTGATAAATCACATCATCAGAGATTCCTTTCTCAAACGATGTTACCCTTTTCTACAAAATCCAATATCATCTTGTTGGAAAAAAAAATTACTGTACTAAAATCTCATTGAAATTTACAAGTTAATGTGAAATGGGTCTTCATGTGAGGATGATGACTCCCATGCTGACCGGGCACGACTCTGTTGGTCCATATCTTTCATTCTTAAATTAGGGTTTTCTTTTATTCTAAAGCTTGGAATTATGTTCGGACTCGCGAGTTCTACACAGTAAATTTTTTTTGGCCATTGACATTTGCCATTACGCAATGATGTAATGCAAGACTTTAATGAAACAAAACAAATGCTTTTTTTGGCATTTCATTCCCAGGAAGATATAACTATCAATTTATACAGGGCCTATTCAACGAATTCTGCTCAAGTGTAAAAGAGTTCTCAAAAAAACTTGTCAAACACGTCGACTCTATTTTCTTCATCGTTTGCAGAGAGAGAAGCCAAATCGATATTTGTGAAAAAAGCAATGGCAGAGCACGAATAATTCGTTCGTAAAGATGAGTCAAATTCGTATATTGCAAGTGAAAAAAAATAAGTTTTCATGTCAATCTCGACATCTCTAGCATCGTACGTCAATTTAAATTAGAGATTACTTTTGGATTCGCTATTGTCGAAATTAATCACTCTATGAGTATTGATGTCCAAATAAATGATGCTAATATTGAAAATATGATTTACTTAGGAAATGTGTATGAAAAGTTCTAAACCTATTTCATAATATCAATTTATTCCTAAATTTTATAATGATGCCAATTTAATTTTAAATCTTACACATTTTTAATATAGAGCCAATTCAATCCTTCCAGTTAATTTTGGCCGAACATTGCTAGCCAACCGTCCTACATGGCATGGCCGGTTAGCATTGACGTAAATAATTTTTAATAATTTTTTAAACTATGTATTCATTTTTTTTTTTTTTTTTTCTTTCTCTTTCTTTCTTTTTTTCCTTTCCCTTCCTCCAATCGATCACTAAAGTCACGGGCGGCGCTCGACCCTCGCCAACCCAATGTTAGGCCACCCTCACAACCTCTTGTGAGGGCTTGAGCCTTGCTAAGGGTTGGGCAAGGCATGACCTCACTTACCCTTGCCTTTAATGAGTTGCTGAGGTCCAACAACCGATTGGAGAAAGGGGAAGGGGAAAAAGAAAGAGAAAGAGAAAGATAAAATAAAATAAAATAAAAATGAAAAAAATATTAAAATATTATTAAAATTTGTCCACATCAACACAAACTATACCACGTAGGTGATCCAACATCCACATTAGCAATGTCCAATCAAAATTAGCCGAAAAAATTTAATTAGCTCAAGGTCAAAAAGTTTAGGATTAAATTGGCACCATTAAAAGATTTAAGATTAGAATGATAATAGGTTTATGACTCTTTTGACATTTTTCTCTGATTTACTCTTGCCCCTTGCAAATCACAAGTGGATTCAATAAAATATGAAATTTTCAGCTATAAATTCCCTTTATGGGATTCAGCTTTAGGCAAGTCTCCTAATGCTCGTGGATAAGTAGAGATCTCAACGTCTCTTGTCGTGTATGATCTTCTAGGGCTTCTAACTCAGACTTTCTACAAATGAATGCAAAATAAACACGATTTGTATTTTACACTTTTTCGTAGCGTTGAGGGCTTGGTTTACTTTATAAAAAAATGAATAATTTGTAAAATATTTTTTTTAAAAATGATTCATTTTATAATTTATACAAATGAATGAACGATATACATCTTTATTGTCCACATAAATGTTTAGATATAAATTTTTATCAATGATTAAAACGTTAATGTGAGAATGGTGAATCGCATGCTGACCGAGGCACGAGTATGTCTGTCCATATCTTTCATTCTTGAATTAGGTTTCTTCTTTTTTATTTGCTAAAGCTTGGAATGCGGACTCGCAAGTCTTCTCCGAAGTAATTTTTTTTCCTAGGCCATTGACTTTTGCCATTACGTAATGATGAGTAATACGGAACTTTAATGAGACAAACCAAAAAACAGGGCCTCGTGAATTTATTTATACAGGGCCTGTCCAATCACTTGTGCTCGAGTGTAAAAGAGTTCTTAAAAAATTCGTCAAACACGTGAACTCTTATCTTCTTCATCGTTCGCAGACAGAGAAACCAAATCAATACATGGGAAAGAATATTTGGCAGAGCATGATAATTTGTTCATAAAGTGACGCGTCAAATTCGTTGTTAGGCATTCGAATTAAGTTTTGTACATCAATCTCGACATCCCTAGCATCACCTCGTGAATCTAAATTAGAGAGGTTTCTTTTAAACCCGCTTCATTAGAATTAATCAACTATATGAGCGCCGGATTCCAAATAAATTATGCTAATGTTGAAACTATAATTTATTCTTGCCCCCTGCAAATCAGGAGTGGATTCAACAATATACGAAATTTTCATAGATTAAAAACTCCGTCTATTTCACAAAAAATGAATAATTTGAAAAATATTTTCCTAAAAACGATTCATATTATAGCTTACACAAATAAATAAACAATAAATATTCTTATTTTTCAAGGAAATATTTAGACATAAATTGTAATCGATGGTGATGAAAACGTTGTCAATTAACTAATTCTTTCATGCAATATAAATAATTATTTTTTAGAAAACATTTTATATTATGCGAAATAAACGGAGATATGCGTATTTCTTGGCTTTTTATTTACTGGACCACCGAAGGAAATCTCTACTAGTCTGACCGAGCATCAACTACTTGAAGATCTTTCTTTGACTTTGATGCCCTGTTTTAATACATCATTTGACCCGGAGTTGTATTTTTTTTTTTTTTATCGGAATTTGACCGGGAGTTCAACGGGTCTCATCTTTGGCCTATTCACATGTTCAGACCTGTCGCTTTTGGGTAAGAAAACTGGGAATTTTTCTTTTTCCTAGGCTTTACTCCTAACTCCCAAATGACCCGCCCTGCCCCGTCCCACATCATATGTTAAATTCCATACCCATATAAGGTTCCGATAAAGAAAGTGAAATACGGTTTAGAAATCTGATGTGTTTTGACGAAATCGTGCTCTGTAAACCCGACCAGATTTTCACCACACAGGAATTCTAGAAAAGTTGTGCCGTATTAGATGCTTGCAAGAAGAGAAAATTTAGATGTTTTAAGTGAGAAGAACGAAATGATTTATTGAAATCAAGTCAATCTTGTTTTCGACTGGTTTCAACTATGAACTTTGTAGTTCCTACTGGATCATTTGGTTCTCAACATCATAACTCTATTAGATTGATTGAATTACTCCACTTCTTTAACTCATGAGGGTATTCAGTGATTCCAATGCATATGCAAAATGGAATCTCAACCATCAAATCTAATGAGATCCATGTAAAATGGATATGGATTCCTTAATGGCACCGGCATTGTTTCACCATTATTCGTATATTGCATTGATTTGATCACGGAAGCACAAGCATCAATCCCTTCAAAAAGAAGCACGAGCATTGATTTGTTCCTATTAAATTAGAATAAGAACATTCATCTTCAGTCCCACCTGAATTCGTCACCAAAGACGTTAGTATCACATAAACTCGTCCCCAGTTCGTTCAAGAAGAGGCCATTGAAAAAAGAAATAGCAAGAACAAACCTCAAATGCAAATGCTCTTGTTTTCTTGTAATAAACTTCTTGGTGACGAAATGTTGACTGGCAATTTCAACCGTCTCCCCCAGTCGTCTATGCATTCAGACCGCCAAGTCCTCCCAACGTCGTATGTTCAAGCTTTCATACACTGTAACAAGTTTTTCATTTCGCTCCTTTAAGTCCTTATATAAAGAAGCATCCCTCCCACGACATGGGACACCCAGCACTACAAAAAAAGAGGAAAGATGAAATTCTTGGCGACACAAATCTTGCTTTGCACTATCTTCCTCGTTCTTGCTCTTCATGTTGGCCTCACAAAATCAGAAGAAGTTGGTGGGTTTCAGCCTGCAAAGGCTTCACCCTTTTCTCAGTTCATATGATTTGTGAGCGTAACGTGGAATCTAGTTACATCTGGTCTCTTTGATGTTGCAGAGAACGAGAGCCAATTCAACTACGATGCGAGGAGTGATAGAGGTCCGGCTCGGTGGGGAGAGATCAGGAGGGAGTGGGAAATGTGCAGGAACGGATCGATGCAGTCACCAATCGATCTCTCGAGCGAGAGTGTTCAAGTGGTGGCCCGTTTGGGAAGACTGAAGAGGTCCTACAAAGCCTCCAATGCCACGCTTAAGAACAGGGGACATGACATCATGGTAGGATTAGAGTCACTGTCACCATGTTCGATCTCTGTTATGACTTTAATCAAAGAACAAGAAAGGCTTCAATGCCTTTCTTGATCTGTAACTATAAATGTTGTTATGATGACATTCTTCAAAAGACAAAGTTTCATAGAAGTGACACTTGACAGTTCCACTTTCATCGGATGGGACCATGATGAGCATGGTTTGTTCTGTGAGTTTATGCAGTTGAGGTGGGATGGAGATGCAGGATCCATTTATGTGAATGGAACCCAGTATTTGCTGAAGCAATCCCATTGGCACTCGCCCTCTGAGCATGCCGTTAATGGCAGAAGGTGATCTCTTCGTTTCTTTCTTTTACTAATTGGCCGTTATTCTATTACAAAGATCAAAGACCCACGACCGCATTACTGAGAAAAGTTCAAATTATTTTCTTACTGACTCAATTAACAGGTTCGATCTTGAGCTACACATGGTTCACGATAGCCCCGAAGGCAAAGTTGCTGTGGTAGGAGTCATGTACAAGCTGGGCCGACCCGATACTTTCTTGTCAACGGTACACTTGGGAATTTTTTTTTTTTTTTTTTTTTTGTCGAAATTTAGTACTTGGTTTATGTGCTCAAAACATAACATAAATTTTTTCAATGAATTTTGATATGTAGATGATGAAACACATACAAGGAATCACCGATACCCATGGAGCTGAGAGAACCGTCGGAATAGTGAACCCGAAACACATAAAGATTGGAAGCAGAAAGTACTACAGATACGTGGGCTCTCTTACGGTGCCTCCCTGCACTCAAAATGTTCTCTGGACCATCGTTCGGAAGGTCTGCAGTTTCGTTTTCTTTCACTTCAGATCTTGGTTCTTGGATTGGAAACATAGAGCACTTCTGTTTTTGTTAAATTAAAACTGTTCTCAAAGGAGAAATAACTTTTTTGGGACTGCTCAAGTAAATTACAAACATGATGGTTCTGGTTCTCTCGACATCCCCTAATGTAACGTTGCCGGACTTTCAATATAAGCTTAATTCATAAAATTTACTTCTGCTTTGCTGTGTCATCAGGTGAGAACTGTGACAAGAGAGCAAGTGAAGTTACTGCGCGAAGCTGTTCGCGATGTGAGTTTCAGTCTTGGCTTTTCAAATGTAAGCGACAAGGTTGAATTATCATGAAAGCAAAGATTTGTTTATTGCTTTTGCAGGACTCTGAATTCAACGCCAGGCCATTGCAACCCATAAACAAGCGCCCGGTGCAGCTATTTAGTCCAACCAACGACGAATTAGAAAGTGAGAATCCGTGAATGCCCTCATTAGTGGACAACGCAGAGCTTTCAGTGATGATATAATTAATTGACAGGCTAGAAAATAGTTGCAGAAGTTGATTAGAGGATACTTAATCATATATTAGAGCGGCCAGAGATTTTGCTCCCCTCGTGTATGCTCATCGGTTTCTCAGTTTATCATTACCTGTAGTTATGATTATCCAGATTATTTCTTTGATATCATGACAGTCAATATGCTCCTGAGATAAAAAAAGAACCCGCATGCTTCTTCTACAATGATAGAGCGAGAAAGAGTTAATCGAGGATTGATATTCGGTAGCTTACTAAAGAACATCTATATTGAATTGTCAGTCATGTGTTCTCACGATTGCATGGTAATTTCAATAGTTTTGATCCCCATACAACATAAACGATTTAACTTATACAAGGCAGATTTGGTCAAATAACCTGTCTATGACATGTCACACAGCCCAAATGTCAAATGGTTCTGTCCATGTACATAACCTTTGTTAGACAGAACAGTGCAAGTACTTGAATGAAACATCAAATGAAACGTGAAACTTCAGAAAACTAAGTGCGTTTCAGGAAGAAAAAAACTTGAACGTGGAATTGGTGCTTAACCTTTATCAAGTCTCGAATATTGTACTTTATATCCCATTTGACAATTTATACAGTAGTTCAGTTAAAAATTACTAATGAATGTATCATGTAAATGTGGCATGTTGTACACTTGGACTCTAAGATCAAAATGCGCGCACTGTCTCCAATCAGACCATCCTCCCAAGCACTTTCGTCACATCCTCCATGGATGGCCTATGCATGGGGTCGTCTTCGACACAAGCCTTGGCCAAAACTGCTAAGCACAAGGCCTCGGCGAGGGGATAATCCTCCTTTAGACACGGATCCATGAAGCCCCTCAGTTGCTCAAAACACCCACCTTCGTTCCCTCCCCCTGCCAAAAACCAGATGGACTCCTTGAACTGTCTGCCATCGATGTCCACTTGACCCGAAATCAGCTCTAGCAAGACCACTCCAAAAGCAAAAACGTCCACTTTCGCGGAAACCGCTCCATTTAGCATGTGCTCCGGCGCAATCCATCCATTGAAACTGATCGAAGTGTTGGGGTCGTTTCCTTTTGAGGAGCCAATAGCAGTCGTTGGGGCGATGTTCCCTAGCTTCGCTCTCCAGTTGGACCTGATGAAAATGTTCCTACTGTTCACATTCATGTGAACATAAGAAGGAAATATGCAGTGATGTAGATAATGAAGCCCTGTCGCAACGTCAAAAGCGATTTGGGTCCGGCAGTGCCAATGGAGAGGATTTCCCAGCCGAGACAAGCAATCCCTTAAGCTTCCATTGCTCAAGTACTCAAAGATGAGGTAAGACTGAGAATCATCACTCGTTTCGTCGTAACAAACGCCAAGCAAAGTCAAGACATTGATGTGATTGATCTTTGAGTGCACATCGATGACCTGATGGGTCTCTTTGACGTTGCTTCCTTTGATCATCACTTCGACAGTGTCAATCAAACCCTTGTAGACTGATCTCTCTATCCTGTTGTTTTTTCTAAAATTCCCGGCCTTCCTGAGCTCCTCGATGCTGTATTGGATCAATGTGTATTTGATCCCGATCAGAAGATCTGGGGACAAACAGGACGTCCTGGAGCTTCTACCCATCTGGCCCGACCTCGGAGAGCTTAGCATGGACAGAAATGAGAAGTGCGAGCTTCTTGTATTGAAAGACTGCAATTTCTGGCCTTTCCATCTCTTCGAGGCCTTCAGGTACAGACCACAAGCAATCGACGCCACAAGTACTAATGACAGCCCAACCACGGATCCTGCAATGTACAAGTTCCTAAGTTTCTTGCTATCTGTCGGCTTCTCCACGGGAACCGTAGGAAGAAAACCTGGAGGGGGAGGCGGCGAATATGGTAATGTGAAATTGAGAGACGGTTCTTCTTTCGTTAAAGGGACAAGAATCGTAGAGTCCGTATAAACTGTTGACCTGTAGTCTAGATGGTTAGCCGCCCAGATGTCGCTAGCAGGAATGCCAAATTTCTGCGCGACTTTATTCGTATCGTCTCCTTCCATAATGGGGTATGTCACGAGGGACTGTACTATCCCACTGCTTACGGAAAAATTACCAGGACAAGCACATTTCAGGGGCACGACTAGCTCAGACGAAAAGGGATTGTTATCTTCGACCAGTGTGGCCAATTTCACTAGGCCTTCAAAGACTCCGCACGCAATCTCAGAGAAATTTGTGCTTCCGCCGACAGGATAGGTCACGTTTTTCTGGAAAAACTTGCCAGCACAATAGCATTGGATTGGAACGAGAACTTCCCTACCTGGTTGGAGATTCTCAGTGGGGGATCCGACCCGGTTCAGACTAAGTACCACATTGAGATCAGCCCCGAACAGCTTGGTGATGTTCGAGATCATCGAGTAGTCCCGGTTCGCCCGGTACAGCAGGAACGCCCGACAATTCTCTCGGGGATCGGCACAGCTGTACCCTGAAACAGTAGAAGCTTCTTGTGAAGAACAGGTTGAGGGGTCATAGTATTGCTGGCCGTGGCTGGAGACAAAGAGCGCCCAGATGAGAAACAACAGACGAATCATGGTTCAGGAAATCAGACGCACGACGTTTCTCATCTCTGCTCGAGCGTTCCTAAACAAAAAGTTTTTAATCACTCGAGTGTCTTGATCTGAGTCCTGAGGCAGCCAGCTAAAATTTCGGAGTCATCAGTGACGCAACGGACCGAACGACATTGTATATGATCGACAAACATGCCGTCCGATGAAATTGACGGTCTAAAATGCAGCTGACATCATCTTGAGGGCCAAAAGAAGACCAAATGTGGTGCCGCGTTGAACTTGAAAACTTTGGAAAGCATCAACGGCCGGCCTAAAGAGCGGATTGGCCCCACGGATTCAATTGTTGGCATTCGTTCAGAATTGTTTCTGCTTGTTATCTTGTGACTTGGAGCTTCTTGTTAGAAGCCACCAATTGTCACATTGCCAAATCATCTCCTACCAAGCAAGCAAAACAAATAAATAAAGGGAAAATGACCCTTAACTTTGACCTAATATGTAATATGTTCTTTCAGCTTTTGATTTGTTCAATGCGATCTATAAATTGTTAGTAAATGTCCGACATAGTTCATCCATTTGTTCAAGTGATAAATCATATATTACTTGATGATGTGGATTATCGCATATTAAGTTAAATCTACAAAAGTGATTATGTCAATATGTTGATTTATTTGATGACGTGGATCATTATATCCTAATTTGAGATAAACATTTTACTTTGATAAGCCTTGTGTAGCTTTTTTTTTTTTTTTTTTTTTTTGGTATCTATCACTCATACTTAACAAATGGAGAGTCACATCCATAAATTCTACTAACTTGAATTAAAAGAATGACAACATTGATCATTTTCATGTAATTTAGGGACTAGATTAAACATTTGTTAATAATTTAATGACTTAAAAGTTTAAGGACGACATTGCCCAATGAATTAAAATTCAAGATTTATTTGTGTTACTATTTCATAAATAAATAAATAAAACTGGGCTCACCCGTCATGGAATCCGAGAGCTTGCTGGGCCTAGAGAAGTGTTTCGTTAGGGCCTGCTCGACTCACCAATCTTGGACAGGCTTGGACGTAAGCCTTTCGCCCAATCTAGAGCCTGAAAAGCTTCTCCAAGGCCCAACCCGAGCCTCGAGCCTAACCCATGCACAGGTTGACGTTCACATCCTTTGAAATGAAATTGAAAAATAAAGTGCTGGAAATTTTAAAACTGAATTTGAAGTACTGAAAAAAAAAAACCGACTATAATCAATTTCTTATCACACATTAAATTGTGATTGTCATCTATGGTAGCTCTTAGTAATATAATTGGAAAGATTCTAACCCTTATTTATTACTTTCTTTATGTAATCATTTTAGCAAGCTCTTCCTTACTTATTCCGCCCTCCTTCAATTTCAATCTACCGTAATATTTGGGCGTCCACCTAGTCAATAAGGTAGGATTGTGACACCAAGATCAGGAATCAATCTAGGAAATAATAAGGCTACATTTGGTCATAAGAAGACGAACTAAGGTTAGATAGTATAATATAAAGTAGAGTAAAAAATCTCTCGATTATATGTATTAACATATTCGATCTCGCTATTTTTAAAGAAAGATTCTTATTCTATCCGAGTCTAGCTTGGATAAGTAACTGGTTTTTCTCTCGACTTATTTTATTTGGAGTACGTCACCAAACATGTGATAGAATAAAAGTCACATCCGAAATTATATTAAGTCCATTAAACATAACGTAAGTGTTTTTTATATTCATTAATTCCCATGTAAAAACTAAACCTGTAGACAATGGAATCCATTTCAAATAACTATATCTGACATTGATTTGAAAATAAGTGAATGAAAAATGAATGAATTTAAATAGTTATTTTAAATCGAATAAATAATTATATTTTCAATTTTGGCAACTTATAAGAATAAAGACTCAATATGGTAAGTACATACTACATACATATATGGCAAATTGCCTCCATAATGAGTAATAAAAGAATTTGTATTTTTGACTTGTCTCATCGTGTAATAAGTTTAGTAAATCTATTTTGTGTGGATTAAAATAGCAACATGATTAATAAACTCATTGTGGTAGAACAAGATTTGAACTTGAACAGACGAGATCATGATAGAATGACATGAATTGCTAAACCTAGCTTGGCTCATCAATGCTTGGATTGGTTTATATTGCTTGCGTAGGCTCTCTAAAGGTGCATTTGGCTCAATATTTGCATGGTATTTAACTAATAAATACTTAATAACTATTGAAATTCCAACCAGAAGATTCATTGCCAACCTCACCAAAATATTTGAACTCGGTAGAGGAAACATTAAAAATGAGAATAACAAAAATCTCTTAGATTTCCTCAACTAATTTTATCTTCCCACCCATTAGAAATATCTCTTGCATAAAAAACTGAGAACCACACAACCAAATCCTAAAGTTCCTTCGACAAATGTAAATGTCATTTGACAAAATTTTTAGGTTGCTTTGGGGAAATGCAATTGCATTTTCAAAGCTTTGTAAATGCTTTTAGCCCAACACAAATTTGGAGATATTTTAGAACATTACACTTTCAGAATGTAAATAGATTTTTTTCTTTCAATTTTGTCCACGCTCAACTTCAAAATTCTGAAAATTCTTCAAAAACCTTAATTTCTATCGACGAGTAACCAACATGCGATCAATGTGCCGTGAACGTGCCATCCACGAGTAGTTGACAAAGCCACCACCACCCTGGCCTGAGCACCTAAATATCGCTCCCAAATTCACCAGTATTTATCACTTATTTATTTGATTGCCATAAAAGGCAAAGAGGCATATATTCCATAATACCGCCATTACATCGGCCAAAGTTGAAATCGAGCGCGCAATCTTCCTCGTTATGCAGCAATCCCCCTCCCGTGTCTCCCCTCTCTGGAGCAACTGACGTCTCTCTCTCTCTCTCCAGCTCGGTCACACCGTCTAATTTGTCCTTTCATCGGGCCTATGCGTTGGAGCGTCGGGAGCAGGTAATCTTACTGTCACTTGCTCTATAATTGTTCAATCAAGACGAGAAGAGAAAAGAGTTAGGTGGGTCTGTCAGAGATCTTATCTTCATCTTTACGTGTCATCGTCTTCAATAGCAACAAAAGTGAAACAAGCCGGATTTGGTCCACTTTTGTCTTTCCATGTAGCCTAGCTATAATGAATAGCGCATTTTGTTGACAAATACTGCAGATCACTGTAGTCTGTAGGTGGGTTGGATCCGACGTGAAGTCTAAAAACTAACGAATCCCTCTTTATATCTTAGATAATTAAAATGGATTAGGTTGTCAAGTCGAGTGGATTTCATACCGTTCATTACTTTTAGCTTGACACAGGGTAGTCTTTCCCCAGGAGTCAGCAAACTTGAAAAGTAGGTTGCATTGTTGGTGATGAAGATTAGATGGGTGGCTAATTGCAATTTTAGCTTCTTTTGGTAGGATGAATGTCGACTATTCAGGCCAAATTTGTGGAGCCAAAAGAGGGGAGAAGAGTTGAATGGCACAGCAAACCATCGAACATTCAATCTACTTCAACTGCAATGAAGAAGTCCTGCAGACGTACAATGATCAAGATCGGAGCTCACAAAGGACTTCAACTTCAAAGCATGTTTCGGTTGTCCCCTTTTGCTCATCGCAATTAAAAGGGTAAATCTAATAAGGACATACCTTAGAAGATTTTCTCAATGACACCCTTTTAATTCCTCATACAGAATTGTGTTTTCTATCTTTCATTTTAAAGAGTGTCATAATTTATCTTTCTCACATTACGTTACCATTTATCGTCGAAAATAATGTAATGCTGACACTATGATTCAATAATTACTTTTCCTCGCGATGGTTATCGAATCTGCTCGTCCTTCCATTTCTTTGTTTGCTTTTGCACCGAAGACCTAATTTGGTCATCCATAGTCGAAGAGTGCTAAAATTCAAGGAATAGAGTTAGAGAATAAGAGAAGCGCCTAGGACAATTCGAACTGTGATAAAATAAAGTCTTTGACGACAGAAGATGCAGCTCAAACCCACCCATGATTAGATCTCCGATATGCATGCGGTTCTTGCAAACTTTACTTATCTTTCTCTTTATTTATTCTATCTTTTTATAAGACGGCTGACGATTAAAAAATTGCTCTAACCTCACATTAATGTACGAGCTCACTTGATTTTAATTATTAGATCACGTAAGTTTTGCATGGAACGCACGTTATTTAATAATTGAGATGGAGTAGATTTAGATGCTCTTGATGCAATTAAAATTCTTTTTTTTCTTTTTGTCACATTTTCCGTCATTAACGCCCGTTCGTTTGTTTTCTTAGTTATGGTCACTACTTTTTTAGCATCGTTGAAGGCTAATATAGGATTGTCGAACAACCCATATGACATTACCAAGAAAGCAAAAGGAATTAATGACATCCAGCTTCCGTCACCCCACGTGCCGTGGCTTTTGCACTATTTGTCGACTCCAACTGGTAACCCTTTTTTTATTTAATGGTCTTCAAATCATCTTTCATACACTTTAATCGGCACAACTCTTAAATAATCTGAAAACACTCGACTAGTCAACATTTGACATGATCTTAAGTAGTTGTTTTATTTGCGTTTATTGTATATCTTTGGACTTGACCCAAGCATCCCCCATGCGCTATCCAAATTTTAGGTCTAATCATAATTTTGACCTGATCTTTTTTCTTATCTAAGAAAATCTCCAACCTTCACTTTAGTTTCAAATCTGTTCATGCATCCAAAAATTAGCGTTAGTTTCTTCGAGATTGTCAATATCATGAGGCCGTCGTTGTTCCATACGAAGGTAAAGAATGTTGATGAAGACATAGATTATGATAATAAATATTTAATTGACCCTAATGTTTATAATTTTGAAGAAACTAGTGGTGGTTTTTTATTTTTTCACATGGGCATATTTTGAACTAGAGTTAAAGTTGGGGAATAAAAAAAAGTTCAGAATAGAAATAAGATTGGACCTAAAGCTAAGAGATTTTTTTTTTTTTTTAAGAGAACTAGGCTGTGGAATTTTGGTGTAGATAGTATAGTGTTTCATAAAAATTGACTTTGGATACTAAAATGAATCTAAGTAACGTTTTTCGCCTACTTGATATTCCATTGAAATGGGTCACGTAAACCATGTAATAAGGGCAAAAAAACAAGAGAAATATTGTCACCAAATTGACCCAAAATAAAAAAGCAAGCGAATAAAACAGAAAAAAGAAGGAAGTGAGGGGGTGAAAATAGAAGCACCGCGTACGTCTTCTGTCATGAAATGCGATTCGCTGCCTCAAGCTCGGTCACACCGTCATTTGGGCGCCCTGTTCCTTCCCGCGGGTTGAATATTTCGGTCAATGTGCGGGACCTATTTCTTGTCACGCATGAAATTGTGATCATTATTTATGGTAGCTCTAAGTAATATAATCGGAAAGATTCTAACCGTTACCAATTACTTTCTTTAAGCAATCAATTTAGTAAGCTCTTCTTTACTTATTCTGTTGAGTCATCATTTTTACTTGATTGAATTTTTAAAATATCTTTATTGGACAAGCTTAAGCTCCACACAAGTCAATTATTTTTATATTCTCAATGCTTAATTTAATAATCAAATAAGCCCTAAGTATTCTTCAATTTCAATCTATCATAATATTCCGGGTGCCCACCTAGTCAACAATGTAGGACCGTGATGCCAAGACTGCGTATCACACTCCAGTGAAAAAATAAAGCTAGATTTGATCGTAAGAAGACGGACTGGGATAAGATAAGGAATAGAGTAAAAAAAAACTCTCAATTGTGTGTATTAACATATTTGATTCCCTCGAATGTTTGGTGCATCAACGCTGTGATTAAAAAAACAAATAAATAATCAACGAAACAATCGAAGAATGGAAAAAAGTGGAAAACTACCTGAAAACTGAAGCGACCACGACATCGCCACCGCGGTGGGTGCCAGGCTGCAAGCCGCCATGATGCCCGTCCGTGAGATGAAATTTAGAGCCAAAAAGGTCGAGACAATCGTGACTCGTGAGTGACCCTCAAGCGGCCACGTCGCACGATCTCCGAGAGAATGAATAGGTCGGTACTCAAGTGACCCATGTGCCGTAGTCACCAAAGGCGCCACCTCTATTGCAGTGGTCACGAAATCTCTAAAAATGTTTTGTGTTGTCCACCGTTAATTTAAGTTTAGAGGTCATTTAAGTTAAACATTATCAAAAATTTATGAACTATATTGCACACTTGGCTACAATTTAGAGATCATGTTAAATAAATTAAAAAATTTATAGTCATATTATATATCTGATCAAAATTTATGAAATTATTAGTGTTATTTTTTTTTGGTAAAAATTATTAGTGTTATTTTCTCTCGTTCTATCGCTATTTTTTTAAAATTAAAGGTTTTTATTTCATTCAAGTGTAACCTAAATGGGTAATCAATTTTTTTCTGGACTTATCTCATTTTGAGTATGTCACCGAACACGTGATAAAATAAAAACCACATCTATAATTATATTTAATGAACTAAACACAGCATAAATATGTTTTATATTCATTAATTTATGGGTAAAAACTTAGCATCTAAGCAAAGGAACCTCTTTCAAATCACTATAGCTGATATTGTTTTCCAAACTTACGAAGGAAAAGTGCTTACTTGATTTTCATTAACACGGAGGCATCAAAATAGCAATGAAAATAAGAGGATGGAAATGAATGGATTTAATAGTTATTTTAAATCGAATAAGTAACTACATTTTGAATTTCGGCAACTTTTTATGAGAAGAAAGGCACAATATGGTAACTATGTACCATGACTCCATTGAGATTACATACATATATATATATATATGTATATAACAAATTACCATAGAGATAAATGATAAAATAACTCGTACTTTCTGACTTGTCCCGCGGAATAATTATGAAAAATCTAACCTGTTTTGATTGAGATGGAACAAAGATCGTATCAACTTCTACCCCTAGCCTCAGTACATCACATCACACACCCAAATTCAGCGGTCTCTTGTCCTTTTATCAGTAATTTATTCGCGATCGCCAAAAGACCCAAGGGAGGTATATATTCCACGACACCGCCATTGACACCCCGGGTTTGAAGTCCGAAATCGACAGTCCTCTCCGTGTCTCTCTCTCTCATGAGGCGCGATCGCCCTCGTCCTGCAGCAGCATCAGCAGCAGCAGCAGCAGCCAGATCCCACGCCTCCCGCGTGACCGTCCTTTCTCTCTCCGCAGCAGGTAATGCCTTCCCTCCCTTCCCTCTACTCCTTCGCTCTCTCTTTCTCTCTCGAGCTCGGTCGCGTCGTTCTTCGGTTGGCGGCTCGGTTCCTTCGGTCGGCCCCGCGCGTTGTGGCGTCGCCGTGCTCTTCTCCGAGGCGAGAGGCGCTCGGATTCGGCCTCCGGCTTAGGGCATCTTCCCGCATTGGTCCCCGGGGGGACGGGGCTTTCAAGCCAATGCGCGCTCGCGACTCTGCCGGGAGATCGCCGGGTGGGTTCGAATTCCCTTAGCCGTTGCTGCAATTAGGTCTGGGGCCCCGGTCGGGGAGATGAATTCCGGCTCGCGCGTTTAGGGTTTTTCGTGGGTTGGCGACGAATTCGGCGTGGGTTGCGAGTGACTCGGCGAGAAGATTTAGGGGTTTCGCTTCGTTTTTCGTCAGTGAACTGATGGTGGCCGAGACTGGAAATTCTTGCATGCGAATTATAAAGTTCACGTCTTGAAGTTCCTTAGGAGGACATGCTTTGGGTTGATTAACTCTTTCTTTTCGTGTCTATAGAGACTCGTTTTTCAGTGAACCCTGCGATTGCAGTACTTTCCACCGTCATGTTGGGATTGAATTGTCTTCGATAGTTGATATAGCTGCAGGGGAAGAAGTCTGTGGGGGGATCGAAAGACCTGGGAGTTCTTTTCCGTTTCTCCATTTCTTTGCTTCTAGTAATTGTGGTTATGTTTGTTTCTAATCACCTTGGTTCATGTCCTTTGTGCATGTGTTCAACTGTCAAAAGTCCAATCCGCTCCTCATCAGAGCACCATATGAGTCAACCTTGCATATGGTGACTGGTTGGAGGAGCAGCTGTACTTCCTTGTCTTTGAAACCGAAAGTCTTATTCAGTTTCGTGCTGTAAATATAGTGGGTGCTAGGTTCTGATGCCGAAATAAATTAGAATGACTCTTGGTATGACCACCTGTACGATCCAAGACCCCGGTTTCCAACCTTAAAACAATCAAGTTTCCTTTTTCTAGTGAGACACAACTAAGCAAGAAGCCACAGAGGAAGCCTAATTACTTTAATTTCCACAGTTGAATCTGCGGTAAAGGCTTGTAAGTGGTCAAGCATCGCATATCTTGCTGTGTTTTTCCCTGGAGCTTACCTTCAAGGTCGATTGGTAAGCCAGGGTATCATTGATACCTTGTTGTAGTACCAATAGACTCCAGCTATTGCTTGATGTAGAACACAGTACGTAGGAGACCTTCTCTCATTCACAAAATCAACGTGTCCGAATATCTGTCCAAATTTCCGTCGGTCATGTGTGATAAACCGAAAGAACTAAAATGATTTGAGCATCAAAATTCTCGGAAGCTGGACAGTTAGTTGCCACGACATTACAAAATATCTCTCTTGCATCTCTGTTGGTTTTGCTGTGGGATACTTTCTTTATTTTTAAAGTAAGGGTGTGATTGTTCTGTCTTATTTCATGCAAAAATTTACTTATTGACTTCCCTCACAGAACTCTGAAAATCTTTAAACTCTACATAAGATTGAAAAAAGTATTATGCGAATCTACATGTTAATCTTTGTATGCTTTGGAATGTTTCAGGTTTTCCATGCTAAGTTAGAGACAAATTGCACGAGCTGGAATATTTGAAAAAAATTGTAAAAAAGTTCAAAAGTAAATGGTAAAAGCTCATTCCAAACTCACCCTTTATTTGGTTCTGCAAAGAATTTCTGGATGTGAAGGTTCAAGCTTTATCTTGGTATATTTCTCATAGTAAAGGGTTTACAGTTGAGTCTAGGCCAGAGCAGTTGGAATTAATGCAAATCAAACTGTTACACTTATGCACGTAAGATATCTCGTGTTTTCTTGATTTCTATCTTTTCATTGTATGTCCTGTGGTTTTGGATGTGGTGTCTTTTCAGCAATTCTTCTATAAATCCCACATTGCCTGAGTTCCACCTTTATTTTTGGTGTCTGACCTGTGAAGAAAGATTGAATCTTGGGTTGCTTTGATGTCAGTGGCTTCATATTGCACCAGAGTATCGAAACAAAATAGGGCCTAGTGAAATGAGGTCATTTTTAATCTTTAAAAACATGAACAGACATGCATATCAGAAGTGACTGTGCACATATCATGCTTTTTGGATGCCTAAAAAAGATAGCGGTGGATCTCCATGGTCCCTTTGGTTGCCAGGGTGCGACAAATGAAACAAAAGAACAGGATTTTGAAAAGTGGGGAAAATTTTGTGCTCTATGTAGCAGTATTCATTTACTCTTGTTTTGACAGTACAAGGGCCACTGTTCAACTCTTTACAGATTTGACCAAGAGAACTCTTTACAAATGCATGTTGTTGAATTTACAGGTTTATTTGTTGTAAATGTTCATGCAGTGGAGTCCATGGATATCGTAAGAATAGTTAAGTTCTGTGTGTATTCTGGGTTGTCCTTCTAGTATACTTCTGTAGTTTGAACTTTGAGGCGCTCTTTATTGGTTATCTTCAGGATTGGAAACTCTGTTATTAGCTTTATGTTTTCTATAGAGATTTTCAAAGAGTATTCCTAAGGACACATTGAACAATATATTAGGCGCAGATAATTTATGATAAGTGTTTGATTGAAGGTTTCATGAAAGAATAAATGTTCATGCAGTGGAGTCCATGAATATCGTAAGAATAGTTAAGTTCTGTGTGTATTCTGGGTCGTCCTTCTCTTATACTTCTGTAGTTTGAACTTTGAGGCGCTCTTTATTGATTATCTTCAGGATTGGAAACTCTGTTATTAGCTTTATGTTTTGTATAGGGATTTTCAAAGAGTATTCCTACGGGCACATTGAACCATCTATTAGGCACAGATAATGTATGATAAGTGTTTGATTGAAGTTTTCATGAAAGGATAAAAGCATTGTTGTGATGTTTGGTGATTTGCAGATAAAAATATGGTAAATCAAACTCGATCCGGTTGCAAAATTAGGGATGAATGTACAGACAAGGCGCATAGCAGTGGTAAGGGATCGAGTACATCACCCTTTGCATCAGATTCATATAGACTGAGAAGTTCAACCAGAGAGTCATCATCCAAGAAACCAACAGTTCCAAGCGTTCCCACTATTCGAAAGTCAGAGCGAATTGAGAAGCAAACACCACCTACTTCAGTTTCTAAGAATCTCGAGAAGGTCAAGAGACAAAGGACGCCAAGTCCAGTGAGGAGGTCCGAGAGATGCAAGAAGCTGCGGCATTCCTCAAATTCTCTAATATCAAAGAAGTCTGCTAGAAGGTCCGAGTCATCTGATAGGCAAAACCTAATGGAAAAGAAAGAGAATAATGGAAAACAATTGGAGATGGAAGATAAGGAATCTAGAAAAAGCAGTGAAGAAGAACCAGCCTCTACCAAGACGAAGAGAGGGACAATGAGTGCTCGTGCTTATAGAGCACTGTTCAGGGGATCAGTAAACAAGGATAAAGCGGGTAAATGAATGCTTGATAAATGAAAAAGGCAGTTTAATAGATCGTTGTGCATTTTATGACATGGGTGTAGTGAAAATGTTAGAATACAATGGCCCTGTTATACCCTCTGTATGAAGGTTCCATATAGGTTCTTTGGCTGGGGTCGTTATGCATGCTCAAATAATTTATTAGAAGATTTTTTGGACAATCTGTTCGGAGAAGATCTTGATGTTGTTATACCATATTTCCTTCCATCATGTGCTAAATATTCATGGAATGTTGTGCATTGTTCAACTTCTTGTCATTCGTATTAAAAGTATTAAATTATAAAATTTCTTGGCATTGTTGTTGCAGGAATAATTGTTGGATCAATAACTGTCATTTGTTCATAAATCTGTAGGTTAGATGCCCTAAATAAAACATTGTCTCATATTTGTTCCTTTGTATATGTCAAGCTTTTAAATTGATGTGTATGATCATAACGGGCAAGTTTTCCGAGTTACTTCTCTCTTTTCCAGTGGGTCACGTTGCAGATAACAATCGGGGTGGAGGCATTTTTCTACTTTAAACTTTATATTATCTTTTCTTTGGTGGAATGCGCATTTCTCATCCTCAACCTTGTTTAACTGAACATGTTTTTCTTTTAAGAAGTAAGTTTAATTGTTTCGACATAGTTATCTGTGGAGTGCATGTGCATGTGCAACACCAGCAGTTTGTTTTATTTGTGCATATATGGAACTTGCTTGACAATTTATTCACTGTGATCATTGGGCTTGTAGATTGCCGTGAGGAGTTGATTTGTCCAAAAAAGTCCTTTCAGCAGGAATACAACAATACTGGGGCTGTTGGTCTAGAGGACGTTGATGCAGTCAATGATTGTAGTGATCGTAGTCAAGAGATCAAAGATGGCGTGGAATCCATGACACAAATAGTGGAAAAACAAATTGAGGAAAACACTTGCCTTAGGGAAAACAGCCATTCTACTCAACCAGGTAATGAGTCTAAAGATGCAAACATGGTTTTTCTTTAGATCATGATGTCTCTGTATTTTCAACTCATAAGTATTACTGGCAGGTGCAAATTATGACTCGGGAAGGGTAGAGAACCATTCCTCACTGGAGAAGCAGTCAGAATTAATGGATTTTAGCGGGAATGGAAGGTATTTAGATGGTCATGTTGGTTTAGAGAAGCAAGAGGACGTCCCCGATAAACAGAGCGACTCGGTTTGCTTGATTTCCAATGCCTCAGCCCTAGCTGGATGTCAAAATTTCACCTCTGCAGCGCACAATTTTGTTGGGATAGATGGTATAAATTCAAAGGGGAAAAGGTATTAAAGTCTGCTGTATTTTACATCTGGTTCCTTTCCTTGGAATGATAATATGATAAGCCTGCAGTGTATCTGGGTTCTCAGCAACAAATCATCTTTAACCCTGTAACATTTCTGTTCTTTGCACCAAGTGGGTGTATTGGTCTTTTGGCTGTTTTAACTATATATATCTTCTCTAGATTTCAGTGACTTTGGCATGATGTATGCTTGTCTTTGTTAATGTCATGTTAGGATAGTGGGGAGCCTGAAGCCACTGTTAACTTGGAACTTGATGGAAAGCAGAACTTGCATGTGTTGGTAAATATTGATGCAGAAAGTGGACAGAGTACATGCTTTATCTGCAAGCTTGGGGGAAAACTCTTGTGAGAAATCCTTTACACTTTGCTATATTTTTTTGCTCTTCCTACCTAGTGATATATGCCTATCTTGCTTTTGATAACATAATAACTTTTCGCTGTTATTAGCGCTTCTCATTGCTCTGCTCTATTGTCATGGGCTTGCTATGACTATTCTCTGTCATAATATTCACTTTATGAAGACAATTATTACCACGGCCCCACTTATGCCGGCTGACTTTAAGATCGCGGCCTTGTTTGCTTTTTTAAGAACAGAGTTTGAAGCTGATTGATTTCCTTAGATATGGTCAAGGGTTTTTTCACTTTGCATTGGTTTTGCTTTGTCATAGTTTCTGAGGAGTTTTTGTCTTGTAATTTTGTATAGCAATACATCTATCGCAATGCATTTTAGTACATCCTGAAGATACATTTGGATGAGATGATTAATTCCTTACTGCCGATTGACGTGAGCAAAAAA
Organism: Eucalyptus leucophloia subsp. euroa; assembly: GCA_017140325.1. Classification (NCBI taxonomy): domain Eukaryota; kingdom Viridiplantae; phylum Streptophyta; class Magnoliopsida; order Myrtales; family Myrtaceae; genus Eucalyptus; species Eucalyptus leucophloia. Next base: position 34,564,665 of record CM029469.1, on the reverse strand, counting down.
GCAGGCAGCTGAATTTGCCATTCTGTGGGCTGTGGTAGTAGAAACCAATGGTAGTTGCGAATCATTTTCCTGGGCTCTGATACATCTTTACAATGTCTGATGATATGATCAGCTCGTCTTCTTCAAAATCTACTCTCTGAGCTGTTTTGATAGTGTAATTCAAAATGCAATACAAAATGTTTCCTACATTGTGAAGGGCTTGTAGTTTGGCATGGTGATTTTAAATAGCAAATGCAATTTTCAGGTGCTGCAATGGAGCTGGATGCCAAAAAAACTACCATCTTTCCTGTTTGGATCCTCCTCTTAATGATGTTCCCCTAGGAGTTTGGCACTGTCTTGCATGTGTTAGGAAGATGATGAAGTATGGTGCCCATTCAGTCTCTGAAGGAGTAGAGTCTATTTGGGATTGCAGGGAAGTGGAAGTATTGGATCCCAAAGGTACGGGGAAAATATCATTAGACAATATTCATTGGCGTTGCTTAATTTATGTATCCATTTGCATCTCTGTTGATTATCCTGTTCCGGTGTCGTTTTGTGCCGTTTGAGTAATCTTAATGTTGTTTCAATCTCAGGGTGTCAAAAGCAGAAGCAATTTTTTGTTAAATACAAAGGACTAGCTCATTTTCACAATCGATGGTTACCGGAAGCTGAGGTGGCTGCTCAATGCCCATCTCTAGTTGCTGAGGTAAATGGTTCGATTATTTCTCCATTGATGATACTTGTTAAATTGCTGAAGTGGTTGTCCTAAATTTGAGAGAATTCAGTATTGTATTCTTCTACCCTTATTGGCTATACCGTATTTCCTTATTTCTTTAGGTGGTGCCGTGGAAGTCAGAGTGGATTTTACCAAGGCGTCTACTGCAGAAGCGATTAATAACTTCTCCTCAATTTCGTAGTGAACGTGATAGACAGGAGGAGGGTACTGGCGTGTCAATGTGCCATTACCAATGGCTTGTAAAATGGTATGGCCTTGATTATGAACATGCTTCATGGGAGCTAGAGAATGCTTCCCTGTTTCTCTCTTCAGAAGCTCAGAGCCTCATCGAACAGTATGAAAACCGAATTGAGAGAGCGACGGGAGCTTGTAATGTTGAAGTGACTATGGTAATTATATTATGTTTGACAAGTGGAATCAAACAAGCTTCTGAAATTTCAACGCATCCTCTTTCTTTTGGATGTTTGGTCTGAGATTATGGAAGCTGCATACATTTTGATATACGTCTTTCGTTAGTTTAGTAATGAGCTTCTATCATTGTTGCGCTCCAGCAGCGATAAATCCGTAAAGGAGAATTTCTTATGACAGAGTTATGTTCTGTTTATGGGGCTTTTGCCAGCACACATTGATTTATTTTTATAATATTAAAGAGGTGATGATAATCAATATTGAAAGAGAGTCTTTCCAAGCACACGTTGATATATAGTCAGTTCTTGAACGTCTTCAGTTTTGTTTTATTGAACTGTATAATATTTTGTGGCTATAATTACAAGTAATGCTCCAAGAATTTTACTTAAAAAGTTTTTAGTCAATTGTCCAAGCAAGATTTGGGTAGAGAAATGAAACTTAAGATGCCTAGTGCATGAAAAGAAAAGCAAGATGGAGAAAGTGCTTCTGCTTCCTGTGCTGTATATATTTTTACATTGGCTGATGCAATCAAATCCTCTTGTTTCATGGAATGCTGATTGTTTTGTGTACTTTTATTAGTTGGCTGTCGACTTATTACCTGCTTTTGGCAGCTTTCAGAAAAAAAAAAAAGATTGAGGAATGAAATATCAAAGCTTGCAGATCCTGTTGAAAGGCAGTTTGAATATTGGAAGGTGCACCCGAATGTGATTCTAGTGGATCACGAGGTGAGGATGTTTTGTTCTTGACCTCCTGGTGATCTCTGTGGTAGGCAGTAGAGCATAGTAAAACCTTCATAAAAATTCTAAGGAGTTGTCTAGAGTGTTATCCAATTTGGCACAGCCTGTAGGATAAGATGGTATTTGAAAGGTAGAATGTGCTGAAATAATCTTTCTACTTATTTTTTTAGTATTTGTCCCTCTCTCTCTTTTTTTCTTTTTTATTTCTTGTCTTCTTTTTTTTCTCCCCTTTCATCTTTCCTGCTGCTAGTGGGGAAAAGCTTACTTGATGTCCTCATTATTGTTTACTTTATTTCCTATGATGATTCACAGATTACTCATTGCAATTTAGATCTAAAATAAAAGCTATGCAAGACCCATGGATTATATCAATGAGTCTGAAATTCCTTGTGAGAAGAGAAAAGGCTATTATGTATGCATAGATCATTTAAAGAATGCTTTTGTTTATCGCATGCACTTGTGGACATGACTTGAATGTGTTGGACCTGGTGGTAGATCATAAACTAACATGTGGTCATAGCTGATAAGGCTACTTTTTGTTTTGCAGGAGCACATTTCAAAGGTCACATCATTTATTTTACTCGAATGTGATGGCTGTCTTCCATGTCTCGTCATCTCGCCTTCTACATTAGTTTATTCGTGGGATGCGGAGTTTTTCCGTCTGGCACCGACGGTTGATGTCGTTGTTTACAATGGAAGCAAAGATACTCGAAGACGTATCAGGAACCTGGAATTCTCTGAGGAAGGGGCTTCCATAGCATTTGAAGTGCTCATATCCCCTCCAGAGGCCATTGTTGAGGTGTTTATATTTTCCATTTTGTGCTTTGTCAACAAATTTGAAGTTGGCAATTATCTTCGAGGGCCAGGGCTATAGCAGTTATCTTTTCATCGAGACATCTCACCTCTGTTATTCTCCTGCATTTTATCTCTCATGTGTGTCATCTTTGATATCATTTTGACTGTGTTCCCAGTTTACCTTGCAAACTGAAATCCCCTGCTGCATAGAATTTTATTTACCTTTTGTTATGTCTGAGAACTGTCACCTTTTTCTCTGCAGGATATGAATATTATGAAAAGAATAGAATGGGAAGCAGTGGTTATTGATGAATGCCAACAACCTCGAAGTTTCGCCTTTCTTGAAGAATTTTTGCAGCTGAAGACCCAGAGGAGGCTTTTCCCCTTTAATGGGAATTTAGAGGTTTATATTTTTAAGTGCACACATATTACAACCCAGTACCATGTGCTGTCTTACTTACCAGTACCCATTTTTGTAGGAAAATATCTCCAAGTACCGTAATCTGCTCTCCATAGTTGAAAAATTTGGTGACGAAGAAAGTATGAATGCATCAGCAACCAATTCTCATGAGACTGTGCATAAGCCGAAGGAGCGGCCGGTGAGCTATACTGCATTTGAGGGCAAGATGGATTCATCTAGATTTGTGGAGTATTGGGTTCCAACACAAATATCGAACGTGCAGCTTGAACAGTACTGTGCTACTCTGCTTTCAAACTCTCTGTCACTCTGTTCATCATCAAAGGGTGACCCTGTTGGTGTGCTACGTGATATCCTTGTCGCTGCTCGGAAGGTTTGGCGGGTTACCTTTTTCCTCGATTGCATTATTGCATGATTTTTGGATGATTGATTATTGTATTTATTCCATCAAGGCGTAGTATGTGATGTTAATGTTCAAACTCCCAAAGTTCCCATTTTCTGCTATTCATTGTATATTGCCCTTTTGGCTAGTCAACCTTTTTTTTTTTAATAGTTTCAAAACACTTTCTAAAAAAAGAATGGGGAAAAATGATTTTTTTTTTTTTGTGGGTATTTCATGTGGCTGAAACCAATGTGTTGCAAAAAGCTGGGGCGTTTTGCATAACATGTTATGGTGTGTTATCCAGCCCATGGCTAAGTTGCAGCCCTGCCTGCACATGTCACAAATATACTTTGGTTTTTGCAATTGATGTGTCATTTATTTTGCGTGAGAATGTCTGCCTTACTTCATCTCTCTATGAAGATCTTGTCAATTTTAGTTCTATCTCACAGATTGCTGACGTCTTACCCTTTTTTTGGGGATTTGAAGAACCAGTGTCTTATATGTTATTTATGTTATCGTAGAGTTTATGGTTATATCCAATCACTTATTTTTTTCTTTTGGACTGTGGTTAGTATTTTTCTAATGAATGAGAACTCTGAGGCCCTGATTTCTTATTGCAACCTCAAAGAGTCTTTTGGTTGTTTTCCCTTGTTTTACTCAATTTCTTTATGCATTAGACCTTTTTAATCCTGTTAAAGTGGGGCTGACATGTTGGAAGGACAAATCTGATGATTTTGCCTCTTTGACTTGATGTCAACAACTACTTATCGTGTCTTCAATAAGTGGCTGTGTGTTTTAATTATGCCATTGTACTCTGTATGCTTTTAAATCAGTGAGGCAAAAATGACAAAGGTCTACTCTTTGAACTTGGGAGATTTGTTAAGCAAGTATGTTGACTCCAGTGTTTTAAGGCAGTTTGCCTTGAACAGCAAGATTACTGCTGTATGCTGTGGTGTATCTAGATCTTCAGTTCAAAATTTGGATCTTTCTATTCATTCTTCACTTTGCTGTTTCCCAGTGGCCAGTGGACCATGTATCTATCCATCCAATCAATCAGCAAATGCAAATTGTTACAAACTTCCTTACTTTCCTCTAAAGAACGTTTTGTATAAATGGCTTGTTGTGATTATTTGGGTGGATGTACAGGTGTAAGTTTCTTACACTAATTAACATGAATTGACACTTTCATGGAAGCAAATTTTGATAAATTTGAAGACAATCGAATTTAAAGTTAACCATGTCCAATGAAAACATAATGAATTGATAATTCAAATTTGACATGTGAACACAAATTAATAGCCGAGCCGCAGGATTCTTCAGGAGCTCTTGAGAATCTCATTTTTGACTTTTGATGGCAAAATTGTTAAATGATATAAAGTTTTTGGGTGTCTGAAAACTTTCTCAAGATTTCTAACTCCATTAAACATCATATGGTGGAGCTCTCACGTTTTGAAAGTTTTGCATGGATTTCATTTCTCAGAAGTTTTGATGTGAAGACAAGAAGGCTATTCTTTGAGATTTCAATTCTCCTAAGGTTTTTAATTTTGTTATTATGGTGCATCTTTTGACAGTGTTGTGATCATCCATACAATGTTGATCCATCTCTTCAAGGCTCAATGACGAAAGATCTGCAACCGATTGAGTACTTGGATGTTGGAATAAGAGCTAGTGGGAAACTTCAGCTTCTTGATAGATTGCTTTTGGAGATAAAGAAGCAGCACTTGAAAGTTCTGATATTGTTTCAGGTGAGGATGTTGAACTTCTCTGATACCTGACAAAATCTTTAAATTCTGTTAACCCCACCAACCCAACACCATAAAGTAGAATAAATGAAATTAAATCCTGCTCTTGCCGCTGCTTGAGTGGAGGTTTTCCAGTTAAAGGAGTTCCCAGGAAGTTGGGCTCTTTAGACCTCATGATGTCGTACTTTTTAGCGGCAGGATATCAGCGTTCATGGTACTAGTAGGAAAAATATCAGCAAACTGTGCTGCTGCTAACTTTAAGAAGAATAGAAAAGGATTGAAAAGTCAATAAGCCTTGTTCATTTCTGTGAATCTTGGTACTTGAAGATCGTGTGACTTAATATCAATCAAATGCGATGTTAGGTGCAGGGGACAATCTAATCACAGAACTTGATGTGGAAGAGGCACATACTTTTGGGAAGAGATTTATGGTTTCTATACTTTTCTTTTGGTGTTTGGAAGTCAATTTGTTCCAGTTAAGCTGAAATGGGGAGGGACCCAGTGATAATTAACTTTTCATTGCTTTATAGTGCAGTGAACAGGGACCTTAGGGGCTGTTAGAACCTATTTTACTGACAAAAGCATTTATCTCGATGTGTTTTGGGGTCGATGAGTCATAATTCGGTTTCATCCCTGGATGGATTATGATGACTGGTCATTGGTAGGCTGGTGTACTTGCAGGTCTGTAATCAACATATAGGATTGTCTTTAAATGTCATCAGGAAGAGTATATACTTTACCTTGTGCGGTTTTTACTTATCCTTATCTCATGGAAAAAGGAGAATTTCTCGTAAATAGTATTGTTATTGTACTCTGATAACGAGATCCTGGAATAGAGGCCAAGTATTGTAAATCCTATTCGATCAGTTATTCTCATCAAAAGCAAGAATAATAGGATATTTAATGAGATTCCCCATAAAAGTTGCAAAAACTTTAAAATTTTCCCCAAGAGCTTTAACCCTGTCCTTTTTTTTTTTGGTAACCTAACCCTGTCCTTCTTTGATCCTATCTTTGCTGCTTATTTTATTGAAAAACTGATAATGACCATTCGGTGTTTGTGGTGACCATTTTCTCATTTTCTTGGTTGGCAGTCCATTGGTTGTTCAGGAAGAGATTTGACTGGAGATATTTTGGATGACTTTTTACGTCAGAGGTTTGGTGCAGATTCATATGAACGTGTTGATGGTGGCATTCTCCCTTCTAAGAAACAGGCTGCTTTGAATAAGTTTAATGACAAGGAGCTGGGAAGATTTGTGTTTTTGTTGGAGAATCGGGCCTGTAATTTTAGCATCAAATTGTCATCAGTTGATATGGTGATTATATTTGATAGTGACTGGAATCCTGCTAGTGACTTAAAAAATTTGCAGAAATTAACAATTGAATCTCAAGTCCAAATAAAAGTACTCCGCTTGTATTTGTCCTGTACGGTGGAAGAAAAGGCATTGTTATGTGCAAAGCAAGGCATGCACCTAGAACTGCAAAATATAAGTCCAAGCACTAGCCACATGTTACTCATGTGGGGGGCGTCATATCTAATGTGTAGATTGGACGAGTTCCATGGCAGCTCTAGTGTGTCTTCCATGGAATTGTCTGATCAATTGCTTTCAAACTCTGTGGTTGAGGAGTTTCTGGCTCTGCTTTCCCAGAATGAAAACAGTGTTAAGAGCAGATCTGTCATTGTCAAAGCACGGCAAACTTCAGGAACTTACTGCACAGATTTTCCTTTGGTTGGTGAGTTGAAGATTCAGTCCATTGCTGAAGACTTACCACATATTTTCTGGACAAAGTTATTGGAAGGAAAGCATCCTTGCTGGAAATACCTGTCTGGTTCAACCCCAAGGAACAGAAAAAGGGTTCAATCAAATGTCAATATACTAGAAGAAGTTGAGTCTGACAGTAACCAGCTGGACAAGAAACGCAAGAAGCTGACAAATAATAGCATATCTCTGTCCTCTAGGAAGCAGCGAATAGATGGGGAGAAAAAGGTCGCTGCTAACAAGGAAGGTAACTGATTGCAAAGAATAGTTACATTTTGTGGCACCAGCACTGGATTCTCTTCTCTTTACTGTTTCATGGATTGTTGGACAAAATTAGATATCCTAGGGTCTTTATGTTTCCAAACATCATTTTTCAGGGACTTCCAGGCCATTTATTAAATCTCTTGGAGGAGAAGATTTGGCAGCTATACCTGAAGGTAAAATGGTTGACTCTGATGAGGGAAGAAAGTTGCGTGATGCACAGAGGAGCCTCCATCTTTTGCTGAAACCAGAAATCTCGAGACTTAGTGACTTGCTGAATGTATCGGTATGGTTTTTCTCTCTCTGGAAAAAGAATTCTGTTACCGATGGGGAGCATGTTGAGTGAGCCTTTGTTGCTAGATTCTATTGTTATTGTGTCTTAAGTTTCAGATTATTTGTTGAACAATACTTTTTTTTTTTTTTTTAAATTTTATTTTATAAAGACTGGGTTACATAGGTGTGCCCGCTGCTGAGGACAATTGGTTGTTTGGATGGTCTAAAAATGATTTTTTCTCGAAGTATAATCCTGCGAAGGTGAAGACACTGTTTCAAGCATTTGATAAAATACTCTCAATAATGTCAACATTTGCGCCCTCTGTGTGCGGTCTTCGCAAATGTCGCCTCCTTCAGTAAATAGTTATTTTCATTGGCGGTTCCTTCGATCCTCATGTTGAATGTGGATGGATGGGTGCTGTTTGTCATTGGTGCTAAATAAATTGTGGCTAGCATCATCTGGATCCATAGTATACTGGCGTAGTGCCATACCGTGTCTATTTTGGATCCTGAGTTTCATGCTCAGAAATCATGGGTGTTATAATAGTACCAAGCTGCTTCCAAATATCCGAATATCAGTAGCATGAGTGTTATCTTTTTGACCATTACCAACACTGTGCTAACTTCTAATACTTATTTATATACAGGACAATATTAAGCGTATCATTGATATCTTCCTTGATTATGTAATCAATAATCATCATGTCAGCCGGGAACCAGCGAGTATTCTACAAGCTTTCCAGTTGGCTCTGGTTAGAATATTATTATTATTTTCAAGTTCTTTTGTTTCACTAGCCATCAATTATAAAATCAGTGTGTTTGGTTTAAAACATTTACGGGAATTTAAGATTAAGATGCTTTTGGTTTTATTTACTCTTTGTTTTTTGTGATGTCCTCTATGATCATTGAAACAAAGCCATGTTCTCTTGAAAGTTCTTCCAACTAGGTGTCCTGTCAGTGGTTTCATAGTCATTTCTGACTGACATGTGGCTCTAAATAAATTCCCTTCGTATCATATTGAAAAAGAGCCAGGTCTTCCTCCAACCAAAGTTGGAAGAAAGTTCGCCAGCCAGGCTTCAGATTAGTTAGTTAAAGTCACACATTAGTAACAGTCAAGTAGGTAACCACCACTGGGAGGCCTGGATGGAGGAACTCTCTCTCTAATCCTGGAGAAAATAGTGGCCCATCGCTGTATGCTTCATTCTTATCTGATTGCCATTTCTAGCTGATTCCATGGTTTTTCAATGGATTTTATGGGCTTTTTAACCAAGTTATTATTTGAAAGTTGGATTATTACTTTTTCTGGCCAACAATTCACTCCTTATTCTGCGTGAGATCTTTTCTGTGGCTTATATACTACTTTGATATCTGTATCATTCGAATCTTATATCTTGTCTTGAAGGCCATTGCCGTTTTGTTCCTTTTGAGGATGTCTTTATCTTGGATTACACGCAAGACCTTTTGACATTTTGCTTGTGATATCGGTACAACATTAAGAAATTCCTTCATTTGCATATCAGATGATTTCTTGGTCTTCTAATGTTGAAGAATAGTTAAGTTGAACTCTAAATCCTCAACTTTAGGCTTTATTAAGATTTTCACTATCTATACACTGTCGCATTCCGAAATAAATGGATAAAAAAAATCCATTATTAATATCAGCAACTTGAGTGCTATTGTGCAAACATACTCCTTTTAACAAGTCTACTCACAAACTTGTTAAAATCCAGTGTTGGACTGCAGTTTCTTTATCAAAGGAAAAAATAGATCACACGGAATCTCTTGAGCTTGCGAAAAAGCATTTGAACTACCAGTGCAAGAAAGAAGAGGCAGATCATGTGTATTTGATGTTGCGACGTCTAAAGAAAATGTTTCTCCACCTTAGAAAGAATTCACTGGTTGATTCCTCAAAATGTGGAGAACTGAAAGACAAAGCGCTTGAGATGGAGCAATCTGGTGTGAAGTCGCCCCTGCCAGCTATGCCTTGCCTCCAAACCATTAAAGTAGAGATTGACGATTGTACCTTTCAAGGATCCTCCAGTAATGAGGTCATTTCTAGTCCTAACTTGATGGATGAGTTTGGATTGACATTGGGAGATATTTCTGAAAGTGGCAGAGAAATTCGGAACCAGAAACAGATAGTGCTGGAGCTAGAAAGGAGGAAGAATAAAATATGCAGGGAATATGAGGCGCAGAAGGTGTTGCTGGAGAATACTCGTCAAATGGAGGCTGCGATTGTCCGTTTGCATTATGGTGGTTCGACAAAATTAGACAGGCTGGAGAGATTGGACAGGGAGTACTCTACACAAATTGAAGAATGCTCACGTGAGATGGCCGTACGCCTTGAAGAAATTGAGGCTGAATATCTAGCCTCAGCAAATGGAGTTCAGCAGGATCCTTCTCTAGTAGAGGGAGACAGGCGCTCAATGCAAGTGCAATTGCCAAATAAGCTGCCTGAAGCCAGGCATGGCCAGGAAAGTTCCAATTGTCATGATCAACTTATTAACGTGGACCCTTTACCGAGGCCCTCATCTGATCAAAGTGCTGATGCAATTGTCTGTGCTGTAAAGGACTGCCTTCCAGTTAGGATTGGCTGTGACAATGATGAGATGAGTACCGTGGCTTCAGGAACAGTTTTTACAGAGGAAGGGCCATGTGCTAATGGAATACCAACAGACAACCAAGGGAATGCTGTTTCTCTAAATCCCTGTTCTCAGGAGAATCTTCCTGGTAACTCACAAGGTGATTTTATCAGTAGCCGTGCTCCAGACAACGTTAGCACTATGAATGCTTACACGTTGGTGGATCAGACTCCTGATGATTCAAGAAAGGAAGCAATTGATGAGCCGGGTCCAGTGGAGGCGCAAGAGAGTGTTCATTTAACAAATGTACTGGAGAGATCGAGTACTCTGGATCCACAAGTATCAGAAATGGAACCACCTAATGGATCTGAATCTGGAGTGGTTGATAATGTCCATCGCAGTGATGGACCTCAGAAAGCTGCCTTGGTTGATCGATCAATATCAAGGATGCCTGATGACAGAGACAAAGTCGGGGCCACTGGTCATGCTCTGGAGAATATCAGCTCTCCAAATGCTGGCTCCTTGGATGATCAGATTCTTGATGGTTCGAGAAAGGAAGCACTTGATGAACCAGTTGCGCTGGAGGTGCAAGAGAATATTTGTATATCAGGTGAACTGGAAGATATGATCTCTCCATCAGAAAATGAAATATGCAATGGATCTGAATCTGAAGTACTTGAGAATGTCCATCCCAGTGATGGAACTTGTGAAGTTACTTTGGTCGATCAATCAAAGTCAAGTACAGTGCCGCCAGCAAATGCCTTTGCCAAGGGAGCTTCTGTGTCATCTCATTGTGTATGTTTATCCATGCTCTCAACAGTGTTAATATTGTCCTCGTTAGAATTTACTCAATTCTTGAAATCAATCCTTGAAAACATAAGTGGACATGCCCCATAAAGAGTAGAGTTGCTTTGGCATAGGACAAATATTGTCTCCTAAATACTGGAGTGTACACTGAAATATGGTAAATGACTTGAATTTTCATTGAACAAATAGTGTCATAAACGCTGGAGGGTACATGGAAATTTGGTAAATGACATGATTTTTCTTTCGGTTTGACTATTACAGACCCTACCTGACCCGGAGTTGAGAGATGATTGTAATGCCACATCCACCAGCAGGCAAGAGAGAAATAGACCCAATGAAGAGCAACATAATGATGAGGTTGCTTCTACATCATCTCATCATTTTTGTTATCTATGTTCTTGACAAAGTTGATATCCATCCTTGTTTCCTTTGTATAGCTGTTTCTGACATGAATAAATTCAGAATCATTATTGGACATCTCTTGTTTGCATTTTTAGTGTTCATAAAGATTAAACTAGCTTTTTCGTAGAACAGTCTTATCTCAGGAATGCCAGAGTATACTTCAAGATTTAGTGACATGATTTTTCTATATGATTATTACAGGCCCTACCTGATGAGGAGTCAAGAGATTATTGTAATGTCACATCCACCGCCATGCAAGAAGAAAATGCACCGGTAAACAGCAGTGTGATGCTGAGGTTGGTTCTGTGACATCTCATCGTGTATATTAATCTATGGTCTTCACAATGTCGATATCCATCCTTTGTTCCTTGGCTTAATCAGTTCTTGATATGAATGCATGTAAACCATGATTTGGACATTGCATCACTAGCATGCATAAAGAGTGGAGTTCTCTTTTTTCAGCTGAGAAAAGATATATTCTCGTAAGTCATAATGGCTTCAGTGTATAAATGACTTTTATATGTTTATTATAGAGCGTGCCTGACCAGGATTTGGGAGATGATTCCACACCAGCCATAATGCAAGAGGGAAATGCACCTGATAAAGAGCAGCAAAATGCTGAGGACGATTCCGTGCCATCTTATCTTGTATGTTTTCTATGCTCTTGACGATGTTTATTATGCCCTACTTTTTCTTTGAATGCTCAATTGTTGACATGAATGCCTGGAATGTGGAAACCATGATTGGGTGTATGCCTTCTCTGGTGTATTTGCATTATAAAGAGCAGAGTAAATTTTCGCAAAACAACATTTTCCCATAAAGGTTTGAGGGTATGTTAAAATTTAACATATGCTGTGATTTTCTGTATGACAGACCTTACCTGGCGAGGAGTTGAGAGATTATAGCAATGCCGCATCCAGCGGCATCGAAGAGAGAAATGCAACTGATGAAGAGCAGCATAATGCTGAGGTTGCTTCTTATCTAGCCTTGTCATGTATTTTTATTAATGCTCTTGGTGATGTCGTTGTCCATTCTTTTTCCCTTTCAATACTCGATTCTCAATATGAATGCCTGAACACCAGGATATGGACAGATGCCTTTTCTGCATCATTAGCATCCATAAAGAGCAGAGAAAGTTCATTGTACAATTTTTTTCTCGTAGAGGCTTCAGGGTATAAATGACAATTTTTCTGTATATCTATCACAGACATTACCTGAAGAGGAGTTGAGAGTTAATTGTAACACAGCATCCGCTGGCATGCAAGAGAGAAATGAACCGGATGAAGAGCACCATAATGCTGAGGGTGCTACCATATCATCTTATCATGTATGTCTTTCTATGGTCTCCACAATGTTGTTAGCCACCCTCCTTTACCTTCAAATAGTTAAGTCTTCACATGAATGCATGGCAAACGTGTGGATCTATGCCCTCTCTGTTTTATTAACGTTTTTAATGAGTAGAGTAGTTTGTCGTAGAGCCAATAATTTCTCGTAAAGGCTGGAGGGTATGCTGTTTTTTTAAAAATGTCGTGATTCTTCTTTTTGTTAATTACAGACCTTACCTGATCAGGAGTTGGGAGATGATTTTAGTGCCCCGTCCACCAGCATGCCAGAGAGAAATGCACCTGACGAAGAGCAGCATAATACTTCTCATCAAACTGAGCTTCTTTCATCTGGTACTTGTAATGCTACATCATTTTTCTCTGGAGCAGCAGATATGGAGCCTCCAGTGCTTCCGCAGCCGCAAGATCAGCCTCTTAATAACAGTTCACATGATTTAGCTCTGGTCAGAGGAACTGCAACTCCACTCCAGGGGGTGGGAGAGACTTCTAATCTAACTGTTCACTTTCAGTCAACACAAGTTGATGAAAACCCTGCTGTGCCTCTTAATCAAGCAATGTCGGAATCTGCAGTCAGCATTCCCCGTGGTAGGATGGTGGCACAGATCTCGGGCAATTCCACTGCATCTGTCCCTATGGAAAGTAACACTCAGCCATCACAGAGTCCTTTTCCAATGGCACAACCCAGAACGCCTCTGAAATTGCACCTGGATCCCCTTCAGAACGAGCTGGACAGAATACAAAGGGAAATTGAGCAGATGGACAAAGCACATGAAGATGCGGTGAGTTACTTCTTGACATTATGTTTAGCTCATGTGAGGTTCCACTAGTTCTTTATGGAATTTAACATTTAATACCCTAATCATTGTAAATTCATATTGCTTTGAGCAGAGAATGCGACTGGTATCTGATTGTGGCAAGGAGATAGATGAAATCGTCGCCCAAATTCGCAGGAAGTATGATTTGAAACTTAGGGAGAGTGAGGCAGAATATCTTCCTAAGAAAAAGGAACTCGACATGAATCACCGCAAAGTTCTGATGAATAGGATGCTAGCTGAGGCGTTCAAATCCAAGTATTCCGATATCAGGGCATCTGGCGCAAATGGAATGCAACAAGGTGCGTAGTCTTGGATATGTGTGCATACTTTGTCTTTTCATTTGCTAGTCATCATACTATTTAAGAGAACTATTAGGTAAATATGTGCCTTGCACTTGATAGATTTTTTGTATGTAAATGTACCTTTCATATTCACGAGCATGTCAGAAGTACCCCATTCTTGCTTGTCCATTTCTTAGCGCGTGCATACACGCGTAAAGTCATCTGATCTCTGGAAGAATTTGAATTGAATGTATATGTTGCTCGCATCCAATTGTATAAAAGGGATAAGATCCTACTTTCATTGGTGAAATCGAGGTTTTGTTTGCATTATTAAATCCTTGGCTACTGAAGAAACACCTATCTCATGTTATGACCTTGGGAGCAAGTAATATGTTATTTACTGGCAATTACCATTAGACAATGCTTAATAAACAGAAGGATTGTTAACGAGTGTATCTGTGAACTTATTAATGACCAATAGAGAAATTTCGATGTTTCCAATGCTCAATTATTCTCGTGTTATATGTGATCAATGCGTTGGTATGTGAACTTATTAATGACCAATAGAGAAATTTCGATGTTTCCAATGCTCAATTATTCTCGTGTTATATGTGATCAATGCGTTGGTATGTGAACAATTCTATATTTAGATAATAACAAAGAAAAGGCTTCACTTCTGTGACCATGTCAGTTAAGTGTGGTTGTGCCATAATACTTGATTTATATTTGATGAATGAGCTGACCAGAATTTCATGTAATACTGTCTTGATGAAACTAATGTTCATATAAGCAAGGCAAGACCTGCATGTGCTTCATAGTTTGCACTTGGAAAATGAATCACCTGATTATGAAGCAATCGATTTGTAATTTTGTAACACAATTCAATTTCAATCTTCAAATAAATTGACGCAAGTAGAAAAGAGCTGAGTATATGAAATTCCAGTTGATGAGAGTAATAGTTGGCTACTTCATTGAGACTACATGTCTAACATTGAAGTGCTATTGGTACCAGAAGCATGGTTATAATTATTTGGTCCAACTTCAATCTCATTCCAGCTTTTGATGGTTAGTGCTCACCATGACAACTGTATCATTTTGAACCCCGAGAGTCGTAAATTTGACCATTGGAGATCGAATGATTGTTACTTTGGTTGTTGAATGACATCAGATTCCTATGCGTTGCACCAGGCAAGATCAGCAAAGCAAATATCTATCTCTGTAGTCCCCGACTGTCGAATTACATCATAGTAGTACGACCTACTTTATCTTCTGTTGGTCGAAGTGATTGGCTTTTTTTATGTGAAGGTGCACAAAAAAGTGAAAACATCTATAAAAGAGTGCATGTTGTGATTACAATTGGCTGGCCAGAGGGAGGACGTGATGAATTAACTATGGCTAAATGAGAAGTACAGTGTATATTTGTCTCACTATTTAGATAAATTGCACGTGAAATTAAAATACGAACTGAAAGCTCTTTGAAATCTGGTCATAACACAGTCTGATGGAGTTTATGGGTAGGCATCCATGGATTGGTTTTTAACTCAGATTAAAAACAATCTGGTTTCATTATGTTCATTCCCTTTCTTCCTTGCATTTAGAAACTAGTAGTTTAACAAAATATTGAAAGAAATGGGTGACCTATGGCAATGGGTTGGTTTCTTCAGGCCAAAATACTTTCAGGTCAGAGATCCAGTATAATGTGGTTTGATTTTGTTCTGTCTCTTTCTACATTGCATTGAGGAACAAGTATTTCGATATTTCATCCATTGGAAATGCTTTTTAATTTGTGAAATGAGAATTTCGTGAATTATTGGCTGCACCTTTTAGGAAATTGACAATAATTGTTGGTTTGGTAGAGATTCATCCATTGGAAATGCTTCAATGAGTTAAATTTAGCTTGCTAGAGATTCCAACTTCGTTCACGGCATAGAAGTTCACATCTGCCATACCCGAAATTCTTCTTGTTAATAGTCAAAAGATCAATATCTTTTGATGCATGCGAATTGCTAGATTTTTTGTTTTCCTGGAAGCATCTATAAAGTTTTTTTTCCCTTTTGTTTCGATGTTAGTGTGAGCGGCATCTCATCATCCCATGAATGATACTTTGATGTCAAGAATTTCTACTTCTGATGCTTATGTTTTTTCCTTCAATTCTCAGGGACTTTCTTTCTAAATCATTTGAACTGATATTTTCTTATTCATTATGCCGTTTCATGTTCCATATCTGGAAATTAGCGGCCTAATGATATTTAAAACAGTAAAATACTACCTGGAACTCATTCTGCAATCATGCCTTCATAGATTGTTGTCCATACCAAGACTCAATGCCATTTGGGACCTAAATGTGTATTCCATCAACATCATTCCTGTATATTTTTGTGCACCAGATGCAGCTGTCTCTGTTGTAGCTGAGTCACTGGTTACTGGTTTGTTTTGCAAAAACAGCCTCTTTGAAAAATTAGGGGTAAGGGTGCATGCATCAAATGGTTCCCAACCCAAACTGTGTGGGCAGCCTTGTGCACTGGGAACCCAGTTTCTGTGCGGTTTTCTTTGTAAAACTGCAAAGTAAAATAGTCATCATCATGCATACTACCGTTATGTTAGCAATTTGCATTTTGAACATGTTAACAGGCCCGGGTTTGCATTCGCTTTTGATGCCAAATTGCTCATGGCAACCATTTTCATGCAGATGTAGCTTCCGGTTCCACGCAGCCATTGCTACAGTTATCATCGCAGCATAATGCACATCAACCTTTGCCGGTTCGTGGCCCTTCTGCTGGCCTTCAGTCGAACGGGGTTGGCACTGCCACCACTCCATTCACAAGCTCACAGAGTTTTCCTACCAATTTGGCGAGCTTGCAGAATGTTGGCCCTTCTGTAGTTTCCATCCTGGATACCATGGCTGCGCCCCAGATCAGCCTCAGCATGCCGCCATCATCAGCAAACATCCAAGCTCCCAGTGATCTTCGTTCTCCTGCTCCACATCTCCAAACTTTCAGACCTTCTGTTGCATCCTCAGGCACCCGTTTGCAGGGCTTGCCAAATTGGCAGCCACCTAGCAACCCACCTCCAACTTCTGCCCCTCTCCAGCAGTTTCCAGCGGCAGCAGCACCAGCTGGGGGCCCAGCAGGTCCAAGTGGTTGGCATCATGGCAGGGGATCTGCAGAAGGGTTTCCACCTAATGAATGGGGGAGTGTTCTTATGGATGTCCCCTGCGTTCGTCCTTCAATCGTTATTCCTCCTCCACAAAGGGATAATTTAACCTCCTCTAATGCTACTGATGACGTTGTATGCTTGTCCGATGACGACTGACCGCACACTTGAAGGTATTGATGTCATATCTGTTGGCCGCAGGTCTAACATGTAGGCATCCCGTGGATCCTCGGCATTTTTGGTTGTAAGAAGGCATTGTACATAAGCCAATAGAGGCAGTATCGGGAATTGTCTATTTTGGTGGAAGCGGACCATTTTCGTGTACTTAGTGTATATGCTTGGTAATTAAGTTTTATGTCTGCAGCATCTTTCCTGTGATCCAACCCTAAGCTGAAGTAGGTAGAAGCTTTTGGTAACACCGGGTGCAAAAGCCCGGAAGAATGTGCTGCCTGAGATGGGGAGTTAAGCCGAAGAGGGGGTGTGTCTCTAGGAGTATTTGACGTGGGTCTTGCTTGTTTATGCTTCCTGTAGCTCGTGCTTAGTTGTGACATTGGGCCTATTGATGAATCTAGAGTTTCACTCCATCCTGAACGTCCAAGCTTTCGATTGTTGATACCAGACACACCAACACACGAAAAGCCTTAAATTAAGAAGGGGACAATTTCGGGAAAGTTCATGATGTGCCGTCCCTTCTCACTTGACATTCTTCATTGCATCAAAGAGTCTCGCTTATCCCCCTACATCTTCAGAGAGCCTCGCTGCTTCGCCTCGAGTTTTTGGGTGTTTTGGCGTGGTTATCGGCTTTCGCCTTGGCTTTTTTGATCTACGCCACATGTAGATACGTCAAAATCGGTTTTAAGTGATGACTCTACGATCAAGCAGAGATACCCTTCGCCTACTCTGCCTTTTACCTTCTTTTGCCCCTTACTATGCATTTTTTTCTGCTTATTTTCTCTGTTGTCATTTAAAATTATGATTATATAGGCGTCGGCGATTCTTGACTCCCGGACATGGCACAACGTGGCACGTTTCGATGCCCTCCCGGGGGCACAACTCGGTTTCTGTGTAGGGTTTAATGTGAACATGTTTCTTTCGCATTTAATTTTACTTTTTCATGTGTCATAATTCTAACATAATGTAAGTAACATAGTTATTCCTGACACAAAATGGACAATCTCTGTTCCATAATATATGTACTTATGTCAAATTATGTCCGCTGATCTTAGGTTAATCTGGTAGTTTTCATCTGGTATGTTTTGAGCGATCTATATATTTTCCACGTGCTTATCAAGGTGAGTCCACAATGATCTTTCTCATGAAAAGGAGATTATTGGCTATTTTGATGTGTAAGTTTTTTATTTAAAAATGCGGTGTGGCGTATTTCTCTTTGAAAGCATAACACGCTAGAAAATTTTCACTGAAAAGATTATAAAAAAAAAAAAAAAAAAGAGTAGGACAGTATTTTCAAATAATTAATACGTTATTGCAAGGTTAAAATATTTTCGAACAAAACGTGAATTCTTCGCTTGTATCTTTTTTTCTCATCTCTATATGTTTATCTCAGGAGATCATTTATAATATAACTTCTTAATTATAGAGAAATTTGATTAGAACAATTGTATATACTATTTTTCGTGTTGCATTGGAGGCACGGGTTTGGTGCTCGTACTCTATGAAATTGTTTTTATTTAACATCGGGTGGTCCAGAGTAATTTTAACGGTGCTTTTCGAAAGTTAGAACCACTGGTCTATTTAGAAACCGAGAGGCTTAAAGTCAAACAAAAATACAAACTAACATGAGTTGTGAAAGGGAGTTTAATTTGAGCTACAAACTAACATGAGGTGTGAAAGGGAGTTTGATTTGAGCTGGTTGAACTTATTAGTTAACTTGGTCTTTTTTTTTTATTTTTTTATGACTCAGAAATCGCTATACAGCCGGTGGCTAGTGATATAAACCCGGACGATGCTAGCGCGGGGACCCACCTCTCACGACACTACACTTAAGTCGCAAATGCGACCGCGGTGACTTGAACCTCCTCCTGACCGGAAGAGGGGGAACCCCAAATCAACGCATCCACATCGGGGTAGGTAGTTAACTTGGTTTTGATAAATAGAATATCGCAAACTAAGCTCTTTTAGGTATAAAGGAGGCTTGAGGTCTGCCCCTAAACCTACTTATACAAAATTAACTGCATGACATCAATTCGTATTATAAAGAGAAATTTGTGCTTTTTACTCAACTTCGCATCTTTCAAAAGAATCGGATCTTTAAAAGGGGGCTCGGCTAACCTAACGGTGCCGTGATTTTCTTTTTCTAACCGTCTAATACCAGCCACAAGTTTTAACGGAGGAAACCAGGACAATGCTTTGACCGGTTTCATTTGTTTGTTTTTATTTTATTTTTTACTTTCCATTGTTTCCTTTTTCTCTTGGTTTAATTTAGGATTTGAGGATTTATAAAGGCCCAAAAAGTACCAATCTTCTAAGGAAAAATCTACATATCCCAAAAAATTAAAAATCCTTGAACATGAAAAAAAGAAAAAAGAATTTATAAACCACAAAATAAATAATTACAAGTAAAAAATATTATCACTAAGTAAAAAGAAATTATTAATATCATCAGAAAAATATATCACAATTCAAAGATGAACAAACACTTGAAATGCTGGCTTTGCAACTTATGAAAGAATCATTGTGCATTATGACTTTTCGTTTTTTTCACTCAAATCATATTGCTTTAGAATGACTCTCAAAATTGTCTAAAGAATTAGTGAAGTTGCTTTCATCACTAGTAAATTAGTATTGCATGGTGTCATGATTCTTTCATCTCTAGCATCTTCAATTGAATTGTTCATGTTGTCTTTATTATTAACATCATTTTCATTAATGAAATTGCTTTCAATATGAACTCCATCCATCCGGACAAACTAAGAAAAAAAATTATCATATATTTAATGTGTATATATATTGACAAATACCAATTTAATTAGGCGTCAATGAGTACCTTTTACTTTCTTGCAATTAAAGATGAAAAGACTAATAAACCTTTCTCACGATTATGTGTTAATTGATTACAAAAACTTAAAATAATCAAAAGTTTAGAGTATACTAGGTATTCACTTTCTATTTTTTTGAGTTCTTGATTTTTTTATTTAGGAACAATATCCATCAAATGTCTTCTTTGGCTAAAGAATAATATCTATTATTTTAAGAATTACGATTGGATTCTTCATATATTACAAATTATTCAAATATTATCATTTGAAAAATAAATAAATAAATCTCATCTTGTTCCTTTTTAAAACAGTGAAAATCCCAACAAATTAGTTGATAAAGAATCATGAAACCAGCAAAGCTTGTATCCCTGTTCCCAACTTCAAAACCGGTGGCTGACATTCCACTATCTATAATGTAATAATCATTTTCCCGAAAGAATTTATCACTTAGTGAAATTCGAAGAAATTCCTCACAATGAAACTTTCCAATTGTGATTTGTCCAAAAAAAAAAAACCCGTTAAACAATTCAACGGGTTTCTTTGAGAAAATTTGCGGTATAAAACTCACCGTTTGTTATTGAAAACTAACGGAACTGTTAGCTTATCATTTTCCTTTAATAACCCATCGAAAGATTGTTCAACTATCGAAGTTTTGACAGGTTAGGCCATCGTAAACATATTAGTTGAAAAGACAAATTCAAATTTTATAAATTTATAACTTTCATAATAATTACAGATCAGGGGTCTCGCCAGGAGCTAGTATTGCACAGGCCTGTAATTGGCTTGAGCTTTGCAACGTCCGATGCTCAGATTGTGTGATCTGACAGGGATCTAACTAAGATCTGGCTGCACGTATTTCCAGTTCAATTAAATAAGAAAGCAACAATGTCTTTTGATTATTAGCTTTTGACTCTAATAGTCAAACATTTATTAGCTTTTTCGATGTCTCTGCTCCTCTCTCTCTCTCTCTGTCTCCCTCGGAAATAATGAGATGGAGTTGTCTTGAATCCTGTCATTGCTCTGCCATACAGAATATCTTGAGTTCCACAAAGTATCCAATGGTATGGAAAAAGGGAAATGAGCAGCCCGAGAAAATGAAGCAATGTCCAGATTTAGTTTTATAATACGGTTCAACACTGCATGAACATATTGATATTATTATAAGAAATATTGGAAGTAACCTCCAACATGTGTAATATTAATTCAAGAAGCCCTTTTTTTTTTTGTGATTGCTTTCTCAAGTTGGCGTCATTAACTTTTTTGGCTTCTAAATTCTCATCCCCACGTTTCTATTTCACAAAAAAAAAAAAAGAGAGAACAGCCTTACTTGATAAAAATAAATCAATTGTGGAAGATTTAAGTACTAAATTTTAAGTACAGAATTTTAATTGTGGAAGATAAAATTTAAAAGTTGATTGATGAAATTGAAAATAATATGTAATTTTTGTCAATTGCTAACCAAAGATATCATGATGACAATTATGGTAGGTTTTAGCAATATATTTGGCAAGATTTTAAAGGCCATAAATTATTTTTTGCTATTGTAAATTAAATGACCCTTCATTTTGTTTTTCGGTCATTTTTTACTTTCCACATCAAGTGGATTTTTTTTACTTGGTTATCGAACAAATTTAATCTCATTAGGTGCTGAATTTTCGGTTTTCAACATTCGATTGTGTCGTCAAAGAAACCCTTGTGTGGCCAAATATTTCTAGTCAGCAAAAACAGCAAAACTATTCGCTGGGGATCCACCAGGACCCAAAAGCCGAACCAATTGCAACTCTCAAACTTCTTTACTCAAAGACCAATGCATCGTGGCATCACAGCCTGTCAAATGCATACTCCCAGAAAGGGGAGGCTACGAGTTAGGTTTGATGTTGTTGAAAGTATGGAAAAGAAGCAAAAGCTGTCGCATTACTTCCAAATTCCCAACCCTCACCAATATTTGCTTTCTTTTCCGTCAACACTTTCACATTTTGTTTTACTCATCGAAAGTCATCTGCTCAACCGTGTTTTTAGCTGACTGAGTATGAATATCTTATGCGAACAACTGACTTTCTTTACACTAGTAATGCGATATCTTCTTCGCGCGGGATGAATTCGACCCTATACTCGTCCTCGAAAGAACATGCGCCGCACATCTTTTGGAATCCACTGCGTGATCAATCCACTAGACATCCCAATAGCTTCCATGAGTGGTGAATCCGTGGTGGGTGGCGTTCGTTCTCTTCTCTCTTTGCTTTTTGCTCGACATGGTGGAAGAAGAAATAATGAAGGAAAGCAATCCCCCCACTCCTTTGTGGGTCTGGATCTTGCTCAATTCGCTGCTTTCTAGGGCAAGCCAATTGGAAAAAAACAAAAGGGTCGAGAAGGAAAACCCTTTTTAGGGGAGACATCTCTTCAACACGGCGAGATGTCTCTAGGTGGATTTTCTTTCTTTTCTCTCTCGGTGGATCGCCAGGCCCTTCGTCATGATGCATGGGATCGAGCTCGAGAGGATCTTTTTTTGTTCTTTCCTAAGGTGAAGATCCCAATGCCCAATTGAATAACATGATTAACATGGGGTCATTAAATCAGCTTCCAGTTATATTCGGTGAAAGACCTGATTACTGATTAGTACAAGCTTCCGCTTAATTTATTGTGGCGTGATTCCTGCTCGCATGCGCACACAGCAATCTTCTTTTAAATAATAGGTTATGGTTTTGTAAACATTGAAAGATATGGTAAAGGCCGCGAAGATAAGTCAACTTTTGCCCTAGTGGCATCCACTGTTTTGTCACATGGAACCGCTCGGGTGGGTCTTGGTCCTTGCCTTATGTTACTAAACCCTAGAATAAAAAAAGACAATAAGTCCATATTGAGACAATAAAGATCGTGAGAATTAGAAAAGAGGGCAAAAGCGAAAACAAAAGAAAGAAAAGCGTTCTCAATAAGTTTTCTATAATCCAGTCCAATGATGATCGTGAAATTAACATCAATTGTCTCGATGAGAGAAATGGTGCATGTCTAGGATTCACAATATGTAACATCATAATTAATAACATCAAGGTGACAAGATTAAATAGGGATGAGATTGCTCCGAAGTTTGATTGATGTTCTTGCATGTAGGAATACATTATATATTCATGCACTTGTTCATTATCATTCACCTATAAAATGAAGGATAAATATGATAAAAAAATTTAAGATTGATATACATTTGATAAATTTATTCCTAAAATTAATTTTTTTGATAAAAAAACTCGAAATTGATATATTTATAGTAAGTTTATCCTTAAGTTAGTTTTTGTTAAATTATATTAATTATAAATCATAAAAGATATATTTGTGACAATTGAAGAGTAAAATCTCAAATTTGTATACTCATTAATTATTACGTATATTCAATTCAGTAATTTGATGATAAATTTTAATAAAAATTATTGACGAATAAAATTGAATTTGGGGGTTGTAGTAGTGGTTGAAAAAATAAAATGTACCAATGAAATGCCTTGAATTTATATAGGCAAACAAATATCTCGATGCTCGTGAGTTGTAGATATTATTAGGTTTGTCCCATGCCAGTCCTTCGTGCTCTCATAAATGCTAATCGCGACGTGAACCTTGAAATTAGGGTTCTAGCCTGTCATCATTTACGTACACCCATTAAATGCGGTAGCTGCATCATCACGGCATCTTGCTTGTTCATAAAGCTTTCATGAGCAAACCAAACTTTAGTTTTGAATTAGAGCAGGTTGAACTGAATTCTTGCTCGGCCACGAACGCACGGTTGAAATTTTAGGGTTTACGTTGAGTGGATTCCACGATAGTTGCAAAGCCCTCTCCTCTTTTCGTCAAAGCCGAAATTGAGGAGGGTCCAATCTCGCATTCCCGCCTCAAGACTGACTTTCTTTATAGGTGTGATTCATATCATGATGGAAAAAGTATAGCGCGAAGAACGTCATTTGTATATTCTTTATGTAATTAGGCTTTGTTTTGGTGGTGGGTTTCTTTGTTGAAGAAAATCTAGAGATGGCAAATTTCGAGAGAATTACCCAATTAATCTTAAATTTTTCGTGTAGATACTAATTCAATCATGAAATTTTTAATTTTATCAGTGCAAACCTAAACTTTTTGATAACTTTCTAATATAAACCTTCCGATCAATTTTTGGCCTAAAAATACAAACATGACATGTAGGAAGGACGGTGTTGATTGATCTCCATGTTAGCATTTCTCGGTTTCAATTAGTCATAATGATTATAGTGGAAAAATATCAAAATATTTATGATTAAATTAATTAAATCAAAAAATTTTGAATTAACCGTTATAGAATTAATATTAATTGGGCAATATCCCCTCAAAATTTATTATTATTTATGAGATGGGCGTTGGGATTTAGCTCCACCGACCCCACAAAAAATGGAAAATAATTAGACGAGGGCCATTTAAAATGATGTGGACGAAAGACTTTTACATCGATATAATTATAATTAATACGGTTACTATTGGCCAGCTGAAACAAGGGAGGGACAAACCCCCACCATTGATGAACGCCTCTCAATGACTTCAAAGAGATGGGACCGGGCCGTGCGCTTTTTCTTCTCATTTATCATTGTTTAGTCAGAGAGGAAAAAGGACGGAGAAGCACCCCCACAGAATATTGAATATTCGGATTTTTTTTTTTTGATTTTCTTCTTTTTCTTGTGTGATTTTAGTGAAAGGGACTTCAATATGATCCTACTAAAAAGTGAATATACCTATAATCCCTAATGAATATGTCCCCAAAAGTGCAGTTTATCATCTTCCCCGTCCTCTTCTTTTATCAATTTGCCAAGCTGTGTTCGAGGGTGAAAGGGGGACCTAGCGCTTGTTTCTTCTTCTTCGTCGTCCTTTCTTATTTGTCATCTGTATATTTTTTTTCTCATACCAATTCCGATCACCTCTGTTTGTTTCCATGATGAAGAATAGGGTGGTCGAGTTTTCTCCCATTTGGTGAAGAGATATAAGGAGAGTTTTCGATGAGATTAAGCTCAATCCTAGTCATTTATTCCGCAATACCATATGCTAAATAATCTAAGACTATGGGATTATATTGTATTTGCTCTAGGCATTGAAGATGTGATCGTAAATGAAAACGAAATCTAGATATTATTTTTCAAAGTCTTTGCTTTTATTAAGAAGCTGAGGTCAATTGGATTTCATTAGATGAAAAGGAAAAAAGAAAACAATTAAATTCTTATTAAAAAAAAATCATCAACTTTGAATCATTGGAATTGTTCAATGACAAAAACCATTTGGAATTGAGATTGGGATATAATTTTTTTTTTTGTAAGTTTTAGATTCATGATAAGTTTTAGGATTTATAATATATAAATCTCAAACCTAAAAGTTCAAAACCTGAAAAAAAAAAAAAAAACAGCATTGAAAAAAGTAGAAACTGAGAATTACCCATCCAAAAAATCAAATGTGATCCCACATTTACAAATAGAGTCAAATCTCGATTTCCGACCATTTCTTACATCGCCGGCCTCTCTTCTGACGTCACCATCCGCATCACCAAGCACGGGAAGCCAAAACTCATCAGAACCGTTCATAAAATCACGAAGAGGGTACGGAAGAAAGGTCAATGTCACGATCGTAGGCACACGAATACATCGAAAGAGATGGAGGGGCGAGGGTCTCGACCGCTCGGGCAAACCCTAGAATTCCGTAATCTTATCGTCCACGGAGGCATGGGGAATGGCAAAAAATACAGATGAGGGAAGGCATTGACTAAGCAAAAGGGGGAAGTAAACTTGGACATTAGAGAAAGACAATGCAGTCTTCAATGCAAAATTCCTTCGACCTTAGCTTTTGTCCACGCCAGCCTTTGATTTTTCCCACCACGACTAGTGGAGGAAACGTAAGAGCCGGTTGGGCCCCATTAATTATTGATAAAATAATCATCCCGAAAAAGTCTGTAGCCATCGGAAATCCGCTTTGACCATTACGAACTTTTCTTTAATTCCAGTTTTTAATGAACCCGCGTCACCTTTCGCCGTAAAAGGAGATGGAACCGTTCCACCAAAACCACGCTTACATCTCTCTTCCACAAGACAAAAAAGGGTTATCTTCTTCAATTTGTCTCGACTCTACTCGGTTCCAATCTAATTCTCCGCACGTCATTCTCATAAATTACGATGAAATATCGAGTCTTGGATCCTATTCCCCAATTTTTAGAACCCGAGGTGTTGGAAATTTAAAAGAAAACAAAGGGTACGTCTGGGTTAAATTCGAAGTGAAGGGGGGAAAAATGACGAGGGTGCGGTGGAGGTGGAGGTGGTGGTGGTGGCTGTGGGTGAGACACGAAGATAACGTGACGAGAGCTCGAGACATTTATGTTTTTAGGATAGCATTGAGGGGGTGGTCCACATTGCGTGAAACCGAAAAATGTGGAACATTGAAGAGGATGGTACCTAACCAAACCAGCCCCCCTTAGCTTTAAAAGGAATTCATGGCACTTCATGATTTGAATATTTACGGCGTTTTAAAAGGGATTTTGTCAGTGCGTGACGACGATGCCGAGAGGGCTGAAGCGGAAGCCCACTCAAGGGAATTTTGATGGTTCGTGTTCGCCCCCCGAGATGCGAATGTCCCCCCGTCCAAGGAAAACGAAGGGAGTGAAACGCGTACGTGGATCTCACCGCACCCGACGCTCCCTTGGACCGTAGCTAATGCGAGGAATACACGCTTCGACAATTGGTCAGTCGGAACGTGACGAGATTCGGTCGATCGTCTCGAGCTACATTGTGGATCCACATGGCTTAGCACATGTAACGTGAGTGGAAAACGGGTTTGCGGGTTGATATAATTTGTTGCCACAACATGAGATCGAGATATCGGCACAGATTGGATATGAAAATATTCCGAGATTTCTCATGAAATGTAGACTCTGTGGCTCGCCGGTTAGAACACGGCCATAATGCCATAAATAATCGTGTCTAGTATGTCAACAAGAAATCGACCCATGCACGAGCAATCTCGATCCAAACTTGCCAATTCCATGCCGTGTTTGAACTGTATTATAGTGTGGTGTCAAAATTCGTTGCCCTTATTTGGAATCAGGAATGGAAGGAAAGAAATCCGATGAGCAATTGAGAAAAGAAGGGCACAGGCAATAATTATTATATTTGTGAAAATAATTTTAGCCATAGATAAATTTTTCAATATTTATTTATTAGATGAATGTTTGAGCAGTTTAGTTCCTTAATCAATTGAATTGAAAACACATAGAAATCATGGATCGAAGGACAGTGGCTTCGGGCAGCAGTTATTTCTATTTCTATATCATTTCCACAAAATAGAAAAGCATTTCTCTTTTCCAGGCTTATTTTTGGGTTAAAGATTTTGTATCGAAAATAAGAAGGAAAATGAAGTGAGGGGGAATGGAGGGGGGCAATTGGGTAAAAACGGACGGAGAGAGAGGAGCGATGCTCTCCGCCTGCGCTGTCACATCGGCTCGGCTGTCGCATCGATCCACGCCCCGCTCCCTCGCTCTCTCTTTCCAGATCGCAATCATAATCCTCCCAAGGTCAAAAACCACTTGCCAAAATTCAATATTTCCCCAAAAAAATTTAAATAAAATAAAATAAAATAAGAAGAGGAAAAGCCAAGAATTTCAATTAATCAGTTTGCTTCCTCTTTTCGGGGGTCATATTCGGGAATGAAAAATAAAAATAAAAATAAAAAATCAAGAGGGATCAAATGACGACACGATGCGAAGGAGGCAGGGGGGGCCCCGATCGAATGAATCGCGTTAGAGTCCAAATTAGCATCACATTCCCAACGACCATTTAATAAGAACACAGTAAAAAAGGGCAGAAGGCGGAAGGCCAAAAACAAAGAACAAAACGCCAACGCAAAGCAGCAAACAGCGACAGCAAATACAGCAGCTGCAGCAAGCGATATAGCCCGAGAATAGCAATACCTCCTCGACCACGAAAATTACGTTACTGCCCGCGGCATATCATCCTCAACCACCTCCACCTCCATTCTCACTCTCTCTCTCTCTCTTCTTTCTCCCTCTCCTCTCTGCAACTTCCGAAGAAGAAAGAAGAAAGCCCTTCCTTCTTCCCTGCCTTCCGCCATTTCGTGAGGCGCATTCATTCCCTTGGGGCTCCCGGCTAGATCTCGCGTCGTTCCCGGATGGGTAGCAAATGGAGGAAGCTCAAGCTCGCCCTCGGCTTCAACAGCGGCGGCGCCTGCCTCTACGTCCCCCACACCCTCGACGACCCCCCTCCCTCCGCCTCCGCCGCCTCCTTCGCCGCCGTCGCCTCCGCCGCCTCCTCCGCCGCCAACTCCGCCGCCAGGTTCTCCGACGCCGCCTCCCTCTCCCCGACCGACCGGTCCCTGTTCCGCCTCCCCAGGACGCCCACCCCCTCGTCCTCCGGCCTCCGCTTGCCCAAGTCCTCCTCCCCCCGAGGGTCCAAGGTCTTTCTTTTTTTTTCTTTTCTTTCTTCGTTTTCTTATCCTGGTTTTCCCCGTCTTATAGCTCTTTTCATGCGTGCTGCTTGTTTATGCGCTGTGCATGTGAACATGGGTGAAGGGTCCGCGTGCCGAAGATTGAAGGAGCGGCTATTGATCTGGGGCTCCTCCATTCTTTCTTTTGGATAGATTCTCCTTTTTGGAGGTCTTTCTACTGTGCCATTTACTTCGTTTTCAGATAAATCTGATAGATTTTGGCCTTTATCGCTTGATCTATCCTTTTGTGCCCGTTTCTTCTTCATCGGATCTGATGGGTAGATTCTTGATTCCCTTAGCGGGCGCGTCCTTAATCTGCCATTGGCATCTTTTCGTTCTAAAATATCCGATCCCATAAACTTAAAAAAAATGGTCCATTTCATTCAACCTATCATGGAGGAGAGGAGAGGGCTGTGGACATCAATTCATGTGCAGCAGCCGCTTTGTTTTGTGCATATCTTGTCGCCGTCTGTGGTCCACAAAGTGGGCTGGTGTGACCAGTTGTTGCGGTGTTGTTTTCCGCTCTCCGATTTTTCCTTTTTTCGGGTGGTGGGTGTGTGTGTGTTTTGTGTATGTGGACCTTGGGGGGCTAAAGTGGACTAGTCCCTTCAAGGACCATTAGCATTTGGCATGTAGGAAGAAAAAGGAATCGCTGCATTTTTACCCCCTCTTTTCCTTCTCCTTTGAACTGGAAAGTGGTTTGTCTGGTCAGCACAAGTTCCATCTCTCTCTCTGCTTTTGAGGAAATTTCCGGGGAACACCATGGTCCCTTCTGGTCTTGAGACTTCTTAAAATTATCTTCGAGATAAAAGGGGGCGCCTTTTGAGAATTATGATGAAGATCGAAAATCTTAGACCGTACCTTTTTACGTTCTTCAATAATAATCTTGTGTCATTTTGGTTTTCCGTTTGGTGAGAATGTAAACCAACCGTTTTAGTTTTTTATTACCTTGGATGGTTACTTCTAACTAAGTACTTTCTACAGTATGGACGGGTCTAATTGACCAGAGTCTTAGATTGCGCCTTTTCAACGGACTCGCACCTGTTAGCTTTTTTGTTTTTGCTCGATAATGCTGTAATTTCATTAGCTGATAGGAAGTCTAATCACATCACAGACTAAAATATCCAACAAAAGGTTTTGTGCCTGTTACTTTCACTAAAGTGATTTGTCAAGCCTGGCCGAACACCCATTGATGAACAGTGTTCCGCAATAATGAATTATGTGAACGTGTCTTCTTATCTCCCTCTCTTATCTCTCTCTCTCTCTCTCTCTCTCTCTCTCTCTCTTCTTCTGTCAATGCATTGGTTTTTTCTACCAAAAAAAAAAAAATGCATTGCCTTCAGGGACAGTACATGTACCGCCGGAAGAACATCTAGCAAAATCACATAGGAACCCAGATTCTTTGAATAGTGTTTATGTAGCCTTCCTCGTAAAAGCAGCATATTTTTGTCACTTATCAAGTCAAAAGCCTAGTTCAATTTCAATGACATGATGAATTTATAATTACCAGGATGTAACGATCTCTCTTTCATCTCCCAATTCGATTCTCAGAGATCCCCCTAAATTTAAGCAGGATCCCATCTCAACAGCATCGTATGTAAGACTATGATAGTGTCTCAATAATCGATGAAACTTGACAAATTCTTGTGCTTGCTTACAGAATGATCTTACTTTTTGATTAATTGGATTCGGCAAATTCTGAGGTTGAGTGGGAGGCACTTGGTTTATTGATGTTCATGTGCAGTGATAAATTATGAAGATTTTACTTGATTTAGAGTCCAATATCCCTTCCTTTCTTTTACCAAAAAAATATCCCTACCTTTCTTCTTACACTTGGACTTTCAATTTGCAGAGGACCTGTGCGATATGCCTAAACACAATGAAACCAGGAGAGGGCCATGCTATTTTCACCGCGGAATGCTCCCACTCTTTCCACTTCCATTGCATTACCTCAAATGTGAAACATGGAAACCAAGTGTGCCCTGTTTGTAGAGCAAAGTGGAAGGAAATTCCCCTTCAGAAACCTGCTCCTGGCCATCCGAATGGAAGGTCAAGAATTGATCCACTAGGTCGGGCACAAGATGACGGATGGATGACTGTTTTGCCCCGGATACATCAGACCAGGTTAGATGGTGGTAGGCCGATCTCATCACATCTACATGGCCCTGAGCCTAGTCGTTTTGACGATGATGAACCATTGGATCGTGAACCAGATAACAGTGAGGAAAGTACATTGGATACTCCTGATGTCTGTAACACTTCTTTCGGGACTATGGAGGTCAAGATGTACCCAGAAGTTCCAGCTGTCCTGAGATCAACATCTACTGATAAATTCAATGTTCTAATCCATATTAAGGCTCCCCAGGCCAATAAGAGACAGGATATGGGTGAAACTCAGGCCGAATCCCTGCAAACTCAGAATTCTCGAGCTCCTATTGACTTAGTAACCGTGCTTGATGTAAGTGGCAGCATGGCGGGTAGTAAACTTGCTTTGTTGAAACGAGCTATGGGGTTTGTAATACAAAACCTTGGCCCATCTGACCGTCTCTCAGTCATCGCCTTCTCCTCCACAGCACGTCGTCTCTTTCCTCTGCAGAGGATGACAGATATCGGGCGGCAGCAGGCTTTGCAGGCTGTTAATTCTCTGACTTCAAATGGTGGGACCAATATTGCCGAAGGCTTAAAGAAAGGTGCCAAGGTCTTATCAGACCGAAAATGCAAGAATCCTGTGGTTAGCATCATCTTATTGTCTGACGGACAAGACACGTATAATGTCAGCAGTCCAGGTGCTTCGGGTGCTACCCATTATCGAGGAGCTCAGCAGTCTCTCTTCTCCCTGGCAGTCTTACAGAAAGATGGCACAGGTTTGCAGATTCCTGTACACACATTTGGGTTTGGCACGGACCATGATGCTGCCATGATGCACTCGATTGCTGAAGGATCCGGGGGCACATTCTCCTTCATAGAAGCTGAAGATGTCATCCAAGATGCATTTGCACAATGCATAGGTGGACTTCTCAGCGTGGTCATACAAGAGCTACAGGTGAAGGTTGAATGCGTGGACCTGAGTTTGCAATTCAGCTCAATTAAATCTGGAAGCTACCGAAGCACCTTGTCATCTGATGGAAGGGCGGGATCCGTTGATGTTGGGGATCTATATGCTGAAGAAGAACGGGATTTCCTTGTGACAATCAAGATTCCAGTAGATGAGTCCGGTCATGAGCTGTCATTGCTGAAGGTTATATGTGTTTACAGAGATCCTATCACAAAAGAGTTTGTGAGATTGGAAGAAGGTAGTGAAGTAAAGATCCAGAGGCCAGAAACAGCTGAGCCGCAAGTGGTATCCATGGAAGTGGATCGGCAACTCAACAGACTCCGCGCAGCCGAAGCAATGGCAGAGGCTAGGGCTGCTGCTGAACGCAGTGATATGGCAGCTGCGGTCTCAATCTTGGAGAATTGTCGGAGGGTTTTGTCGGAAACTGTCTCTGCACGAGCTGCTGATCGCTTATGTACTTCCCTCTGTGCAGAACTGAAGGAGATGCAGGATAGAATGGCCAATCGCCGTGTATACGAGGCATCCGGTAGAGCTTACGTGCTCTCAGGATTGAGCTCCCACTCATGGCAGAGGGCAACTGCACGAGGCGATTCAACAAATGGCGATAGTCTCGTCCAAGCTTACCAGACCCCGACAATGGTTGACATGGTCACCCAATCTCAGACCATAATTTTAGGGAATCCAATGCCTCGGAGGAAACTTCGGCAGGCTCTATCGTTTCCTGGACCTCGTCCAAGGTAATTTTGGAGTGATCTTCAATCCCCGTGATTGTTGCATTCTTTTTGCTATTTTGTTCAGTCACTAAGATTTTGCTCCAAACAAGTGGTTAAAGTGAGCAAGCAGTGTAGGGGTTATGGGTGGGTTTGAAAAGCATGTGCTTTCTTCTTTGAACATGCTTTCTTCTTTCAACATTGTAAAGGAATAAGAAACGTAAGGCTCAGGGGTAAAGTTCGACATGGAAATTGTGGGATACTGGGTTGAGTTAGTTCTAGGAGTCTTGGCATTGGAACCGTAGTTTTAGCAGAGTCTTGGTATGAATTGATGTACATACAAAGATCAGTTTATGAATGTCTTACATTTTTTTTTTTATCCTTTCTGGTTTTTTGAGGGGGTTATCTTGAGAGGGGAGGTGGGTATAGCGTCACTGTAACCTGGGGGCAAAGTTGGATTTGTTTTTCTCTGGCAATATGATGCAATCTTCTCATTCTTCTTTCAGTAATTAGAGCTTCCTCTTCCATCCCTTGACATTTTCTGTTTGCAACAGGGAGAAAAAGAGAGTGGATTATGGGGTTTGATTTGTCGGTGGAGTTTCTTGAGTGCATGAGATGCCACTAATGAAATCCATCTGCAGGAAGTGATTATTCTTGATTGTTTAAGAAAAGGGTCGATCTAATCGGGTCATTGATGTGAAGCAAATTAGTCTTATTCTTGCGTCTAGTCACTCGAAAGTGACGAGCATTACTTATTTGTGTTTGAGGCGACTGATGATTGATGTCATGATCGATATCGCCCTGGGAAGCACCCTGAACTGATCGTGCTGTTATGATTCAAAAGATCCTGGTCGAATCGGGAAGTTAATCCCAGCTCTTGAATTATCCGCGCGGTGAGAGATCGCCTGGAAGGGTGAAATGAATTACGTAAGATAGTTAGGCACGGATAGGCCTAACTCTGGATGCATCGGCTCGGGAAAACTGCGACAATCTTTATTTGGTAATCTTTAGTTGATCAGTGGTGGACCATGCTCGATGATTCGCCCGGTCGATTCGAAATGAGTAGAGGGCTTTTACTTTTCTTGGATTGCTTGAGGATGTATCAACTTAAGGATTCTGGCGGGACTTCCGCTTGAACATTTTACTTATGCACCATCACTAATTTTGTCCAATTAGGCAAACATTATATTTGGATTTGTCTTTTATAATGACGAATCAAAGATAAAGACTCTTGACTTCAAAAAAAAAAAAAAAAAAAAAGGAAAAGATGCCGGCATTGTACAACTTTATAAGATAATCTCTCAAATTGCCCCGGCAAGACGACGCTTTAAATTGAAATATAATTGCCCGCCGGCGGAGGGCGATTAAAGAGGAAGATTAGCGTTAGGGTTTACTCAATTGTGACGTCATATAATACGACGTAGGGCGAATGGCCTGATATAAGCTGCCGTGGCTTACGTGCAGTATAGTCTGCATCAAACATTATATATTTTTTTGTCATGTATGTAACTAGGAAGAATTGATGATGTTGTGGGATAATTTCTTTGTACAACACATATAAAATCAAGACAGGAACTTTAAAATGTATGCTGTTATATAATGTCTCACCTGTACCTTAATGCCAATTAACATGTTTTTATTGGAGAAAATTATGATTTCTCAGTGATAATTTCCCATGCAAGAGATCTTATAATGATTCCGTCGATTTCTCTCAAGATTGTGCACATATAGTCTTTTAAATACGCATATCTCCATTGATACGTTAGCTTAAATAATCACTCAAATAAATGTTATAAATAAGCTCATGTGCCAATTATCAATACACTTGGAATCATATGGGAAAATTCTTCCCAACTCTTTCTGCAGTATGCTTATATCCTAACTGACAATTTAAGTACAATTTGCGAGCTGAAACATGAGGCGCCGGGCATGGACGAGTTGCGGACCCGGTCACGATGCGCGGGCGCGAGTTCAGGGCCGGAGGAGCGTCCATGGTTCACGAGGTCGGACCGACGGACCGTGGAGGACCGCGCCAGGATCACGTGCTCCTGTAGATAGATGATGATGGCAGGCACAGACTCTCGTCCGAAGGATAAATCGACAACACGAAAACCTTAAAAAGTGGGGGCAAACGTAAGGGACAAAAGCTGGCTCCCGTGGGGGTCCACTGGCCCAGAAAAAAAAGCAGGAGGGGGCCGCCACCTCCGCATCAGTGCCATGGGAAATCTTGTTCATCTCATCACTTCAGAGCGCCAGACTTCTGGACATGATCTCTCTCTCTCTCTCTCTCTCTCTCTCTCTCTCTCTCTACCAAGTTCCGTTCCTTTACGCTTTGCACTTTCTGTCGTTTGATTTGATTTGATGTGATGCACGTTCCGTCGAATTGAAAGCTCCAGTTCGTTCCCGCACTCCCCATTTTGAGCTCGCTCGCATCCTCTCTCTCTCGAGCTTGCAGCAGATCATTGAGCTCTACGAAGCGCATCGGAGTCGCCGGCTGCACCCGACACGTCGGAGTTCCCTGCCCGTTCAGCCGAACCAAGAGCGCCGGAGCAGGAACTGGCCGCCGTAAGGTAATTTCGCCGCTCATTCGTTGCAATGCCTCTGGCTTTTTCTCGCTCTCGGGTTGAAACTGGAGTGGCATTTTCTGGGATTCAATGCGTTAGATTAGCGCTGCATGAGTGAATGATTCAGAATCAATCATGCATCTTCCTTGTCAAAGTCTCTGAAAATCTCTTCTCTTGTCGGTGATAACGTCGCGTTATGCTGATAGAATGATCATGGATTCAGCCCGTGTAATTGAAAATGGGAACTTCCATCTGACCCGGCAAAAAATGAAAATAAAAATGGGAACTTTCCCTAATCTGTTTTCTAGTTGACCCACCGATGGCCGACGTCATCGATTTGTCCCCGACCTCATCCCTGGACCAGTCCAGCGCTGGATACGTGCGATGCCATGACCTTTTCATTGGATCGACGGTTCCCGTCGCCTGATCGATTTTTCCCTTATTTTCCATTTGATTGAATTTCCCTTGTTTATGTCGGCTTTTGTATCGTGCGTTCAGCAACGGCGTCTCGACTGCCGACACAGAGCCTGTTGGGCCCCGCAGGCTGAAACTCTACTTTGCTCCTT
This sequence comes from Eucalyptus leucophloia subsp. euroa, assembly GCA_017140325.1. Taxonomy (NCBI): domain Eukaryota; kingdom Viridiplantae; phylum Streptophyta; class Magnoliopsida; order Myrtales; family Myrtaceae; genus Eucalyptus; species Eucalyptus leucophloia. Next base: position 34,529,422 of record CM029469.1, on the reverse strand, counting down.
TACATGTCGCTGTTACGGTTCCAATGTGAGCATCCCCCCTGGGACGTATGTTCTATGTCTTTGAAGCCAAGTCTTTCTAACCGTTGGGACTTTTGGGTTGTGTTCGTCGGGAAATTCATTACGAGAAAGGTTCCCACTTTCACAAGGAACTAACCCATGCGTTCCTTGGAAGACCCGGAGGGAAAGAGGGTACCAGAGGCCCCCTGTAATTAGTTGACCCGTCTCTTTCGCGAATACAAATTAGTTGCTTTCAACGGGGTGGGTGATGGGCTTGTTTTCTAGCTTGTTTCCCGTTAATATATTCCTAAAACGCCAGCAGTCCGCATCTAACTCTTTTATCTGCTGTCAGATAACTGTTCATCATTGCCCTTGTTTGGAGAATGTATTCGTCTTTAAATCTTATTGTGAGTCTCCTCTCCTTGGTTGGATTGTCTCAATCTATCCTATTATTGGAATAGGCTCAGTGACCTCCACTTTCACTGATGGAACATCCTCAGATGTTTCGAGGCTGGAGAGTAAGTTGGTCTTCATGGCTTCAATCCAATTGCTTTAGTCGAATATCGAGTGCGGTCAATTTGTATGCTTAAATAGTGGCACAATGAACCGTCGCTTTAATTTTCTGCTTCTGAGACATGTCTTTTATTCCCACCATCTCATTCTTACCTCACCTGTACTTGTCACCTAAACAGCTGGCGTAGTGTAGAACTCATTCTGCAGGTGGGGTTCTTTCCCTTAATAAATGCCGTTGTTTTTAGTTTGGAGAGATGTGTCTCGACGAGCGTCAAGAGACCTTGTTCTTGGCTGACCATGACGTACCGTAGCTCCACAATACTTTTAGTGACAGTATTGCATATGCGGGCATGACTGCACCTGCATTTAAGGCATACAGTGGCGTACCATCGTCGGTTGGATGTTTCTGGTTCCATTAGCTACACCAGATAATTCACACTGCCTGTTTTCTCCACCATTCAACAGCAACACACCACTATGTTGTATCCACGTTGAATATGGTGCATGTTGATCACCTGTTTTCCACTGTACATTGAAGATGAATGAGCATTCCAAAATGTTGGTTGGCCAAACATGGATTTACATTCTTGTGCTCTCTGCAACTTCAAGTCATTGACTATGGAAACCCCTGGACAGTTACTAATCTTAGATTTCCTTCCACTCAACTTGTCTCAGGAGAAGATGTTGGATTACTTCTCCTATCTCTATCATTTAGAGCTGGGCTCCAGCTCCCTTCAGATTTACATGGCATTTAGGAGGATATTATCTTAGAAATTCTCATGGACTTTCACTTGGTTTCTTTTGCTTGTTACAGTGGGATGGAGACTTTCAATTTGAAGTTCATTATCACTTAGAATTGTGTCCTTACTCACTGATGAAGTGCTTTTGAAGGTTATTCTTAGCCCTGCTTGTTATCTTCCTTGGACAGATTGACAATCTGTGATGAACTCTGAAAAAGGAACATCTTATGGCTGATGGAGGATATATCTACTCATTGGAAGGTGTGAAACACTGTTGCTATCAGGTTTGTTGCTTCAGCCTTGTACTTAATAAGGAGAACCTGTGTAGAGCATTTACCCGGTTCTATATGTGGAGAGGCGATGGTTTTTAAGAAACCGAGTTTGATTTTAAATGAAACCGACTTAACCAAAATATTCAAGGAGAATCTCTTCTTTGTTTATTTACCTCTTGAACAACTCAAAGTTTCAGCTATAATGTCTGGGGAGTCCTCATTGATTTTCTGATCTTTCACTTCACTCTTTAGGTTGATATAAATGAGGCTTCACGTGGAAGTTGCAGTTATTTGTCTCGCCGGCTTCCTCTCAATTCATCATATTTTTTGTGGTTAGTATGAATCTGTTCAATCATTGTTTGTTGACTCTAGTCTTGATCTAAAATGTGGACATCCTTGGGTCCTTCATTATGCATGCTCTTTTCCTTTAACGACCCTTGCACAAGATAGGCCTACTTATATTTTTTTCCAATTGAAGTACATGGCAACTAATTTGCCTCCATTAGCGACTTTGCTTAGAATTTACCTCAGGTTGTTAGAAAAGCTTACATTATTCTTCTAGCTGTGGTTTTGATGGTGTCAGAATTGATGTACATAGTGATTGCTGCAAAGTTAATGAATGAATGATGTTCATTTCCTAGCCAAATTTTAGAAAAGAACTAGTATGCCTCTGATTAATTGTAAAAACAAACAGTTTGTGGCAACTCCTTGTTCTCTCCATATTGCTTGTGCTGTCTATGATTTTTCTGTGGCTAATTAAAGAATTTGTTTTTCTGTGGCAGATGAATCTTCTAATGCATTTGGGTCAATCAAATGGACATGTTCATGCTTATTGGACCAAGGGAACCAAAACTTTTTTCTCTCATCAAACTGCTCCACATCCTGTAATTGCACTTCAGGTATGTTTCCTATCTTTCCAGGAAAAAAATTGATCTAGAAGCTTAAACTTATCTTGACGTTGAATGCATCCTTCAGAATGTTTTACCTAGTCTTTTTGTGTCACCCAATTACTTTCATCAAAGAACTGGTTTCTTCTTTGTTTAATTTTATTCTGGTAGAAACTTTTGGCAGCTTACAGTTAGCTCTGGGGGGTATTCGATCTCATCTATTATGGATGTGTGATTCTGTATAAATGAAATGGAATAAAATGTTCTACTCTTTGTTAACCTTTAATCTACACAATGCTTTCAATCCTACGGGAGGTTCATGAGATTCATCTGTGAGTAACCATTGATGAGACAATTTGAACATCACACGTTAGCGTTACCCATTGACAGATACTTCTATTTCAGGAGCATGTTTACATTGTGGAAGATTTCTTCATCAAATGCTAGTAATTGTCTGATCTATAAGAATTCTAATGTCGATGTTTTTGCAACAGTGCTACTGCTCTATGCATAGGGTGACAGATATACAGTATCTGCTCTCTCTCTCTGTGTCTCTCATTGTACCTCTTTGTTTTTCAACCTGAAGCTTGCAAGTATGAGTCCAGAGTACCTAAATACTAGACTGGTGTCTCTTATCTAATTGCTGGCTCTGTTGACTTCTCATGCAACAGATGGAGAAAAGAGCAAAAATATGTGGACGTGCAAATGCATTGACATTTTTCCCAAAATAGCATCTGGGAACAATGATGCCAATTGCTTCGCAGCCTGCAACTGCACTGCTGGTAACACAACTGTCCTTTTCGTTTTGCACAATCCTTCTGAATTAATGAAATAGTGTTTGTTTAGAAGGGCACTGCTCCCCCCAACCCAAACAAAAAAGAAAAAAGGAAGAATAATGTAAAATTAGCTTCTCTTGCCACACCGTGTGTTCAACAGAAGAAACCCTAAAGCTTAAAAAAGCCCTAAACCTTGGTTTCTGTTGATGGCTTTTGTACAAAAGAAAGAATGCATAGTAGGATTTGAGTTAGACAGCAATCCCTTATATAACATTAATCAATTGCTTAATTAAAGTCAGGTCTCCCAAACATGTAATTTCAATAAAAGTTGTAGCTACAGCCATAAGATAAAAAGCCACGGCCTCTCTGAACAGGCCCTTAGTTGCAGAATTCTGTCTAGTTGTTTATATCAACAGTCAATATAAATTTCTAAATATTAATTGGGCGCTATTGCTGAAATTGCTCTTCATATTTCCCCCTAGACAATGAGGTTAGCTTTTATTTTTGCCAGATCTATGACTGTAGATACCTAACCTTTTTGTCGGAGGACTTTGATGACATTTAAACCTCCTATAAGGTTTATTTAGATTTTCCATTTTACATTTCCATACTGGATCCCTTGCTCTTATACTTTTTCTTCAATACCTTGATATGTTTCCCTGGATTGAGATGGTTTTGGTATCCTGAATAAACTGCTTCTCTGGATTATGCACTAAATATAGAGCAAACATTCTGACTGACATTTTGTTCTTACCAGGTTCTCTTAATGAGGCGCAAGCATCAGATAAGCGCAATTCAAGCAGAGCTGTCATAATTGTCCTACTAATCTGTGTCCTTTTCACAACTATTGCATTCTTTGCCTCGATCATATTCTACCTTTACCGAAGGGAGAAGCGCCCAATCCAGTCCCCTGTGTTCGCATCAGACATAGAAACAAGTTGCAATAGTGCCTCTGATTTAATTAAACATAAGATCTCATCAACTCGAGAAGCTAAAGTTAATGTATCTTCCCATGTCAATTCTTTCATAGGTAAGTAGGTTGGGCGATACCTTTTTCCTTATAGAAGAAAAGAGTTTGCTATTGACTTTAATTTGATTGAAAGAGTAGGAGCCTGCTAAATTTTGTCGACTAGAGCTTCTTTATTTGTGCTGATCACATGAAATACTCTGGTTTTGCTTGGTCTCATCCAGTATTTGTATCTCCACTTTCAGGGTGCTTCTACAAGGCTGCATTCTTTGTTAAACACAAATCTGGAACTGTACATGGTATCTTACTTCAGTTTGCATACTCTGAACTGGAACATGCAACCAACTACTTTTCCAGTTCTAATCTCATTGGACTTGGAGGAAGCAGCTATGTGTATCGTGGACAGCTTAAAGATGGCAGAATTGTCGCTATTAAGAGACTTAATCATGAGGAAGGTCCAGATGCAGACTTAAAGTTTTCAACCGAGGTACCTCATCAATGCAAAAAAATTTCTTTTATGTGAAATTATATGTCCTTCGGCATTCATAATGGATCTTTTTGCTCAGGTGGACCTCCTATCAAGACTTCATCACTGCCACGTGGTGCCTTTGCTCGGGTACTGCTCAGAATTTCACGGGAAACATGTTGAAAGGCTGCTGGTGTTTGAATGTATGGCCAACGGTAATCTAAGAGACTGTCTAGATGGCACAATAGGAGAGAATATGAGCTGGGATACCCGTGTTGGAATTGCAATTGGAGCTGCAAGGGGTTTGGAGTATCTCCATGAGGCCGCTGCTCCAAGAATATTGCATAGAGATGTCAAATCCACAAACATTCTTTTAGATGATACTTGGAGGGCAAAGGTGAGAATATCTTCTTGCATAATTGTAATGCCGATGTTTGTCTGGTTTCTTTTTCTTTCTTTTCTTTTCCTTTTTTTGGGGAGGGGGTTTATTTTATCAAGTATAGTGTGCATTAAATCTCAGAATTGCATCTGATGATTCTAGAGGTATCGCTATTTAGCTTCTTCTTGTAACTGAGAGGTTGCTAGTTAATATAGTTCTGTGCCTCTTCTTACAGTGATAACAATTAAATTTTATGCAGATAACTGATCTTGGTATGGCGAAATGCTTGAAAGCTGATGACCTACCCAGCGGTTCCAATTCTCCAGCAAGGATGCAGGGGACTTTTGGCTATTTTGCTCCTGAGTACGCAATTGTTGGAAGAGCCTCTCTAAAATCTGATGTTTTCAGTTTCGGGGTGGTTCTTCTTGAGCTCATCACTGGTCGGCAGCCAATCCATAAATCAACCAGCAAAGGAGAAGAGAGCCTTGTCATATGGGTAGATTTACTATTATCCTACATCTTATGCAGTGAAAAGCAGAGTTCTAAGTTGATTTTTTTTTTTTTTTTTTTGGCAATAGGATCTACCGTGCTGGTTTTACTTCTCAAAATTCCATCTTCATCGTATTTCATTAGTTGAAGTCATCATAACATGTTTCCTTAATGTTTCTACTTCTATCATTTATAGCTGGGTTCCAACAACTGACTAATGCTTTTTTACAACTTCAATGGGAAATCATAGTCATGTTGTCAATTTCATCATCAATTCTGATGAGTATTATTACATTAACAGATTAACTAGATTTCTCTCTATAATGTTGCAGGCTACACCACGTTTACAAGACAGTAGCCGAGTGATTTCGGAGTTGCCCGATCCCAGGCTGAAAGGAAACTACCTTGAAGAAGATATGTATATAATGGCTTACCTTGCGAAGGAATGCCTGTTATTGGATCCTGATTCTCGGCCAACCATGAGTGAGGTGGTTCAAATTCTTTCAACAATCGCACCTGATAAATCTAGAATGAGAAACATACAGGCCAGCCTTTCTCAGGTAATGACCCCTGTCAAAATTGAATGGATCTTGCATATGAGAAACATACATACGACTGTCAGGATTTTCTCTTTGGTTAATCCTGATGATACATTTGGCTGTTTTAAGGTCCATTTGTCACAAAAAATTCGTGTCTCATTACTTTGGTGCTTGATGATTGTTGAACCCCATTTTTTTGTATCATTGCATTCTTGCATTTGCCTGTCACTCTGATTGAATTTTTGGTGCTTCTCTGATGTGCAGTGGTCTTCCGCCAGTATGAAATCTGATTCGATTACAGAAATACCTGGCGAACTGGTATATAGTCCTAGAGACACAGAAGGGTTGAAAAATTTTGCGCCAAATGGGTTGTCCAGCCCATGTTCTCTACCAGTTGATGTTGGCCAAGATCCTTGGGCTGCAAACAATGAAAACGATATTTCCTCCAATCACGTAGAGAGATTGATTCTGCTTTCCTCTAAAGCAAGGAGCTGGCGTTCCCATGAGGATGATTCAGTGGACTTAGTTGAACCTCGGTTCGAATCCTTCTGCTTGGCAACTACAAGTCCCCTTGAGAAGACACATTGAGTCAGTTCATGGGGATGAGAGCAGCAGTGAGTACATATCTGTAACCCCGCATTGCAATGTATCGGCTTCTTTTTGGCCAATTTGTTTGTGAGTATACATAGGTTCGAGATACATTAAGCTTCTCCTTTCTTTATGTTTTTCCCCTTTCCCTCGTAAAGCATAGGATGAATTAGGTTGGTGGGTACCAACTTATATCTTTGTTTGTTTCATGCTTCATCAAATTGCTTGTACAGAAGATAAACAATAGATATCTTAGTTTTTTTTTTTTTTTTAACAGAAATCTGAACCTCGATAGGAATCTGAAATTATGCCACTTTTTTTGGTAGATATGATGTGAAAGATGCCTCAGAGTTCACTGTCACTGGAACATTGTGAATTTACTAAAATGAGCTACATCGTGCAAGGGGTTGTAGGATGATTTAGATTTTAAAAAAGAAGAAACAGATTTTTTCTTACAAGTTTTTCTCTTTGCTGAAGCTTTTTTCTTGCTCGAACCATTTTTCTGAATCCATTGCTGCAACACCCTTAAACATGTAACAGCACATGCGTAGCTTCGGCTAGCAATTAGATGTCATGACATCTAAGACGAAGAAAACTTGATCTATACTCAATGATAGAGAGATAGTTTGAACTGCAAGAAACTGAAGCAAGTCAACACGACTCAGCTATTAGTCCGGTCAATCCTCAAAACATTTTCCAACGCAAACAGATCCAGCCAACAAAGTCTTACAGGGCACATTCAACGGAAAACGATGCTTGTTGCTTGAAAAAGCCGGGACAGGAAAAGAATGCCGGGATACTGACACTGATCTCCTCGCCCAGATTCAATCAAGGAGTGAAGAGGCATTAACAATCCACATTGCTTCGCGACTCCTCTGTAATTATCCTTTTTTTTCTGAGTGTCCGTAGTTGTCGTCCACGTGCATCTGAAACTTGTCTTACTTCATAAGTAACTGGTTTGATGAACATATCCAAAATCTGGGTAGTTAGTCCCATGGCTTGACTGGTAGATGAATGCCCTCTGACCTGGGGCAAGGAGCTCTACGATAAAAGCCAGCTTAACCTCTTTTCAAAGGATACGAGTCTCATTCACTCAGCTTCCTGTCTTAACTTTGGGAAAGTGTCCAAATCTCTCCTCCCGGTCGGCCATGGAGCCTCCGCCACCAAGTGCACCGCTTCTTGCGCCCGCCCCACCACCTGGTCCGCCCGATGGAGGAGGATGCTGGGATTGCCTGTAAGATGATTCTTTCTTCATCACTCTTTGTAATTCTACATATTAATCCAAAAAAACAAATACCTAAACGTACATGTCCATCGTCAATGGAGAAAAAGTTCTAATGCATGTAAATTAAGATCGATTCCGTGACACAGTATATGAAAGCGCAAATATAATTGCCCATTATAGTTGATTCTTTTCTTCTTTTGTTGGCCTGTTATGCAGCATGTGGTTTCTGTGCTGCTGCGGCCTGTTCCGAAGCTGCTGCCCGCCGCTCTTCGAGCGCGGGCCTCCCCCGCCATGAGGCTTTCCACATTTCCAGAAGAAAACCTGCCACGAGTATTTCAAAAACCCGATTTTTTTCTCTGTTTTTTGGTACTGTTGAAATGGGTGCAGAATTGTGTGTTGGTTTGATTTCACTTTGCAAAGTGCTTAGACATTGTGTGTCCCTAATTGACTCCGTTGTGTTGGTGTAATGGCTCGGATGCTGAGCCTCTTCTTCTGTCGCGTCTTCCTGTCCAATTGATGTACTTTTCTGTTAGTAATACTGATGAAATCAGACATCTCAATTGTGAGGCTGGTCTGGACTTTGCAGACTCGTGATCTTGCAATAACTGCCAGATATCAGGTGTCAATCGGCAGTTTCTTTCTCTGGTTAGCATCGGAACGGATCTTTCGGCTAAGCTACAAACTTGCCATCTGGGCCGTACCATTTTCCCCTATCTATGCCAATTAATGCTGAAAAATACAAGAATCTAAAGCTTGCGTGAGTTTAAAGCATCCTTTGAAAATCGATCGACTCTAAATTCATCTAGCGCCTACAAACACGAGCTAATACCAGTCGACTAATATGACAGTGGCTCGTCAAGCAAACCGACAAGAGCGCACCGGTTGCCATTCTTGAAATTTCCAGACATTGAAAGAAACGTCTAAAAATATGGATATGTCTGCAAATGCGCCAGGAATTGTGAGATGTCACAATCCATATGCTGTAATGGGATTGAATTGGATACTTTGTAATATAAGTGAAGATCCGCCCCGAAATTGCTCGACTTTGTAGCTTGGTCCAGCCGAGACCATGAAGAAGTTCAGATGGTTGAGTAATTCAAATGCAGTATTTGCACCCAAATCAATCATGCTGTATAAATTGCACCCTCCTCTTTGATCCAAGACTGGTGATGAGGAGCAAGCTGATTGAACTTTGATAAGTGAGCGGAGATTGACTCTAAAAGTTCTTTGATGAGGCTAGAATTGAATCAGGATTACATCAATGGTAGAGCCCTAAAAGTTTCTTGAATGGTCAAACGTCAACTTTATTTTAAAATAGGACATTACTCGACCTTGGAAGACACAAACCCCAGTAGAAGACGGTCTCTGTTTTTGTTTATTTGATCTATTACTACGTTCCGTGTAGGCGCCGGCGAGGGGTCGAGCAAGTACTTTTGTGTACTTAGTACACATATTAAAAGAAAGCCCTGGAATGTCAAATTTGATTTGATCTTTTGAAAATTTATATGAGATCCGCTATTCCTGTAATCCGAATTCCAAATTTTTATTATTATTTGCGACTAAACACGTAAATTACGGATGATCACAATTTCGGGTTGCTTAAATTTGGGTCTCACACCCACCTTTGTTTTTGTAAAATGATCATCGCCAATTACATTTTTTAAAGTTTTTTTTTTGCCAGACTTTTTTTTTGAGTATTTACATGTTAAGTCATGCTTTATTTTTTTCCCGTTCTGCGTCCTTAACACTATATTCGGACAACTAAAGTAATGAGGAATTGAATTTACACATTGCAAAATGCTTACAAGCATGAACAAGCTTCTAACAATTTCCTCTGACTATTTCAAAGTCTAAAGTCACATCTAAATCTAAATCACATGTCTGGCTTGGACGCTTAATGAGAGTGTAGGCCCTTAAGGCAAATATACAAAATGCATGGCCTCCTCTGCAATTTGACTCCCATATTCATTGAAGTCTCCCGCCGAAAATGTAAAGCAAATTTATTAACATCTTAATTAAGAAAAACTTCAAACTTTACCAAAAACTACATGAGAGTTTGTGGCTACGATTCAATTCAATATAAACCATACTTAGCAGTTAGCATGTCACAATAAATTAGACATAACTGCTATCCGAATGATATTTAGTTTTTCCTTTTTAACCTATACATCCCTCACACATCGACAATTTCATTCATATCTTTTATGTCGTGTAAACAATTCGACTTTATTTCCGAATTCCCACTTTCCCATTATTTTCTTCCTCCATTATTTTGAGACGCATATGTACTACTAAACAGAAGAAAATGGAGAAAATTGGGTGGACTATAAATGAATACGAAATGCATTATTGAAGACGCGGGAGGTGAGTGAGGCAGGAGAGGACATCATTGAATGTGCGGGGTCATTCGGATGACATGGGCTTGATGCCTTCGACTGTACAACAAAAGAGCTGGTTCCGGCCGAGATCTCGTCGGCTTGTCTGCTTTTAGTTGAAATTTTCCATCGTTCCCAAGATGTGAATATACAAAATAACGTATCAGTCCCCCCCAGAAAATTGCATAATTTCAGGCGCTCTGCGATTGCAAACGGGCGACCATTTCACTAATCTGTAAATTGAGGGACTGATGAAGAGGAGTCGAGCCGCCGGCCAAGAAGAGTTTTTTGCGTGCAATTTGCCAAGACTTTCGCACCGCCAATCGGACAAGGACGAGGAACATTGAATTGAATTAGGAAGGGGGACCCACTTGCGGCCAGGTTGGATAACCAATCCCACCGATCAGTGTCGCATCTGTCATCCACTTCATTCAATTCAGGCAAGAATTCCATGCTTTCGACAGTTTCACACCGTGCCCGAATCTCATTCCCAGCTGGGTGCCATGTTAATTAGGAGTCGCCGTCCCGGTGCAATCCAAAAATAAAATCGCACCGAATCTAATAAGGTAATTTCAAATTGATTAATTTTGGGTGATTGCTGAAAGACTAGTCCAATTTCCAATTTCATATAAGAAGTCGGACCGTCTAAATTAGATTGATCAATATTTTTAAGTTTTTTTATTTTATTTTGAAACAAACTTAAATTAGTTTTTTTTTTCTTTTAATATTGAGAATCTTACACTTTACAAGGAAAAAGAAATCATTGATTCCAGGATTTGGTGGATCTGTTCTCGATCCCATAACCTAGGAACTTATCCTACCCTATTCGGTTTCGGATTTAATGATAGTAATTAATTTATCCCTTTTGTCAATTGCTTCATTATTCAGTAAATACGTTGCGCAATGAGTTTGTCAGCTCAAGAGGATGAGATAATTAGAAATCTTCATTCAAGATTTGTCCGGACGAAAGTGAAGGACATCTACCCAGTACGAACGATAAATCCCAGAAAAAAAAGTCAAAATTCTTCTGCCTTGGGATTCCCTCCCGGTCCTCTCTCTCTCTCTCTCAGTATTGTGTGGGGACATCAATGGCGAATCATTAGAATGATGATGGACATCAAGGACCAAAGGGGTGGCCCGCTTCTTCTTAGAGCGGATTTCGACGCGGAAACAGCAAAGATTTGTCCTTTGGACATCACCACTTAATACACCGTATGTCAAACGGCTTGGACTTGATTTCTTGTGCATATTTTCCGACATGTTTGTTCACTAGATATTACTATAATGCATTCTTCTCCCGCATCATATCTAGATGGTCAAGAAAAAGTTGTTGGAGATACTGTTACGCGATTAACTTATCTTATAAGAAAGATAGGCAGGCCTAGTGCGGTTGATGATGGGAGTTGAAGATAAATTTGAACGCCCCTTTTGTCTCCGTAGCCTATCTCTTGTGGCCCGTCTTAATTACAAATTAAATGCTAAAACGTGCTATAATTAATAAAGGGAGAGATGATATAACCCAGCGGAGCAAGCACCAAGTTCTGTCACTAATCAAGGATGAAGAAAACGTGTGAAGATTCCATAGGTATCCGTATCAAACTTAAGTCAACTTTGATCTTTGCAAAAGAAGAAATAAATCCACGACCCATCGATTTCTTTTTCCGGTTGTCACTGTTTCTTTGTCCTCTTTCTGATTTGTCTAGTGATTGTGCAATAAAGAAAAACAGGCGCCAGCTTTTAAAATGCGGATGAATCAGGTGCATTGCCACTTCTTGAAGTCCTGAAATGTCCAAGGGGCCGCACATCCCAAGGTTCATTAAGTGTGTGCAACAAGCGAGGATCACAAGGAGGGGTCGGCTTTGTACTGTCCGTGAGCAATGAAAGCTGATGCTCGCTTCCCATTTTGCCAAAGTTTCCACTTTTGGCATCTTCCTTCGCTCCTCCAATCTCGGAGTTGAGATGGAAAAATGTCGTTCCGAATTCTTTCTGAGCTGATCTATGCCTTCTCAGTGAAATTCGGCTCTGCAAGTTCGTGACTTTCATGGTGTCGGGCTGTCAACTTCTGAGACAAGCAATACACTCGTGAGCTCTCTCTCTCTCTCTCTCTCTCTCTCTCTCTCTCTCTTTCTCATGCTTGACTACCGACTGAGGATTTTGAAGTTTGATGTCAATCTGGGTCTTGAATTGATTGGCCTTGCCTCTTTTATAGCCCCGGTGTTTTTCTTGTCGAACTTTTTCTTACTGCAAATTGGTTTCTGAAGTTTCTTATGCAAGTTGTTGCTGTCCAAGCATCTGGGTTAGTTTTCAGTCTATGTGCAATTTGCTCTGTTTCCTTTCCTTTTTCTTTTTGTTGGGTGGGGAGACAGCTAGAGTGATGGTAAACGCGTGATTCATTTCAGGCTTAAGGTTCTGCTCATTGCAAAGTTCAAGAAAGACCAAAAAGTTCTCATCTTGTTGGAGTTCACACTCTAAAAGGGTATATAGGACGCACGTTTTGACTCGCACTCTGTCACAGAAAGGCGTTCTGAGCCTCAAAAGGTCCAGCCTTCAAGTTGCTGCATCTTTATTTTATTTCTTCACATGATTCATGGCTGGAGAAAGCCATACAAGGGCTTTTGACTCTTGTGTCTTCAAGGGCATCCCGAGCCACTTTCTTCTGATTTCACAAGTCGATAGGTACTTGTAGAAAAGAAAAGGATGGTTCGTTGATCGGTACATAAATCAGTCTTTCTTGTGCGATAGATTTGCGTGATCAATTGCGGCTTTCACCAAGGGACAGAACCTGTACTCAAGCACGATGGGACATGATAATTCAAGATCTGTCAGGTTTGTCTCTTCCTAGTTCCTGAATCTATGCCAAATTCTTGCTTCTTTTCGGATTCTGAATACCGTATTCAATTGATTTGCCATTTTAGTACATGGTCATTTCTCAAATAGGTTCAATCTTCAATATCTGACATTCACTCTAAACCAACCAGATTTCAAGAGGATCATCATCTAGCAAGGCTCCCTATGGTAAAAGGCGATGGAATCGTTAAACTGAACTACAAGATTAATGAGAATAAGCTATATGAACCAAAAGCCACGCCTGAGAAAACAGGGAAGTCCATGAAAGCTAAAGTGCTGCTTAGAGTGTTTTCCGAGGATTATGAGAGAGTGAAGCGAAAAATATTGGATCCTCGAGGGCAAAACATTCACCGGTGGAACAAGATTTTCTTGGTGGCATGTTTGGTTTCTCTGTTTGTGGATCCCCTCTTCTTTTATTTGCCTGTAGTTTGGAAGGAACAATGCATAGATATAGGGATACCGCTTGAAGTTGCCCTTACGATAGTAAGGTCAGTGGCCGATGTGTTTTACATCATTCAGATTTTCATTCGGTTTCGTACGGCTTATGTCGCACCATCTTCCCGAGTCTTCGGGAGAGGTGAACTTGTTATTGACTCATCAAAGATCGCCTTGAAGTACTTTCGCAAGGACTTCTGGATTGATCTTATTGCTGCCCTACCACTTCCTCAGGTAAAAATCCGGAATTTCTAGCACAAGTCATCGTCTGGCATGCTGAAAGCTTGCTTGCGCACAATCGCTTACGGCTTTTTTTTCCCTTCATTTTTATCAATGTTTCAGGTGCTGATATGGCTTGTTATCCCGAATCTCGATGGTTCAACAATGACTAACACCAAAAACGTCCTCCGTTTTATCATAATTTTTCAATATATCCCGAGACTCTTTCTTATATTCCCACTTTCATCACAAATCGTCAAGGCCACTGGCGTCGTCACGGAGACAGCATGGGCCGGAGCAGCATATAATCTTATGCTCTACATGTTGGCAAGCCATGTAAGTACAGAAAAACAGAGAATTTCTAAGCAGTGTTTCCATATAATCTAGAGGTGATTCCATCGATAGCTAAATGGACGGTTTTGTATTTATTTGATCATTCATAATCTCTCGCTGACATCATTTATGTATCCCATTTCAATCAAGATTAATATTAACTCTGTTAGTGCTCTTCTTCCTCTTATAAACAGGTTTTAGGAGCTTGTTGGTACCTGTTAGCAATAGAACGACAGGAGGCATGCTGGAGACGAGCATGCGACGATCAGAAGGCATCTTGTAAGTACAGTTTCTTCGATTGCCGCAGGGCAAATGATTTCAACAGGATTGCCTGGTACCAGTCAAGCAACCTCACCGGATTATGTGATCCCTCGAGTGGTTTTTATGAGTTTGGCATTTATGGCGATGCGGTGACAACAGAAGTGACTGTGTCTCCATTCTTCAACAAGTACTTTTACTGCCTTTGGTGGGGATTGAGGAATCTGAGGTAAGATAACAGGAGATTACTCTGTTTCTGGAGTTAGTTGTTCGTACCAATTTTCTTCTTTATATAGGTACAAGGTTTCGTGTTTGACTATGATCAATGAACATGCTCTAACATTCTCGCCTTTTTGGATACATCTGAAACTTTTCTCTAGATGCTTGATTATATCTGAAATTTAAACACTATGGTTGGAAGCGATGGATAGATTTGCGGAGATGCGTCTCTTTCTCTTTCCATCTCCACTTTTATTGAGCTGAATATCATTCTTGTTCGACTACTGTCTAGTTCAGATGATGATCTTTTGATCGCACTTGCAGTTCCTTGGGACAAAATCTCTCAACGAGCACATATGTCGGAGAAATTGTTTTCGCCATAGTCATTGCGACTCTAGGGCTGGTTCTCTTTGCATTGCTGATTGGAAATATGCAAGTAAGAATGGATGACTCACTATTTTTCTTCTTTCATTTCCTATATGTGTTTCTCAGTCCAAAACAAATTTTAGCGACTAAACAAGAATTGAAAGCGATGCGTGATGCTTCGGTTTACCTAAACGGGTAATGTTAGAAACTAATGTGCTCATCTAACAGACATATCTCCAATCTACAACGGTCCGACTGGAAGAGTGGAGGATCAAGAGAACAGATGCAGAACAGTGGATGCATCACAGGCAACTACCTCAAGAGTTGAAGGAATCCGTTCGGAAACATGACCAATTCAGGTGGATTGCCACTAGAGGCGTCGATGAGGAAACTATTCTGAAAGGCCTTCCCGTGGATCTCAGGAGAGACATCAAGCGTCATCTGTGCCTCGATCTAGTTCGACGTGTAAGTCTGAAACTATCACGTCTAGGAAACATCATTGGTCATCTGTATGTGTTGTCCTATGGTTCCTAATTAAGTCGACATGACCACTCAAGCTTCGAGATGTCCCAACAAGAAGAACTGGCTGTTCTAAACTGATATCGATTTGGCTGCGGAATGCTGATACTCATGTTTGAATTACTGAATAAACAGGTTCCGTTATTTGATCAAATGGACGAAAGAATGCTGGATGCGATCTGCGAGAGGCTGAAACCTGCTTTGTGCACTGAAGGCACATTCCTAGTGCGTGAAGGTGACCCCGTCAATGAGATGCTCTTCATCATCCGAGGCCATCTCGACTCTTACACCACCAATGGCGGACGCACTGGTTTCTTCAACTCATGCCGCATCGGACCTGGCGACTTCTGCGGAGAGGAGCTGCTCACGTGGGCCCTGGACCCGCGCCCGAGTGTGATTCTCCCGTCATCAACCCGTACAGCCAAATCTGTGTCCGAAGTTGAGGCATTTGCCCTCAGCGCAGAAGACTTGAAGTTCGTGGCATCACAGTTCCGGAGGCTGCACAGTAAGCAGCTGCGGCACAAGTTCAGGTTCTACTCGCATCATTGGCGGACATGGGCCGCTTGCTTCATACAAGCTGCATGGCGCCGGTTCAAGAAGCGGAAAGAAGTCGCTGAGCTTAAGGCTCAAGAGAGCCTCACACAGGATGTTAAGGCTGCCGAAAAGGTCCCGACCAGCTCAGGACTGGCTTCATACGCGACTAGGATGGCCGCAAGCACGAGGATAGGCGGTGGCCATAGCCATCCTGGCTCAGACTCAAGTGCCATTGCATCACTGCAGAAGCCGGCGGAGCCGGACTTCTCTGTCGATGACGATTGAGCAGAGAACGAATCAATGATGTATGTACAAGAAGTTAACAGAAAGGGATGACATATGGTGATTCTTTCATTGATTGGGAGGAAGATATAGGAGAAGAGATAGTTACATGTTAAGACAGACATATTGTAGCCTATGCATATTGTAGCTAAGACATTGAAGACAGCTTGTCCTTCATTTTAAACGTACAAGCAAGAGCTTCCGAGGCCAAATTTGCAGCAGTTATTTTTTATGGTTGACGATGGTAAGAAATGTGAATGCTAATTCTGGGAAGATCGAAGTTGTCACATAATTAATGTGCTCCATTTCAGATAGGAGGGGCATAGGAAAATCACTAACACGCATAGAAAATTATTTTCACTGAGATGGTTTTATCATTTTAAATCAATCACATATCAAGATAAATTCAAGTCACTATGAACACAAATGAGCGGTGCAAAGATGATGAAACTTTTCTCTCCTCATGGGTCAATAATCGATCTCTTGATCTAGAGTTCAAGCCTACATGAACTTGAAGTAGTAGCGGCGAGTTACAAGTAAAACATGACTTAATCAACAGCTGAACTAAATCATAATAAATTTGCAAGTAGCACATGACTAAGTGCTACGCGCGCGCTTGCGTGTGTGAAAGAGAGAACCCAGAAAAAATAAAAAATAAGAAAAGGAAGTAAATTGCTTTTGAAAGAAAAGTACATTCAATCCAATCACATGGGATATGAGCAAAGCATTAGGAATTTAAAAGTAGGCCCTTCCTTTTGAGGTGGGGGACGTAACTTGGTTAGTTATTGAAGATGGGCGGGTCCCTTTCCTGGTGTTTTTTGACTAATGGCCTGTTTTTTCTTTAGTCCCTCAAGTGATTATTGAGAAGAAAGCATGTAGTTTAATCATCATCATCTCGCATTCAAAAGTAAAGCTCCCTCCACTTTGTTGAACGGAATATCAAAAAGGTCGTCGCGGTTCATAATTCCCTTCCCTATTGTACATTATTATATGCTAATCTTGAATCGAGAGTCTTCGTCGAGGTTAACTTTTGGAGCATTTTGGTGATTATGTTGACCATTCAATTGCTTCATTAACAGCTTGATACGATCTGTCCATAAGTTCAAACCAATTAATTCCCAAGACAGCGACTCTCGAGGTGAAGAAGTGGTCCCCCAAAACTCCATGCAATGTCTCAATTACGTGCATTATTCGAGCCAAAATTCAAATCTGACCATTAATTCCTAGACCCATATGACATGGATTCACATGCATGGGGTCGAGCTAATTTACTAAATATATCAATTTGCGTTTACACGTTTGCTTCCCCTGAAATTAAGCACTCTTGTGCCCTGATGATTGAGGTTTAATTGAGCGGCAGAGAAGCCTACATTCTCGATAGACAAATGAAAAGTCGGCAATCACTCGATCTCGTACTCGTGGTTGAAATTGAATGGCTTTCTTGGCTATGCTTTATCATCTTGATCGATATTGATCGCGACGGAATTTGATTTTTGTGCTGAGACATACGATGGAAAGTGAAAAATCTAGTGGGGGCTTGGGATGATGAACATGTTGCGGAAGCGATGCAAGTGGGAACGTGGTTGGAAGGAGATTCATCCAGAGTCAAACAAAGCAACAGAGAGATTCCTCCACTACTTTTCTTGCAGCAGGGAAAGAGCTGAATTCTTGTTTGGGGGGGGAAATTCCCACTTGACAACCTTCGACAAATCGCTTTCGACTGACGTCAAGAAAGCAGCGAAAAATGCAGTGGCGAGCTGTTCTTGCTGCCCCACTAAAGAACGTTCCCATAAAGCCAACCTTTCAGACCAATGTGCTATCGCCATAAAAGTTGGAGAAAGAAGAATTGAAAAAAAAAATCTCCGGGTGGTCACTGCAGACCTTTGCGTGAATAGAGATGCTCTGCCCACATTTATGGAGTGCAGAGTCTCATCGTTCTACGCCAACTGAACTTCATGGCTATTGGGGATCGAGTCATCCCGGTGTCAAAAGGGGATAAGCAAAGATGGGCGACCGCATTATAAGTCTGCAGTGCCTGCCTCCTCCTTATCCAAAGAAAAGCGGTCTCGCCTTTAGAACGAAACGAGTATCTGGAAATCCTCCTTTGTCAAAAGGTGTCTTTGAAGCTCTTTCCGAAATGGTTTCAATAGCTCTTGATCGGAGGTGTTGTGCTGGAATCGTTTAAGACTCGAATGTCGGGGTTGGGTGGTATTTCAAACTAGTCGCTCAATCCTACTTTTGATTTGCGAAACGAGTGAAGTTTGAGTACTTTGCTCTTGATCTAATTAGTCTTAGAAATTGTATAAATTACGCATTTCTAGAAGATATGTGTACCCCATTGCTCAGTCAAGAGAATTTCAATAAGGAGTATTTTATACCCTGAAACGAAAGTGAGGAAACAGAGAGCACATGAGGAGATGGCGGTGTGGTTTGGTCCAACCGAGAGTGAGAAATAAAGTATGGAGGGAAGTCTCCCGTGCATGCAAAGATTCCGCCGGCCACGGCGTGGGTGGTTGAGGCTTTGAGGGTGCAAGAATATAGATAATAGGAAGCCATTCATTCATCATTTGTATAACTAACATATTTGGAAATGTTAGATGCCTTCTTAATGACTCGATTGACCACATCATAAATATCTTATTCCGAAAACAGAAAAGAATATAACATCTATCTTATGTTATCAAATTAATGTCGTTCTCTCGATCATAATTGACGTGGCATAGAACAAATATACCGAATATTTTCGATAGGTATGCTAGACATGCATATTCTATACTGCAGATATTTGTTCCTCCTAACTTCAAATCAAATAAATGGAGTCCGTCCTTTCATTGTTTCAACGTCCGGACATGGCTGGCAAGAGTTGATTAGAGGACAGCCCTAGAATCTGTGTCAAGGAATTCTCCTTGGAGCAGTGGAGCCCGGAAGAGATAAAACAAAAAGGTGGACCCTACATGCATGGCTTTGGGACTATGATTGAAGCTGCTAGCGCTAGGGTTGTGTTGATTTACATTGCCATAAAACGAGAAGAGCCATAGAGGAATCCTTCGTCCTTCGGTTTATATAAAAACTCAGCTCCTCTCGTGTCAGTCTCAGCCCAAGAAAAAGAAAGGCCTTGTATATTTTCATAAACACCACAGAGAGAGAGAGAGAGAGAGAGAGAGAGAGAGAGAGAGAGAGATGGAGACGAAGCAGTCATCAAAGTTCAAAAGCATATGTGTCTTCTGTGGGAGCAGCCAAGGGAAGAAGAGCAGCTACAAGGATGCTGCTATCGAGCTCGGCAAAGAACTGGTCTGCTTTGTTGTTGTTGTTGTTGTTCTTCTTCTTCTTCTTCTTCTTCTTTTTCGCTTTAGCTATATACCCCTAATTCTCTTCGTTGGTTTTGGTCAGGCGAGTCCTTTACCCAAGAAAGTAAATTGATATTGCAGTTCGGTCCATCAAAACGACGAGTAACGCCTAGTTGTTTTTCACTATTGAAGGTGTCGAGGAATATTGATCTGGTGTATGGAGGAGGGAGCATCGGATTGATGGGTCTTGTCTCGCAAGTCGTGTACAACGGGGGCCGCCATGTCATCGGGTGAGTGATTCCATCATGGTCATCGGATGAAATAGTGCTAAAAAAGAGAGCGAAATGATGAAGATAAGAGGGTTAAGTTCAGCGGTAATCAATTACGTGCTTGTTTTGCAGCGTCATTCCCAAAACTCTCATGCCTCCAGAGGTACGTATTTCTAGTATGCTTACCTTTGAGAAAGTACCTTATGCATCGCTTTAGTGTCGCCAACTTTCGAGTAATAACAGAGCCAATTACTGCATGAATCCCGACAAACTCGTAACCGGTAAACACGGAAGCCGAGTCCAATCACAAGTTAGGGGCCAAACCGGGGCCTGGAAGAAGAAAAAGAGCCTCTCTCTCTCTCTTCTTGCTGGAGCCTAGAGTGGGCTAGGTTGGTCTGAATGGCAGAACACTCATCCCGTAATTTGTACGCTTGTACTGGTCCACGGCATTTGTCTGTCTCTGCTAGTTTTCACATGCCCTGGTTAAGATTCCGTAGGGCAAAGTACTCTCACACCCTTGTATCTTCTTCGCACCGGCATTTCACCCGTGTGAGCATGTCCCCTCATCGCTTTTGTCAGTGTCTCGGCTTGGGCTCCCACCCACATGAGTTTCGTATTCAGTTCGAGGCTCGAAATTCTTGCATGTACCCCGGCGCACGCAAAGCCGAATCCATCTCGGCTTTTACGTGCATCGGGGGCGAATGCTAAACTTGCTCCGCACGACGCATCGAGGGGCTTTAATCTGCATAGTGGAAAAGCTGCTTGTTTGTGGTGTGGCAGATAACCGGAGAGACGGTGGGAGAAGTGAAGGCGGTCGCCGACATGCACGAGAGGAAGGCAGAGATGGCTCGACGTTCGGACGCCTTCATCGCCTTACCCGGTTGGTGCACCCTTTGATCCCCTCGAACGATGTTCATGTTCAGTAATGAATTCCATTCCATTCGAACCAAGATCCGCTCCCAATGACTTGACCAGTTCGGGCTTTAGTTTCGGCCCTCGGCCCATGTTGAACCCAAGTGGTCTGGTCTGAATCGGACCCGCAGGCCACGACTTCAATTTTGAGCCTCGTCCTAGAAAATAGGAGGGAAATAATAGTAATTCACTCAACTCACTTCGATTTCCAGTCCAATCCAGTCCCACTCCAGAATTGGAGCCCGGACTAGAAGGACCAATTCCCAGTTTCCAAAACTAGGGACCAGATTGAATGTCCCTGGAACTGGATTGACCGGCCCTGTTCGGTTCCAGGCGGTTTAGTAGAATTAGTCAACTTCAAAGGAGATAATGCCTTGAACTCTAAGAGGTGAAGGAGACCTAGAGAAAGGGAAAGACTAAAAGAGAAAAGTAGGTGTGAGCGTGGTGCGAAAGGGAAAGATAGAAAGAGGAGAGGAGGTGTGTGTGAGACATTTTTAAAATAAGAATGAAAATAAAAAGAATAATCAGTCCAAGCAGTCCGGTTTGGTCCGGTTCCTCCCCTGAGCTAGGAAAGGGATCGGCTTCTTCGAGAATTGGACCCAACTGGCTAGTTTGAAGTCCGAGTGGTTCTTAGTTCAGTCAATCCATCTTACTTACCCCTAAAC
The DNA here is from genome assembly GCA_017140325.1 of Eucalyptus leucophloia subsp. euroa. NCBI lineage: Eukaryota > Viridiplantae > Streptophyta > Magnoliopsida > Myrtales > Myrtaceae > Eucalyptus > Eucalyptus leucophloia. The sequence continues at coordinate 34,508,064 of CM029469.1, read as the reverse complement.
TCACCTAGCCAAAAGGGCAAATAATTTTTTTTTCTCTCGAGATTTTTTTTATAGCATATAAATCTCCATCAATTAGTAATCTAAAACAAATTAATTTTTTGCGACCCCGATAAAATTGTATATGACTTTTCACAGGGGGTTATGGGACACTCGAAGAGCTTCTGGAGGTGATAACCTGGGCCCAACTCGGCATCCACGACAAACCGGTAATTCGTCTCTTCACTTCAGTAAATTTTTATTCTCCATTTTGGATTTCTAAGCTGATCTTGATTTGAGAATTTTATCTTCTTGTGTTCCTATTATACTAAAAATAGATTTTGCAGGTGGGAATGTTGAATGTAGATGGGTACTACAACCCCTTACTGCAATTTATCGACAAAGCAGTGGAGGAAGGTTTCATTAGGCCCAATGCACGCCACATCATTGTTACTGCCCCTAGCGCCAAGGACTTAATCAAGAGGATGGAGGTAATTAAGAAATCCCATTAAAATTAACACTTAGATGTTAGCAGTATTTGCTATTTCATTTTTAGTTCACTTCCAATAAATTTTGGTCGATTCATATTAATTCAGCAAAAGGAAAATTAAATCAGTGAGAAAGAGAATGGTAATCCGTCGAAAGATTTGTGATACGAATTCTGCAGGAGTATTATCCACGCCATGAAAGGGTGGCTCCGAAGCTAAGTTGGGAGATGGAGCAACTGGCCTACTCTACAGCGTGCGAAATCTCCAGATGAATGAGAAAGAAAAATGAAGAAAATTGTTATAAAAAACAAAAAAATCCTTGTGAAGTAAGGAAATCAATAGGATGACTCGAGAATTGTGGAATTTTGTAACCTCATTATTTCTCTTGTAAATTAAAAGTTGGCCTCAAGACAATAGGCTGTAATCTAGACCATGCATTTATTTAGCGGTAAATTTTTCTAATTGCTCTAAGTTGATATAAGGAAAGAATGTAACATTTTGCGGGACAACTGTCAATTGTTTCAATAGTTTAAATTATTATCGTTGATGATTAGGGATGAGCAAGATTTATTTACCGATTCCTCCACATTCAAAAGATTTATTTACTGATTCCTCCACATTCAAAATTTAACTTCCTTTATTCATTGACCCTTCTCTTGTTATCATCTTCCCAAGGCAAACCATCAAAGGAAAGACAATGGATTATTAATTAAACTTGTAGTGCGTCTCTTGCACCCATAACAATCATAACTTTGGGGTTTTAATTAAGTATGTGATATCCTGAAATTTTAGTCATGTTTTCAATTAAATAAATCGGGCCTTTCATCGACGTGCCTATAGTGCTATTGTTTGAGCGGATCACTCATGAGATGACTAGTCTAACAGGAAAAGCTGTTAAGGGATTTTAACTCAATAGACTTGAGAATTCAACTAAAAATCAACTACTCGATCATGCTAATCTATAAGAGTCATTACAAGTAAGGGTCATTACAACATAGTTAAAAATCGATAAGAGATTGAAGATAGGTCGATTCAATTGAGATTTGTGATTGAGTATGGATGATTCCACCAAATTGCAAAATTCTCGTTGATTGGCACTAGATTAATTTTTTTATCGTTTTGGTACCCTATGTCTATAATTGAAATATCGAGATTTTCATGACAACTAAGAGTCGCCAATGTATCAAAGATGTACGTTGTGGCTTGAAAATAATCAACCACGGGTCAATTACACCAAAAATCTTTAAAAGCTACCCGGTAGGCTAAGTTACGCTAAAATCGCACTAGATTGAAATTAACCGTGAATTTGAATATGATTTCAGAAATTAAAAGTTCCTTTATGTCACGAGTCATTTTATGAATGTCAACTCATCCACCGAAAATTTTTCTGTAAACCGAGATTTTTGGTAGAAATTCAAAATAAGGTCGTTTTTGTCTGAAGGAGACCATTTTTATCGCGTTTTTGGGATGTAAGTTGGTTTTATTGGCGAGGAAAAATGTTGATTTGATCGTGGACATCTTGGTGGAATTTATGGCCATCAAATTGAGTCCATTTGAGAGGAATTGGAAGGGGGAATTGGATGAAATTAAAGGAGGATTGCTCAAATTCGTAGCCCTCATGGTGTGCAACCTTTGGACCATTTCCAAGACTTCCTAAGAAAGCTTTGTGGCTACAAAATTGCTGAGGAAGACATCCATGATGGTGAAACCTCTTCAAGGGGGACAAATGGGTGAGATTGAAGCTTGGAGGGACCCTCCAAGGCAGCTATCCCTTTCTTCTTCTCCGACTAGCTGTTTCCCCCATTTCCAAACTATAGAAGCTCTACAAGTTGCAAGAAAACCGAGTAGCACACCCCCCCTCACCATCGACCACCACTTGGAGCCGCTCGTGCGCCCGCCAGTCCTGTGCGCCATTTTGCGTCCAACCCGTCCCTCGAGCCTATCCAGCCACCATCACAAGCTGTTCCCGCCACTTGAGCCACCGTATGTCGCTATCCACCTCCGCCCGACTTGCTACAATCCGTCCGCCTATCTCGTGCCATTTCTAGCCTAGCTAACCTTCGTCCAGCCTCCCTTGGCCCACCGACCATTATTGAAGTCCTACAAGAAATCGTGAGCTTCGAGAAATCCTGAGCTTCGAGGCTTGCTTTGGACTACTACTAGGCCTTGCTTGGTGCCGCCGTTTCGGAGTTTGTCACTCATCTTCGCTTCGCTGTCCTTGTGGACTCATTAGATTTCAAAATCGGTAAGTTTACTCACTAAACTCTGCTTATGGAGTTAATTATGCTTAAATGTTGATTATTTTAGGCTAATTAGGGATTATGTGGTTAGGTAGAATGGATTAGTGGTTTAATTATTCGTTTATGCATGTTAGGTGGTTAAATTGGCTTAATTAGCAACTAGATAGGTTGTATTATTTATCTAGATAGGTTCGAAAATTTTCTAGGCCTATTTCAGTATTTAATTAGGTTTTTCTAGCCTAAGTTTGTATTTTTGGCATTTATTTGTATTTATCTAATTAATTTTGGTAATTATTTAATTATTTATTATTTTCTGGAAATTATACCGGGATAGTTGGGGACAGGAATTTCATGCTGATTGCAATGGTGTATTTAGTTTATACATCCGAATGCTAATTTGTGCTATTTGAATGATGTTTGTAATTTTGGGAATTTATTCCAAAATTGGGTCATTTTGGATTACCGGGTGTTGATTTACAACGCCAAAAATATTCTTGTGAACAATATTAAATGGTGAAATTTTTTAAAGGGATAATACCCTAAAAAACCCCAAACTGGTACACTTGTGACAAATTTACCCTATGTTAGTTTTCGTTAAATTTTATTCTCAAATTATTAAGTTAAATGACACGTGACAGTTAACCAGTATACCAATTTAGGATTTTATGTTCTGTTTGTCACAGTTTACAATTTTTACGATTTTTTTGTGGTATTAATCCAATTTAGCATAGGGTATATTTGTCATAAATTTACCAGTTTAGAGTTTTTTGCAGTCGAATAAATTAGTTTGGGGTAAATTTGTCATAAATGTATCAGTTTAGGGTTTTTTATAATCAATCAGGGTAAATTTGTCACAAGTTTACCAGTTTGGGGTTTTTCATGGTCAAAAAAATAGTTTGGGGTAAATTTGTCACAAGTGTACCAGTTTTGGGTTTTTTAAGGTATTAACCCTTTTTTAAAAAGGGAAATTTTGGTATTTTGGTTAAAGCCGATCGTGTACCCATACATGATTATTTTATCGGGTATAATAGAAATTAACTATTGCACAATTTTGGTGAGCATATTAAGTACTGCATAGCTTTGGTGAGCATTATTAGTATACTATATCAGCTTGTTAGCCTTGATATATTAGCATAGAGTAAGTAGTATACTTTATCAGCTTTGGTGAGCTATATCTTTTATCAGCTTTTGATGAACTATACTACCTATCTTCAGTTTAGGGTGAGTAGATCTTGATGTGATCGAATTTTATAAATAGTATTGAATGAGTTGACAAAGAGATGGTATTTGTGGTATGGGATCGATTGGATCGATTAACAATGACTCGATTGGATTTGTTGATTTGATTTGAATTAAAGTGATTCGTTAAATATATGAATCATATTGACTTGTAAGAAGGAACTGATGCAAATGTAAGTCACCTATCTCTTGTGTGCATAGGTAACTTTTATGCGTATTTCCTTCCTAGTCGAAGTTTATGGGGTGAACTTGTTGATATGTCATCTCACCCCGTTGTGAGATAACATTTACAAGTCCTTAGATGGTTGTACTTCTTGAACGTTTTGGGCAGCCGAAGAATGTCACCAAACAACACTCTCAGATTCCCCTCCTTAGGAGCCAAGGAGGGGATGTTAGGGGATATTATTATTGCTGAACGAGAACAGGGAAATCCCATATGACCCGATATATTTAACAAGTCGCACTATACATCAATCCAAGAGGGATCTTCCTCTCTAGGACTTCAAAAGGGTACTTTTGGAAGTGTTGAGACACAGCAATTGACTAAACATCTAGGGGTAAAGCACTGCTTCGAGTCTACAAACTCGTGAAATCCATTATCTGGGTTGATGCAAGTCTATCCCGGAAAGTGCCCCATTAATTCAGATCGTGGTATCATTATGCGCGAGATAGACTTAAAGAAGGCCCCATTCTAGAGTCTGAGATCCCTAAATTGGTGTTAGATATCACTTTTGGTGAGGGTACGGTTGACCCTTCAGGTGGTTTAGTGGTAGACCCAAATCTTTCGGATCTAGAGTCTCCGGAGTATTCAGTTGAAAACTCAAATGCTTAGAGAATCTATAGCCCTCTACCCCTTTTGTAGACTTATTTATATATATCGGTTAGTATTGTATATGACTTAGTCTGATATGTATATAAGCGTGTTGTGATTTGAAAAATTTGCGGCCTGCTTCTCTATCCCATCTTTCTGGATTTATTTATTCACTTCCACATGTGCATTAAAATAAATGGGTCAGCAACACGTCCTAGGACGTCGCAATTTAATCGACCACTGAGGGATGGGCACTCGCCCGAAGGATCGAGGCGTGACAAAGTAAACATGCAAGGGATGGGTACCCGCTTTTACAAAAATATTTTACAAGCAGTCATAGTCGGAAGATCGATAGTGATCATGGGCGTGACAAAGTAAACATGCAATTTTAAATTTATCTAGGAACCACCACTAATCTATTATGAGTTGACTAGAAACCCAATTAAAATGCGAGAGAACTTTTGTAAAGTAGATATTTCATGGATATGGGATTTGGTTACGCTAGATATATTTAACGCATTTTTGTATCTTTTCTCTTTTTTACAAAAATATTTTACAGGCAGTCATAGTCAAATTTAATCCTAATCTACTAACATGCGATAGTGATCATTTGTGTCTGTAGACATTAATTTAACACTCGATAATTAAAGCAACAAATAAATTGTTAGAAAAATGGTAAGAACATCAATGCGTTATGCTAAGCAAAACTCCATTATGTCAAATTCATCAAGTGTTCTACAAATTAGTAACTAAAAACCAAATAATATATGCACGCCTTAAACATGATTTCTAAATGCAATGCCTATTAATTCTTTTTTAAGGTTTTTCTTGTTTAAAAAATGGGCATCCCTTAAATTAAATATAAGGGAAAATTCCAATTAAGGGCCTGAGTACCCTCACTTTCTCAAATATAAGCATGAAATGAAACTTATTTCAAATAAAAGCTTAAAATGTTATCATTTTCTCAAATAAAGGCATGTAGTTGTTATAGCTATTTCAAATAAGGACCTAACCTTGCTAACTAGGAAAATATTCCGATCTATTAGAGGTATTTTTGTCCAAACAAATTTTGTTTTTAATTTTAATTAAATTAGATTAAAATTAAAAAAAAAGAAGATAATTTATAAATATATATTTTTTTAAAAATGAGAGCCCTCTCGGCAATGGGGCTGCGGCGATGGTCGGTAAGGGTTGTCGACCCCCGCTCAGATGCCGGCAACCACAAGCGGGAGGGAGCCCTCCCTTTTGTGGGTTTCTTTTTTTATATATTTTTTTTAAGTTTATTTTTATGGAAAAAAAATGAAAGAAGTAATTACTCTTCACTAGCCATTGAGTTTAGACCTTTCTTTGAGATGAAGACAATCACTTCAAACTCTTATTTGAAATAAGGTGTACTTCAGATCATTATTTGAAAATATGAGAAAACTTCAAACCCTTATTTAAAAAAATTTCTACTTCAGGCCCTTATTTAACAAAATAGAACACTTTATATTCTTATTTGGAATGTTCTCTAAATACTATGACTATGTGAGTTTAATCTACCATTCATTAATGGACTGTATATAATTTTAAATGAAATGCAAGCTCCATTAATAACTTAAATATAATAATAAATTAGGATTAATCATAAATTAACCCTATTATTTAAACTCTGTGGGAGATTTTTGTATTTTCCTTTTTTTTTTTATAGAAACAAGAGACTAAACTCTAGGACACTAACATGACCTAACAATGCAATCTAATTATATTTGGTATTTTCTTTTTATGATTTGAAATGGGAAACACCCTGAATTGACTTTGACCAATAAGGAAATAATGTATATTAAATCCTAATTCTGAACTAAATGAAGCTTACGTTTTTCCTAAATTAATAAAAGACTCCTAATGCACTTAAGGTATGAATTTCTAAGTTAGGAAACATGCATGAATGTAATCTAAACTAAATGCGATGCAATCTTTTTAATATTAATTTTATAATATGCACATGCCCAATCTAATGATGTATAAAATCTAACACCCGACATAATAGATTATAGTAAATATTATTATTTTTAAATAAAGAAACAAACTTAATTGAGGGTCAATCTTTAGTCCAAAGGACCATATCCCCAATTATATATATTAATATCACGAAAAACTCCAAACTAATATACACGTAACAAATTTATCTCAAACTAATTTTTTTACCATCAGAAACCCCAAATTGATACATTTGCAATAAATTTACTCTCTATTATTTTCCATTAAATTTGATTAATATCACAAGGAATCACGGACTAGTACACATGTGACCACCGATTTGTAGTTTTTCATGATATTAATCAAACTTAACAGAAACTAACGGATGATAATTTTGTCACAGGTGTATTAGTTTGGAATTTTTCCTAGTATTAACACTATATATAATGACTCAAATAAGGAAACTGCTTATGATAACACAAAATAATTATGACTTAAATAAGAAAATCATGTCAAATCGAGTTAGAATCAAATAATTCTAACTACAAAATTAAATATTTAGACTGATTACACCCATGACGAATTTACCCTAAAGTAATTAACCCCAAGCTGATATATTTGTAAAAAATTTACCCTCTATTAATTTTCGTTAAACTTAATTAATATCATAAAAAACCACAAATTGATACACCTATAACAAACAAAAGGTAAAATCCTAAATGATACACTCATTAACTATCACATGTTATTAAACTCATCAATTTGATAGTAAAATTTAATGGAAACTAACGAAATATAAATTTATTATAGGTGTACCAGTTCAGGAATTTTTGTCGTCAAAAAATTACTTTAGGGTAAATTTATTATGAGTATACCAGTTTAGAAATTTTTGTAGTTTAACCCTGTACATAATGAATCAAACAAGGAAATTGTTTATTTGATAACATCTAAGTAAATCGTGTCAAATAGAGTTAGAATCAAATCATTTCAAACTAGGAAATTAATAGTCAATCGATTATAGTTTTGGAAACTAATTGGATAGGAACTTTGACTTCAATTACGATTGGCAGCATGGAGGATCGCAACTGCGATCGGCTAGGGTTGGCGACGGTGAAGGCCTGGCACGATGTAGATACAACAACGTTGTCAGTATCAGGCGCCATCGACTTTGAACTTTTCTTTCTTACATGCTGTCTCTAATGTCGTGGACCTTTCTCTATTGTATGCCAACCTCCTCTAATGTCCAACCTCAGGCTTTTCTAGACTTAGGATTAGGGTTTTCTCAAGGAACAAATCAATGCATCATTTTCCTACTTTAGACAAAAGAAATATATTGACTCCCTCACCTTAGGAAATTAAGATGTCACCTTCTAATTATCCCCATATAATTAAAATCGCCAAAGATGATATCTTCATTTCCTCCAAATTGAATTAGATAATGCAATCACTCCGACTTCGGCATACCCGTGTGCTAAGCACATGCAATTTTTGGTCATATGGGGTACTCAATGGGCTTGATCAAATTATATGATCCTGTGGGCTTAGTTTAATTAAGCACATAGCCTCCCCTACTCAAACTCATTTAACGCCAATCTAATCTAAATGCAATTATTAATATTATTCTTGTTCGGGGGCAGGAGTTGAGGTCAATCCCTAATTTTCTATGTAATATATGGGGTCAGCAAAATTTAATTGTCAACATGTCTTAACAATCTGCATTAGGAAATGGCAGAAAAACATAATGTCCGTGCTGATACTTATAACAAAATTATTCACAATTTTTCATAGGCTCGGCACCTTCCCCGTGTAAACCTTCGCGAGTCAAATTTAAGCATCATCTTTACTTAAAGTACTATTTGTTAACTTAGAATCTCCATAACATCAAGTTGGTGTACGATTTCTTTGATATTGTAGTTGCGGTCTTCTCAATTTATAGCTCGAACTGGCCCACCGAATTTGCATGACAAATGACACACACGTGGCCAAAAAATCTGATGCTGGAAAAAAAAGTTGTCATCCCAAGATAAATCGGAACAAAACGTAAACTCAATTGTGTGTCATCTTTAGAGAATTACTTGTTACCAACCGACATCGGACATTCCCGATCTCACGTAAAAAAATTCATGTTACTATCGAACGGGTTGACCTGGAATTAGAAGGATTCGTTTGAACTTATAGATGCACCGTCCTCGTCTATATAAAAACAATAATTTCGTACTTTAATTTATTTTCTCAATTAAGACGGATCCGTTAATTTCATAGGCTTGAGAAACCCTAAGAACCAAGGACAAAAAAAAAAAAAACGCTTTGATTATATTTGACCCTTTTTTCTTAATAATTGTCTCGAAACAAGTGGTTCACGGTACGGCACATCCTAGGTTATCAACTCGAGAGACTCCGACGCACATAAGAATCGAAGTCATAGAAAAGCCATGTGAAAATGCCTCGACAGAGCATAATTAGGCATCACTCCACTTGTGGGTTTTCTAGACATGAGATCCAGCCCATTTCCAGAGAGACTTCAGAATTCGGATGCAAATGCATTTCAAAATAGGAGGTCGTCCTGTGCGGAGTAAATGGGGCCACATGCTGATCTTCTCCCTTCAGACTTCTTTTATCTGCATTGACATTGTCTAGTCTTAATGTTAGAAAATTCTTTTGGATGTTCTTTTGGGTGCAAAGGGAAAAAGAGGATGTCCAGCACCTAACGAATCAGAAATTAGCAACTGAGTTCGTTCCTACAAGAGGGACAATCGTAGATGGCAAGAGGGTCCCTTGATCACCTACAGAAATCTCATCGTTTCACTAAAACTATATGCTGCGTAACTCGAATTCGCATTCAATCCCGTCTCCGACAGAAGTTTGGCGAGACGGGTTCTTAGCTAGACGGATCCAGGCTCCTGGGCCATCACATTCGCGGCGAACTATCTATATCGCAAGAGAAGCTGTTGGACCGAATCTCCCGTTTTGCATCACGGATAAGATACCTATTGCTGCCATCATCGATGAGGAAATTCCCATGCAATCATCCTTTCTCTTCGTGGGCTCGTGTTCATTGTATCATCGTTCAAAAGTCAAAGAGGAGTGCACATCGAAACGGACAGTTTTTGGATTGCTTGCGATACTTTGTCACGGTGGTTCGGCTTTTTCTACTTGAAACTCCACGATCAATAATAATCCAAGGCTATACCTAGCGAGTCTTTTACGACTAGGTGTAAGTTTTGAACATGAACATGGATGGATAAATGATAGTGGAATCCAGCGTTTGGCGCGCTCGTTGAAATAACCTAAGAAAACACTACTTCTACTTTAAAAATATTTAAAATGGCGAAAGGAGACTGTTACAAAAAAAGAAATGTAGAAGGAGAAATACAAGGAATCGGGCTCGAGACTTTTGAACTAGAAATCACGTAACCGTTAATTTGTTCTAGCTAGAGGATGGCCAACTTTCTTTTTTTTTCTATAAAATGGGGTATTCGAAATTTTTGAGTTAGATGCTTTTTAGGAGTGCCCACATTCAAGCCGTCTCGTACAAGTGTACTCAAGTAAGATTTGAGCCATGGGATGGAAGACGTAGCCCTCGATGTTACTCTGAATAGGTAGAGACTATAATTCAATCATGTGATGTGTAGTATCCAAAAAGAGCATCAAATAATATGGACAACTCTTTTAAAAGCCTACCTGAATTCCTAAATTTTAAGTTAAGAGCTACATAGATTACATGATATATTTTGTATATTTCAAAATTAGGTCATCACATGGCTAAATGTTCTTCATTTTTGCACCAAGCGATGTATTCATTGATCAAGACCTGTACTACAGCTCTTGAAATGCGCTAATCAAGCCCGTGGTGCTACACCGATCCATTGTATTCAATTCCTTTTCTTCTACTTCTTCATCTTCTTCTTTGCTTGTTAGGCCTGGCTTGCTGGGTTCCACGAGATCTGCAGCGAGTCAAATTCTGCCATCTGGCCTCAAGTCAAGGAGGGCCGACGCGGTGCGCTTTGGGCAATTTAGAAATTGAAAATTTGGTTCTTCTTTGGGGACGAAAACGGGTTGACTTTTGCGTCTGGGGCGTAGAGTTTTGACCTACGGATGATTTTATTTCGTTACAAAAATAAAAATAAAAAAATGGAAAAAGCAGTCGCAAAAAATAAAAATGAAAAAAAAAAAGTGAAAAGCCCATCTTGGGAGAGAGGCGCTCCTCCGGAACCGCCGCTGGCGACATCGAGGAGACCTCGGCGATTCTGCCTGGGGGACCCACTCGAGACGAGACGGGCACGGGCACGTGCACGTGCGCGCGGAATGCATGGCACGTGACGTCTTCCCGAGGCGTTTAATGCTGAGTGTTATGGCACCTCGACAAGTTAAAAATTGATGAGACTCGAGACTGATATTTTAGAATGGAATTAAACATTGGTCAGAACTTAGGTAGGTTCTTCTTCTTCTTCTTGTTTTTTATTCTCAAGAAAACATGAATTTTAATAATATTTTTTAAGAGAATGGTAGATAACTCACCGTCCTGGCCAGTGATTTATGTGAAAGAAATTTCACGCCCCCTTCTTAATTCCTGAAGGGTAATTCTTATTGCCAAGTGAATGTCAAAGGTCTTGAGGCTCGAAACCCTTTGGAAAGCTCGTTGCCTTTCTAATCCGCACCCAACTGTTGTGAATACCTAATGACTGAATGGATTCTAAGTGTACGTCGACCTCTTTTATGCTTACTCGATTTAAATTCTCTAAGTGTGGAAAATTGATTTGATCGATGTGAGGAACTCAACAATTACAACATTATCAAAGCCATATGCATCCCATCACCATTTTATACACGTAGGGCATAGTTTATTATCCTCATTGTCTTTTTCAAGATAATTACAAAAACTATTATAAATCTATTATATTTATATCAATTCAGTCATTAGCCTTTCAATTTGACAAATTTAAACATAAACATTTTGACAATTTGCTAATTTAGCTCATCTAGCTAATTTTTGTTGAAAAATCATTGACGTGAATGCTAACCGTCCTATATAGTATAGTGGACGCTAGGCTAATGTTAACGTGGACAATTTTTGGAATTCTTATTCATTTTTGTAGTTTTTTTCTTTTTCCATTCATTTATTTTCTTTTTCCTTTGCTAGTCGTTGGGCCTCTACAATGGCTAGCAATACCACAAGAGAGGCTCGCCCACGCTGACCTTGCTAGCTTCAAGCAAGGCTTGAAAGTGGTTGCCCCTCACTCGCCTCGGGTGACCTCACCAGAGATTGATGCTGGTCGCCTACACCAATTTCAAGCAAGGTCACCCCTTGCCAAATCTTGGTGAGGTGACCTTGCTAGCCTCAGCCAACCTCGCCCCTACGATGGCGAGCCCCTACGAGGGCGAGCCTCACTTGATGGGCGAGGTTGGCGCTTGGCCCTCACTTACACTCATTTATGGTTGGTCGCTGACTATCGTGGAGGCCTAGTGATCGACGAAGGAAAAAGAAAAGAAAAGAAAAGAAAAAATTATAAAAAATTCAAGAAAAATTAAAATGATAAAAATTATTCACATTAGTGCCGATTGTGTCGCGTAAAATAACCAGCCCATGTCAGTGATTTGAAGCCAAAATTATCTCAATAAACTAAATTGACAAATTGTCAAATTGTTTAAAGTCGAATTGATGAAATGCAATAGATTTGAAACCTTTTTATTTTGTTGTAACTTTCCCCTTTTCTCCTTTTGCCACCAACGAAGTAAAGGGCCTTGTTTACTTTCTTAATTTCCAAGAAGTAATTAACACTTATCTTGGATTCTAATTTGTCCTGATACGTTGTAAACTTGCGCAAATCTTGCCATATTACAACGGTGATTAACCGATGATCATTAGGAGAATGAGTCAACATGCTAACATATGCGCAACAGAAGTTCAAAACCCTTTAATTAAGCAACGTATGAAATAAGTCAACGCCAAAGCACTATCCTCTCTCAACGACAGTGCTTAGTAAAACTTCCAACATTTGGTCGAAGTCAACGAAAGGCGAGGGCTTATTGTCTTTTCTTTCTCGAACACATTCCAACTACTAATTAAGTTGATTTGAGGAGAGAGAGAGAGAGCACAAAAGTATAAAGCGAGCTCAACATGGATTAAAGAAAATTAGTTGATTGCTTCTTCTCATTGATTCGAAATGGACCCAGAAAATTAACTCAAGGAATCACTTTATTTGATGATGTTACTATATAAGGCGCAAAAAGTATCCAAGGAATTGAATATGTGAAAGTGAAATGAAACCTATGATATCTTTAGTAGTTGCGAAGCTTAGATTTAATGCCCGCTAAAACGTGACAATTGTGCATGCCATTATAGGCAGATCTCTCTTCATATGTGCGGGCACATAGAATTACAGGTCTATCTTTAAGGCGTTGAAAGAAAGACCGTAGGCTAGGCCATAGCCATTTCTGTGGAGATAGATATACATGCACATTGACATTTTACTTCCATATCGACTCCAACTCATCAAAAAAGAATTATAAATATGCTCACATGGCTATCGACCATAAAGTCAATAAGCTGAATTTTGAAGAGAAGTGTAATTAAGCAAGAAATCAATTTAAGAGTCATCCACATCGACAGTCGAATTGAAGCACGTAGTATTTGGAGAAAAACAATTAAAGACACGAGTTGGTATATAAATTTTCTGGCTCATACAGTTTTAATGAAATAAGAAAGTGCTGATGAGTGCGCGTTCATATGAATCTCCACATGAGTTCACATGGTTCTAGAACGTACACCCATCATTTAAGAACTCTTCTAATCAATTTTGTGTTGGGGAGAATATTGATGATATTCCATAATTTCACACCTAAGAGAGGTCATGTAGGTAAGTTTCTTTCGTATAAAATGAATGATTTGAAAAACATTTTCTTAAAAATAATTTGTATCACTTATAAAAATGATAAAAAAAATATATTTTTATCATTTGTGAAAATGTTAATGGAAACATTTTGCATCGACTAATTCAAGCGATATAAGTGATTATTTTTAAGGAAATATTTTTCAGATTATTCATTTGTCACGAATCACATGAAGTCTTATTGATTACTTAACTTTATCATCTATGCGGGAGTCACACGCTTGGCGAAACAAATGAAGTATATCATATTCAGCTTTGCCTAATCATTTTCTAGGGCTTTTTGTCATCTAAGCGGTTTCTTCACCCTGGTTAGTTTATTATGATTAGTCCGTTATACTTATCCTATTTTTCTGCCGTTCCTCTCTCTCCCTCATATTCTGCAACTTTATTGCCAACTTACCGACCAAAGAGAAATAAACAAAAAGACTTGACCAACAAGGAAAAAATATATGTGGTCTCTTTTTTTTTTTTTTTTTTATTTTATCTAATTTTCCAGAACTCTTGTTCAAATTCCTTGAACCATCCATGCCGAACCATCCATGCCAAACCCATTTGTACTCTTCTCTCCTGCAAGCTAAATACAAACGATCCAGTCATCTGTTTTCTTGCATTCAACTTGCCCATAAAGTTTGGCGAGATGGCATTAACAAAGTCCACATTTCTGCTAATTTCATCTACGAATCTTCATGCATAGTCAACCTTTCGCCATACGAAGATCGCATATATATCTGTACTTTATGTATCTCCCCCATTACTCAATCGACCGTGCCCAATAATTTTCTTTTTCATTTCTCTCTTCTCATGCATCTTGCTTAGAAGGTGGCGGGAGGTGGAGGTCCCTAGCTCAGCTTTAGCTTGATTTGCTGAAGAAGAAATTAAGCTCAAGCAAACCCATTTTTCGCGTGTCCCAGCTAATCGGTTCAATTTTTCTTCCTCATCAAGGTACTCGGTTTTGACTTCTTAATATCGTTTGTTGTTTCCCTTTAATTTTCTTCATATCTGTTCCAGTTTCTCTTGTCCTCAGTTCACATTTTGGCCGTTTGTCGCTTGCATTTCGTGTACTGAACTTCTCCTGCTAGAAACTTGAGATACCCATCGAATCTTGTTCTTGGAAAGCGGGTTTGACGAGAATTGGGGAATTTAATTGGGATTTGGGTTCCACCGATCTCGTTAAGTTAGTTTAATGAAGAAGAAAATCTACTGAACCTGCAAATTAGATAATATATTACTAGAACATGAAAGCAGTGTTACGTAATACTTCTAACCGTGTTAGTAATACAGACAACTGCCATCAATGCAAATGACATCTACAATCTACAAGCAATTTATTATGCATTTTTCTACTTAGATTCAAACGCATACACCTTGCATTGTCTCCAGTAGTGCCTTTTCAGGTCCAGAATTCTTACGTTGTTTTTCTATTGGCCTAGAATTCTGCGGAATTTAATTCAACGTCTCCAGATGTCAAACTCAAAACCAATTTAGAGAGAGAGAGAGAGAGAGAGAGAGAGAGAGAGAGAGAGAGAGAGAGAGAGTTAAATTTCTATGCAGTAGAGAGAAGAAACGAAGTGCCAAAAACGCAAGGGAAGCCCTATTCTCCGGCATCAAAACCGGCTTTAAAATGGTGTCTTGAGGGTGGGAATGTATGAGAAGAAGTGAAGATAACGCGTCCCCACCTTCTTCTTTCTTTCATTTAATCAATGATTAATTTTAAAGTTCTTTAACGAACACAAACAAGTTTAGCCCATGTGACCCCTTTGGTGCCATTTCTCATGGGGTGGGCTGCTTCATTTCTACATTTTTTTCGCTCCCTCTTTTTAATTATTATAAAGGCACAAGATCCATGGCACCCTCAAATGCAGTGGTCTACTACTCTCCAAAATCCCTCAGAAACCTCTTAACCCTTCACCTTCTCTTCTCTGAATCAGAACTGAGATATCTATCGGTCATTTCACCGGAATCACACAAAAGCCGCACATATCGAACCGTTATTCGCTTACTTTGGATCATAGAAGTTGTGGGTCGGTCTCAAAATTTGATCTTTATGCACTTTTCATGCCTCCGCTCATTGAAGTAGTATAGACTGTATCGATGGTTTGTTGAATCTGTTTTCTTTTTCTTTTTAAGTTCTTCGCAGGGTCTTGCGTATGCACCAGGGCTAAATCCAAGAAATGGGTTTAGTCCGAAACGCAACCATGAGAAGCGGGGATTACTTGGAAGGCGTCTTGACCGACTACGTTAATGGCAAAAAGGCCAACAAGATGAAGCCCCAGCGGAGCTGCTCAGGCCGCCTCGTCACTTGCCTTACCTTCCTGCAGTTCGCCTTTGCGGTCTACGCAACCTTCCTGCTGTACTACATGAGCCCCGCGATCGATCTACGGTCCAAGCCGGACTTCACGTGGGCCACGCGCATCGCGCAACAATGGAAGCAGTTCATAATCCCGCCCCATGTACTGAGCCACTACCAAGAGTCAGCCAACTTCGTCCTGGGGTCCGAAATAACTCCGCTGGTCAGCCCGACGGAGGTGTGCGAGCACGAGAAGATCGAGTTCGAGCAGAAGAAGTCCAACGATGCGGTGATGATCAAGCTGAAGAGAGAGCTCTACGACCAGGTCTTGTCATTCCAGAGCAAGAACTTCGGGACCGAGACCCTGGCTCAGCTCATGGCAATGAAGTCCAAGTGGGACTTGAAGGGCCCGAACCGGCCTAAAGTTACCGTGATCTTGAACCACTTCAAGAGAAAAACGCTCTGTGCACAGCTAGACTCGTTGCTCCACCAAACCCTCCCGTTTCACCATGTTTGGGTCCTCTCCTTCGGCAGCCCCAACGAGCTCTCGCTGAGGAGGATCGTCGAGAGCTACAACGACTCAAGAATCAGCTTCATCAGCTCGAGCTACGACTTCAAGTACTACGGGAGGTTCCAAATGGCCCTGCAGACGGAGGCCGACCTCGTGTACGTCCTTGACGATGACATGATCCCCGGGAAGAAGATGCTGCAGATCCTGTCGCACGTGGCCGGAACCGACAAGTACAAGAACTCGGTCCTCGGGAGCATCGGGCGGATTCTGCCGTTCCGGCAGAAGGACTTCACGTTCCCTAGCTACCGGAAGTTCCGGGCTAAGGAGGCGGGGCTCTATCTGCCCGACCCGGCCTACGACATCACGGTGGACCGGATCGTTCAGGTGGATTTCTTGTCCAGCTCGTGGTTCTTGTCTGCCGAGCTCGTGAAGACGCTCTTCATCGAGACGCCCTTCACATTCATGACCGGTGAAGATCTCCACCTTAGGTACGTAGTAAAATATTACGAATCTTCTCTCTTGCCATCGGATCACGAGATTTATCATCTCTTTCAATGGTCTTAGAAATTTATAATAAACAGAGAAACGTCTAGTGGTTAGTGGGATTTGATGCATTAGATAAAGTCAAATAAATGCTGACTTTGAGTAACCCAAAACAAAGAGTTTTCTAGGCTGCGTGTATTATAGTGACGAATGGAACTTCTCATTAAAATAGGGCTTGAGATCATCAAAAACTGCTAAACTATACTAGAAAAAAAGGAATTTTAATGAGCAGGTGACCTGTTCATCGTAGTATGTACACTGAATTATACTAATTTCTGGCGTGACGGTCTCCATCCATATCCAATTGTGCTCAGTCAATAGCGGCGAGTCACAATAATTTGCATACTCGTTTGATTATTTGAGCTAGATTAGTTAGAAGCTAAGACTAAAATAAAATAGAAAAGTTATCATGAACAAATAATTCCGATCGATTGGAAATTTCTAACTCGAGAGATTGAACTGAAAGTAAGCATTTTCTAGCCAAAGGGTTTGTTAAAATAGAGTGCATGGAGGTTTTATTTTATCTGAGAATCTTCCTAGCAGATGCATTCATTAATGGCGGGGTCAAAGATTAGGGTTTCCTAGTTATAAAATTCATTAAATTTCCTAATTATTCATTAATGTCTAGCTACCGCGCCTTCTATTTGTAGCGGCATCCCCTAGGCAATCCTCATTTTTCGTTCTTGTTGACTTTAGAAAATTGTACGGCTCGCCAATTAATTAATCGGATTATTACTCTCGCGCATACTTTGGAAACTTACTTAAGTTCATCATTGGTGAAAAGCAAGCTTTGCATAACATCGCACATGGTCACATATGATGATGAATGTGTCACTAAATTGTTTCGTTCGGTAATAATTTTGGAACATTTATCTTCATACATTTTTGAAAAAAAAAAGATGCTCGAATTGAATTTATTAGAGATACTTTTTTAGATGTATTCTTACATTCACTTGTTTTGGCGATTTGATAGTTATCACGAAAGTGACTCACATTTAATTTAACATTAAAGTATTATGATATATTTTCACTAGTTTTGCAAGTTAATATCCGATTCCTTTATTTACTGATGTTAGTTTCGTATTCCTTGAACATGAATTTTGAATATGCTCTTGATGTTGTATTTGGCAGCTACCAGCTCCAAAAGTACAGAGACGCCTACTCCTACGTGCTGCCGGTGGACCCCAGCGACAAGGACACGTGGGCCGACAGCGAGCACCGGCTGGCCTACGTGTCGGAAACGACGGTGATCTTCAAGGACATCGTCCAGGTCCGCGACGATCAGTGGTGGAGGGCCCTCGCCT
Source organism: Eucalyptus leucophloia subsp. euroa (assembly GCA_017140325.1). Classification (NCBI taxonomy): domain Eukaryota; kingdom Viridiplantae; phylum Streptophyta; class Magnoliopsida; order Myrtales; family Myrtaceae; genus Eucalyptus; species Eucalyptus leucophloia. The sequence continues at coordinate 34,489,816 of CM029469.1, read as the reverse complement.
CCGGCTACGTCACCCAGTGGGCCCAGATGTACCCGCAGCGGATCGACGCCCTCTTCTACGCCCACTCCGTCGCCGAGGTCAAGGCCCTCGCCCCGCTCCTCGAGAAGTTCCGCTCCACCGTCGGCAAGAAGGCCTACCTCGCCGTCTCCGGCGGCGACTTCTGCCCTTGCGAGGCCGCCGCCGCCGCGCTCCGGTGGCCGCCGGCGGTGTGCAGGGAGAGGAGGTTCAAGGTGTTCGACCTGGCCGTCGGGGCGACGTCGGGGGTGTCGAACTCGGAGGTCCCGGTGCTCCAGGTGGTCTACTCGAGCGTGAAGGGGCTGATCCGGATCCACAACCCGAGCGTGGTGGTTGCGGTGGCCGACCTGGACGCGAACGTTAAGAAGGCGCTGAGGATGGCCGCGGAGAGCAGCGGGAATGGGACGACCGCGGTGGTGCTCTTGCCCCGGGCCTCCGTGCCCAAGGTGCTCTGGATGGCTGATCTCCGGTCGACGGCGCTGCCGAGTAAGACCTCTCACACGCTATCTTCCGGAATCGATCTCAGCTTGGTTTCTTTCTACCTCTTATTCACCTGCTAGTTTCTAGTTTTTAACCATTCGACTGAAATCCCGCAAACTTTTGGCGATGAGCAGATTGGAACCGTATGCGAATCTCCATCAACATCATCACGCAGAACCGAGCGACGTCCCTAAGGAGGCTCCTCACGTCGCTCAGCAACGCCTTCTACCTCAGCGACGAGGTCCCGATCAGCTTCAACATGGACAGTAAGGTCGACGAGGCTACCATAAAGCTGGTGAACTCCTTCGACTGGCCGCACGGCCCCAAGACCCTCCGCCGGAGGATCATCCAGGGAGGCCTGATCCGAGCCGTCAGCGAGAGCTGGTACCCGGCGTCCGACGACGACTTCGGCCTCCTCCTCGAGGACGACATCGAGGTCTCCCCTTACTACTACTTGTGGATCAAGTACGCTCTCCTGGCCTATCACTATGACCCGCAGGTCGCGCTCCCCGAGCTCTCGTCGATCTCTCTCTACACCCCGAAGCTGGTCGAGGTCGTGAAGGAGCGGCCGAAATGGAATGCAACGGAGTTCTTCAAGCACATCCACCCGAACACGCCGTACCTCCACCAGCTACCGTGCAGCTGGGGCGCGGTCTTCTTCCCCAAGCATTGGAGGGAGTTCTACGTGTACATGAACATGAGGTTCACCGAGAACGCCAAGGAAAACCCAGTCCAGATCCCCAAGTCCCGCACCAACGGCTGGCAGGCCTCCTGGAAGAAGTTCCTGATCGACATGATGTACCTCCGGGGCTACGTGAGCCTGTACCCCAACTTCCCGAACCAGGCCAGCTTCTCCACCAACCACATGGAGCCCGGCGCCCACATCAGCGCCAAGGACAACGTCGTGAGGCACGACAAGGGCGACTTCGAGGTGCCGTTGCTGAAGGAGGACTTCAGGAACTTCTTGCCCGGCGGGAAGCTGCCGCCGGCGTCGAGGCTTCCCCCGCTGAACTTGTTCAACCAGCCGCTCTCGCTCAAAGGGCTGAAGGCGGCGGGCGCCAAGCTGGGGCAGGACGTGCTCCGCTGCGACAACAGGACCGAGATCGTGGCCGTCGATCATGGGACGGGCCTGCCGGCCCGGTGCGCCAAGTTCTGATGGGGCGGACCAATCAAATTTGTTATTCTTTCAACGGATTTATTTCCTGTAAAATCTTGAAGCCAAAAAAAAACACTTCCTACATCTCATCCGGGCTGGTGGCTGGACTTTAGAAAGTTTTTGCTCGTCAGTGAACTGACTCCCCTTCTAACGCTTGGGGGATTAAGCATTCCTGTTGATTTCAGTGAAAAATCGATAAATGCAACCTGCTGATTCAATGCAAGCTCTCTCTCTCTCTCCCCCCGTTATTTTTGATGTTTTGGTCGATGAATTTGGGCTGTTTTGGACCCTCAGTTGGGTTGAGTTCGAGATGCAAAACGGGCCAACCTCGGGCCTCCGAGAAGGGGCCCATTGAGATTCCTGCATGTCAGTCATCCGTCTGCGTCAATCTGAACCATACCAAATTGCGAATTGACGAGTTTCGGCTCCGCATTGAGTAGCTGAAACCGGCAGAAATCGTATCACGCAATGCCAGTTAGAACATCCCCACCGCGGTTTGGTCACCTATCTAGATCTGGATAGGCGAAACCATTAACCGCGGATCTTCTCGAATGCGCATTTGACAATCTTGCACAGCTTTCATTCGATGATGGGAACTAGTGTTCCTCCCGTTTTCAATGAGCAAAATAATGAAGCTTTCACGAATCTATCAAAGCTCACGGTTCTATTCTTGAAATGGTGCTCCTCGAGAATATGATTGCTTTGGAAAAACTCGGTTTTTGCCATCAATGTATTTTCAGCCAAACGGCTTGTTACTAATAGATTTGGACTTACTAGCCGTTGAGCATAATTTATTCGATGATCTTGTACTCATTTTGCCTTTGATGAAATTGGGAATTCGGATTCTTTAGTAAGTGAAGCACTGGCCGATTTATGTTCTTGGGCAACAATTGACCTAATAAGAAGTTCATTTACAAACAACTAAATGGACAATGATAAATAAATTAAAGTAAGGTCATTTATGTCAAACTAATTAATAACTTAATCGAATGAAAGATGATACCTTATTAAAATTAAGATTGAAAATTGCCATTTAGGCAATCAAGTAAGCGCATTATTAGAAAAGTTGATAATTTTTAAAATGGAAAACTGCATGACGTCGCATTTTTTAAATCCAATATGGACGAAACTATGACATGAGGCGTTATCGAGTCTTAGGGATGTCAGCGAGATGAAAAGAAGTTTGGAATATTAGTTTGGCATGGGAATAAGTTTACAATTTCTTTTGTGAGATTATCCCTTTGAAAAAAAAAGTAAAACAAATGTAAATAACTCATATAACCGTTAATAATCTTTCAAGTTAAGGTTGATAATTTTATATAGGAGTCAGTAGATTTTAAATTTTGATTAGTTATACAAATAAAAATTAGTAAGTTATTATAGAAGTTGGTAATTTACAAAGGATTATTGTTTCAACCATTACTAGCGTAAAAAAAAAAAAAAAATTGCACATCGCCGTTGAATGGGAGACATGTGGATTTGCAATTAATTTGTAGCCAAATTCTTCCATTTGTCAATTATCTCATGATGAGTCTTTAAGTACTTTTTTATACAGATGGTAGACTTTAACATAAATCCATTTCCAGATAAGAAGATAAATGTTAGTTATTTACCCAAAAAAAAAGTAGTAAATCATTCAAATTAAGATTCGTACGTCAAACTAGTTAGCAACATAATCCAAGAAAAAGTTGGCTAGTCACTTCAATAAGGTTGCTCAAGATAATGGCGATTTGGGCATGGGTTATGTTCAATTATCATTGAACACACTTTTTTTTTTTGTTAGATGTAAGAATTTGGTTTTACACTATTAACTCTAGTGAGGTTAGCGGAATCATATCATTAACTCAACATTGGGGTTGCACGACATGAATAAGTCGTCACTTATGGTCACACAACCTTGGTTGAGATTTGCTTAGTTATCACATCTAGACCACCTAAGGTTGCATACCTTAGTGTCATCTTGCCTTAGGTGGTGTGACGTGAGCAACTAGTTACCTACGATCACTTGAAGTCTCATGAGGTCATTTGGTCTCCAAATTTAGCTCTCCTAAGGTCACGTGGTACTCTAGATTCATCGCTGAACTCATTCATTCTCCTTTTCATTTAAAAAAAAAAATTGAGGAAATTTCAAATAAGAATATAAAGCGGAGTCATTTTGGCAAATAAGATTTAAAGTTGACATAATTTCAAATAAAAATTCGAAGTGGTTAAATCAATCTCAAATAAAGATCTTAGCTCGCGTATTAACCTAATATTCTTCAATCACCGAGCAAGTGACATTTTTTTCGACCAAATGTTCACCACTCTCGATGGACACTAGCAAGGATTGAAATGGCAGCTAGTTGTGGCGATGGGGAAGCGACGACAATGGAGTTGAGGGCAACGATAAGAGTAATAACCAACAATGTTAGAACAAGACTAGACTAACATGATCAGAGGTGAATAACTCATAATATTTAACAAAATAGCTTTATCATGTTTATTTAAAATTTTCCCAACACAACTATGCTTTACAAAAGGGGAACCATAAACAAGCCTTTACCAAACACGACATGCCTTTTACGAAATTCCTTCGCATAAATACAGTATGTTTGGTTCAAAAGTTGAACCAAAAGTACCCGTAAGCCTTAAGGTGGTCACCGAACTCTAGACCGCCGTCGCTTCTCGCGATTGGTCATTGACCCAAGGGCGCAATGCCAACGTGACCGCCTGCGTAACACCAGCTTTCCAGGTTGAATTTGTTGTCACAAGGCGACGTCTCCACGCGAAAAGGGACGCGACAATCATCCCGTACGCGTGGCGCCTTCCCGTTGGCCCGCGCGCAACGGTGGCGAATTCTAGCGGAACACGCGATGGGGACTCCGATTGGGAATTCAAAAACGCCGAGCGGGGCAAAATGGTCAGGCGAGGTTACGAGGCCATTTTCCTCCCCCTTTTTTTTCTTTGCTGTTTTCGGAATTAGACGGCAGCGAACAACATCCATCCTCTTTCTCTCTCTTCCGGAAGATCTCGGAGCAGCAGGTGCCAGGTATGCGTCGATTCTTCCGAGTTCGTCTCTGCTTCTGCGATTCGAGATTGATCGATGTCGCCGGCGAATCGTCTCGCCTCGCCGGAAACGCGGCGCGCGCGTTGTTGGCTCGACGCGGTTGCCGCCTCGCGGTGCCTTTGCTTTTTTCTCTTTCCGAGAACGGCGGAGGATCTTTTGGAACGGAAAGGCGCCTTTTTCGCGATTTTAAGTCCGTTTTTATTGATGACGATCCCCTTCCCGATCGCGGCGTTTCTCGTGTTCTCCCAACGTTTTGGAGGTCGCTTGATTTTGCGTTTTGGATCGGCGGTTTGCGATCGCGTTAGCTCGCTGAAGTGGAATGAATGGCGCGTAGGGTAGTGTCTCTTCAGCTCGAGCTTTTCTGGTTGGACGTTTGAGTTGGAGAACATGGAGCGATCTGGGCTGTCATTTGGCTCGTTTAATTTAAAAAGGATATAGATATGGTCTTCTTCTTCTCTTTTTTGTTTAAACATTGAGAGTACGAATTAGCTTGAATTTGGAGTAGTTCAGTCTAACCTTCTGCGTGTTTTGGGGAAGATCTCTATTTAGTACCTGAGCATTTCATTCTATGACCGTTCCAGAGCAGCAAGATTTAGTAGCAGCTCATTTCCGCACGTTGAAAACATACGTGGACCACGATTTACACTTTTGTGGATAAATTGCCTTGTTTCTATATTAAGATTACCGCTCGTTTAGTGGATTCGATCATATTAAAAAAATAATCAACAAGGGAGAAGGGAGTAATAACCGACCGGAGAACTCATGAATTAATTTGGGATGATGAGGGATTTTATAGCTGTCGAATGAATTGGTTTTGGCCGTTTGCCAGAGTTCCTTGCAATCGAGGAATGAAATTGAAGCATACTTTTTTCCACTGCTCCCATGATGTATAATCTAAACTCAAAGTATTCCTGGTTTTGTTGTGTCTTGGTATATTGTGCTATGATGGGGATTTTCTTTAATCTAGTTTCACCATTTTTCCATTGTTAATGATCATTTCTTCACGATGAAGGGACTGCATACTTCGTCATTGGTTTTTGAAGCTGGAAGCACCTTTTCTACAAGAGGCAGACACTTTGGAAGAACTGTTGTATTTTTGTGTGGATAGTCTCTTCAGAATTCATTGATCTAGTTAAGGTCTCCATTTTATCCTTGACCTGGTAATGTGAGAGTCAAGCATACATCAGGATGGGGACAATGCACCGTAGGTTTGTTCCACATGCTATGTCTTAGCTGATGTTCCTAACATATCAACCTTGAATATTTTAAGCCTTTCTGATTTAGATATGATGCTCGAGCTTTGAAATTGCCTAAGCTGCCCTTGTTCGGTCTGCAGTGGAGTTCTAAAGAAATCAAATGACAGGGCCAGAATTACCATCGCAACTATCTTGGGAGTTCTGTTTGGGTTCTTCATAGGCATTTCTTTTCCATCTGTTTCTCTGACAAAGGTATATGCTCATTTAATGCTGTTTAAAATAAGTAGGTTCACATTGCTTGCTGCTTACCATTGGTTATTTGAACTTGCAGATTAACTTCCGTTCAAGTATTATCTCATCTCTTGATCTGATCAGTGATGAAAGTAGATCCATCAGCAAATCCTCTGATAATATAGGCAGCATCCCCAAGGTATGATGCCTTTTTGCTTCTGATTTTGTCTTTCTCCAGTTGTCACTGATTGGTGTGTATCTCATACTTGGAAGAGGAGTCATTAGTGACGTTTCACCTATGTGCAAATATATCTTATTTTTTTAAGAGGTTCATTAGTTTGTTTGGTCTTTGCTCTTCTGTTAATGCTAAGACAGTGTAGTTGTCAGTTCATAACCAGAAAATTCTAGTCTTTTTCGGTGCATATTCTCTGAAGTAGTTGTAATGGGCTAGTTTTGTTTTTCTCACCCTCATGTTGCACGTTCAACGTGCTTCTATTCAGTTGTATTGAGGTAGCTTCTTTTTTCACTCCTTTTGCAAATGTATATTCATGACTACTATAGAACCAATGACTCTTAATAGCTTCAAAGCGAGCCCTGCCTTTGCACACACATTTTGGGAACAGATACTGGATTTAGCTAATGACACTTGTAAATTCAGTTAGGTCTTCGTTTTCCATTGATTCTAATCTTGCATGTGAGGCGAAAATAATTTGTGAGAAACCTAACTTAACTTAATCGATGCCCATGAACAACTATTTGTGAATAAAAGTTTGAAATATGCATTAGAGCTTAAAGTTGTCAGTGATCAGTTGCATTGTATTTAACTGTTATGTTGCATCCATGCTTCGCACTATGTAGTGCAAAGCTGGATGCCTGATTTGAATCATATGATGAACGGCTTATCTTTTGCTGGAATGTATGGTGATGGACATGGACTTTGATCATTATTTTCTGTTTCCAGATATATGTTCCAACAAATCCCCGTGGCGCAGAGTCTTTGCCTCCAAATATTATTGTATCAGAAACTGATTTCTATTTGCGCAGATTATGGGGTGAACCTAATGAGGTATGACTTTTATTTTGTCATCCAAGTTTTGCTCGTTATTTCTGCGTATATTTACAAATGGGTAATAAGTCTTTGGAAAATATGGGGTCTTTGTTTATGGTAGCTTGTCAACCTAATAAACTTGTAATATACATTATTTAATTATTGAGGACGTATTTTGGATCTGCATTGTGTGTGGTATGCCCTTAAAATGTTCTTTTTTTATTTTTATATGAGGAATTTATAGAAGGTTTTTACTGTTGTGGAGCAATAACCTTGTAGTGAAATGTGCAGGACCTGAAGAAGAAACCAAAATACTTGGTTACATTTACAGTGGGTTTTGATCAGAGGCGTAACATTGAAGCATCAATTAGAAAGGTTCTAAGACTGCACTTTAAACTATAGATCTTCCATGCACAGTCATCTAATTCTTAAAGAGTTCTGAGATAGCATATTTTCCATCTGTTTGGTAGTTTTCAGAGGAGTTCCAAATTTTACTCTTTCATTATGATGGTCGGGTAAGTGAATGGGACCAGTTCGAGTGGTCAAAGGATGCAATTCATATCAGTGTGAAGAAGCAGACCAAATGGTATGTTGAGAACACCTTTTATAGCTCTTATTTCTCCGCAGCATCACCTCTTAAGTTAGTTCTAGAAATTAGATGGTCTCCTACTTTAACAAATAAGTTATCCGCAAGTTCTAGTTAACTATATGTTTTTTTTTCTTTTTTGCTAAATCTAGCTAACTATACGTTAGCATTCTTGCGATCACTTTTTTATTTCACATTCCTAAGCTATATCTTCAGGTGGTACGCGAAAAGGTTTTTGCATCCAGATGTCGTTGCAGCTTATGAATATATTTTCATCTGGGACGAAGATCTTGGAGTTGAACATTTTAATGGGGAAAAGTAAGCAATTTAAAGTTATTACAAGCTATTTCGAATTATCATGGGGAATAAAGTGATAGGTTTTCATATGCATGTTACATTCAATCTACCAGGTATATTCAGTTGGTCAAAAAACATGGTTTGGATATATCTCAGCCAGGTCTCGAGCCCAATAATGGACTGACATGGCAGATGACAAAGAGGAGAGGTGACAGAGAAGTGCACAAGTACTCTCTCTCCCTCTTACGCCCCGTGTGGCAATGTTTGTCTGTGTATCTATCTGCATGGTTGTTCAATAGTCCAACTGCATTCACATTTTTTCTATTTTTCGTTTGTCTTGATGAATAGGGATACAGAAGAGAAACCAGGCTGGTGTAGTGACCCACATTTGCCTCCATGTGCAGCGTAATTCCCTATCATTTTCTTAGGATTGCATGCGTTGTTCATTTCATGAGTTCTTCATAGTGATGAGGGAATAGAAACAGTTCGAGTTTTCAAACTTTCAGTCCTCATGTTTATTACTTCTGATATAGGTTTGTGGAAATTATGGCTCCAGTCTTTTCGAGAGAAGCTTGGCGCTGTGTATGGCATATGATTCAGGTTGCTGCTCTGTCTAAGATGATGGGCAACTGTCATGGATAATTGGATATGCATTTATCATATATGGTTAAGCATATACTGATCAAATATTTTTAACACATGCTTTTAGAATGACCTGGTGCATGGATGGGGATTGGACTTTGCTCTCAGACGATGCGTTGAGGTCTGTAATCATTGGCTTTCATAGATTATGCCTCTTGTTATTGAATGCTGATGGCTTTTGTTGGTGAAAGGAAGAGAGAAAGGGGGGGGGGGTGTTAGGAGAAACTATCTGAAACAATTTCAATTATTGTACTGGTACCTTGGGAAGAGTTTTGTTATTAGAAAGTAATGAAAGAAGGGCTCGAAACAAGTTATGAAATAGTTTTAGGGTTCTTAATTGTGAGAGAGTACAGCGAATTTTGACAAACCTCTTCCAATGTGCTCTATATCCCTATGTGGCCATTGACAGTAATGTGGTCCATGGAAAGCTAACCTGCTTTTTCCCATTCATACTTATCTTTTTTGTCCTCTCCCGTGCTTATAGTGAGTCATAAAAACTTCCTTTTTGTTTTTGCAGCCCGCTCATGAGAAGATTGGTGTTGTTGATTCTCAATGGATTGTTCACCAAGTAATCCCTTCCTTGGGCAGTCAGGTAAGTAGTCCATCAATGTAGTGTGGCTGTGGTTTCATGTATTTCACTCTCTGCATGATACCCGAAAAAAGATTTAAGTCCAGTCGACCATTACATAATGTCTGTTTTCAGCCAATCTTTTGAAAGAGGCTCTAGTAATACCTACATGCAAGTTCTTGCTTGAAATACAGATTCTTGATGTAAGAAATGACATCTAGAACCACGATGATCAATATTAGACTAACATGATCTGTGGCTTAATGCTACTTTGTTATCAACTTCCCAATGCTGTTCTTACATATTGGTACTGTGGATATTGTTCTCCTTCCATACATGATGAACATAACGCGAAAGGTGGTATATTTCCAATTTTGGCTTCCAGATTTGGTGAACTGTTGATTATTTTAAGTCTTTCTTATGGCCTTTTGGGCAATGGTACCTCAGAAATCAACAGGATGTGTTGGGTAAATTTTATTGTCAGGTTGATCATGTAATGGCCCTCTAAACGACTACCAATCTGCTTCGTAGCTGCTTTTACTAAGAATTTTGTGTGAAGCTATATGGTGGGAGGCTTCGGGCTTGCTCTTCTTTTAACTGTTTTTCTTGTCATCTCTCGTTGATCCATTATTCCTATTCCCTATATTATAGAATATCTATTCTAAATTTGTCCACGCAATTTTCTTTAACACTAAAACCCTGATAGGCTGATGCATCGCTTTGTCAAATTGCAGGGAGAGTCGGAGAAAGGGAAAGCTCCATGGGAAGGAGTATGTATTTTTTAATATTGCTGTTTTATCTACTCATGTCCTGCAGTTTAAATATCTTAATTGCTTATTGACCACTCCTGAAGAAGCGCTAAAATAAACAAATTTCGATGTCTGGTTGCTCATTTGTTGCCGTTTCTTCATTTCTTTCAGGTCAGAAAAAGATGCAGAAGTGAGTGGGCCATGTTCCAGAATCGCCTCGCAGAGGCAGACAAGGCATATTTAGCTCCGACTGCGAAGAACTAATTTTTGCTTTCCTCTATATCTGTCCTTCCGGATGGGAATTGTGTGCATGCCTTACGACCACACATCAGATCTGTTGAAGAGGTTCATAAAGCCATGTGGCTTTTCGTGGAGCTAAGGTGGTCGCACATTTGAGAGCTGCATTATGATTTTGTACAGACAGTTTTTAAGTAGAGCAGAACTTCGCTTCTCTTGTTGCCAACAAGGGGGGAGGAAGAGCAATACTGAATTAGCGAGGCACCGGCCTTTTTTTGGGTTGTCATATCTCTTATTCATCAATGAGAGGAGCCTTATTTTTTTATCTGTATATCTCGTGTCGTATGCCTGGTTAATCTATGGCTGGCTAGCTAGTGTTCTCAATTAATGCTTTGCCAACTGAGCTATCTCCCCCTGAGCCAACTAGAGCACTGACCCTTTGTCCCGATAATTGAAGCACGTGTCGTCTAGGGCAAAATGGGCAGGAACCCATGAACCGCATTTTTCTCTGATCTGAGTTCCAATCTCCTGCAGAAAGGAAAGGGGTAGATCCGGGCGGGGATTTCATAGACGCATTTCAATATTTTGTATCTGGAGTACTTCACTCTCCCGAATGGAAATGAAGAAGAGATGTAACAATTTCTCGAGAAATAGAAAGATTCATCATTAATCACAAATGATAATGATACCATAGATAGACAACAGTTGACAGCAGCTCAAAAGCAGGTTTCCTGCCGTCGCTAGTAGGTGGTGTCTTGTGAATAACGGAATCATCCTCATTCGGAGAGGATCACCATAGATTGCTGAAATTTCCTTAAACAATGGAACAGAATATTGGCAAAGGCAATAGCAAGCCCTTTGACCAAGTCACTTTTGTCTCGAGATTATCTAACTATAACATGGCCCCCATTCGAGAGTTGATTTGTATTGAACTAGTAACCTCATTAGTAACCATCCGAGTCCCTTGGCACCAATCTCATCTCGATAGAGACGGTCTCCAAATTTTGTATTTGTTAGAGATCTTCTCTTGAATTTGTATATCTCTCGTTATTGTATATTGTTTTCCTTGATTGATGATTGTAATTAATATTATAACATTATGCTAGTTTAAATAGTTACCCAGTAAAGCTTATAAAATGCTCATGTACTCTATAATGATATATCGAACAAAAATTACACATTTCTATTTTTCGCAATGTTCTTATCGTGAAATCAGTGTAATTTTTATTTGAAGAAACTCCATTTCAGGGTACAATGCCAGCCACACTGATCAAGTTGCTCATATTTTGCCATCAAGTCCTTGGCTTTGGTTATTGTTCGAGATTTTTCCGCTTACTTTAGAAAATGGACACTACCACTAGACTTGGCACCTTTAGACGAATTGGATTCTAACATTTCGTCGCAAACCAAACTTGGATGCTACCAAACTCCAGTTGACTTTTCCTATATCACCTTGAGTTTGCAAGCAATGTTAAAGATGTTCCCTTAATTTCGTATATCTCTCATGATGTGCATTATCTTCTTTAATTGGCCCCAATTGATTGTAATTGATATTATATTATTCTATTACTTTATATAATCATTCAGTAAGCCTATAAATAAGCTCGTCCACTCTTTCATGTTATAATATATTATAATATACAGAAATTTCATATTTCTATTTTTTGCATCATTTTTATCTGTATTGAGTATTCACTAGGTTACTTTTGTGGAGTCTTGGCTAGTCCAAATGGCCAGAACTTTGCCAACAGCTCGTTTTACTTGCAGACTTTGGTGCACTTGCCCATTTCCGGTGAACAGTTCCCTTCACTTTCCGGTGAACAGTTCCCTTCACTCTCGAAGTTCAAATTAAGTATCCATTTCTTAACTTGATAAAAAAATACACTCCTTGTTTCTGCTTTCCTGGTATTTTCTTTTTGGCGAGTCGGCTGTTAGGAGTTAATAGGTGTAAGAATACACATCTCAACAGATGATACGTAGGATGTCTTTATCAGGAGAGGTCAAAGCATATGGAGCGCGTTTACACATGATCCCACTGTCTATAATTTTAAATTCATTCCTCCGCTTTGGGTCCTGTGCAGCAGTAAGATGGAGAAAGAAGTACTTTAATTTTGAACGCGAAGATTCCTAGCGTCAAGCTATCGAACGTTGTTCCGGACATTGACATTTCTTCTGTCAATTCGTAATAGATGAAGGGATCATTGGAAATTTTGTCTCTGTTGTGTTTGGTAACTGTGGCTTCTGGAGGTCTAATTAATGAAAAAATAAATGAAAGATTTATGATTCTGTTGAAGTGAAATAGAAGGTTCTTCACCCAACACCAATTCTGGTTGGAGAGAGAGAGCGAGAGAGACCCCTTTGCTTGCTTTTGCAGATACTCATTGAGACATCTGCATTTCACCTTCCTGTCTTGTCTGCTAAGATTTGTTCAATATTTAGCAACGGCCAGTTCAAGACATCTCAGCTGTAGAAAAGACATTTGTCAACCAAAACCATTTGAATCGAGCTTAATCTTGAATACCCTTTCACAGGAAAACGACACACATACCGCAAACCCACCTAATTCTGATCCGGACAGCCCCGGTTGCAATATTTTGTTGCATGAAGGAAACATGGTCAGTTTGATTTCTTCGAAAAGAGTGCACCTACACTTTCCAAAGACTTGTTGGTTGCAAGAAATACGTCCGCTTTGTATGACATGATATTTGAGCGTAAACGTTGCGCCAAAACAAAAAAGAAAAATAACAGGGCTTGTCTCCGTTTCCTCTTTTAATTGTAGAAATGCCAACAACTTAATTCATGTCGATATCGATCAAGATCCTTTACCCTCAAGCTCATAATTTAAATTAAAGCATAATGAACACTTGTGTGTATGTACACGCATGGGAGCTCAAAGAAAAAGAGACCTTAGATTGTCAATAACACATTTGTCATGAGATTTAGCCCGTATCCCCAAACCGAATGTAAGTACAATGAGTCTCATTCGGCACCATCAATTTAACTTTCAACTTGTCATCATTTTTCTGCAATGAAAGCTGTTGTTCCTTAGTGGAATCTGCCATTTTGACCAGTCCGGACCGAGAGAGAGTGAACTTGACTCCATGGATTAAAATCCAACCGAGACAAATTGGAAGGAAAACGAGTAAAGCCACGATGATGGAGAAGAGTGGCAATGTCGTATGAAGAAGAACTCTTAACCTCATTCGCAAAAGAGCCTACTAGAGAGAGTCATCGACCATGGATGACGGGTAGTCCTTGCTTCAATTGGCCGTCAACTCTTACTTGTGAAAGTGATGAGCCATTGCCTAACCGTTAACACCATTCTCCTATCATCACCAACCTCTCTTTGTACACCCCACTTAAATACATGCCTTTCAATGCTCCTCTCACAAGCCAATCTCTCTCTCTCTCTCTCTGAGGTTTGGCTTCAAAGAAGGGCCTGATCTGGTGCTTGAGTGGTGATCGAAGACGAAGTTCTTGGAGCTACTGCTATCTCCTCAACATCCTAGCTTTTTGCCCTCTCGGTTTTGGTTTTCCTTGGTAATCTAAGCAAGCGATTTCTGTGACATCTGAGTTTGGTTGTTCTAGTACTGATTCAGTCATCCACATTCCTACTTATCGATGTCTTAAGTCTGATTCTCTCAGGTTTCGCACAACGCCCTCCAGAAACAATTTAGTTTCTCCAAGGTATTTTTCTGCTCTATTCATTTCTTTTTGCTGTTTCATGTCCAATGAATTTTCTGCTATAACGAGCAATATATGACTTTCGTGTCCTTTTTGTGTCGGGTACTGGAATAATATCGAATTGCTCTTCAGTTTATAGGGAATTTGATTTTTTTCAGCTATGAGCTCATTGTCGATTGGTAAATCCATAGGAACCAATGCATTGTGGCTGGTAAGATTAGTTGGAATGACATGACATTTTCGACATTATAGCCAACCACCTATTCAAGAAAATCGTGAGAGTAGTTCAAATTTTATCCTAGTAAAAATCTGTGAGATCGAATGGCCACCTAGAAAACAATAAAATTATCCTGCTATGCTAATCAATGGTTGTTAGCAGAGTTTTAGCCCAATGAATGAACCCCGAGGGCAACATTATTTAATGATATTTTGACTAGTTGACCTTCTCATCTTTATTTGTCTTCAGCCAATAGAAAACTTCCTACTTTCAAGAAACCACAAAATTGCCTGTCTTAATTCCAACTCCCAAGAGACATAAAAAAGGACTCACCAGCTATGCATCATGTGATTTGTCCTCTGAGACTAGTTTCATTTTGAAAGAAATTTTCGTGATAACCTTGGCTTGTCTGTCAGAAAATATTGCAGCATGGGGGAGATGACAGGCTTCCAGTTGGGTGTGATTGGTGCTCTCTTTCTCTCAGTGGCATCATCCGTGTCCATTGTCATCTGCAACAAGGCTTTAATGAGCAATCTCGGCTTCCCTTTCGGTAAACGAAACTCATTCAAGTAGACTCTGATGGTCGATTTTTTTCCTAGTTTTCAAGCATGAACATGAGGTAAAATTTTGGATGAATGCAGCCACAACTCTCACCAGTTGGCACCTGATGGTTACATTTTGCACACTACACGCGGCTCAACGTTTGAACTTCTTCGAATCAAAGGCGATTGACTTGAAGACTGTGATGCTGTTTGGCATTTTGAATGGAATTTCGATTGGCTTTCTAAACTTGAGCCTTGGTTTCAACTCCGTCGGATTCTACCAGGTTCCTATACCCGGCTGTTTAACAATAGAAGCATTTACAACTTAGAACGTTTGCACAATCTTAGTTTAGTATTCAAATTGCTTCCTCATTCAGTTCCTCTAATTTCTTATTTTGGCAGATGACAAAACTGGCTATTATACCATTCACCGTTCTACTGGAAACTCTTTTCCTCAAAAAGCAGTTCAGGTAACAGACCCATTGATCCAGTTGCTTGAAGACGGCTTCCTTTTTTCTTCTATACATATTCTGAGACAACTTCTTCTGTTCTTGCAGCCAGAAGATAAAATTCTCTCTATTTGTCTTGATTTTGGGGGTGGGCATCGCGTCCATTACCGATCTACAACTTAATTTTGTGGGGACAGTGCTCTCTGCTCTGGCCATCGTCACAACCTGCGTCGGCCAAATTGTATCCTTCTTTCTACTAATTTTTATCTTTCTAACAAGGTGCACCTGAATTCATGGGAGTATAGTCACTGATGTCTTATACTAAATCAATGTGGATTCATTTGTTGGATGCACTTCTTGAGAAAACTCCAAAGGAGCATAAATAAGTGCGAACTTTGAGCTTCCACATCCTTACATATTACCTTCTGATTTTTGTCGAAGGCCTTTTCTCTTATGGAGATGAATATGAAGTGTTTCCCTTAACAATTTTCCTCTCTTCAGTTGACAAACACCATACAGAAGAAGCTCAATGTCTCCTCCACACAGCTGTTGTACCAGTCAGCACCTTTCCAAGCAGCCATTCTCTTTGTCTCAGGCCCTCTAGTGGATCAATCCCTCACCAAGCAAAATGTCTTTGCTTATAAGTACTCTCCCATGGTCTTGGTAAGCAACAAATCTATTCCACTCGTCATCGATTCTTCTTGGTTTTTCACGGTTCACTCAAACTATATGATCACGTGATCCTGAGCCTTAGACCCACTTGAATCGATATCATCAATTATATTCCGGCGCAAGTCGAGCGAAAATCATCATGTAACCGCATCGTGAATGGACACGTCGCAGGGTTTCATCATCCTTTCCTGCCTGATAGCAGTGTCGGTGAACTTCAGCACGTTCTTGGTGATCGGGAAGACATCTCCGGTGACTTACCAAGTGCTGGGCCACCTCAAGACGTGCCTCGTCCTGGGCTTCGGCTACACGTTGCTGCACGACCCTTTCACCGAGAGGAACATCATCGGCATCCTCGTCGCCATGCTTGGGATGGGCTTGTACTCCTACTTCTGCACCCAAGAGAGCAAGAAGAAGCAGTCGACAGATCTCTCCAATTCTCAGGTCCCTCCCTCCCTCCTTCCCTCTCTCCCTCTCTCTCTCTCTCTCTGTCCCCACATGTTTATGCACGAGTCTTGAGAACATGCAGCGAGCAGGCTTGTTCACACGTCCCTTTCTTGTATATTGTCAGGTTAAAGAGAAGGATACTGAACCGCTTCTTGATGGGAAGAGCCTGGGCTATCAAGATAAAGAAAATCAAGATGCCAAGAAATCTAGCAGAGACTCCTTTGTCTGAGATTCAGCAAGAAAGCTGGCATTTTCTTTTTCTCTTTCGCTTTTGACGGGGTTCCCTTTCGCTCTCTCTCTCTCTCTTTCTCCATTTCCTTAAGACTCAATTTCGAGTGTAAATGAATTTTATCAAGTGCAATAATATTCTTTCCCCACATTTCAGGGCTCATGCAATGATATCTTAATGCTGAATGATTGCGATCTTGCATATTAACTTAGATAATAAATTCTCAATCTTAGAAGGTTGTATTTCTGAGACTCGAAGGATTTAGATAAATATCCATAGTTAATAAATAGGGGCATGCTTTGGTAAATTAATATTTTTCAATGTATAGATAAATTTCATGTCATCGGGAAAATTTTAATTCTAATTTAATTTTTGGGACAAGTATACTAGAAGTCCTAAAATTTATCATGAAAGTACAATTAAATCCTAAAACTTTCAAAAAATGAAATTAAGTCCTAAAATTTATTATAAAAATGCAATCGCATCATAAAATTTTAAAATATGTAATCAACTCCTAAACTTGTCACAATAGTGCAATTAAGTCATATAACTTTCAAAAAGTATTATCAATAAAAAAAACTTGATTTGATCAATTTAACAAATTTTAGAACTTTATTGTACATTTTTTAAAGTTTTAGAATTTCATTACATTTTTAGTCTATGATTTTTATCTAGATCTCAATTATATTGGTAAGTCATTGGAAGGTGCCGATTCAACCTATTATTTGAAAAAAAAAAAAATGTGGGCCGATGGCTGATGCATGTAAGCTAAGCCCATCTGCACCGTTCCTCGTGTGGGCCCGGCGGTGGGGCCGTTAACAGTTATCTGTTAGGCTTGATTTATGATGTGGTACGACGAGGCAACGCTTTAATTAAAATAATATAAAAATAATCATTTCAATCTGCCTCGAATCTTGGTGCTGACGTATCGCACGCAAAATCAGTTAACTTTAACAGAAAGAAAGCGAGGAACTTTGCTTCGGATTTTGTCATCTTCTTCGTTTCCGATTCTCGGAGGTGGCGTTCGCCGTCGCCGTCGCCAACCGCCGCCTCCGGCGGAGGAGAGCACGCGGTTTCCGGTTGTCCGACCTCCCGAGTTTCCGCACGTACCTGTTGCAGTGGGAGGGGAGTTTCGAGACCGGTTCTGGGTGGCGGATATGTCGGAGGAGTGCGAGCGGGTTTTCCGTCGGTCGGATCGGATGGAGGGCTGGTTGTATCTGATCCGCTCCAACCGGCTCGGCCTTCAGTTCTCCAGGAAGCGCTACTTCGTCCTCGACGATCACTGTCTCAAGTGCTTCAAATCTGCTCCTCCTTCTCCCGATGAGGTCCCGTCCTCTTCTTCTTCTTCTTCTTCTTCTTCGTACCGTCTAGTTTGCATGTGCTTCAGTTCTTCGAAGGTTTGTTTGGCTGAGACGGAGGTGCTGCTTTACGGTCGAGGAACTTGCGTGCCAAGCGGGCTGAATGGACTGCTCTGTTTCTATTGATTCTTTTTTGAAGTCACGAGTTGACAACAATTTGAGCGAGCTTGTCGTGCACTTTTTGATGGGATCATTTGGCGGTAGTTTTACTATCTGAGATCAACCTCCCCGCGTGCTGATGTTGACGAATGGAGATGGTTTTGATCTGTTTAACGTTGCAGAATGTTGTTTAATGGCTCTGTCTAGATCTTATTCCACCCCACAAACGAGGGGCTAGAGTGGGATTTTTTCTTTTTTTTTGCTTTTACTGGATGGGTTTTAAATTGCTAGGGCCGGTCAAATAGTGAATCCTTTAGTTGCATCGATTTATACTGGTCTCTCGAGATTTGATGCTGTATTTGGTCGTTCTCGCTCTCTGCTTGTACTTTATCCATTAAGGGTCGATGTAATGCAGTGCTCACTGTATGTGCCTGACTTTTGGGCCACGTTCTCGGTTCTCACTACCTTAATTGATTGTGATGTGCTGGTATTGTACTATTTCCACTCCATAAATAAGAGTTGATGTGATATTTTACTTAGATTGATAACAATTTTGGCAATTCAGTTGTTTGCCTATCGTTTGGATAAATTGCCCTACTAGTTTTACTGTGTTGCACAGGAGATCCTCCGAGAAATATGTGAAGTTGGTCTCTAGTTGTTACCTTACTTCTCATGTTGGATGAATATTCAAATCCTGTTTACCAATTTTTTTTTTTTTTTTTTTTTAAAAAGAACGTCTGAGTTTTGGATGCTGGCAGTGGATAAACGCATTATCCTGGAGACTGTTTGGTTTGATAAAGATGTGATGGCTTTGGTTTGCTCGAAATCAGATTCACAAGGTTAAATATTGCTGCTGTCAGACAGCGCGAGTTCTTAAAGTCTTGGTAGTGTTTTTTCAATTGCAATGTATGTTAATGTGAAAGGGGCATGAAGGCTTAGTCACATTGTATGCAAAGCTATCTGGTATAGAAACATTTCAGGAGATTGATTTGATTTAGGCATGGAATCAATAATTGTCAATGCCTCTAATTGAGGAAGGAACCTGGTTAATATGAGGAGCCTTTCTGGGCCAGTTGATTCAATCCCAGTACTAGGATGTGTCAAAGAAAATCTTGTACACTTTCTTTTGCTAGTGGGACCTGCTCTAACTATAACTTCACATTCTGTCTTAAAATAAGCATTTCATCCCTCTGTAATTGAGTCCTAGAACATGGTAACGATAAGTATCTGCAAATTTCACTTGTTCTGAGAACACTTAATCATGTGCTTCATTTTTATCTCAGGGTCCTGTGAGAAGTGCGATTATTGATTCCTGCATCCGAGTGGTGGACAATGGAAGAGAAAGCATTCATAGAAAAGTATGGTCATTTATTTAGTTCTTTCCACCAGGAGTCAATCAACTAATGTTTTCATCCATTAACTGCAGTTTGATGTACTTGAAAAAAGCTTTTTATGCTAACAGGTGTTCTACATATTTACACTTTATAATACGTCAAATCACAATGACCAACTCAAGGTACAAGAGTAAATGTGACTACCATTTAAAGATTTTGTCAAATTTCTCATCTTTTAACTTGAGGTACTATACCAAATAGCTGGGAGCATATAGTCCTGAAGAAGCGGCGAGATGGATTCATTCCTTCCAGGAAGCAGCTATTAAGGTTCAAATTTTTAGCATTAGTGGGCAAGACATGCCTTATTTGGACTACAGGCTAACTGGTTGTTTTCTCTCTAGGGTAGTCCAGATCCTGGTGCTACTGCTCTGGACTGCTCAACAACGAGCTGGCAGTCATTAAGGTATGAAGAGTTATATGATATATACACTGAAGCACTAGGTTTATTATTGACATGTTTGTTGTCTAAATGCTGTTGATAAGACAAATTATAGCTGATGTTTTATGTTGAGATTATGCCCCTATTCTTATTTTGGCTACTAATAATCTGTTCGGGTCTGTAGATTAAGTGGTTCCAACAGAGTAAGTCATGCTATTCCAGTAGACTGGACTCGTGGTACATCCAACCATACAGATCTAGTGGCATCAGATGTTGTTGCCCCTTCACCATGGACAATCTTCGGTTGCCAGAATGGTAATATGTACTTCCTAGCATACTCTTGATTTATCTGTCTCTATTTCCTAAGACATAGATTTATGTAGGTTTGAGGCTTTTTAAAGAAGCAGAAGACCGGGATTCTCGTGGGAAGGTTAGTTAGCTGTTCTTTTCTCTCATTTGCTGCTTTCAATGAACTAATTGATTGCTGAGCAAGCAACTTGCAACCTTTTCTCCTCCACAGTGGGATGACCATCCTGCAGTAATGGCTGTTGGTGTGGTTGATGGCACATCAGAAGCCATTTTTCAAACACTCATGTCTCTTGGTCCCTCAAGATCAGAGTAGGTCCTCTTTGTCAGATATTTTCCATCTGCAAGTGACCTATAGGCTTTGATGTTATTTTTAATATGATCTTTGAAAAGAACTTATATGGCGATTCAGAAGAATGCTGTCTTCCTCCGATTTTACACATTGCTCTAAATTTTGCCTGTCTAAGAAATTCCCAATCCAACAGATGGGACTTCTGTTTCTATAAGGGAAGGGTGGTTGAGCATCTCAATGGTCACACTGATATCATTCACAAGCAGCTGTATAGCGATTGGCTACCTTGGTCAGTTGAAAATTTTAGCAATCACAAAGACGGCATCTTAAAATTTGCTTCATTTGTGGCTCTCTCACTTATATGTAATGCATTCAGGGGAATGAAATGTAGAGATCTGTTGTTGCGTCGATATTGGAGAAGAGAAGATGATGGAACATATGGTATGCACTCTATTGAATATTACTTACAGGTTACATCTTTTACTGAATCCAGTAAACTATGAGGTGACATCTTTGGCCTACTATTTTGCAGTCATTCTCTATCATTCAGTCTTCCACAAGAAGTGTCTCCCACAGAAAGGCTTTGTCCGAGCATGCCTAAAAAGTAATGTATGCTCAAATTGCATTTAACGTATGCAACTTCTTGAGTTCCATTGCTATATCAGCCCCGATATTTCATCCCCGATATTTCATCCCCGAGACAAAAAATCTCATGGAAAGAATGGTGAAAATTAACATGTTCTTCTGAATCTCTGCTCACAGACATGACTTTAATTACTTGTTTGGGTGGTGAACCTGCATGATCATACTTTGGGTCCTGCGAAGCACACAATTTCTGAGGCAGTGGAATTTTTTTATCTGCAGGTGGAGGATATGTCATTACTCCAGTGAATAAAGGGGAACAATCAGTAGTAAAACACATGCTTGCTATTGATTGGAAATATTGGAAATCTTACATCCGAACTTCTTCAGGCCGGAGTATTACAATCAAAATGCTTGGCAGAGTTGCCGGTGAACCTGATCTGTGCATAATTAGTTATATCTAATAAGATTGCTCCCCTATGAACTCTTCCAATGCTATCTGAAAGCGACTAGCTTTTGTGTTTTTGCAGCACTAAGAGAATTGTTTCTAGCAAAAGTGGGGAATTTTTCGTCAAACTTTTCATCAGGAGAGCTGTCAAGAAATGTTATGTTGCATGACGATAGACTCATGCAATCATTAAGGGATGGTAGGGCAGTGGAAGAGATGAGTGATGGATCAGCTAAGGCACCTTCAGAGCATGCTAGCCTTGTCAGCCTAAACGATGCTGCTGATGAGTTCTTTGATGTACTCGAGCCATCAGATGACCAATCAGAAAGCAGTTGGCCTCATGATTTTGCGCCAGAAATTTCCCCTCAGGTGCCAGCTTACATCGAATGGTTATGGCCGGGTGATTTATTCCTAAATCGATAGTTGATGGAGTTCTCATTAGTTTTACATCAGGGCATATGGCCTCTTGCTCTCCATGTTTGGAGTTTCTCATGTGATTCCTATCCCGCCATCACATTGCAGGGACGTCATCCAAGATTATCAACTGCTGCTGGTTTTGTGAGAAAATTACATGACCTTGCAGGTGAACAGAATTATATTGGAGCACCTATAAGCTTATCTAATTGTCCTATCCATTTGCTGCACGCTTTTCTATCTTAAAAGGCCATCTCATGAGGACCAGGACCTATATTATTGGATGTGCTGACAATTGAGACTTTTGTATGTTGTAGTTCAGAAGAGGGGCTATGTTGACTTACAAGAGATGGTGACAGAAGACATTGTCTCATGTTGCTATGGAACTACTCTTCCTAAAGATCCGACTTGCATCTTGACTTCCAGCTGGACTGAGGCAGACCCTTCTACTTTTTTAATCCGTGGAAAGAATTATTTAAAGGACCATCAAAAGGTGAGTACAGTGCACAAATAGCCAGAGCACTAGCTTGGGATGCCACTTGCTTATACATTGCCTGATATATTCATATATATGACCCATAGAAGTGTTAACAGAAACAAAATGGTGTCTACTGGCAGATGACTCTAATTTTAAATTATGGATTTGAGTTGAAAACTATGCCTGATTAATGATTGTGCTTTGTTGTATTTTCTTCTCTATCATTCTGAACTGATGATCCTCTGTAGGAAGTTCTGCTAGCCACTGAATAAGGTTCCACCTTTACCCGTTGGCAGAGATGATTTTTTTTTGGATTTTGTTAACAAATTGCCTATATCAAGGGGTAACTTATGTGCTATAGAAATGCAAAAGGAGTAGTTTTTGCACGATAAAATATTCTCAAAGAGCAAAATCATTGTATGCTGTTCATTTTGAAACTATAGTAGTACATATAGTTGGCCAAGGCACTTTTGTTGTTGTTGTTATTATTATTATTATTATTATTATTATTATTATTATTATTATCATCATCATCATCATCATCATCATTACTATTATCATCATCATCATCATCATTATTATTATTATTATTTTTTTGCCAACAAGACCACTTTCATTGTTATCTCAGAGAACCATTGATTAGTTGGCTTCTGTGGACTCTGTTTATGCAATGGATCCACATAAAACAACGTGAATGAATTGACAATTAAGTCTTCGGTGAAAGTACCTAGTGGTGAAGTTTTTTTCATCTGACAAAATGTTCTTGTAGAGTTATTTCTTGTAGAAATACATCATATTTCTCTCTCATGTTATTGCTTCTGAACTGTCCTCCAGGTTAAAGCAAAAGGAACCTTGATGCGAATGGTTGCTGCAGATTGGCTAAGATCTGACAAAAGGGAAGATGACCTAGGAGGAAGGCCGGGGAGTATTGTTCAGGTTCAACTTAAATCCAATAATTTAAATAACCTCTTTGCTAAATTCAGATGCGTTTGCCTCAATATGGTGGCATTTATAAGTTTTCTGAACATACTGACTTTGTTATGTAGAAATATGCAGCCCAGGGTGGAGCAGAGTTCTTCCTTATTGTGAACATACAGGCAAATATTTTCTCTTATCTATGTTAACTGACGACCTTGGTGTCTTTGCCATTATCGGTTATAAAGATTCATGTCCTGTGAAGCAGGTACCTGGATCAACAACCTACAGCCTAGCACTATACTACATGATGAGCACTCCCCTGAAAGATGCACCCTTACTGGAGAGCTTTGTCAAGGGGGATGATGCATATAGAAATTCAAGGTTCAAGCTAATACCTTATATTTCAAAGGTCAGTATCCTTCATGATTGTTTTAATATTTAAGAACCTAGCAGCATACTTTCCTGATTTTCACTGAATCACCTGACAAGATGGTTTGTCTACCCCATGTACTGCATAGGTAGCCATAAACAATTCACTTATTCTACTCAAGTTTACCTCGTGATTTGTTTTCTTGAGGGTCAATCTCACCTCATCCTAGAACATGACTAGACAGAAAAGTATCTGGCTCCAATTAGGTGCTACGCTCTGCAGATTAGCTCAATTAGATGTATACATTTTGTTTAGTGGCCTGACCACCTTCTTTTGTATGTTCCATAAACCTTGTTAATTCTTTTCCTTATTTTTCAGGGTTCCTGGATAGTCAAGCAGAGTGTGGGAAAGAAAGCCTGTCTTATTGGGCAAGCACTGCAAATCAATTATTTTCATGGGAGTAACTACTTGGAGGTAACTCCAACGCATTTCAGCTTCATGGGATTCTATTACTTGAATTTGGCATGGCAGTATGAGATATATATTGGAATACAATGGTGCATTGGTATTGATAGCCTTAAAAGAATTTTCATCTGGGCATTCAGATGTTCAAAGAGCAGTATGCTTGGCCATTTGTCATTTCTTCTTGTATTCATCCCATTTGTGCAATTTGCCTTATTGATCATGTAACATTATCACAATGCTTGTCATTGGGCTTGACAGTTGTTAACCCATTCACTGCATTGAAAGACTGAAATTATGAATCACATATTCGAGATATCATGTTGAAAATTTTCACGCTAAAGCATGCTAACCACTAAATACGCATTACAGCTTGGGATTGACATAGGGTCATCAACAGTTGCCAGGGGAGTGGTTAGTCTGGTACTCGGTTACCTTAACAACCTGGTTATCGAAATGGCATTCTTGGTGCAGGTAAAAGTGTTCTTGTCGTTTAAGTTGTTACGGAAGTTTTATT
Organism: Eucalyptus leucophloia subsp. euroa; assembly: GCA_017140325.1. Lineage (NCBI taxonomy): Eukaryota > Viridiplantae > Streptophyta > Magnoliopsida > Myrtales > Myrtaceae > Eucalyptus > Eucalyptus leucophloia. The sequence goes on along the minus strand of CM029469.1, from coordinate 34,465,311 downwards.
TGGTCATCTTAATGTTCACTATGCAATTGTTCCGCCAACTATTACTTCATATTTGTTTCGGTCCATCTTATTTTATTTCTGAACCACACTAATGCACGGATTGTCTGTTCTCATCAGGCTAACACAGAAGACGAGCTGCCTGAGTATCTTCTGGGCACTTGCCAGCTTAACCATCTGGATGCAGCAAGATCAGTTCTACTCAAACAGTGACATGGTATCTCCTGTTATCTGTATATAATCAACCAGCATAACAAGCCTTTGCTTCTTAGAGCTGCAGAAGAAAAAAGGGAGTGTTGGAGTTTGTGATTTTCAGTACAGATGGACATTCGTTGATTCAATCACATTGAACGTGCAAATTAGCATTCTCCCAGAAAAACAACAAAGAAAATCGACAAGCATGTTGGGATTCGTCACTTCATAGTGTTTTTTTTATTCTTTTTTCCCAACGAAGAAGCGCTTTTCACGGTGATGATGCCACATGTCCTTATCACCTTAAATGAGTGCGAAAAAAGAGAACAGGGCAATGGCGTTTCTTCCCTTTTTTTCCCAGTTTCTAATCATACAAGATACGAAGATAATGGCCACAACCACCACACAAAGCCACTAAACATAGATTATGGCTAACATGGTTCATGTGGATAAATGGACAGATGAATGTAGCTGCTTGGGGGGGTCCATCCCATGTTGACAAAACCCCAGAAAAAAAAAAGCAAAGGTCAAAAAAGCCCAACATTCCGTAGTGGGCAAAGCATCGAAAAGGACATTGCCCCTCGATTTCTGTCTTGTTCACGGACGCTTGGGTCGCCCCCTACGAGCTTCTTCCGTTCCCGATGCCCTCGATATTGCTTTTCCTTCTATTCCAGATTTCAAACCCACAGAGAACTGAGTGGAGCTGGCGGTGTGAGTGGTGGTGCGCCGGATTTGTATCTGAACAGATTATACCACTAATATGAGTGGGCACCTCCAGTTTTCATTGGCAATATAAAGAGTATTTGTCAACGGTTGCCTTGGATATTTTATCTATTAGGAAAAATTGTTCAAAAAATCCTTAACTTATTAAGAAAAACTGTTCAAAAAATCTTAAACTTTTTTATACTTTCGTCAATTCAATTCTCAATTTTTAAATTTTATAAAGCGAGTCAATCTTACTAATTTTAGCTAAAAATCACTAATATGGGCATCGATAGTAACAGACATTTTCATATTTTATTATTTTTTCTGCCTTTTCTTTTGCTTTTCTTTTTTTGTTCCTTTTGCTAATGGCAAGCCACTTGGCCTCACTTGGTGAGGGTCACCCTCACTCGCCACAAGCCAGGCAAGGCGTGGCCCAACAACCGTCAACCCTCGCCAAGGCTCGCCCTCTCCTAAGCAAGACCCAACGAGGGTCAACCTTACCCAAGCCAAATCTAGTGAGGCCACCTTGACCTACACAAGGGTCGGCCAACTCGCCTAGCTATGGCTAAACACCAGTCAAAAGGAAGAAGAAAGGAAAAATATTAAAATAATATAAAAAAGCAATAGCTATGCTATGTAGGAAGACCAATGTCCATATTAGCAACTTCAATTGGCAAAATGTTAAAGATTTAGGACTTAATTGGCAAAATTGAAATATTTGGAACTAAATATGTAAAAATACAATAGATTTATGACGTTTTTGACAATGTTTCCTTTTTTTTTTTTTTTTTTTTTTGTATAGTCGAAGTCCAAATTGAGAGAATATTTACTTTTAAGCTTACCACACGGCACTCAACTTTATTTTGGTGATTACCACATGGCATGTGCCACATACCATCAACTTTACCCATTAGCATTAACTTAGTGACTTGTTATTCTCAAACTTCCATTACATTATATTTCGAATTTGAAAACAGATAAAGGAAAGCGTGTGCAAATGTATAATTTGAAAAATAAAGAGAAAGCATGTTCAAATATATTGAGTTGTAAAATAGTCAAAGGTAAAGATAAAATATCTCGAAATTAGTTTCTTTTGTCCTTCCCAAATATTCATTTATTTCTGACTTATTTTGTTGAATAGTAAATTCGAAAAGAGAAAATGAAGATAAAGTATCTTTAAATCTATAATTCATCCGCTTGGTTTGAAATTAAGTCAAGAGGAGAAATATATCTTATTAGCAAGGACAATAGTAATAATTTGACATATAGCTCTTGTCAATCACATTTATAAACGCTTTACCTATCATTCATTTTAAAATTGAATCGAATTATTCGAAGCATGGCTTATTTTATTGCTTGAATAAATTTCAATTAATATCTACTATATCTATAACAATAAAAAAATAATTGCAATTCGATTTGAAACAAGCATGTTGCATTTCGTTTATTTTTAATTCCTTATTTTAAATGCAGCTCACATCATTTGAAACAAATTTTTTTAGCAAAAAATGAAAATAAAAATAATTCTTTCCAAAACCCACTTGATTTAAATTTGAGATATCGTTACAAAAAAGCAAAAATTATGAGAGATAAGTTTATGAATTCTTCTTTACTACTTTATTGTTTGAAAATTAGTAAATAACATAGTAATTTGAAATAGATTGAATATTTTGTTCACGTGTAAAATAATATGTAGAATATCTTGCATAAGCAATTAGGTTCGAGCATGAGGATCATGGCTTCTCTCCTCTTCTCTGTAGAAAGCCCTCATTCAGTATCCTCACAAACAAAGACATACAACGGAATTGCTATTTCACGGTGCAGATTTCAAAGAAGAAAATTGATTTTTTTTTTCTGCTTTTTTATTACACATCATACTTACCAAGAACATAACATATAAATAAGCCTAGGACGGCTAGAATATAGCAAAATATAAGATCAGATTTCCTACTTCCTAATTCTAAGGATTCAAAAGAAAAAAATTTCTAAGGATTCAAAAGAAAAAATAATGAAAACAAAAAGGTTTCATATTCCAAAATTATCTTCCAAATCCCTGAGATTTTTTTTAATTCTTTTTCGACACATGGAAACTGAATTTTTTGGGATATGCAATCAAGGCCTTTATTACATTCGTCGTCATCATGTGTTAGTGAGAAGAAAGAATCATAATTATTTTTCCAATTGTAATTAAAGATTGTAGGCCATTCATTGAAATTAACAATATTTCAACAATACAAATTCCGATCTAATTTCAAATCGAAAATTCTATTCAGATGCACGTAAAAAAAAGATAGTCACAAAAATATTTACTTGCAAATTGCATATCATATAACTAATAAGGAATATTTCACCTTTTCAAATATCAATTATTGCGAGACGACAAAAGTTAAGCATCTAAAACGGTCTCATCAACGAGCGTCTTAAATCACTTGGCAAATATACTCAGTTTTTCTGGATCATAAAATCCTAATCAAAATCTGCAAATTCATAATTCCTAATCCGTCCCTCTCCTCCTTCCGACATTGGAATTATTTTATTTATTTAAAAAAAAAAAAATGGGACAGCGACACGCACCACGCACCACGCACCACGCACTGTTGCGATCGTCGTCAAAAGCATTTCGCTCTTCCACCGAAATCGCTGACTCTCTCTCTCTCTCTCTCTCTCTCTCTCTCTCGTTCTTCCCTTCTTCTCTGCGCTCGGTGGTCTTCCGGGGTCGCTCGCCGTCGCGAGGGGGCGGCTCCGGTCACCTCCCGGTGGGTTTTCCGGCGCCGATCCCTCGTTCGGAGGGCCGAGAAATTCGCTGGTAATCGCGAAAGGTGGTGGCGGTGGTGGTGGGGGTGGGGGCACCGGTTATCGGGAGACTTGTCTGGCGGAAGCCAGCGACGGAGATCGAGGAGAATTTATGAGCACGAGACTTCGGTAGAGTCGTCGTCTAATACGTGCAGGGTAGAGCAGGTGGTCCACTTTCGCTTTGTTCCTCTCTGTTCCTTCTCTGGAGTGTAGTCTTATTAAAGTTTTCTTCTTTTTTTTTTTTTTTAACCGTGCCGCTCCGCATTTCGACGTCATCGCCAAGCGTCGGTTTTTAAGCTCGTCTCGAAATTCTGTGATCAGGGTTTCCTTTCAAATTAGAAAAGAAGGCCCTCATTATCGGTATGTCGATTCCGGGTCTTCAATCGACAGGAAGTGAGAGGTGTTTTCTTTCGTTTTTTTTTTTTTTTGGTCCGTTTAATTGGTTCGAGAAAGCTCGCGCCTTTCGTTTTGGGTAGAGCTTCTTCTTTTGGTGTTTGATAAGGTTGCATGGATTGTCCGATGGGTTTCTTTTTTCTTTTGGGATGGGGAAAGAAAGGTGTTATTTGAGTTGCTACTAGGTACTAGCTAGGCAGTGCCCGAATTTGTAATTAACTGTGGCATTGATCTGATATACTTGAAGTAAGAGAAAAGGAATAATGTCTGGCGTTTCAGTTCGATTTTTTTGAACTGTTATGGTTTAGCTGGAGAGACTTATGAGAACTTGTTTGTCCATGTTTTGTCAGATTTTTCTCCAGCCGGTGTTTGGAGTAGGGTGAGGCTGATGGATCCTACTCTAAGCCTGAGGCTTGCTATTTTGCTGATTCTTCTTGGATTGGGTAAGTGGGGGGCAGATTCTGAATCCCATCTTCAGTTTTTTTCACCTTCCTTAGCTTCTTTCCCACCTTGTTATGGTAAATGTTGTATTATTGTTGTCTTAGAGAGAGTGATAAGGAGGGATGCTTTGTGCAATACTTGAAGTCATGAAAATTAAGTATGGAATTCCATTTGCTGACTAGAAACTGAGTTGTAACCTCCCTCCTTCTCTGCTCAGTTGAGATATAATTCTACTAGTGCTTTGTCATATATTACATCGTACTATGAGGATGAAGTTTGTATGAGTGACCAGTTTGTTTGGGAAAAAATTAGGGTTGGTCATGAACATTTAACATCTAAGCTTGACTTTTAGCTGATTGAGGCTTTTAACATTCCCTGGTTTCTCTATCAGCTAATGCTTCTCCTCACAAGAGGGATTTTGGGCATTGTGAGAATGTAGTGAAGAAGTGGGCTTCTTCTGCACTTAGTCTAGAAGTTAAAGAAGACAAGCACACCCTGCGAGATTTGCTCTTCTTTCTCCATGTTCCAAGAACAGGAGGACGTACATACTTCCATTGGTAATTCAAATCGCTCTTGGTGCAGAGCACATAGTTGTAGTTATTGTTGCATTCATCAGATGAGCCACCAGTGTGATTCCTTCTTGCTAAATCTTTACTTGCAGTCTCCTGAAGAAGTTGTATCCTAATGATCTGGAATGCCCTCGCTCTTATGATAAATTGAGGTTTGATCCCAGGTATGACCTTTTTCCCCCTTTTTGACATTTGTGTTGTACTTAATTTTTTATGTTTAACCCGATTCTTTGCTACTGTGTAGCAAGCAAAAGTGCAGGTTGTTGGTCACTCATGATGACTATAGCATGATGTCAAAACTTCCTAAGGATAGAACTTCAGTGGTGACCATATTAAGAGACCCAGTCGATCGTGTTTTCAGTACATATGAATTCTCTGTGGAGGTAGCAGCTAGATTTTTGGTGCACCCTAATTTAACTTCTGCCACGAAAATGGCTGGGCGCTTGCGCTCCAAGAATAAAGGATTTGGAGTTAGTACACTGGATATATGGCCATGGAAGTATCTAGTTCCTTGGATGAGAGAAGACCTATTTGCAAGGGTACGGTTGTTATATTGCACGATGCTAGATATATTCACCATTTTTTTCTTTTTTTTGTCTCTAGCAATGATCGTCGAATTTTTCTAGCCTACTATTTTTGTTGGATACCTTTATTAACTTTAAGGCATGCTACAAAGAATCAATCTGATGTATAGAGAAAAGGAAAAGTACATAGATGACAATTCACTTGTTTGTCTATTGGATGAAGTAATTTAAACAGATTAATCTCCTGCAAAAGAGCTGCTGGGAATTTCTGGGTGAGAGAGAGGGGGAAGAAAAAGGGTGTTTTGGGGGGGGGGGGGGGGGGTGTTTGTTCTAGGAATCAATGCTCCACGACCGTGTTGTATGCTGTTTTTGTGTTCAGTAATTAGATTATCTGTTTTGTGTTATATGCTTCTGTTCCATATGTGTTTACGATTACAATCAACCTCTCTCTCTACAGAGAGATGCGAGAAGGCTTAGTGGATCCAGGAATATCTACGGCAGCGACCCATACAATATGGAGGACATTGTAATGCCATTGCATAAGTATATCAATGACCCTGTTGCTCAAGAAATAATACATAATGGTGCCACGTTTCAGGTAAGTTGCAATCTTCTAAATCTGTGTTACTTGTCGATTTCATGTCTTTCATTCTCAGGCTGTTGAAGCATGAGCTTCACCCTTCTTCCTTGATATTGTGAGCTTTCTTTAAAATCAAATATTCTGGTTAAATTGTAAGGTATAACATGGGTTAAAGGCCTTAATCCAAGATGTGATATGTACTTTTTATTCATGTACCTAAGATTCTCTGAAAGGAAGTTTAGATGGAATAGAGAAGCAACCATTGGTTTGATGATGGTTCTTATGTTAAATCCTTGAGGATAAAATCTAGTCTTGAGCAAACTTGTTCGATGCCTTACATGCACTTAACATACAGTGTAGTAATTTGCATCAATTTTCCAAAGAAAGGGGAACGGATTCTTGAAAGACATTATGAACAGAGGATTTCCTTTGCTTGATGAGAAAGTGGGATTCGCATGCTAATTCAAACAGTTAGTCTTGCAGGGGTACCTGTCAATGAATTTCAGTTTTCTTGTGTTGGTGTAATGTGTTTGAGGCCTTGTATTTGCATTGATAAGATGCTTGTTATTCAGTTGTTAAGCATGCCCTATCATGAGGGAAGAGTTTATTGCACAATTCTTTGGAGTTCTCTAGTTTATAGATACATGTGGTTTAGATTTTTTGGTATGCCACTGATGAATCATTAGCTCCACCAGGTCGCCTGGTAAGTGATGTGTATAGAATTTTCTTTTGATGATTACTGAGTAAAGAGAAAGTGTTCTGCATTCTGCTTATGACAACTGGTAAGTCATTCTCATTTTTCTGACTGCCCCACAAAAGTTTTAAAACTAAACTTGTGCTAAGTTTCTGCTGTCGTGAATCTGCCTTGTCTAACAAGAGTCTATATTATCTTAAATCTAGTATGTAGACCCATTTCAGGCTAAATTTTCTTGCTGACAGATTGCAGGGTTAACTAACAATTCCTATATTTCGGAGTCACATGAAGTACGTCACTGTATTATGCAGCACAAAGAACTTGGTGAAATTGTCCTTGAAGTTGCAAAGGTCGGTAAAATTGGTTATGAGGTTTTAGTGAATAATGCTCTTACGTTGTTTTCCTAATATTGTGTCGCCCTTTTGCGGTTGTGATCATGGTAGATGATTGTAAATCTTGCAGAGGAGATTGGACAATATGCTGTATGTTGGTCTCACCGAGGACCATAGGGAATCTGCAACAATGTTTGCAGATGTGGTTGGTGCACAAGTAATTTCTCAACTGAGAGGATCTAGCTCTGGTGTGCAGACTGCGGCAACAAATGAATCAGGTAAATGTGGTGCTATTATTACTTTTCTAGCCTCTGCATACGGTTTGTTGCTTCTTTTGAACAGGTTTTGCTGATTGTGGTTGAATAAATAAGTTGAGCTTTTGGATCAAATTTGCTGGTCAATTTATGTTCTTCTCTTCTACCCTTCTTCCTTCCTTAGCTAAGTCACACCAGTGGGATCTCTAATATTCCATCATACCCCAACAGATGCTTAAGATGCATCGTTGCTGTAATTTATGCGATATTGTAGTTTTAACTTGAACAGGTACCGTAGAACTAGCTTTTCTATCAGAATTCTTGTGTTTTTCCGTTGAACCACGAGTTTATGGTAAAGGAGGACTCCTTGTCCTTCAGTTTGCTTTGCCATGCTTCAATGGTCTTCTAATCTCTTTGAGTTCCATAAGGACAAGATACAAGGGTTTATCATCATTTCCTTGCCTGAAGTTGTGTACATCTGTTGCAGAACAGAGCTCCTTGTCAGACAGCGAGCCTGATGACGAACACAGTCAGGTAGATAGCAGCAGAGTGTGTGCATTTTGCTAAATGTAAACTTTCCTCAACCAATGCTAATAACTGAGTTTCCTTGTATCCTCATTGTTTTCTACTGCCTTTTTGCAGAATGCCACTTTGGAATTTGAGGTTTCTATGAAGGAAATCAGTGAAGCAAGTAAAGAAAATGTAAGGGATTTTTTTCATGTTGTATCTTCTACAGTGTAAGAAAAATACATCTCGGATAGGTAAGTTCATGGTAGATCTTGTATATTTCAGATGACAGTGGGAAAACTTATGGAATCTTACGAAAGCTGCATATCTAATTTGAGGAAGACCCAGTCTCTACGCCGCATCTCTTCCTTGAAGAGAATCTCCCCTGCAAATTTTACGAAAGAGGTGCAGGCAACTTTTTGCTTTTGCTTCTTGAAAGTAGCAATGCTAATATTTCGACTTAAATTTACATACTTTTTACCCCAGATACAATATATTTTGGTTTGCTGAAAATGAAATTCGTCTGTCAAAAGAAAGATTATATAAGAGATATAAATTCACATGGAAACGAGAGACAGGAGGTTCACATTTTTTCTGCATGCTTCCATCACTCACATACCAAGTTGTCTCAAATTGACTTGTCTATTACGTAGATAAAATTTTCACTCAGGATTGTTGCTGTGTAGCTTCTTCTGTTAGATCCGGTTGTTATTATAAATGTCGAATGCAGTGTATCTGTCATAATTTGAACCACTGTACGTAAAAGATATTTGAAGTGTCATGCATATATTAGTCTAATTCTTCTAGCTCGCTTTTTCTGAATAAAGCTAAATGCTCGCTTTGTCCTGCATGACATTTTAACTATGCTTGGTTACTTCATTCGAAAGAGTTCCTCCAGTCCAAGCCAGTTGCGCTCTGTCATTCCTTTGGAAACACTTCCGTATATTTGCTGCTAATTTAGGACAGTTTAAATCTGCAGTCACGTCATCAGGTTGGTGAAGTGGTTCTTCAGGAGATAAAATCACTGAATAATCTTGATTTGGAGCTCTATGAGTATGCTAAGGATATTTTTGCTCAGCAACACAGACGAACCATCCAGAAGTCCGCTGTCACAGTTAAGGTCAGCTTCATGCAGCCATAAGAAGGGGAAAATATTATTAGATTTCGTTAACCAATCCTACCACTGATAAGCAAACTGAGTGAGTAATGTTCCGTCATTTCATTTTGCAGGAGAAATTCACGAACACGATAACCAGTTCATATGGCAGTTCATGGTGGAACCACCTTTTCTTATTCTTGCCCATCATTTTGCTCCTTGTATTCTTTATTCTTTTTGTAAATGCAAGGAGAAGAACATCAAAAGTGAAGATATGAATGTAATTGCTTCTTGAAAATCATTACAGATCGCAAGGTCTAAAGTCTTTCTAGTTGGTAGAAAGAGACTAATTTTGATACGGCCACGATGCACTACATGTTCACGTCCCCAGTCTTGGAAAAAAGAAAGGGTTCTTCAGATGATACTTGCTTTATTGTTCTGAGAGAAGAGTCCTTTTAGTCCTCTTTGCTTCTAAATGTAGCCTTCACTCTGTTTCTCAATTTGTTTGTTGACCCCGCTGCAAGGTTTAGTTGATAGCCACTGAATCTTAAGTTAGAGGCTTAACTCCATTCAGTGTTATTCTTTGGTTGAAATTTTAGTTTGACCTTTTTCTTGCCAATACGCCCCATGAACTATATTATGATATGAAGCTAGCTAATGCATGTATTAGCATTCCCTGAGCCTTTTGAAAGCAAATTCAAGAGGCTCCTAGGGCTGCTACATCGTATTTTTATTGATCTGTTTGAAGCCTTGTAATTCAATCTCAGTAGAATTCTAATTCATGTGCATTAGTCAATTTGGTCAAGCTCCAGTTATTGTCCCGACTTCCAAGTCAGTTTGCATCTTTATCGGGGCGTTGGTTTTGTAATTTTTCAAGGTTCCTCCCTTAATAATTTGCAGTTTTATGGAATTAATAATAAGATGGGTTTAACATCTTCTCTCAACAGGGAAATGACAAAGGGTAATTTCCTACCATTGTTCTAGGAAAAATTTCAAATAAAGACCTCAAGTGTCATTAGTTTTTCGAATAAGAATGTCATTAGTTTTTTGAATTATTTTTTCAAATAAGAGTGTGAAGTGATTGTAACCGTTTCAAATAAAGGCTTATCTTTGTCGGCCGCCAAAAAATTCAGGCCAATTAGGGGCATTTTTGTCCGAACACAAGCTAAATTAAATTAGATTATCAATTAAAACAATTCTATAAAAAAAAGGTAAACACAGGCAAGAGGGAGCTCCTCCCACTTGTGGCCACCGCCCCATTGTCAATGGGGTGATAGCAAGGTTGACGAGGTCGTCGACACTTAAGGGAGGGCGAGCAGCCCTAGCCTATGTAGCACCGACACGGACACACGACACGACACGACACGATACGCCGACACGTCATTTCTTAAAAATAGAGAATTTCGACACGTTTTAACACGTTATATATTAAATATATTTTTATATATAAATACATAAATAAATAATAATAAAAATAGCCTAGAATTAATTTACACGAAAAATATTAAATGATATCATTCATTATTTTAATTTGTTACAATAACACATAAAACTTAGAGGAAAAAAATATTGTTTAAAGAAAAATGCTGAAATGATATTTTTAAATTTATTTATTTATCATATATAGCATTTTTTATTACTTCTTTCATAGTAAAAGACTTTTTAAAAAACTAAAACAATTTTAAAAAAAACTGAAAAAAAAATGACCCCGTGCGTGTATATGTATAGCATTTTTATTACTTCTTTTATTACTTCTTTTGTGTATATTTATATTTTGACTCCACAAGTATTAGAAATTTTTAAAATTGACCCCGTACGTGTCCAAATCGCGTGTCGGAATTCTAGACTTGCATGTCGGAGCGTGTCAGAAAGAGTTGACCACGTGTTGGATTTTTCGACACTCGTTGACCGCGTGTCGAGCGTGTCGGGACGTGTCGGAGCGTGTCGAACACATTTCGGAGTGTCGGACACAACACAAAGGCTTCCGAAGAGTATCCGTGCTATATAGGCCCTAGCTGACCAAAGGTGAGGGCCAGCGAGAGAGGGTGGCAACCCTCTCTCAGATCTAGGCGAGGGAAGGCCTGGCCTAGTTCGAGCATCCGAGCGAGGGTCACTAGTCATCATGAGGGCCGCCAGCATAATAGGTGACCCTCCCTCAAATCTAGGAGAGGGTTGGCGCCCTCTTTCACCTCTAGCAAGGGCCCACTAGCCCTCACCTCTAGTGAACTAGGGTTGTTGGTGACCTTGTTGACTTTCGCTGCTGCCCCACCGGCGATGGGGCAATGGCCATAGGCCTCCTGCCTGTCCTTTTTTTTTTTTTTTTTTTTTTTGAAAAGAAAAAATAAAAATTTAAAAAGTTGAAATTGCCCTTTACATTTGATGAGTTCGGACTCCTCTTTGAAATTGATATATGCACTTCAAGCTCTTATTTGAAACAAAATCAATTCCAAGCCCTTATTTAATAAAATAATGACACTTTAACTCCTTATTTAAAACAATATCTACTCTAAACTCTTATTTGAGAAAATGAAGACACTTCAGATTCTTATTTGGAATTTTCACATTGTTTTATGTCACCTAGTATAAAGATTATATTTAAGGAGAGAATTGATTCCTCAATTGGTATCAAATTTGTAATGCAACTTTAATTAGTAAAATTAATAAATGGTCATAAATGTAAATCATAGCTACGTTTCCCCTCTCGCCATATCTTCAAATCCTTCTCCACCCTTCTTGTTTCTCCCAGATTTGAGCTGTTTCCCTTGGTTCATTGTCCATCCCTCTCTTTGAATTATAGTGTTAAGGTTCTGGGTTTTCCAAGAAAGGAGCTGAAATTAGTTCATGAGTCATAGTTGAGCACAACGCTAGAAGGTTAGATCGTATATCAGAAAAATTCAAGCCTTCTGACATATTTCTGCACGAAGGAAATGAACCCCCAGTTGATTTGAAGGCATGGGGCGTTTGTCAGAATTTACTTGGTTTATAAATAAACTTTTGCTGTTGAAAACATGTTTGATCATTGGTTTAGTTCGTTTTCCTTGAGAAATTCATTGACTGAGGCTATGCAATTGTCAGATTTATAGAAATAAATACCATATAGGAATGTTTTTATCAAATTTAAAAAGTAAGAATCTTTCTTGTCCTTTATTATAGGATTATAAATGTTGTTTACCATGTCCTTAACTTTTATTTCGGTCTGATGATATTGTATCATTTTACTTGCGTAAATTATACTTATTAAACTAGTTTTTGACTGCAACACTACACAAACGCAATTGCTCCATCTAATCAAGGCTCCTCCTTGGGTTAACAAGGCCTATTACTCAGGTTGTCTCCTCAGGGAAGATGATTCACACCATCATAATTCCTTTTCTTTTGAAACATTACTAAGCACGAAGAATAATCCGAACGAAATTGAAAATGGAAATAAGTTAGGTCTCATATAGTAAATTTGGTTTATCGTTTCATTGTGACTGCTGTCCTACAAGACAGATATGGTGACAACTGACAAGAACTAAACTAGGGGAGGAAGCTTGGGATTTTCTTGCCCGTTCGATTCATATATGAAAGCTCTTGCCTTTCATTTTGGTTGGAGCATCAAGATATACGAAATTGGGGTCCAGAGCTTTTCCCATATCGGCTAATGCATTGGAAACATTTGTTTTGAAAATTTTGCGTGGATTACCTGATGGGTGACATTAAAGACGGTTCTAAATTCGAAATGGACTTTGGCACTGATCTAATTCTCGCGGGGATCAGAAACATAGGAATGAAGTCCAATTTTTTCGACTGTTTTTGTTGGACTTGTAAAAACTTGCTTGTTGATTTCTTGTCAAAATTCTGGAGAAGCAGGGGTTGGAAAAGGCCGAGGCTGATGGCTCCTACTCAGAGCACAAGCTTTGCTATTTTGCTGATTCTTCTTGGATTGGGTACGTGTGAGCACATTCTCTGAATCCCGTCTTCATTTTTCACCCTCTTCAGTTTCTCTCTCCTTGTGATGCTAGAAGTTGTTCTTAAGTGAGTATGATAGGAATGCTTTGCAGAATTCGTGACGTTGAGTAAGGAAATCCATTTGCTGACTTGAAATCGAGTAGCTGTTCCCCTGCCTTTCCTGACCAGTTTGGATAAGAATTATATTGCAATGCTAATTTTTTTTGGGCCAGTAAATAAGCGATACTAATTGTTCTTTCATTTGCGCTTACGTACTTTTACCCCCAATACAAGACATCTTAAGTTTGCCGTATTGCTTCTGTCAAAAGCAAGATAATATAAGAGTTTTTACTATTCACTAGGAAATGAGAGACAGGAGCTTCACATTTTATCAGCATGCTTCCCTCAACCTCATACTAAGTTGATAGTCGTCTGGAATTGACTTTTTGATTATTTTGACTCAGCATTTTTGCTGTAGCTTTTCATGCTAGATCTGGTTGTTATTATCAGTGCTGAATAAATGATATCTGTTGTAATTTAACTAACTGCACCTGAAAAATATTTCGATTGTTGGACACATATCCGTAAGTGGTCTAGCTCTTCTAGCTCACTTTCAAACTGTAAGGACCTGGGCCTCACCGTGTGATATAATCCGCTTTGGGTCACCCGTCCTGGAGCGCGAACAAACCGCCATCCCAGCCACGGTCTTTGGTCTTTTCCCTCACAGTTTTAAAACGCGTCACACATATTAAGGGACCCATGGCGTGGACAAACCGTCATCCCAGCCACAGTCTTTGGTCTTTTCCCTCACGGTTTTAAAACACGTCACACTTATTAAGGGACCAAGCCTTATAAAGGCTCCCAGGACTCCCCCCTAAGGGATGTGGGACAAGAGGGAGAGGGATCCCTTCCCTTGCGCACATCCGGGTTCGGGAACCGAGGCGCGGACGCACCGCCATGCCTCCTCCCCGCGCACCGCCACTTGGGTCGTCACACTCTCCCCCTTAACCCCCTTAACGATTGGGAACAACGTTTATTCGGGGCCCCACCATGTGATATTATTCGGGAGTCGATCTGATACCATTTATAAGGACCTGGGCCCCACCGTGTGATATTGTCCGCAGAACAACGTCCTCGCTGTGGCCCCACACGCGATCGGAAGTCGGCTTTGATACTATTTGTAAGGTAGGTATGGGCCCCACTGTGTGATATTGTTCGCTTTGGGTCACCCGCCCTGGCGCGAACGAGCTGCCCTCCCAACCACGGTCTTTTCCCTCACGGTTTTAAAACGCATCACACATATTAAGGGACCCAAGCCTTATAAAGGGTCCCAGGACTCTTCCCCTAAGCGATGTGGGACAAGAGGGAGAGGGATCCCTTCCTTGCGCACGTCCGGAGACCGAGGCGTGGACACACAGCCATCCCTCCTCCCCGCACACCACCGCTTGGGTCGTCACACAAACAATGCTAAATGCTGGCCTTGTCCCTGCATATGACATTGTTGCTATGCTTGGTTAGTTGGCGCCAAAGAGCTCCTTCAGTCCAACCAGGTTCCTCTGACGTTGCGTTGGATGCATTTCAGCATATTCTCTGCCAAATTTTAGGGCCCTTCGAATCTGCAGTCATGTCGACAGGTCACTGAAGCGCTTCTTCAGGAGATAAAATCACTAAATAACCTTGATCTGGAGCTGTATCAGTATGCTAGGGAAATTTTCACACAGCAACATGGAAGGACAACTGAGAAGTCCCCTCTCACAGCTAAGTATTCAGACCCACACTGCCATAAAAAGGGAAAAAAAATCTGTTGTATTCATTAACCAGTCCTCCTAGTGTGAAAGTAAGCACGATTGTATGAGTAACACCTTGTTACTTTATCTGCAGGAGACATTCGCGAGCATGATAAGCAGTGCAGATGGCACTTCAGGGCAAAATCGCTTTTACTATTCTTGCCTATTATATTGTTCCTTATATCCTGTATTCTTTCTGTAAATGCAAGGAGAAGAACATCAAAAGTGAAGATATGAATGTACGTGCATTTCGTAAAAATCTCATGGACTGCAATGTCTTAAAGTCTCTGTAGGTGGTAGGAAGAGATTAGATTCAAGCCCCTACGTGGGATAGGTTAATCCTGGTTCAGGTTCTGCGAAAAAAAATCAATCTTTAGATGATACTTCTTTCTTCTATTCTAGGAGAAGGTAGTCATTTATTTACCTTTGCTTCTCAATGTAGCCTCCACTCTGATCCTCAATGTGATTATAACCCCATTTCGGGTTGAATCGATAGCTACTGAATCTCAAGTTAAGAGGCTTATAATCATTCCAATTCTTCTTAGTTTTACCTCTGTGTCGCCATTGTGCTCCATATGTTTCGTTGATGAGATCATAACATCGTCCATGGTCAAGTGTTCAGGAAGAATGCTGGAACGAGAAATTGTAGCCTCAAATCCTGTATCATGCTCTCATTGACGCTGATAATCACGTACCAACTTTCAGATCGCAATCGTTGCTTAAATTTGGTATACTGTCGAAACGCCTTTATCATGGGACCAAAAGCTGGTGGTTTTTCTCCATACGGGCTAAGTTTTGACGTCAATGGAGACCAAGCATATATTCGCCATCTTCCTTATTCTTATAATGTTCAAGTGTTTATACACGTCTTCAAAGTGGACCTTACTCGCTTCTCCCACTATTCATGTACTCTCAGTACACATGTCTTCAAAGTGGAATTGCCATGTATGATGTTTGGTTGTGTTTGCTCGACATACATATCCCGGATAGATCCAATCTGTACTTAAGCATTGAAATTTAAGATTGAAAAAAGAATGAAAAATCTTAAATTAGTTTATTCACACATGGAAATTGTAGAGGAAAAATTCAATTAATTATGGATTTTTCAGGAACTCAAAAGTCGGTCAAAGAAAAAAGAAAATAAAGATCCGTGTAATACAAAACATCCTGTTTATAAGATCAATAAACCATTCAAATGTCGGATTATAAGTGTGCCTTCAATTCAAGCAAATGGATAAGTATTCAATGCCTAATATAAATCTACCTTCATACTCAGTACTTTTAATCCAAACAGAAATCTAATTTGTTAATCCAATTTATATACTCAACATTATTCTACAGTTACAAGCTTCAAATTTCATCAACCCTTCTTAGGAGAAATAATTACGAATGCGATGAATTAAACAGCACATTGATTTTTTGCC
The DNA here is from genome assembly GCA_017140325.1 of Eucalyptus leucophloia subsp. euroa. Lineage (NCBI taxonomy): Eukaryota > Viridiplantae > Streptophyta > Magnoliopsida > Myrtales > Myrtaceae > Eucalyptus > Eucalyptus leucophloia. The sequence continues at coordinate 34,449,093 of CM029469.1, read as the reverse complement.
AATCCTAAAAGAATCCTCAATCTGTTCGTAATTAAGGGACGTTCCAGGAATAATCCTAGTATTTATCCGGAACAAAGATTCGGTCGTTGCTGGGAGTCCTAGCGGCATTGACTCTAATCTTTAATCGGATAAGGCAAGTAAACGTGGCGATAATTCACGATCTCAATATTAATTTTTCTGTCAGTAGGTAGGATCTTTTTTCCTTATAATCTACAATTCGAAAAAGAACTTCCTTTTTTTCGTATGTGTATATATATGCGTGTAAGCAAAGGCGGTCTAAACGTAATTTTGTTGTGCCTCTAGTCAAGGATGACGCCTTCTTCCACGGGTCACTTCGTGGGTATCTCTCGCTCTTGGTTCTTGACGAACTTCACTGATGTCTCTGATGAATTCTTCGACTGGTTGCGTTTCTTCCTTGACGAAGATGATACTAAAGACCATATAAGGAAAGCAGGACAAAGGGATGCTGCATTAGTTCCGACACATTCGTCAGATTTCTCATCGGTGAGTCGGACTCGAACAAATGAATTCGGGGCTAATTCGGGCGATCACGCTTCCAAACTGTCACTAAGTCCCTTTCAGGTGAGCATTTTTCCTATGAAAAAGATGAAATTTTAGCATTTCTTTTGGGTCCTAGAGTATCTTCACTTCGTATTGCATGGAAAAGATTACTGTGGCCGTGGAATCAGGGAAACGTCAAGTTCTGGAGGGCAGGGCGGAATAGACTCGTGAACTTAAGTTTGAAGTCCAAAAGAGAAAAATCAAAGAATTTGTGGATTGGGTAAAGATGGGAGTAAAAAGTAGCACTACAATGCCAAAGTGAACATGATATTCAACAGTCAATCGAAAAAGAAAAGAACGATACATTCAACAAGCTGCATTTGTTTCAATAGGCAATGGTGTGCATCGTTGCAAGGATTTAATTGCCACGGAAGCAAGATTTTCACGATCACTTCAGCTGTCTGTGACTGAAGTTGCTTTTAGGAAAGAAATTGTAGTTGTTGGGGAGGAGGATTACTCGACAATGGATGAACTGGCTGTGTGGCTTTTCACATAGGGTAAGATGTCCTGCACTCCTTGGACCCAAGGACTGCCTGGACGGGTGACTGTCACTTTATCATTCTGTGTTCATCATGAGATCTCTATGCTCATTCAATTAATCATCATACCCCGGTGGAGGCTCCAGCCCTTCTTCTTTTCTTGAAATCTGATTTCCTGTTCAGGCCGAGCAAAGAAGTATACGACAAGTTCTGCCAAGCCCAGTTGAGGATAATACTCCAGGTGGTCAACAAGGCATGCTAATCGAGGCTCCAAGTCCAGTCTCAGTCCTGGAGATCAACAGTAGCTTTAACACTTCTGAAACCTTGGCACCCAACACCTCCAGCCTCTCTTACCATGAGAAACGCCCTCTCGGTAAGCAATAGGGTCTATTTGTAATCTTAGAGTCACTATCCCTTCACCAGCTTCAATCCTCTACTGCTTTCAACTCTAACACTCCCCTCTTAAATCATGCTCAGAATCTTCTCTCCATGAGAAGCCGCAGGACCATGCCAAAAGGAGAAGAAAGGAGGAGGATCAGTCTCCACAACAGCCGAATCAACCGAGAAGATGTGTGCATTGTGCAGCAACCGAGTCCCCAATGTGGAGGGTGGGGCCCATGGGGCCCAAAACTCTGTGCAATGCTTGTGGTATCCGTTACAAGACAGGTCGCCTCTTTCCAGAGTACCGTCCCATTGCAAGCCCAACATATGTCCCTTCTCTGCATTCCCATTTTCACAAGAAGGTAATTAGAATTAGGGAGGCCACAAATGGTGAGGACACAGAAGTTGCAGCAAATACACAGAGGCCATCACAGTTAGGAAATATAGAGTCATGAATCTTGCTAGATAGTTTTTTTCCTTCTCTCCAGGTACATATTGTCTTTAGGCATGCCTAAATTCATACATGTGCAATGATTGCATTGACAGTTGATCATACAGTACATTGTTCATATTCTTTACTGATTATCAGATGGTTAAGGAACATTCCCCTGCTTTCCTTTTCAGAATTTTAGTTTCCTGATGAGTGGAATGAAATAGTCCGAAGCTAAGTAAAGACTCTGAGATCTAAACTATGTCACGCACCATTCTCAAATGGTATATACTTTTAAAAATAATTATTGCACATCTTACCTTAACATTGTATCCAATGAAATCCCTTCAAGCCATTTATGGCTTTCCCTTCTTCAAAAATAAATCTTTTCAACCATTGTCACTCCCACACGTATCCGACTCACAGTAAGGTTGCAAAACACTGTCTATGTTGTCCAACCTTCTCCAAAAGAGTGGCAGAGTACATGCTGATTTAGATCCCAGAAGACATACACCAACCACCTCAATGGGGAAGAAAATTATAACGCATAAGACAAGTCACTTCGTCTGTCACTCCGTCCATCATGACGTTGATCTTCACCTTCAACCCAACTATATCCAAATGGCTTGACCAATTTTTGTCCTTCCATCACCTTCCTCGCTCTTACAGCATCATCCCATCTGCCTGCTTTTGCATATATATTTGCCAATGTAACATAATGTCCAGCATGGTCAGGTTCCAAGTGGATCAATGCTTCTGCGGCCAGGCAAGCAACATCAACATTGTGATAAGCTTGACAAGCCGCAAGTAAAGCCCCCCAAATTCGTTTGTCAGGAGGAGAAGGCATTTTCCTAATAAGCTCCACAGCTTCCTCAAGCTGCCCAGCACGCGCTAGCATATCAACAACACAAGCAAAATGCTCCATTGCCGGAGTAAGGCCGAAGCTTGGCATGCTGTTGAAAAGTCGAAGCCCCTCATGTACGAGGCCCGAGTGACTGCAAGCAGACAGTGCAGAAGTAAGAGTCACAGAATTGGGCTGAAATCCAGAAACTTTCATCTCTTGCAACAGCTGGAGAGCAGCTTCACCATGCCCGTGCATACCAAAACCTCCAATAATTGAGTTCCAAGAAATTATGTCTTTCGTCTCCATGTTAGAAAAGATGGAAAGAGCGGATTGGATGCATCCCTGTTTGGAGTACATGTGTATAAGTGCATTCCACGCGATTACACCAGAGAGAGAGCTGTTTTTCTGGATGTAGGCATGAATCTGCTTTCCCAAGGTTAAGTCACACACCGGCAGAAGAGTAGATATAGTAATTTGATCGAAAGCGATTCCCAGGTTTAACATTTCGATGAAACACTCAATTGCTGAGTTTCCATATCCCAGGTCAACAAAACCGAGTATCATTGCATTCCAAGTAACAAAATCGGATTTGTCCATCTGTTCAAATACACTACTTGCCTCCTGGATTTTCCCGCATTTTGCATACATTGTCAACAGGGCAGCGCCGGCTGAGTTGTCAAATGAACTCCTCAATTCTGTTTTGATCCCATGGGCGTGAATCTCCTTACCAATCACAAGAGCCCCGAGATGACGGCACGACGTTAGAGCACTCGACAGAGTCCTGACGTCGGGCCAAACCTTGCCTGCGTTTACCATATCCCGAAAAACCTCCAGGGAGGTCTTATGCTTACCAATCCTGCAATAACCTGAAATCAAAGTGGTCCACGAAATGGTGTTAGGCTCTTCGGTCTGTTCCAACACGTTCCTAGCCTCATCGAAAAGCCCCATCTGGCAATAAGCATCCATCACCATATTCCAAGTCACGATATCAGGGTCGAGCCCCTCCGACCTCATGGCCGGAAGCAACTCTACAGCCGAACCATGCAACCCGTTCCAAATATACCCCGACATCAGGGAGTTCCACGACAGCAAATCCCGGTCACCCATTTCGTCGAACACCCGCCTCGCGCTCTCCACGTCCCCGCATTTCCCGTACATGTCGATCAGGGCATTACAGACCTGCACGTTCGCGTCGCACGCGCGCGCGATCACGTCCTTGTGCACGACCGCGCCCGCCTCCGCGCGCCCCGACTGAGCGCACGCCCTCAGGACGCTCGGGAACACGTAGCCGTCGGGGGCGACGCCCGCGCGCTTCATGTCGCGGTAGGCGCCGACGCAGGCGCCGAACGCACCGCTCCTCGAGCGGTGGGCGAGGACGGCGGTCCAGGCGAACACGTTGGGCCGGAGCAGGCGGCGGAAGAGCTCGTCGGCGGAGGCGGCGTCGTCCAGGTCGGCGTACGTCTGGGTCAGCTTGGTGGCCACGAACTGGTCGGCCTGCAGGCCGTGCTGGACGATCCGCTGGTGGACCTGCTTGCACTGGGCCAGCGACCCGGCGTCGCGGCAGAGCTGGAGGAGGGCGGTGGCTTGCAGGGGAGAGAAGGTCTGCCATTTTCTCATTTCATTTGCGTGGATTCGCCGACGAGAGATCGCGGCGGCTGAACTTGTGAAAAAGAAACGGTTGATTAACGCCAAAACTCCAGCAACTGAAGTACTTAAAATTTATTCTATAACCAGTATTGGTTTTTAAAAAAAATGAGGGCGGGTAATTTTTTTTATTTTTTTATTTTTTATTGTTGTTCATGTGGTTACTCTCAAATGAAAGATGGGAAATAGTTGTTTTATTAGAGTTAGAGTTCAATTGGGTAAGTACACTATGCCAAAAGTCTTTTTTATTAATTTTTAAAGCTGATATGGCTCGTCGGAGACTTGAGTCCAAATAAGAAAATGACGTCGCTTGGCATCTTTCCCCTAACTTAGAACCCTAAATTCCCAAATTGAGAGAGAGATAGGAGACATGTCATCTTCTTCCCCAAAGAACAACACCAGCAACAGCACTAGCAACGCACCAATAGCAGCACTAGCAACGGCACCGACACCGACGGCGATGACGCACTAGCAGCGGCACCTTTGGCCCCTCTTCTTCCTCATCCTCCTCCGCCCTTGCCTCCTATTCTTCCTACCACTTCTTGCTCGAGCAACAATTTCAGTCTCTTTTCGCTCACCTGGTTGAGCAGCTACAATGGTGGCTAAGTGACAGTGGCCGAGCAATGGCGGGCAAACAACGGTGGCCAAGCGGCGAAGAAGAAACCCTAACCCTAATTTCAATCCACGTACGAACTATACGGAGTCATTTTTGCGAGGATGTCCACGTATAACGGCAAAACGATGTCGTTTCTCGAGGAGGATGGAAAACAAAGTCGTTTAAAAGCCGAGCAATTTTTTTTTTTAAATATAAAAGCCATGTAATTAATTTTGTTGGAATCTCTCGCCAATGACACCAAAGTGATCGTTTTTTTCTCTAATTTGGCACTTAAGTAATCCGACGGAAACTTTTGGCATCAAAGTGAGCACCGTACACAATTTTTAACACTGATAATGTACTTATCCCGAGTTTAATCTCTGCATTCATTGTTTTGTTAGTTCTTCAATCTTTACCCTTGGTCACCATCTCATGATTTAAACGCTTTGTAAGGGATTTTTACCTTTGCTATTCAGAATTTATTTTTGTAGGATATTTAATTTCCTAAACTTATTATACAATTACCGAAGTTCTATTTTTCTGCACGATATTTATTTTTTTTTTAATTATAGTCAAATTTTAATTTTCTGGAATGTAACCTTATGTTGGTGTCATCTAAGACAAAAATAATCGGTACAAATTTACATTAGCTAAGAAGGTAATTTAGCATCTTTGGGCATACTTTGACTTGATAATATGTACGATCAATACTTTGAACCTTTCAGCCAAAAGGGAAAACAAAAACCTCAAAAACTGGAGGCTACTTGCTGTGATGATCCTTATTTGTTTAATAATATCATTTAGGGTGTGTTTATTTGAGCGCAAAAGAATTTTACAAGTAAGTTTTTTGGATTTTCATGCATTTGGTTTGTTGGAGATAATTAGATAAAGTGACAAAAAAATCATAAACCTTTTATATTTGTGCTAATTTAATTTTAAATACTTTATTGATGTCAATTTAATTCTAATCTTTTTTACTTTGTGCAAACCTTTTCACTTGGTACTAATTCAGTTTTTTCCAATTAATTTTAGCCAAATTTTGCTGACTAGACTCTAATTAGCTTACGCGTCATGATTGGCGCTACCATATACAACTTTTAATAATATTTTAAATTTTTAAATTTTTTCTTTTCTTTTTCTTTTTTCTCCTCCTTCCTCCAACCGATCACCAAGGTTTGGTAACCGGCCAGAGGACCAGCGAGGTCAACCTCACGACCACTAGCAAGGCTCAAGCCCTCGCCAAAAATCATAAAGCTTGCTCACACCAGGTGGCAAGGCTCGCCCCCGTTAAATCTAGCAAGGGTCAAGCCTCACCCAATCTCTAACAAGGCTGCGGTCTCACACTGGGTTGGTGGGGCTCACCCTCAAGGGTCAAGCCTCATCGAGCCTAGGCAGGCCTTGCAACCTCTAGTGAGAGATCAAGCCTTGCCAATGGTCAGTAAGGTAGAGGAGAAGAAGGAAAAAAGAAAAATCAAATCAAATCAAAAAATATTAAATATTATTAAAAGTTTTCAACATCACCATTAATTGTGTCATATCAACGGACCGGTGCCTAGTCAAGAAAAACCAGCCAAATTAACAAATTAAAAAGTTTATGATAAAATTGACACACCTATAAAAAATTTAGAACTTTTTTTATTTTTATTTTTAACAAAGATAATTAGTCGACGAAAATTTATTTACAATAAAAAAAGCATGCATATTTAAAGTTTAAAAAAACAAATTCCCTAAGCCAAAAGGTAAATGCATGCTTTTTGTTATTGAATGTATCGTGATAGAATTGACTAAGAAATTCGCATAAAATGACCACCTGAATACGAAGGTCACTTGGTGGTGGTCGTTAATGGGCGGCCACCACCACACAAGTCGTCACCCGCAACTGAGTGAGAGCCATCCAATAACCACCACAAAATGGTCACCATCTCCACATGGACCTTTGAATAATCATATGGACGGCGGCTTGGCACCGACCATCCATGTCTACCATGCCATGGTGACGCCGAAATATTTGCCACCAAGTCAACCTCAATATCCAGAGTTATCTTCTAGGAAGTCATCACGCCAGTCGACCATCAATACGCCATCGTTGAGTAACTCAAACCAGAAGGTAAATTTAGTACTTGGGCACAAAGGTGGGAAATATGTCCAAAACCCGAATTGTCTCCGAGAAAGAATTGCAGTTCACGGGCATCACCTACGTCTGTCTAGTCACACAGATAACAATGGGCACGGACGACTTAGTCTACATTGTTCTTGGTAAGGAAATCATTTTGGTCCTTCCAGTCTAAAATGTAATTTCACAACTTGAGGGTTGGGGTAACTTCTAAGCCACAACAAGATCAAGAGAACAAAATAGGCGGAACCCTAAATCAGCGACGAGGAAAAAGCCCAGGAATCATCAATAACATAAGAGATTAACCAGCAACAGACAAATTGACAACCCCCTATTCGGAAAGCAAAATTACACTGTACATAGCTTGTGTTCTTCTTAAGCCTTTCCCAGGCAAATGTGGGCGGGTTGAAGATGGCAGATGTGACCTTCCATAACTCAAGCGTCGCACAGAGGATCAAGATGAACCTCACATTACTCCAAGACTGCAACCTCCTGGTCGACCCGCCAATAGTTTGCGTCATTAAACTCCTTGATCCCCTCCTCGCCCTCATCAGACTTATCTTTTTCAGGTGTCTTGGGACTCATGTTCCTTTTCAGTGGGCCTGCCTCCCCAACTATCCCCTCCTTCAAAGCCTGCTCCATTGCCTTCTCGGTTCCTTCTAATTCCACGCCCACAAATTCCACATCCTCCTCGAACAATGAGGGTACAGCAGCAGATTTCTGACCTGCGTCACTTCCCCCTGAACCGTCACTGGAGCCAGTACTTGCCATTGAGCCATTAGATAGTACAGGTTCTCCACTTGAGGAGGGACTGACATCTGGCGACACCTCAACTTGGCTGGAAAATTTGTCTTCTGAGTCATCATGATCAACAAATGGATTCACACTTGAACCACCTATCTGCAAATCAGCTGACTCACCCCATCCCTCCCACTCAGGTAAAGGTCTGTTGCCAAATATATCCTCACTATCAGGCATCTCAAAACGGAAGAAATTTGAGGCCGAGGGAGCATTTCCATTTGGTAAATTCGAATTTGAAGTGGATGTGACACTGGGGGAGTCTTTAGCCCCAGTTAAGTCTTCATCCTCTCCTACAACCACCTCATCGTCACTACTGCTGTTGCCGCCATTTGCAGCTCCATTCAGATTTATTTCATCCATCACCTCCATAGACGAAGCACCAACATTTGCATCTTCCATTCTTTCATCTTGGAATGTGAACCAATTGGAGTTTGTGAACAAACTGCTGCACCAAATAAACAAATGGATGTAACATTGTCATTATAGATGTGCAGTTCACCAAAAGCAGGTAACAATTGGAAATCGCTGCATTAATTAAGCAGCATAATGCAATGGAGGCCCAGAAGAGAGATCTGCACCAAGTAAATAGAAAATCAAGAGAAACCTTTCACACATTAAACAACAACAATTGCTTTAGCCGCATGAGTGAAGATGAAAAGCTGCCTTTCAATAATGTTATGGTCTACTTTTGGATGTGTTTCCTTTTTTACTGCTGTATTGGAACAAGTAAGAGGGAGTGAGTAATATTAACTGCAAATTTCCTAGAGAACTAATTCCTATGTCCAGACTTCCTTTTCAGATTCTCACTGAAACTCAACTATTGTCAATCACGTGAATAATTACCTCCCATGATCATCACCTAGTCTGAGGGATGATATAACAACTTCAGCAGATTCATCATCAAAGTAGACATCCTGCATTATGAACATCAATTCAAATATAGCTAAACAACACTTCCAGGGTTAACCTTGAGTCAAATTATAACTGTCTGACATCAATGCTCTTAATAATTATCATTACCTCATCATCTCGATCAAGAGCTCCATGATCCTGCAAAGAATAAGATGTAAGTTCAGCTAAAAGGTTACAGGGCAGATGACGTAAGTTCAGATAAGAAAGAAAAACGTTAAAAGTGCAAGATTACCTCTGCATCCTCATTTCCATATATTTTGTATCTCAAAGCCTGACTTAAGTTATTTGCTAGGGCTGCTACATCATAATCTCTGTCATGTAGGTCATCTTCATCACTATCCTTTGTCCTATCATGTAATGCAGTTGGGCGGCTGCAGGTGTTGAGGAGAAGTCCTTATTAGCAACAACCAAAGCAAGAGAACAATTGCAAAAACGTGCACGAAAATTCAATGAGAAAAGACAATGCTGATGGAATTTTCGTCCATGAGATGTATATTAAGAATTTAAAAGAAGGGAGGATGTTACGCAAAAGAATAATATGGCCCTGCACCTGAACAGGCGACAGGAACAAGCTCATGTAACCTCGATAATGCATAACTTAATACTTGTGTAGAAGTGTTTGAATTCCAGAATTAATTTGTCTTATGGATATAGAAAAAATGAATGTAGTAAATAAGTCATGACCCAATACTAAAAGGGAAAAATGAATTTTCAGAAAAAATAGAACCCACAAAGCAATTGGCAAGCCACTGATATGGTGACAATTTCTCTAACAATCCAGACCAAAATTTATGTGAGAACTTACCCACATGCCCAGCGGAAGACATTTTCGACTGCATTACGCTCCTGAAGAACATTAGCTTGCCACTCACTCCATTCACTATTTTCCTATAGTAAACATTGTAAGCAAAGATATGTCAGCAGAGATCGTGAAAACTATGTAAAAGGACTATCTGAAGAAGTCCTTAGTGATTAATATCTTGAACATCTCTTTTTTCCTGTAAAGTAAACCCAAAGGCAACCTTAAACCCCAAACATTCTCCCACCCAGGCTAGGCATTTATTGAATAATAAATACATTTTTAAACAGCAGATAAAATGCCATTGTAGCCATCATGTTGACCCAAAAATCTCTTCACTTAAGATATAACCCAAATCACACCTTTTCTTCCACTATTAACTTCTTTTTCATATTTTGCACACACGTACATGGGAGCTATTTTGCTAGGTAAATAAGAAGCCAAACTTCATAATTAAGAATCAGGAAATAGTTGCCCAACCCAAACAAAACTTAAGATGAGAGAAATACAACTGCGTGGCCAAATAAAAAGGATACTAATGACCTCCTAGATGATTTGATTATGAGGATAGCAAGTAACAATGGAATAACACCTAAAGAGAACCCTGACTTTCCCATTGTAGATCAACTGCATAGGAGTAAGACAATTTCTTAGTAACTTAACAAATGGTGACTTTATATGGGACACTAGGGCACATGCGCCTCTCCAAATAATAATGTCCACATCAAAACATAAAAGCAAAACTTGAAATATTTCACATAATTAAAAACAATTTTGCAGAACTTAAAAAAAAAAAAATCAATTTGGAGTACAAATATAGTGTACAATGTTCCCTGGGAAATTAATAGTATAAAATGCATAAATAAATATATGTTGGTAAAACTAATTAGAAAAAATCTAATTAACACGTGTGGGAGTACTTAAAATTCAATTCACCCTAATCAAGGTCAATAAATAGTGGAAGAGCTAAGATTAAGTAACAATCATATGAGATCTACAATAACAAGTACCTTTTAGAAACCAATGCAAAAGAAGCATAAAAACCTTCCCACCTGAAGATAGTTCTGAATATGACCATTGATGCTACCCAGTTGGATGAGCTTATTAGAGATCCGAGTAATGTGTCCAAGATTCCCAGCTTTAGGAGCTCGTTTTCCAGCAGTGGGTATAGTTGGCTGCAAAAGGAGCACCAAAATGCAGACTTATAAACATACTAGATTTTCTATGGAAAATCCTGGAGCCTGTGTCAATAAACCTTCCCCTTTCATCAAACTTAATTCAGAATTAAGGTGAGTCCAGTGTGTTACAACGATGTTGCATCACTTGTAAAAAAATAAGGACTCTAAGGCCTTGATAAAATAATTGATATGGCATAATCTTGCATCTGAAGCACGTGTCTACCTTATCATCACCACCAGAGAGGACAGGATGTTTATCTGTTTCTAACATTTTCTTTATTAAATCACAATCTCGAAATAGATGATCAGCCAATTCTGTGCTCTTGCTTTCAAAGCATGACGATATGATACTCTCTACGTGATGATGCAACGCATTGTTGTAAGGGTACCTGCAAGCAAAAATAAATGTATTGAGTTTTTTAAGAAGATAACTCTCGAAAGCACAAAAACTGAAGGGCTCAGTCATAAGTAATGCAGTTTCCTGGGCTCTAATTGCAAAAAAGAAGAATCTTACTCAAAGAAAAGATTCAAAACACGCAGAATTGTTCCTGAGCTAATCAATTCCTTTTGGGCAGCTTCATTGCCAGTTTTCATCAACACTGCAATGAATTCCACAATCTACAAAAAGAGAATGGAAAGAAAAACCATCACTTACCGTCTTACAGAAAATAAGATCATTAGGGTCTGCAACAAATTACTCCAACTTTCATCAACATTAATATCAAAAGAAAGGTAAGTCAAACTCAGTGGTAAAAAAAAAAAAGTAAATGCTGCAAGAAGTTGCACCAACCTTTAGACGATGCTTCCCAAGAGGTGGCCTAAGTTCCCCATATGTAGTGGGCAGTACCCTCTGGTCTGATGACACGTTCAAAAGCACAAGCAAGTCGCCTGCAGATCAATTAATTGAAAAGTAAGAAAAAATCGCAAAGCCTCAATGTGAGGAGTGACCTGAATATATCATTTATTGAAGTAGAAACAAATGTAAATTGATGTACAGAAGGTCTGCTAGCAGGTGATCATAGGAACACACACTTCAAACGAATTTCGACACCTCTAAAAGCTCAAGACTTTATGGTACATGTAGAATCTTTTACCCGGAAGGCTCCTAATTACACACACTTAGAGTCAAACTCGTATGACTAGCATCTTCAAAACAAATTAAGCAATTTCAGAGATTACCGATTATCACTATACAAGGTGAGTTGCTTTTAATACGTGATGTCAGCTTATGCGACGGAAATCAGAGGTGGAACAATGACCTTCACTTGATCCCCTAAAAACCACTCTCAACCAACAGAATCCTTACAGGCTTACAGCAAGGAAAGAAGACTACCACAGAACCCATAGAGTTCTATTATAATAGGTCAAATCACATGATCTGCACCACACACAGAGATGACCGGACAAAGGCTTCACTTTACACGGGCATCAATGTTGAAGCACCATGACAATTTAATACAAAACGCAAGCAATCACAGAAAAAATTCCTCCCATTGACTCTTTAAGAATTTCTAAATCAAAAGAGAAATTGCCTTATCATAGTAAAGCATATACAACTATCTATTGAAGGGAACAAAACGTGCATAAGCTTGTCTCAGGTACCTGAGGCACATAAACAACATGCTTGGGATGAGAACAGAACAGCCTTTCAAAATGTTTTGCAAATGATACCAAAGAAGAAAGTATTCAGACATACCAAGTCTTGGAAGCATCGCATTAATAGTCTCTGCATTAACAGTTATCGGGCACTCGTACATGTGTTGACCGCGGAAAGAATGAAACAAAGAGGAAGAAACCGCCGATCTTTTTGGATCCAGCAAAGAGATGCAGACTGAAAGTGAGTGGACAAGGCCAGATATTGAAGTTGACTCTTCCAATGCATGACTAAAGACTCTTTCAACAAAGCTGCATGGATCATAACAAACATCAAAGGCCGTTTCAAAGTACTCACAGTGACGGATCCTGACTAGAAATTACAAACCACAAAATACAGGAAACAAGTCAATAGCAATGAGGCAAACCCTGAAGACGAAAGTTTTGTGGCTAAAGCTGATGGTGAATTTCGAGTAATGGCACACAGGGTTTCAGCAGCATTAGCTTGAACTTCAGGAGGGCACTGATCAACAGAAAGACAAATCAGTCATTAGAATGTTACTTAGGCTCTGTTTGAAAACTGCAAAGGGAGAAAAATTGATCGATGGGGATTGAAAATGGGTATGGACTCAGTTTCTCAACAGTCATCTGAATACATCCAAAAATAAAAATGCAACAATTGCCACTTACAGATGGACTCAGTTTATCAACAATCATTTCCAGCAGATTGCTCTCAGCTAACCATTGCATCACATCCAAATAATTTTGATAGACATGGTCATCAGCACCTACAAGTCGCACCAGTACCTGGGTAGAAAGGTTGTTTCATTAAAAAAGTATTAACAAACTCCTCATATGGTTACAGTATAATAGCAACCATAATCAAGTGAGTTTATGATTAAGTCCAACAAGGGAGAAATATCAGTTACCTCCATGATTGATGTAATTCCGATCAAATCAACAAGCTTGCGGAAAACATCCTCATGAGCCTATAAGAAGAAAATGTTACCAATACTCAAAAAAGTATCATTGGATGCAAAAATCAATCAACCAAGTAATCGTAAATTGTAAGTTTAATGATAACACTACAAGAGATCCATGACTTTGAAAATCAAGCATGCATTTATCAATCAATGGCACTCCGTTTCTCTTAAAAAAACTCATCAAGAGTAGAAATCAAGAGACGCAGAAGAGAAACCTCAAATTTTTAAATCAGTTTTGCTGAGTCCTAACAAAGATGTTTGTCATGCAGACAAAAGTATGCAGAGTTATGGCATTATCATCAGCCATGGGAAAGACAAGTGTACATATAAAGTATAAGATGTGACCTACAAGCACACAACACCCTTTGGTTATTTATGCACCCCAGCCAGCCTCCTGAATCAGATCACTTTCATAAGCCCAGAATGAGATGTTTTCCAAGCCAAAATATCATAGAGAGAGAAGGGGAGTGGGGGAGGGAGGAGGGAGGGAAGGAGGAATGTGGTACCAATAACCATCTAGCATATCCAATCCTGACAACCCGCAATCGCACTGGTTAAGGATTGACATCACCATAACAGAATAACTTCTTAACTATAGATGATCACAATAGAACCTCTAAAACTCGATATCATGCCACAACCAGTTTTATGAAATATTGGCTCATTCGTCTGTTTGGCTGATTTGACTGAATGACATTACTCATTAAGCAAACAAAAACGAAATATTGGATTATGGTACCACATTTTAGTTACCCAACCAGCTTTCCCATGATGCAAGTGGGATTTTGTGGATCAAATATTTTGTAATAAATGGGATATTTAGACTCTTTAACAACATCACCAACACATTAAATGGTTAGTTGACCTCAAATTGAAAGAGGAATTAAAAATTTCTTTTAATCATGAAAGAAATGCTACAGAAAAGAGCTTATCAAGAACTCACTTGAACATAATTCATAAGTGGAACAGTTTTCCGCAACATGAGACATACAACCACCTGAAATGCAAAATAAACCATTTTAACTGGATGTTCGAAGCAAGAACCGGTAGTTTCAAGGGGCGAAATTCATAAGCACAGAACATTTTGTACTGGTAGAGCAGAGGACTGAAAATCCTCATGTCACCGAAGTATCAATAACCCTATTTTACAACTCAAATGGCTATGAGCAGTATGCCCTTCACCAAATTATCAAACACCACTTTTGCATTGCTGAAAAGTATACCTTGCTAAAGTACCCGGCAAGCAATGCACTATGAGGACGGTTTGGATCCAAGAATGAGAAAAGCAAGTCCATTAGCTGGAGCAACAATTTAAAAAAAAATAAATGAATTAGAAAAAGAGTGCCACTGTTGCATACACTCTTAACACACAAAAAAAAGGACTATCACAAAAACTCGTAAACCAAAACCTCCTCTTCCTCCACTAAAGTCTTGAGAATAACATCGATCTCGCAAGTAAATATCTCACAGGCAATAAAGGGGAACCTGAAAATGTGGCAGATTCCAAATTGTCAAGGAAGAAAACTATACAGTACATAATGAGCATTATTTCCCTACTGTCATGGCAAGGGATCATACTTGAAAGCACGTTTGCCTTCAGCATCTTCAGGAGGTTCTTCAATGATGTACCGCAACAACTGCTCCACTTGAGCTCTGTCTCGTAGGCTGAAAATATATATATCTCATAAGCATCTAACGCATGAATGGAACTCTACTTCACGCCACAATCAGTGTGGTTTTACAGGCATCAACATCCAGTGGAGGGTAATTATCCAAATGTATGAAAACCTTGTGTCAAAACATTCAAATGAATAGGATAACAAAATAACAGTAAATCCAAGGAATTGCCCTTGGTGACAGCAAAAAGAAATTACAAATGAATTAGACGACTGTTTAAAGCTTTGCATTCTTGGATAATCTCTTCTTCATCCAAAAGCTCCTCTAATGTGTAATCTTCCTTGTCGAGTAGCGACTCCACCTGTAAAAGCAACGATAAGTTCAGAGGTAGGACTGAAGCTGTGATCAAATGCAGACGCATTCTCAAACTTTTCCTCAAGAAAAATAACAGAGGGTACAGCACATACTGCAACACTAAAGCAGGATGCAAGAGAAACCAAATTCAGTGAAGTTCAATTGTAACCGATGCTTCATTTTCCGAGGCGAACAAACACTGTTTGATCAAACTAAGACGGTATCCACCTAGAAGATTATCTCAGACAGTCCCGACAATGCAAAAAAATAAATCCTCGAAAGCAATTCAAATCTCAACTAACAATTCAGCAAGAGAACTCTCGCAATGCATACGCGCAACACCGGCAAGACGCCTGAGTAGAGTGCCAGTACATAACACACTCGAATACAGCGCACTCCGGCACATTGACTAAATCTAGATAACTAAAGACGAGAACACCGCGTATCGACTTCAGCTCTCTCGACCGGAATCACCAGACCGAACACGATCCAGCACCGCGAAGAAAAAACAAAACTACCACGCCACCACTGCCGGTACGCACAAAAAAAAAAAAAAAAAACAACTCGGGTGGGGGGGGGGGGGGGGGTGGACGCATCTAACTAGGCACGCGGCTCTAATTGCCGCGGAAGAAAAACCACATCAGGCAGCAGGACCAAAAGAAAAGAAAACAAGAATCCGCCACGAGCTGACAGCATCCGGATTCTCGAAATGGCGAGACCGAGACGGGCGGGAAAAGGCATCCGGATGCCAGCCGGAGCGGGCGGGGGAAG
This sequence comes from Eucalyptus leucophloia subsp. euroa, assembly GCA_017140325.1. Classification (NCBI taxonomy): domain Eukaryota; kingdom Viridiplantae; phylum Streptophyta; class Magnoliopsida; order Myrtales; family Myrtaceae; genus Eucalyptus; species Eucalyptus leucophloia. Next base: position 34,433,038 of record CM029469.1, on the reverse strand, counting down.
GGGGAAGAAATTAGGGATAAGAATCGGGGGACTCACGGGAGAGGAGGCGGACAGGACGGGGAGCTTCCAAAACATCTTCGGCAGGAGCGGCGAATGGCGAGGGAAGGGCGGCGCGGGAGGCGGGGGGCGGGTCACATCCGAAGCGCCCTCGGGAGGAAGGAAGGAGGAGCGCGAATCGAGGCGCGGCTGCCGGACGGCGCAGCGAGCTCGAGATTCGAGTTCCAAAGAGAGAGAGAGAGAGGCTCCGAATAGCTGGCTGCCGAGTTGCTCGGGAGGAGCTCGGAAAAACCCTAATTATTCCGGCGGGGCCGGGGCGGGGGGATTCAGATGGGGGGAGAGGAGGAGAAAGGCGGAGGCTGGAGAGCGAGCCGTGAAGATCGAGAAGGAACGAAGAGAGGAAAAATCGAAGCTAAAAGAGAGAGAGAGAGAGAGAGAGAGAGAGGCTGGAAGTATTTTCCTCCAGTTTTCTTGTTTTTCTTTATTTAATTTAATTTTATTTTGTTTTGTTTTTCCCTCTACTTCTACTTCAATTTGTGATTTCTTTGTTCATTTGGGGATGTAATTCGTGAATCGTGACATGGCGTTGCGTTGCCCTACTTATTTGTATTCTTCCGCCCCCCCAAGATGTTCAACGTGAATATTTAAATTCGGGGTGGGCGGATTATTTTAGTAAAGATCCGTTTGGATTCAGCTTTTCTATTTTTGATTTTATTTAGTTCGAAACTTTCTCGCATCTTATAGCACTTTGATTTCTTTTTTCTTTTATTAATCCTAATTGATACATAGATTCGTATACGTGTAACAAATTTACACAAAATTTTCATTTTTATTTTTTTGATAGCCGAGGATTCGCCGGAGCCTGAGATCTCATGGGCCTCCACAGTGGAGACCCAATAAGAACTTCGAACCCTTAACCTTCTTATCTGAATAAGATATCTCAACTAATTGCGCGCCTACAAATGAGTTACACAAACTAATTATTTAACTACCAAAAACTCTAGATTTGCATATATGTGGCAAATTTACTTTTTGCTAATTTTTATTAAATTTTACCTTTAAATTATTGAGTTAGACGATACATAACATCGACGGATGTACAAATTTGATGTTTTACCTCCCGTTTATCATAGATATATTAATTTTTTTATTTTTATGACAATAATTTAATTTAATAGAAATTAATAATGAGATAAATTTGTCACAATTATATTATAAATTTATCACAATTATATTAATTTTGAGTTTTTGATGATCAAGATATTAGTTTAGGGCAAATTTGTCAGTTTTTTTACATTAATTATAATTTTAATGAGAAGATAGAAGTAAAAAAACATTTTCCTTTAATTTTCGGGTTATTATTGACCGGAAGGGTACCACACAAGGCCGAAAATGCTAGTACAAAAGAGGGCGTTCCGTAATTCACAAATGCCATTGGACGCCACGCCACTTAGCACACGCGCATTTTCGGAAAAATGAAAAAAAAAAAAAAAAGAAAGAAAGGTCGGAGAAAAAGGAAAAAGAAAATCAATTGAAGCCAAAAGAAAAAAGAGAGAAAAATGATGTGGTACGTATTGGTTTTAACGTACGATGTGGGGGCGTGGGCTAGTTCGCTAATTACGTGTGACCTAGGAGACACGTGTGCGTCATAAGGCCCCCCACAAAAAGCCAGGCAAAAAGCAACCCCAAAAGCAATTTTTTAAGAGCCGATCTTCCGGTTATTGGTGAATGTCCACCCAACTCACATGTGCGGTCAGAGTTTTCGAGCTTTGCGATTAAGCAAAGGACGGGACGTTGCTCAAAAGAATGCCACGAAAAGCACATGATATTTAGTACACATGTTTGTGAAATACTTGGTGCTAAAGCAATTTACAATAAGATAGAGAAAAAAGGAAGAGTGGAAGAAAGCTCATGCGACACAATGCTGATGCCATGGTGACAGCTCAGGCAATGCCAACATCTTGCGGGGCTCCAAGTTGGGGTGAGCGTTAGGCCAGTCCAACACCTAATTCATTGACCAACATTATACGTGCCAATCCTCAATTTTTCGAATTAAAAACCAACCTTGTTGAGCTTAAAACCAAGAAATAGGCTGATTTAACATAAGATAACAATAGAAATTTTCATTTGCGATTGTTGAGCTCTATTTGCAAAGTGGGCCAAGAGAAGAGGGCGGTTTCAGCAGCTAAATTGCGCTTGTGAGACAAGTAAGGAGAGGCCAGAGATGAGCGATAAGCAGGGCGAATGAGGCTGAGATAAGCAAAGATGGTTTCTCTTTTTTTTTTTTTTTAATGGTCAAATCTAGGCAAGGATTTTGCTTTCTAACTTACAAGTAGAACCACCAAAAAAAAAAAAAAGAGGTAGAGATAATAGGAGACAAAAATATATATTATTTTATATATTATACATTACAGGGTTAATATCATTAAAAATTCCAAACTGGTACACTTTTAATAAATTTATTGAAACTAATTTTTTGACAACCGAAATCACTAAATCAGTATATTTTTGACAAATTTACTCAAAATCGGTACACTTATGATACTTTGCCATCTGTTAATTTCTATTAATTTTACTATCAAATTGTCGAGTTAAATGATACATAACAGTTAACTAGTATATCAATTTGTGATTTTACTTTTCATTTGTCGCAATTGTACCAATTTTATGATTTTTTTTGTGGTATTAATCTAATTCAATGAAAGATATATCTATCACAAATGCACTAATTTAAGATTTTTAGCAGTCAACAAAATTAGTTTTGGGTAAGTTCATCATAATTTGGGTTTTTTTTTGTCATTTAAGGTAAATTTGTCACAATAATACTAGTTTGGGGTTTTTTAATGGTCGAAAATTAGTTTATAGTAAAACTATCATAAATATACTAGTTTTAGGTTTTTCGTGATATTAATCCTATATTATAAGTCCTAGGACTAAAGACTAACCCATATAATACAGAGTCCATCGATCCAAGGACCAAGGACCGGCTCAATCTCCCTTGGGGACTAAGCCAGACTAGCCAAGTTCAGCCAGTCCAAGATTAACCCTGGACTAATGCTCACCCCTGACTCCAGGCAACAGGCTATTGACATCATGTGGCCCTAGGCGATCAGCGGCTTAGGTCACATGACCCTAGGCGAGGCAACAATAGTGTTGTGCAACTCTAGATACTGGATAGTGCAATCGATCTCTGCTGTGTTTGTGATAGTAAAATTGGCATTTAGATACATTTTTGTTTTGTATGTTTTACTTTAACTCTCAACTCACTTTTAAAATCTTTTTGCCCTACTTTTTTGCATAGCGTGGTAGTCGAATCTCATACTTAAAACTAAACATCTAAACGTTAGCCTCCTAAAAAGATGAGGAATTGAATCCTTGCTCTACTATTCCCATGCAGAGTAGTGATCACTAGGATTTGCCTCGGTAGTTATTTAGATATTTTGTCAACGGCAAGTTGGGAAAAAAAATTGTTTAGCCCATAAAGTTACTTTCCTTAAACGCCTCAAAGCCACAGCAAATGATTTTTTGAGCAATTACAAAGCAGAACGGTGCAACAAAGACCCATAAAATTACGCCTTGAGGCTCAAAGCTGCTCGGAGATGCTGAACCGCATAAACTCTAAAAGCGGCCAAGAATTTATCACTATTTAAGCGCATTAAGAGCACGCGAGGCGTGAGCCATAGGGCCTTGCCTGTCCCTTGTCGCTCGGACGTGTCATTTCCATTAAATAATCAGGTTCAGACAGTGCAATGTTGGGACAGAATGCACAAATGTTGTACTTATGCTCGAGGTACAACGAATCAATCGTGGGTCTCGAGGATCTCGTCTCCTTGACACCCTCTCGAACTAATCCGCGCTCGACAGCAATCAAACAAGCGTCCAAGATTTGAAGATCCAAGTCGTCCAGAGAAGTTTGGTATAATGCTAGTGACGACTCTTGCAAATTTTTGTCTTGTTTTCTGTCTCGGACTCAATAACTAACGTGATAATTACAAAGCAATGATTCCGGTGACTCTATCACATTTTTGTAGCCAAAAATTCATTGATCTCGAATCCAAATTTAATGGGTAAATCTCCTTAAAGTCCAGGGCTGTTTTGGAGCAATTAAATGCTTAGCAAGATTAGGGTTTCTTTTCCTATAGAGGATGGACGTATGTTAAATCAAAGAGAGCGAAACACCCAAAGAGGAATTCTCTTACTTTGGTTTGGATGTTTGGCATTTATGCAGCTATGGAGGCAAGGGATAGTCAAACGACTCATGCATTGTGCAATTTGATGTTCCCCTGCTAGTCAAATCATAGGGGTTAACAATTGATTAACCCACGATCTTCCCGTACTATTCATTTTTGTATTATAATTGACGCACTGAACGCGTAGATGGAATCCATCAAAACTTGTTTAAAACACAAATCAAGCATGGTCCGAGAATTCTGTCTTTTCTTTCCACGATTACAAAAGTTGGCTTTCTTTTAGAAACGGACATGTTGTTCAAAGAAAATTACCCAATCAATCATAATCCCATGGAAAAATTCAGAATAAAAATATGAAATATTTTCATTTTCTTAAATAAAAATCTAAAAATAAATTTTATTTGAAATAAAGATTTAAAATGCCCTCATTTTTTCAAATAATGAACCTGAAGTAAAATTTGTTTCAAATAAAGCATGAAGTGACTATTCAGTCTCAAAAAATAGCATAATCTTAATAGTTAAAGGGCATAATAAAGCGATGGTCGCGATGGTTAAGGAGTACCCCATCCGCCAGGGGGACCGATTCAATCGATTCAAAAAAGGGCATAATAATCTTACTAGTCACCAAAAAAAAAAAAAAAAGGGCATATTTTTCTTTCAACTTTTAAAATCTTTTCCTTTTTTTTTTTTTTTATTTTTCGATGTTCCTTTCATCGGCCGTAGTAGAGGTCGCCAAACTCAGGGAGGGGAGGAAAGAGAAAAAGATAATATAAAAGAAAAGAAAAGGAAAGAAAAACTAAAACAATAAACAAAATACTTTTTTTTATACTAAAATAGCCCATCTCTAATGATCAGAATAGTTACCAACCAACCAAAGTCCTTATTTGAGATGATTTGGTCACTTCAAATTCTTATGATTTAGAACTAAATTAGCAAAATTTTTTAACAAGTTTATGAACAATTGAAAAAAATATTCAAGCGCATGGAGATCGATGGTTCAAAACCCTACGTTGGTTGAAAGAGCAAAAGTTCACAGTGGATATTTATGCTAGTTTTCCCTGAAGTATAGTTGTTGTAGGTCCTCCACCGCAGAGGCCCGTGAGACTCTCCCAACGGTAGATATTTGGGCTAGTTTCCCCCTGAGGTATAATTGCTGTAGGTCTTCCACCGTGGAAGCTCGTGAAACCTCAAATCGGCGTAAACCGACAAGAGAATACTTCGACGGATCCTCGATCACCAAAAATAAAAACAATTGAAAAAAATGTGCTCTTTAATCGGATAGTTACTATCGGATCCAAAAGAAAAACAAAAACTATATAATTTCTAACGATTATCTGTGTTTGGCGCAATCGCACAAGTCAAATGAATTTGTTTAAATTTTTTCTTCGTCTAGACAAGAAAATCTTGCTTTTTCATCCAATATTTCCAGCTTTAAAATCGCACGCGATCCCACGATCAAATCTTGCCTTCCATCTATAGAATTTTCAAGGCATTCAAACTTTTCGCCCAACAAAAGTCAAATTGCACGAATAAAGATAGGGAGCTATAGATGGTCTTTTCTCTGCTCTCCTTCGCGTGCAAAGATAACCGTCAAATCCTTGATTCGCCCATAGGAAAAGCGACGGATTCCTCGTCCTCGGTATCTAATAAAAGACCAGAGCATCTCGCGGATCAATCTCTCTTCGTGTCCCAAAAATGGATGTTGGCCCTAATTACGATTCTCGACACGTGATTAATCGACTTAATAAAAATCAAAAGCATAATCAGATTATTTTTTTTGGGCAGTCATTGGTTGGTCGAACGGTTGGTCCGAGGAACTAAATACCGAACCGTCCGAAAATTCTTGCTAGAAGTCGAGAACAAACGGGCCAAATCAACGAAGGCTGCAATGAGATTTTTTTTTTTTTTTTCCCTGGGTATCGTCTTCGCCTATTTTGGAATTGATTTCCATCCTTACATTCGGCGATTAAAGAAAAGTCAATTCAAAGGCTTGTAATCGACGATGATGGTGACGATGGAGACGGCCCGACCTCCTCTTAGCCACATCATGATCGCTTTGAATAAACCCTCTCATCACGTTTGATGCCGTAAACACGAAGGGCTTTCAATAGACAACGTGATTGTGACGAGAGAGGCCATGACGTAGATATCTCTTATGATTTAAAGAAAGAAAAGAAAAGAGATTACCCAGTTAAATTAGGATTTGAGGAAATTCCAAACAATGATCTAATTTGCTCTCATTTTCTTAAGTAAGGGTTCAAAATGGATATCGTTATTTCATATAAATACCTAAAGTGGCCATGGTAGATTCAAATAAAAATCTAATCCTGCTGGTTGCCCGTCGGCTAAATATTATGACAAATTAAGGGCACTTTCATCCGATTACAATTTTAATCTTAAATTATTTTTTCTTTTCTTTCATTTTTTCACTTTTCTTTTTCTTTTTCTTTTTCTTTCTCTGGCGAGGGTTAGTAGTCGTTGACAAAGACTCAGCGACCCTTGCCAGCCACTAGTGAGGCGACAGTTACTTAGATCTCAAATTATTTTTTATTCTTTTCTTTTCTTTCCTTTTTTCCCTCCAATGAAGGCTCAACGATACTTGACAACTGCTGGCAAGGCAACACTTGCCCAGATCTAGTGAGGCCCAACCCTACCAATGGTCGTGAGGGGGGCCTCCCCCTAGGGTGAGGATCGCTAACCCCTCGTTGTCCCCAAGGAAGGTCAACCCTTGCTAGATCTAGTGACGAAGGCCTTACTCGTGGTTGACGAGGGCTGTTAAGGGTTGGCAAGGGTGGCCCTCACCCAACCCTTTCGAAAATCAGTGGTGCTTGGCCGGCCATTAGTGAAGAAGGAAGAAAATCTAGGAAAAAAAGGAAAAAAGAAAAAAAAAGATAAATGACTAAAATGCCCTTGATTAGCCAAAAAGTCAAATCTTTATTTGAATGTGTCAAATGGGATATAAAAACTTTAGGCTCTTATTTGAAATAATATATATTTCGAGCTCTTATTTGAAAAAATTATGGCACTCCGTGCCCTTATTTAAAAACAAAATCCATTTAAAATTCTTATTTGGGAAAATGAAAGCACTTATTTGGAATTTTCCCTAAGAATTTACACTAGTCATGCCTAGGATGTGTCAAATGGGCAGGTTGGGTTGGGCTAACAAAAAAAAAGAAAGAAAACAAGATCCCACACAAATGGACCAATTTTGTTAATTCCGATAAGATATTTTTAACCCATTTTGACAAGTTTAGTCACACTCTATTTTATGCAACCTGTCACGAAATAGGAACTTTTACTTACTATTGAAAAGAATACGGTTGTCCAATAATTCTCTTTGAATCGCTAGTGCATTATAGAAAAAGCCCATTAATCAATGTATTGCAAAGAAATTATTATTTGAATATATCTTAATGTAGATTCAGTATTTGAAAATTCGACAGGTGCGGGGATGGAGATATATACATATCTTGATCTGAGAGTTAATGAGGGTTGAAAAAAGCCACAACTCACGCTTTCATCGAATTAGTGAGAGGGTTGATTCCCTTATATTTATGACACAGAAAATGGTGGGAACGACAGCGCAGTTGAGATGTCGATCAAGGTTGCTTTTTTGACTTTTTATCATAACTTGCATGCCACAAAACGAACGTCACGTCAAAAGTTAGGTTTGCATTCTCTACTTATCTTCCAACACCAATCGATTCATATGGAAAAATGCCACCTAGTGTGAATGGAATTCGACTCAATAATGAATGAAACAATAGGATTTCCTTATATAAGTTTGTGTCAGAAAATGCCAAAACTTCAAAACTTCACGTCCGCAAATTGGAGGTATCCTACCAAACAGGGAAGAACAATTTATAATTAAACGAGCAGAGGAAGGTGTAATCATTAAAAAGTTCCTTGTCTATCCAATCTTGGACTTGAGATATCGGTTATCCTTCGTACCATAAGGTTCGACCGGCCCCCTAGGACTAGTAGAGTTTACCGGAAGTTCCCCCTATGAGGGATAAGAAAGATGGGAGAAGTGCAGATTGACACCACCATGGATCGTTCGAGTCTTGTGAGCATCTGTTACTTTTTTGTGTAGGGCTGAGCCTCCTCCCTTGGATAGAAAGTGCATATTTGCCGGCCGAGTGCGGAGTATATATATATATAGATATGATAAAAAGGGTGACCGCCATTGCCAATGAGTGGCCGGCCCACTAACTTGTAGCTTAGGGGTATATATAGTACGGGTGTCCAGTTGTGGAAATGATAATTCTGGGACCAGCTTTTGAAAAAGTTCCAGATTGCGCGGCCGATTCAACTAGGTCGAGAACCCATTCAAACTGCTCGTTTTTCTTACCAGCAAACTGGTAGTGATGAGTCTTGCTCAAAAAAAAAAAAACTGATAGTGATGAGAAACCAATAAGACCCAAAAACTGATGGTTAGTCCGTCCGGTTTAAACCAGGTGTTCTGTGAAGTCCCATCTCATCTAATTTTCCAAGAAAATCGATGAACTTCGCATCGATAAAGAGAAAAAGGGTACAAGAGTTCAATGAATGGTGGAGGGACAAGGGCAGAGGAAAATAATTTTCTTTGTATTTAATGCAGACTGTGCTCGGGTTTAAGGAGTTAAGCCTGCAGGGAGATCGCCTCAGCCTGAAATCTGGAGGAGGAGCAGATGAAGTAAATTACTCAGCCATGGCCACCATTGTCCCGTTCCAGCCAAAAAGGTTTCAAAAGGACCAAAAAGAGACAGAGACTGCATAAAGCAAAGCATGTGAGAGACAGATTCAGGAAAATATGGTGGACAGCTTTGCTCGACATCTGCAAAAGAACGGAATCAGAAAGGCTTCTGAACAAAGATTCTCGCATTGACATACAACGCCCCTCACCGGCTACCGACAAGGACATAAAGCCGCAGAACCGGAAGAAAAAACAAAGAAAGCTTCATGCTATCTTCTTTCTAATCACTTATCAAGTTCACACTGTACCAAGAGTATCATTTGAAAAGAGAGCGAGTGCTGCTAGCTAGTAGCTACAGTGACCAAGAAAAGGACACAGCAAAGAATGGATGTGCGCAGTTCTACGATCCCGAGGGACCGATCCTAGGACGGGTCGGGTCGGGTCTCCTCGAATTCTTTCGCCATCATGCAAAACATGGTAGCACAAATATTTAAAAGGTACCAAGACCAACAAAGTTATATTTGCTCTTTTTTTCTGAGATGGTCATCAAGGGAGTGGGGATCCATTCCTCAAGGATCCCTAGAAACAACACCCCGAAGCTCCACGCCAAAAGGACCGACCTCTTAGAGGCAGAGAGATTATGCACATCACATGGAAATTTTCATTAAATAAAAAATTGGGGAATTGGATGTGTTCTTTTTTTTCTTTTTCAGTATGACAAAACTCCTAACCCCTCTTAGTTTTTTCACATCTATTCAACAGCAGAAAGAGGGTGTTCAAAAAAAGAATATATTAGGCTATGCTCACACGAAAGACCAATTCACAAAAGAGAAAGCGAGGCAGTGGACAGTGTTCTCCTCCGCAGAAAGGACCTTCCACGCGATCGCTTGTTCATATGAGACATGTCGCCCCATCGTCGACATGCAAATTCCAGAGGGCAAGTATGCAAACCCCTGAGATGAAATTCAGAGTAGGTTAGACATTTTCGCACATCCCAAACGCTTATCATCATGTAGCTTAAAGAATGATAAAAATACCTCTTGCATTAACTTGGCAAACTCGGGGGACAATTCTTTGCGGACTGACTCGTCAAATATCTTATCCAAAGTGATATCTTGTAAAGCCACCAAAGTGGTCTCTAACATGTCAAGTCCTGCCTGGTTTGCAAAGATGAAAACCGGAATAGACTGCCAAACCAAGAGGAAGACTTTCATGAGTCATTGCTATTGCATGGCGAGATTTACTTTTAACAATTTCCTAGTAACACAAATAACAGATATTTGATACCTTCAATGAACAACACAATATGGCATCCTGATGACTCCAAAGAGTCTTCAACATAGAATCAACACCAAGCAAATCAGATCCCAGCAATTCTGTTCCTAGATAGAAGCTGCCAGAGAACAAAATCCTATCAGTTAGAGACAGAGAAGAATTGAGTGTCGCATCTACAGTTTCTACATAAGGTATGTTAGCTATGTAAGGCGGCCCACTGATCTCTCTTCCTCCTCTTGAATGCACGTGCACACATGAAAGAGGGAGAGAGATAGTCGAGCATCAGCTTGATGAGTGGCACATCACAACAAACACAGAGTGAGATGCACCAAAAGAAGACCAATTCAATCAAATTATCAGAACATGCCTGTAGCTCTGGCAGATCCAGTTAGCAAGTGTTAGAGCTTCTGGAGATCCCTGTGAAAGCTTGGGGTTAATGGAAGGGCCCAATCCTGATGGAGATATGACCATCGCAACCCGCTGCACAGATGAAATAACGCTACGGACATACTGCCTAGCCATGACTGCCACATTATCCTGTGTGTTGGCATCAAATGGGAACTGGAAGGCGATAGTCAGAACAGATCGTGCACCATGGCTTGGCGCAACATCTCCAACGCAATTTGTTGATGCAGGCCCCACCTCAAGACTCGATGTCAGATCAAGGGTCCGATTTGTCGTTAGAGAATCCTGTACATCAGACTGCACAGCAATGAAAGCATTAGTGCCTGTTAGGATAACTAATAGCTGATTTAGCATTAACATCTGTTTATAGGTTTCATTAGAGATGAGCAAAACTGAAAAACTTCAGTAGAACTCAGGTCTACTCAACTGATTTTGAATCCAGTGGTATGATACGGAAACCAGAGGGTAGCAGTGGAGCATCATCAGGAAACATTTCATCAATTGGTGCAAAAATAAGTTCGGAACAGACTCCAACTGCATTCTCGTCTATCCCGCTGCAGATCTGCCCAAAATAGGTAAAGATAAGAGGACAATAAGGCCGCTGTTAAATAACTTATGATAAATTACACTAACATCTGATGTATTTCTCTTTGGGGCTTAAGGCCTTCTGTGGCCTATAGGTATCTTTTAACTAACATATCATGAATAAGATAGAAGCTAAAACAAACGAGAATGATAAAACTATGATCTCTATCCATATATACTCCACATCAGACTGAGAAGAGCACCTGCAAAAGATGAATATCTCTTGATACAAAAGCATCTTCTTGAGCAAGAGAATGGCCTTCAAGACGGATAACTTCAAGCATCTGCATCAGAAAATGATAGTTAGAAGTATCCCATTCCATAATTAGCAAGAAATTGAGTTTTCGCCATGCTCCTTTCAGGTTGTCTGAGTAATTCACCATGCTCCTCTTACGTTATGTGCTCTTCTAAACTGAAACAATATTATGTATCTCAATTGCTTCATTCGAGCTTGATACATTCAGGAATAGCACTTAGTATATATAAGTTGCTTGATGAAGTTTTCAACTACAAGAAGCTTGTACAAGTACTTTTTCAGTCTCGTAGTTTGGCATATTGAACCTCCTATCCATCCTAAAAAGTACCTCTTCGTGCTCAATTGTGTGACCAAGGGGCATGATGATTTGACTCCCGGTGAATCTTGTGGGCCTCATACCAGGATAGCCAAATGGACTAGCTTTTAATGATGCAGCAGAATAAGCATCCACATTGAAATCAGCCCATTCTGAGCGGTGCTCCCTCAGAAACCGAACCAACACAGCAGGAGGGACATTCTGGCAGGCAAAAGCATTTCATCAGTGAAATGCTTTATAGTGAAGTTAAAAGTTCAAAATATACAATAGACTCATAGAAAGTACAAGAGTTCCTCGATACTTTCATCCTCCAGATCGCGAGATGGGCAAAGCCAACTGAGGATCATACTTAATGACACTCCAACAGTTAAAATGCACTGGCAATATAGTGCTGTGCCTAGTCGAAGGGAACAGAGAAGCCCTATACTGAAAATGACAACTCTCATGCATAACTAATGACCAAAGGAAAGGGAAGAAAATGTTCAGACATCCTAGTGAACTCATCAAGGGGAAAAAGAAGACCAAAGATAGTAATAGAACTAAACGAAGTTACTCCATCAGTACAACTAAACAACGTCCTAGTCAATCTATCTAATTCATAAGTTTTAACCTTCCATCTTATGAACTGAATGTTTGGTAACAAATTTTTAATCAATGGAGTCCAAACCTATGTCACGCATTAAAATAAAGTATAGATCAAGATATGAATGCTACATGCTTCGATGTCAGTGAATTGAACTTACTTGTAGTAACATGGAAGCTTTGGCACATAGAATTCCTCCCACAAATGAAAGGGGATTAGCAGGATTTGATGTAGCGTTCAATTTTTTAGAGAAAGTGACAGCAATCATGACATCTTCAGCACCGTCACCATTCATCAATGACCACCCACCGTCATTGAATCCATTCAGTGCATCATTAAAGCCTCTAAAACAAGTAGACCATTGAAAGGTCATATTAGCAAAGTGACTCATGCATTTATGAATAGTACAGAGATATATATATATATTATTATTATTAGTGGTGGATGGGTGTTCAAGATAGGAATAGTGAGACAAAATATATAGGCTACCAGCCTGAGGATCCAAGAAATTAAGTTGCACAAGATAGCTACCTGCTCAATCTTTGGCTGAAAGTTCTCAAAACTGCTGGCTGCCTTCCCAAACCATAAACCACCTCCCCACTTGTCTCCTGAGCAATTTGCCGGATGTATCGAAGAGCCTTGACAGAAATTAATAATGTATCAATGGCCATCTAACATTCTTAATCCACAATTCTCCACTATGCCTCTCCCAAATCATTCCAAAACCATAAACCTTCATTCATAGTTAAGTTGGTGACGTCTGGCAACAAACAGAACTTACCGCAATAGTAATTCTCTGGGCCACAACTTTGGATGATTCATAAAGTGGTCGAAGAACCTCAGGAACACTCCAGGCCTGCAATTAGATGCTAAATAAAAAATTTCGTTTCTTGAGTAGAATGGCAAAAGTCCTCTCTGAGAAACTACGGACCTCGAGATTGAGGTGGTCGACAATGTGAATGATTGATCCTCCACCCTCGCATGGGCGAATCAAATAGCCACTAGGAAGCATTTCAGCTCTCACAAATTGAGCTGCTGAAGCTGGGTTGGGGCCGGCACCAGATCCGGACAGAGATCTCTCACATACCTTGGAACAAGAATACCAAAGGGAATAAGAAGAGTAAGAAATAAACCTAACAAGAATAAAGAAAACAAAGCAGCAAGCAGGCAATGTTACCACTAGACTGCCATTTTCTAGAGTCGTGGTATATCTGAGAGTCCATAAATCTCGTGCAGGAGCCAGAGTAGTTGGAGCATAAATCTGATGCAGTTTAACATACAACAAATGGTCACTACAGCCAGGAAAAATCAGAAAACCCCACCATAATCAACTAAATGCATAAGCCAGATTTTTCACCTGCGTGTAAACAAGTTCGATTGTTCCACCATTTCCGGCAGGAAACATGGTGAAGACTTCAAGGCTCCGACAGTCCCGGAACCATGAAGTACGATCTTTGAGGATCTCGACAATCTGCCAAAATTTAATAAGATTTAAGATCGAGTTAATAAAAAATTAGCCACTCTGATCTTTCTTAACATACCTAACAAAAAAGAACTGCCCAAAAGTTCACCGGATGCAATGTATGACTTACCTTGGTTGGTTCTAAACTAACAAGACCACAGGCTCGAGCGGCCACTCCACTGCAACTTTGTGAAATGGCGAAGATTCCAACCGAATCCGGACCAGGCTGAAACAACAATTGACAAATCTTATTAGATATGCTTAGAGTTATGGGAACAACATTTCATCCCTACACAAAAACAAGAGAGAGTAGAAGTGAAAGGAAATCAAGCTTTTTGATAGGCAATGGCAACCTTCATCCCAGGCATTTGAACCCAATCGACAGCAGTTCCTGTAGCCTTGGAGAGGAACTCCGCCAATGTCTCCTCCGCAATGGAGAGGAGCCTGTCGAGAAAATGTTAAATTTTAGGTCCACAATCGCAGATTCTGAGGTAAAATAGCAAGCCATGTCCACTATTCGTTGGGATTACCCAGCAGGGTTATTTGCATCTCTGAGAGAGTGCTGAGGAGTAGTAACCACAGAGTCACAGCTTGCATCGGTAGTAGTAGCCGATGTCTGCAAATAATTCCAAACACATTCGCAATAACAGTGTCAAATTGTGTAAAGGAAAATATAAAATAGTCTATTCAGCAAGGAAAGAAGCAAATCAAACCGAAATGGGTGTTTGGAGACCAAAACATCTTTCTCTAGCTACATTTATAATTCAAAAGGGGAAAAAAACACTATCAGCGATCATATGATAACTAGCACGGGCTGGGCAAAACTAAACGCAAAACTCTCGAGATTTGGTTCCAATTCCAGCGTCTTACTTTCCAGAGATGTCATATAATACAGAGGAATCATCTCTAGTGCAAGCTATTCAGTTTTCAAGATCTGTTTCTCTAACCTTCACCGTGATCTTTGATCAAAGAAAGAGATCTAACTACAAAGAAGACCAAGTACACAGCAAACACGAAGTAAGAACATACAGTATGGAGTTGCTGACGCATGTAGCCATTTTCGCATACCAATTGCGAAACCTGCTTCTGCAGCCGATCATTCTCCTCCATCAAGAGCTTGTTCATGGCCGTCAGTTTCCTGTTCACCGTCTGGAGTCTCGAGGCCTCTTTTCTCTGCTTCTCTCGACACCTGCGTAGGCCAAACAACAACCTTTATCGCAAAATTACCAAGGAAAACCTGTCGACATAAACCACAGAGCTTACAAGACGATTTTTTTGCACGACCCAATAGACTGGTTTGAATGAACCCTCTTCATCACGCATAAACCCGTGCTTTACCTGCGATTCTGAAACCATACTTTGATCTGCTTAGGCTCGATGTTGGACAAAATGGGGCACTCCCGAATCAGCTGTTGTCTGCGCAGAGAGCTGGGCTTAGGGCATTCTGAATAGACCCTCTCGAGAGCTTCCACTTGCTCCGCTGTGTACCTCACGTACTTGCCCGAGTCGGTCAAGTGCTTGTTGATGCTTCCACTGCTGCTCTCCCTGTGAGGCACCATCGTCATCGCCATTTCTTCCTCCCTCAACCAAACCCGAGCTTGAAGACGCTCTCTATATTGGTGCTAAGTTAAAGACTCTTCTTCGTCGCAGCTTGTCTCCCGAAAGCCCCTCCCTTTGTGAAAGAAAGCTTGTTGGACTCTTCTTCTTCAGAATTTCTCCTTTTCTTTTTGGGGTCTTACGCAAAGGCTTGTGGAAGAAGGGTTCTAAAAAGAGAACCAAGAGATGGGTTGGAGCAGGACTCAGTTTTCGGCTGCGTTCAAACAGCACAAACGCTTGTGCCGTATTTCTTTTTTTCCCTTCGTTTCTCTGTAGACTGCCGTTACGGGCAGATAGAGCTACGAAGACACACCGTCCCTCTCGAGAGAATTTTTGCTGTAAATGGCCAAAAAGATCCAAGACCCTTTTTTACCGAGATTTGAAGGTGAACTTTTCGGTTCTTTTCCCCTTCTCTATCTTTTCCTCCTGAACTCGCTGGCGAAACTCCCCTCTTTTTTCCAAGACAAGCAAACGAAACCAGCTCCTCCTCTTCCCTACTGAACCCAAGAAAATAACCAGCTAAAAAGCCCCCCAGAGCCCCAGCTGCCTCACATCTAAAAGAAGAAAGGAAGGGACGACAGAAAACGAAAAAAAGAAACAAGAAAGAAACTTAGCCAGGTTATATCTACAAAGATCTCTCCTTTGAATTCCCAAACGACAGAAACAAGAAGAAAGCGAGGCTCTTGGCTGGGAAGAAAGAGCCCAGTATCCGGAGCAGCTATGGAGAGGTGGGTAATGTCATGCAAGGCGAGAAAAGAGGAGGAGGAGGAGCAGAAGAACGGAGAACCCTAATCATGACTCGAGAGTCAAGAAAGACACAGGGGGAGAACGAGAGAGATTTGTGCGAGAATTCAGGGATTTTGAATGAGATGTCCAGCAGATGAACCCAGCTAGAGAGAGAAGAGGAGAGAGAGAGAGAGAGAAGTTATTGTGAGACTGAGCTGAAACAGTGAGTGTTGGGTCTGGAATAGAGAGAGAGAGAGAGAGTGCGCGTTTGTGTCATTACAGAAGAGAAAGAGACCAAAAAAAAAAAAAAAGGGAAAAGAAGAGGGGAGAGAGAGACACACAAACAGAAGGTCATTTCCTTGCAAAACGACAAGAGAGTCAAGTCAGGGCACTGAGGTTTCTCTTTATTGCTTGGGAAGGAGAGGAAGGAAGAGAGGGGTCATGATATGCATTTTACAATTGAAGCCATCAGCTTTTGCTGAAATGACATCTCAGGCCCCCCACTGCCCCCCCCACCCACAGTCTCCTATCACTCTACTTCATCCTACCCCCTAATCCTACACCCTCACTCCCTACAAACACTCCCCCCCTAGCAGTATTTAGGATTTTTATTATAACCCATAAGATTTTCATTCATTAATTTTTTCAAAAAAAACATTTTTCAACTCATTTATTATTCACCACATAAGCAAAAAAACTTAGACTCATCTTTGAATGTAAATTAATAATCGCTCCTCGTAAATGTATTCTCTTGATAACTCACGAATCTAAAATATCATATTATGCTCTCCCGCTTCTTTTGCCTAAAGCATTATAGCGGTAAAGGATCATTTTGCTGCTTGACCAAAGACTTAGGGATAGCGATTTAACTCGATTAGCTCCAACATAAGGTACTAAATCAAAGTGAGATGGGCCAACTTAGTCAAAAACATTGCACAGCTAAAGTTGGCTTCTCTTCTTTTCTCAGGGTATTTGTTTTTGGGGGAAAATAGCTGTGGCAAAAGGGAGAAAAAGAAAAAAACAGAGAGAGAGAAGAAAATAATTTTTTTTTTGAGGGGGGTCAGGAGAAGAGAGAATGAAGCATACCAATAATCAGGGGAATGAGGAGAATATTCTTCTCAAAAGAGGGGGAGGGGAAATTAGAAAAAGACATGAGAATGAGAAAGGGATGGGAGTCTCGAGAATCGAGATTCTCCGAACGCAAGCAAAGGACGCGAGCTTATAAAAACCCTATGAGAAGGGAGGGGACCAATTGTCCTTGGACCTTGGCTTTCCTACGGGGCGGTTTCTTAATTCCGGACCAATTATCTCATTTATTACCACTCGCATGTAACCCTGAAATATAAAATAAAAAAGAAATAAGGAAAAAGGGGAATGTGCATGAATCGAAAGTACATGCATACATATACTCTGATGAGTCTCTTCCGGCGCCGTCCGTCCATCGGCGCATGACCGCCTTGGTCAGACACTTTCCATGGAGTCATCAACTACGTGCACATTACTTTATGCTTTTTTTTCTTCGTTATTTCATCAAATTTCCTTTTTGCATTGGTGAAATGCCCTTCTTCTTTTTTGAGATTATTGAAGAGCGACATTTTGAGTGCATGATATTTGTTGAACTTCTCTTCACGAGATGTAGTAATTGATATGATTAGTCAAACTATTCATTTATGAAGTATTGTTAGCTAGTGCATGGCCTGACTTTCTTCGCCTCTTATCCACTCAATTTTACATTTATATCCATAGATCAAGTAATACATCTTGTCTTGAAGTATGATGGCAATGTAAATTGCCCTGTTTAAATCACCGATATTCTCGAGAGTATTAGGATCTTGTGCCGAGGATCATACAAGGCACGTGAGATTCTAAATTTACAAGTAATTCTATTAAATTTGACAGATTATTCTCTTATAACGGTTTTAAAAGCGAGTATTTTGATTAGCACATTAACCGTCCCACATAACACTCGCTTCTCATGCTTTCCAAGCTGTGGCAATGGCTCGAGTTTGTTTCACAGAATTCGAGTTTAGGAGGGAATACTTTGAACGGTCACGATTCCTTTATCGACAATTACATAGACTACACAAAACCCACGATAAATCATTTTGCCAAGGTAGGATCCTCACAAAACGAGAATATCTAAACCCATAAATGAGAATTGAGAAGGTAAATTTCATCAGCCCCCCCCCTCCCCCCAAGCACGGTTTACGGTTTAGTTCTATTCCATTTCCGACCGTGACTGTCCATATTCGGCCGGCCAAAGAATGTCGTGTCAGCTGCCAAAAATGGTGACGAAATCTCCCACCCAAAAAATTCACCAAAATCGAAAATGAAATGTCATGAAATAATAAAATCGGCCGATGCAGCGGCTCGCCATCTTCGCCTGCGCTTTTTGGCATGCGCTAAAAGCGCAGCAGGCCTCACATGCCTCCCACAAAACTCGCCCCCCAGATTACATAGAAAAAGCATCTCCCCTTCTCCTTATTTTAATTTTACTTTAATTCTAATTCTCATTTATCCCTTTTTTCTCTCTCTTTTCCCCATTTAAAGAATTCTCCAAGCTAATTCATTTCAGAAGCAAACCCAGAAAAAACAAATGAGAAAAAATTAATACGAATGAAATGAAGAAGAGGAAAAGGGAAGCAGCCACTGAGATTCTGCATTGCATCGCAAGCAACAAAGAAGGGGGGGCGTATAAGATAATGTTATTTTCGCCGATCAGGTTAAAATTAATCTTTTCGGGTCCAATGATTGTGCATTTTTTATGCGACACCGTGACAATATTAAAAACCCCGAAATCGAAAAAGGCCGTGCTTGTATGGATTCCGCATCACCGGATTACCGGGCGCCACTAATCCACAAAAAAAATAAAGAAAAGAAAAGAAAAGAAGATTAATTTAATTGTGTGGTTTCATGTTTAGCCGATGAGCAACTTTTTGTGGAAAAGCTAAAGGTAAAGAGAAGTGGCACCGGTCAACATCCCCATATGAATTTGACCATTTTAAATATATAACATGGCATATCAATTCATTTTTATTAAAACTCCACTAGCCTTATGTGCTCAATCCCTCTACTGGTAGGAAATGAGTTCAAATTCCCGCATTCGCTTGTGTGACTAAATTGCGGTCCGTGGGAGGTGGGTCCCCATCGGTCACCTCGAGTTTTTTAGTTGGTTAGTTGTTGGCGATTCTCAGGTCATCAAAAAAAAAAATCTAAAAGTTTCATGATTTTCTAGGGCGTCGAACTGGACGAATTCTTCATATTATTAACGTGAGTCAATTAATTGGTTGAAGGGTAGAATAAGGGTCTCTCCTTAACCTTTCCGCCATGTGGTGAAATGATTATTTTCGCAACTAACTACCCCCAACAACTAAGGTAAAATGAATAATTAAATAAGGCCACAGCATGGATTCAAAGGATTCACCATAATTTTCACTTTTTCCCTGGAGTGGGTCAACTTATTTTTTCGAAAAAAAAAAAAAAAAAACAAGGGGAAGTGGGGGGAAAAAGGAAAATCTGAAAAAGAAAAGGGGAGAGAAAAGACAGTGATTGAGAATGAGGAGGAGGTTAATTGCAAAAGAAAACATGGCCTTTGAAAGGTCCAAAAACTGGACAATCAATGGGACATGATGAGGCAAATGGGCAAAAGTCAAAATGGGTACACTCCCCATTTTTTCTCTTTTCGAAACTTTAGGGGCCTTGATGGGGATCAACATCCTTCCACTTTGTCCCCCCCCTCTTCTCCTGTTCGCTCTTTTGTTCTCTTTGCCCCCCTTCCCTTTTCCACTTGTCCATCGTCGGTCCCTCCTTCCCCCAAATTCGATCATTCGGGTTTCACTCCGCGTCTTTTGTACGACATCTCATGTATTCACGAAAATATATATATATGGTCATTCGAAATAAATGAGAAAGCTTGTCGGTTCACATTCAATTCGAGCTGTAAAGTCCTGCTGAATTTATGTTAAACGGAAAATCGATTGGAATCGACGGTTAAGATGAGGTTGATGCAGATGAATTGAATTCACAGGATGAATTTGGTTTGGGTGGGGAAGTGGGAAATTTTCCTTTATGCTTTTTCGTCTTCGTTTTTTTTTTTTTTTTTTTTTTGGGGGAAAGCCAACGAGGCTTTTGTCATAGTGAAGGAATGTTTGCCAGTTGCAATGCCCTTTTGGGCCCCATCTCGGTCCAATCAAAGCTCCGATCGGTGGGCCCGCCCTGTCTGGGCCGGCTCCTTGCACACAGATCGAGAATCAGTGGGGGGTGGTGGGGGTGGGGGAAAAGAGGCAGAAAAAAGAAAAGAAAAACGAAAAAGAAAAATCATTGCGTAAATCGATGGGCTGCCCACGTGGCAGTGCCTTGGGGGTTGGTGCGGTTGAAGTGGAGGCGGGCCCCGCTCTCGGACAACGTTTGCGGAAAGAATAAATCTTGAAGCGACACATTTTCGTGTCGTTTGCTGCCCCCCGCCCTCCCCCTTCTTCTCTCTCAATTTCTTTTTGTAAAAATTTTTCATCGATTTTTCTTTTTTTTTTTTTTTTGCTTGGGGCGCCTCCAATTCTATCCGATTCAACTTTGCTTGAAGGGCACACTTAAGTAAATGGGGGAGATCCCCCTGTTTCTCCACATGATTTGAAATCGGGGGTCTGTTGTTTTCACGGAGATGGATAAAGATGCCACCACCGTTTTCTCCCTTTGGTGGTTAGGGGTGTTGCCGAAGCAAAAACATTACCCCTTTCTGTCTTGTTTCCTATTTCTCCTTTTCTTTCCTTTTTCATTTATTGAAGAAGTCTCTATCACCGCCCTTGAGATTTTTCAAGGCTCAATGCATGAGAAATGATCCAAGGAAACGGAGTACGCCTCGAACTAGATTTGTTGAAAATGTATACTTGCGTTCAAGATACTTATTATATTTAAGCTCTATTTATTTCGCGAAAAATGATTTCTACGAAAATATTTCATTAATTCTCCAGCATTCGCTTCACAAAAAATTAATTGATCAAAGAAAATATTTTCCATCAACAGAAAAAAAAATTCTAAAATAGGGGAAAATATTTTTTGCTTTTCAATACAAGGAAAACATTTCCCTTACTCAATATCTTTTATCTCACACCTATGTTAATCTTTCTTTCTTTCTTTTTTTCTTTTTTTTTTAAAAATTCGAATTCTTAATTATTTTTATTTTTATTTTTTCTTTTTTACTTCTGTCTTGACTAGTTGTCGGCCACGATGGTTGGGATTGCTCATAGGCAAGCCTCAAGCTTGTCGGCATCAGGCGAGCTTGAGCTTGCCTTTGGCTAGTGACTGACCGAAGAAGAAGAAGGAGAAGATAAAAACAAATAAAATAATAAGATAAATAAAAATAAATAAAATAATTGAAGAGGAGTGCAAGGAGGAAAAAATTTTCCTTATCAAACAACATAAAATATTTTCTACTTCATTTTCAAGCTTTGGTCAAACACTATAAAATAATTACATTTTCGTGAAGAATGGCTTCTTAAAAAACATTTTTCCGAAAACACCATATTTTCAACAAAATGAACGTATCCTTAATATGAAATAGATTTTGGTCTTGTATTTAATATAATAAGCAGTAGTCGAGGAAGGGATGACCAACGATAATAATTGGAAGGCCTTATGTATATATAAGGGCACTCTCCCCCTCATTTGTATCATCCAACACTTGAATAACATATGTGCATTCTCTTGTAAAGCTTCTCTCCTAAACATTCTCTCTCTACAATCTAAGTGAGCTAGTGAGATAGTGAGTCGGATATTGGGAAGGGTGAGCTTAGGCATCTAAGCAAGAGGCAAAGTGAGTTAAGTGCCACACGGTTTGTGATCTCAAGCATTACCCCATGACAAGTGATATCAGCGCATTGTAAAAAGCATGATCGAGAGAAGTTTGTGGTGCATGCCATGTGCTCAAGAGAATGTCAGAATTAGGCTACCATTGTTGTTGTTATACTATGTCTCGAGTTTGAGTCCGTGAACGAAACCGAACCCAAGATAAATTAAAGGAAAGTGGATATTTGGATTTTCAAGTTGCTAATTTGTAGAGACCAGGGCATGAATTTATAGATTACGGAAATTGAATTCCGTATATACTGCACGTCCAAGATAACAGGAAAAAAAGGAAAGTCCAAGTTGGACTTATTGACCGAAGTCTCCAACTTTCTTATTCCAAATTGAAGTTGCCTGCCATGCATATTATATATTTGTTCTTTATTTGCCGTAAGTGGGTGTGGTTGCTAGAGGGTTGTTGAAGCGAGCAGAACAACGTGGTTTTCACTCCGTGGCAAACGTGAAGATCTCTTGAAGCACCGTTTTCTAAGCGAGTGCTTGACATGGATTTTGTCGTTGTTTTTCGTTCATGCAATTACATCCAAGAAGTTTAGTGTTTGTAGTCGATCAAATCTTGAGCTAAGATTTGCGTGTAATTTCTCTGTGAGATTGAGAGATTAATTTTAGGAATTTCGGGGCTAAACACTGCGTGCGTTATTGGGTGTAATTGGGGCTTGGGAAACACCGAGAGAGTGTTTGAGTGACTTGAGTGTGTAATCTCCTTATATCGCTTGATCTATAGTGAAATTCACTGCTGCTCTCCCGATGGACGTAAGTCTTTACGACTGAACCATATAAATCTGGTGTCCGATTTATTTTTCTTCTTCCGTCTATATTTTGTTCGATCGCTTGCCCTATCGCAACAAGTGGTATCAAAGCTAGGTTTGGATAAGTTGAAGCGAATTGATGCCGACAGAAGAAGTAAAAGTGAAAATCAACAGATTTGATGGGAAGGATTTTAGTTTCTGAAACATGCAGATTGAAGATTATTTTTACTAGATGAATCTACACTTGTCTTTATTTGGGGAGAAACCAGAGACGATGAAGCAAGCTAATTGGGATTTGCTGGATAGACGAGCTATGGGTGTTATTCAATGTGATTGTTAGTCAATTGAGTTCAGTTGAGATTGATTTTGAAGATAAGGTACGTGCTTTGATTCTATTATCCTCATTGCATGATAGTTGGAATACTACCGTTACTACTGTTAGTAATTCCTCTGGGTCAACAAGTTTGATGTTTAATGGGGTTCGAGATTTAATTCTGAGCGAGGATATTCGTAGAAGAGAATCTAGCGAATCTGTATCTACTGCTCTAGTAGATGAAAATAGAGGAAGATCTGTAACACGTATGAGTAATGGTAGTACTAATATGAACAGATGTAGTCAATCTAGGACTGTTAATGTTGTCTATTAGAGCTACGGCAAGAGGGGGCATCTTAGAAGGGATTGCCTTAAGCTGAAGAATGAGAATAGTAAGGGAATTATAGTTGATTCTGTAGATAATGTTGCAGCTGTAGTAGAGAATGCCGATTATATCTTGTTTGTCACTAATGATTCATCGCTTGATGGATGGATTATGGATTCTGATTGTTCTTTTCATGTCACACCAAATAGAAACTGGTTTATCACTTATAAGTGCACAGGTAATGATAAAATCCAGTTAGGAAACAACACTAAGTGCGATGTTGTGGGTGTTGGTGATGTTAAAATCAGAATGCATGATGGTATCGTGAGGACACTGACTGAAGTGAGGCATGTTCCAGAATTGAAAAAGAACTTAATTTCCTTTGGTGCCCTAGATTCAGCTGGCTACAGGTATTCTTCAAAATGTGGAGTTCTTAAGGTTGTTCGAGGTGCCCTGGTGATAATGAAAGGAATCAAGCACGATGGCCTGTATAAACTTCAAGGTGAAACAGTGATAAATTTCACTACGGAGACGTCGGCTGCATCTGTTCGAGAGTCTTTTGACTGCTCGAGGAAGACCTGAGTGTTTGTGCCAAGGCACAAGTTTGATGCTGGTGTCAGGATCTCGCAGTCAAGAGCTTTGATCGAGATGGAGATTGGTAAGTCGATCAAGCATGTGCGAACTGACAATAGCATGGAGTTTTGCTCGGAGCTGGCAAATAAATTCTGCATGAAAGAGGGCATAGTGAAACACCGCACTAGTGCCAATAAATCACAACAATTTGCAGAATTGACGAGTAGAAAATTACTAGAGATGGCCCGAAAAATTATTTCTAGTGCTGGTATGGCTAGGAGATTCCTGGCTGATGTGCTAAGTACGGTAAGTTACCCGATGAATAGATCCCCATCAATTGCTATTGAATGGCAGACTCCTAAAGAAGTGTTGTCATGTAACGTTGCTGATTATTCTATTCTTAGAATATTGGGTTGCCCGTATTATTTTCGAGTGAGTGATGGTAAGCTCGATGGGAAGGCAAGGTGCATATTCCATGGCTATGCACAAGGTGAGTGGGGCGATCAGTTGTGGTGCCAAGATATAAATTCACCTGTTAACAGCAGAGAAGTTACCCTTGATGAGTCTCAAGTACTTCTGGCTAGGAGTGATTATAGCAGTGTTAATTCGGATTTGGATGGTGTTCAGCTTAAGATGGAGTTACAACCAGAAACTCCTAAGCTAGCAAGTACAGGTACTAGCAAAGTAATCGACACAAATGGTGCTCATAGCGAGGTAGAGCCTATAGAGCCAATGGTTGCTGTAACTGTTGAAATTAACAAGGTACGTTTTCGATCTCCTGATAGATATGGATGCAACAATGATTTTGCTTTATTTGCGGTTGAGGAGGTTATGTCAGAAAATCCTTGCGGAGCAGTTAAAGGTGCATGTGGAGTTAGTATTCTGATGAGGTCCTCAGTTATGGCGAAGTTCAAGCGAGACTTGGACTTGGATAATATCTGTGGCGGTTGAGCCAATTGAGGGCTATGGGAAAGTAGCAGCAAAATTTCAATTTTTTACAAAGCGATTGCAACTTGACTCAAATGTCGAGCCAAGGTGGAGATTGTTATAATATGTTTAGAGTTTGAGTCCGTGAACAAAACCGAACCCAAGATAAATTAAAGGAAAGTGGATATTTGGATTTTCAAGTTGCTAATTTGTAGAGACCAAGGCATGAATTTATAGATTACGGAAATTGAATTCCGTATATACTGCACGTCCAAGATAACAGGAAAAAAAGGAAAGTCCAAGTTGGACTTATTGACCGAAGTCTCCAACTTTCTTATTTCGAATTGAAGTTGTCTGCCATGCATATTATATACTTGTTCTTTATTTACCGTAAGTGGGTGTGGTTGCCAGAGGGTTGTTGAAGCGAGCAAAGCAACATGGTTTTCACTCGGTGGCAAACGTGAAGATCTCTTGAAGCACCGTTTTCTAAGCGAGTGCTTGACGTGGGTTTTGTCGTTGTTTTTCGTTCGTGCAATTACATCCAAGAAGTTTAGTATTTGTAGTTGATCAAATTTTGAGGTAAGATTTGCGTGTAATTTCTCTGTGAGATTGAGAGATTAATTTTAGGAATTTCGGGGCTAAACACTGCGTGCGTTATTGGGTGTAATTGGGGCTTGGGAAACACCGAGAGAGTGTTTGAGTGACTTGAGTGTGTAATCTCCTTGTATCGCTTGATCTATTGTGAAATTTACTGCCTCTCTCCCCTTGGACGTAAGTTTTTACGACTGAACCACGTAAATCTGGTGTCCGATTTATTTTTCTTCTTCCATCTATATTTTATTCGATCGCGTGCCCTATCGCAACAGTTGCTATGGTTGGCGAGAAGGCTCAATAGAAGGTTGTCTAAGAGAAAGACACCCCTGGGAGGGCTAAGAGAGCTTCCCCAAGGATCTCCTATCCTCCTTCTAAAGAGACTCGCCAAGATGAAATCGATGATGGACGATTTATGCAAGGAGGTGAAGGAGCAATTTGACGCCATCAAAGAGTCCCTTCGTGGAGAATTCTCGGATGCCTTGAATGCAGTTATCGGGTCGCCGCATATGAGAGGTGATGCCCTGGAGAGCTTGACGAGTGACCATCGAAAGGCGCTCGAGATAGTGAAAAGTGAATTCGAAGCTTATAGGTCAGTCATGACAGGTGAGTTAGAGATAGTCAAGGGTTGCAAGGCAACCGATGCTAGGAGCGGTCACCATGATGCTGAGTCCAAGAGTGAAAGCTTTTAAGCCAAAGGAGTTTAAGGGAGATTGGCCTGCCAAAGAGGTGGATAACTTCAGATGGCGCATGGAATACTTTGACGCCATGGGAATTAAGGACAATGGGACTAAAGTACAAACTACGACTATGTATTTGATGAATGTTGTCTTGTTTTAGTCGAGGGGTCGGTGTAACGATGAAAGGCGAGGAGCCAAACTGATCATTCGATGGTCTGAGTTCGTCGTCACTTTCCACAAACGATTATTCCTAGAGTGTGCCAAGAATGGAGCTTGGAGCAATCTACGCCGTCTCTTACACAAAGGAGATATTCACAAGCACGTGTGGAACTTATTCAAGCCATTGTTGGAGATTCCGGATATGGCCGAGTCTGAGGCACTATTTACATTCTTGGATGGGCGCAAGCCTTGGGCAAAGTTGGAATTGGAATGCCGAGAAGTGAAAGAGCCATCGGAAGCTCTCGCCCTAGCTAAGTCCTTGGTTGATCTCCATCGGTTCGAAGATCCCAAGCCCAAGGAAAAAGGTGGGGGAGCAAATCACCACCATAACGAGGATGAAGAGGAAGAAGCTATCCATGGTCGATGGAAAAACAAGGAAAGCCTCTAAGTGGTAATGAATGAAGCCACATGGTAAAATGTATGGAAAGTCGATTGAGTGCTTCTTTTGCGAAGGGTTTCACCTTACTCGAGATTGACTAAAGAGGGGCAAACTTTCGGCGATTTAATGTGAATAGGAAGAATGAAAACCAAAGTAAGAGAAGAGAGAAGCAAGGCTTGGAGTAGTAAAGATTCTCAACTCCGTGAAGACTCAAGTACCGCCAAAGAAGCCTTTAAGTACAAGATTGTCATTCGTGAAAGTCAAGGTTAATAATACAAAACGTAATGCCTTGGTCGACACGATGCATCAAATAGGTTATTGTCGAGCAAAGCAGTGAAGATTTTAGGACTTCTAGTGGAACCAATTGGACATCAATTCAACGTAGGTCAACTTAGATGATGTATTGGCTTTTGACATTGCTAAGAATATCAAACTACACATTGGTGATTGGAATGACAAGTTCTCGATTGAGGTAATTTCACTCAATAGATATGATCTTATTTTGGATTTGGAATTCTTCGATAGCATGAACGCCATGATCGATAAGAGAACCAAGTCAATTGTTATCACCAACCCAAAATGCCCATCGATGATGTCCATAATGCTTGGGTTGACAAAGACCAAGAGCATTTCCACGATATGACTTGTGGATGCTAAGCCAAGAGTTGAGGAGCTCGTAGCTGAGTCAAGAGTGAAGCTATAACTTTTGGAGGCACCTAAGGTGGAGTTGGGACAATGCAGCTACTTCCCTCTGAAAATCTTAAGGAATGAGCTTACTGCTAGCTTGGCTTAAGTTAGAATTATTAGGTTTACTTTTAAGAAGTAAACATATAAATAAAAAGCAATTGGTCTAATTCCTCTTTTGGAACGAGAACCGGATCGCTTAGATACTAATTACATTTTTAGGTATTGAGACCCTCTAGGAATTGGACCAAATCGACTGATCTGGATGGCTCCTAGTTCCTGCGGTTTCTATTACACATCCCTATTAAAAAATCAAGGTTTCTTGAGATATTTCTTGTATTTAATGAAATATATGATAGTTTTATATTTAATAGGGTAGACGGTAGATCTATCAAATGGGTGAATCAGATTGGGTTTGGATCAAGCAAAAATAGTCCGACCTAAATTAACATATTTCTATGCAATACAAATCTATTGACCTATAGGACCTAATACATACCAAACCCGACCCATATTATTAAAACATTTCTATATTTGACAAATTTGGGGAAATTCATATCTAAACTAAAGTGAAAGTACAGCAAGTGCAAGATTGAGAGAGAGTCAAAGAGGTGGATTTGGTCTAAACAAATTGCGAATCTATTTAATACCCATATTAAACCCATTTATGAATCATAGAGTTGAGTTTAAACCTATTTACTTAGACTCATTTACTGAATATAACTAACATATATAATTTAGCCAATTGAGTACGAGGTAAGAAATGAGTTTATAACCCATTTTGATAGATGTAGTAGATGATAGTTGAGGAGAGTAAATCTCTACTTTTTGATCAAGGGATGATCAACGGTAGTAATTGAAAGACCTATTGTATAAATAGGGTACTCTTTCTCTCATTTGTATTTTCTAACACATGAGCAATAAAAATACATTCTCTCCTGATTTTACTCTCTATAAGCATTCTCTCTCAACAATCGGAGTGAACTAGTGAGCGAGTGAGCAATACATTCAGGAAGTTTGAGCTTAGGTGTCCAAGCAAAGAGCCAAAGGGCACTTAAGTGCCACGCAATTTGTGATCTCAAGCATCAACCTGTGATGCTAGCCTTCATAGTGAGAGTATTTATTTTGTCCATACATCACTCTTCGGGTTGAAGTATATTTGTGGATTTACAGATATTAGAGAAATATCATTAGAGGTGTTTTTAGATATTAAGAATATTGTTAAATATTTCGTTATCTCCTAGTATTTCTATTTTTTTTTTGGTTAGATAAAGATAGTTAATTTCCTTGTTGTCATTAGATTACGTTATATTTACTGAGTATAGATATATAGCTTTTTTTTATATATTTTCTCTCTCCTTCTCTCCTAAAGATCCTAACTTTATCTTTCTTCTTGACATCAATTTTACCACTATTCCTTGAGAGCAGTCGCAACCAATTATCTTCAAGAGTAGCACCATCATCCTTTGCTAGTCACCGTCTCGGATCCGCTGAGGTTGCCTAAAGAGCAACTGGTCTCTCTGCCGCGGTCAGCGCCAACTGATTTTTCATCGGTTTGATATTCTACAAGTTAATGTCATGCGACATGTCTACGGAACAAAATGTCTACTGGCGTTAAGGTGAAGATCCAGAGCACGCATGATGAGCCTTTTCATCCATTGGTTTAAGAAAAGTCGGTCGAATGGGCGTGAGACACATTGGCTTTGGGTGACAACTTGGTGGATATAGATCCACGCAGTGATTGAGAACAGCTGATTATGCACTGAGAGGACATAATGGATTGATTACCAACCAAGTCATGCTATCCCCAGTTAAAATGGAAGTAACACCTACCAGAAAGTTGACCCATTTTGGGATGGAATGCGATCGTAAGTTGGAGAAGGATAATTGCAAAAGCCTCCCAAGGAAAAAAAGGAAAGAGAAAGTGAAAATGGCAAAGGTTAAAAAGGAGAAAAAAGACAAATGAAAGGACGTGCCATGACGTTGGCTCAGGGACGATCATTGTGTCATGGACAAATGAAGCAGAATGATTGTATACTACCTGCATGACGGAACGCATTGACTTTTGCCATTCTGCTGTTCTCTCTCTCTCTCTCTCTCTCTCTTCCTTTTTGGTTTTTTTAACCGCATGATCATGATAATTTCGCCACCCTCTTTTGTCCCGTGCCACAGCCTCCTCACCACTCCCTCAGTAGATGGGGGGCAAAAGAGAATTGACCCATGAAAAATGAGGGATCGAACGCACAAATTTGAAAATTGCAATGGTGACATTGATCAGTTTAATGATAGGGTAATCCTAATTGAGGTGCCAGCAAAAAGTGGGTCTGGGGCTGATGAGGAAAAATCATGTGCATGTGAGTGGGAATGATCATGTAGGGAAGAAGAGAGTTAATACATCGGAAAGGACAACATTTTCACACTTTAAGCATTCAACAAGTCTGGAATATGCCATGGTTTTGATTCGCTGGTTCCAACATTCATGGAAAAAGCAGGCCTACAATTTGGTAACTCATTACTTCTGTGTGTTGGGTTCAAGCTAAACTTCTGGATGTGGACTACTGTGTAATATATATAGCAGGCCAAGAAGAAAGAAGTAAGGACAAAAAGAGTTGCTTCGATTCAGCTCAGGGAGAAAGATGAAGATAGAAATGAAGGATTAAATTATGTGCATGTGCATGTGGTTACTTGGGGAAATAAATAGACCGAAAGGACAATTTGCACATTTCTCATCCATCGAGTTGGTAGACGTCGCAGCTTCTCAATTCTTGGTCCGGACATTCTTGGAAAGCAGGACGAAGGCATGGTGAGAACGGGGCGTGTTAGGTTTTTTCGTCTTTTTAAATCATAGGGAAGTTGGAAACGACAGTGTCTAACAACGTCCAAAGTGTGTGTGGTAACATTCATTAGGTGCCTTGAGGTTTGATTGAAGAAAACAAGCGGCCCCAACAGGAGGAACCGGTAAATCGGCCAGGAAAAGGGGGAGCTGAAAACATCACCCAGAGAAAGAGAAAGAAAAAGAGTACGACTCGGAGAGTGAGAATTGCTTAAACCGTAGAGTAGATTCTAATTAGCAGGCCAGAAAGATAATGTAGGTAAGCTGTGTAGTGTTACTGAAGCCTGTCGCTGAGAAAGTCTTCTTAATTTAATCTTTTAATATTTGCCAAGAGCCGTGGTGGATCTCTGGGAGGGGGAGCTTAGGACAATAGGATTCTCATTTAGACAATATACATGGATTAAACTTTTGGTGATACCACGATCAAAACACGTTCTCCAATCCGTTGCTTTCACAAAATTTATGACTACCATTTTAAAGGAACGTTTCATCTTTAAGACTTTAGAGGCATGAGGACCGACGATGGCGCAAAGACTTCATTCTCTAGACAAGTTCCATGCATTAAACAGCGCAACCGTGACTGGACAACATGGCGCAGTGCCAAAGAGATCGACATTGAACCAAAGTTGCAATTCTCGTGTACCAGTGCCTGACTAACCAAGGGAGGCTCGTCTCTTCCCCGGTGTGCCAGCCAATAGCCCATGCATTGTTAGCTCGAGAAACATGGGGAAGACGGGATTGCACATCTCATCAACTCATCACGAGTAGCAATGATGTGCCGACCAAAGTCAATTACAAACCGAAGCTAATAACTTTCACTGACTGTAGCTCTTAACAGGGGACTAGGTAGGAAAAAATACGAGAGAGAGAGAGAGAGAGAGAGGGAGGAGGGAGGAGGGGGGCACTCTTATAACAAGAAAAGAACAGAAGACAAACCAAACCTAAGACTGTCCAAAGCCATAACGCTATTTCCTACACTCGCACTTTTCCAAAACCGCCATTATATTTTAAGTTTATCTATCCTCTGTACTACCGTCGATTCGTCTTGCAGGGTGCTTTTCTCGGCATTCGTGACTCCTACATTGCGGGCGGACTGACTTGGAGGTGTAGAAGGAACAAAGGCCGGAGGTTCCTCTTTTTGGACCAGGCGTACATCTTCCTTCCTAGCTGGCGGAGCAGCAAACACCGGCACAGCTTGCCTAATAGACACGGAAGGGGCAATCCGCACTGCCGGGGCCTGCATTATGGAAGGGCAGATCCTGGCAGGTGGTGGACGAGGCGGAGCAGAGTACACAGGAATGGCACTTCTTATTGTCACAGGCGGAGCAATGCCCCTGCAAGATGGCCTAAATTGGCTGATCGGTACATAAGGAGACGCTCCTGCTGCAGGGAACTTCTGAGGTCGGTTCCCATGGCATTCCAGAGATGGAGAATATCGTGATGGCACAAGATTGTCCTTTGCTGGTGATGACGGTCTGCTACGAGGAACCATCGTCTTTGGGCATATTAAAGGTAGGATCTTTGATGTGCTTGCTGGTTGTGGCTGTGGGCTGGTTGGTCTAGCGTTTTGAGTAGTGAACTTCTTCGGAAATGGTATTGAGCCACCAGGAGAGTTGCACAATGCTATCTTCTCCTTCAAACGGTAATTTAGTAAGGCTCGTGCCACAGTTATCTGTTCAAGCTCATCATTGCTCTCTGCTTCAGGCGAGCTTGCTGATTCCTTTGCCACTGTCAGAAAAGAACGTGTCACCACACAAAAACAGATCTAGTCTCCCATGACAACATATAAAGATGCATTGATGAGTTCTCCATTTGCATATCTTTGGCTGATATGAATTAATATAAACTTATGCTAAACAGAATCCAATGAGTCGTCAGAGACTCAATTGTCTGGACCAACTGTCCTCAATTTCTTTTGACTTTTCATCATCTATCATATATAGTTCACATTGGTGAAGGGGGAGTAAGGAGGGGACGCTGAAGATAAATGTCCTAGCCTTTTCCCCTAGAGGAGAGGCCACGCCTCAAATTTTCTTTTGGGTTGATTTTGATCAAATAGACACAAACTCACATTGTTTTAGAGATGACCATGCTGCCATAGCAGCATTCTTTTCCGCCTGTTTCTTATTCTTGGCAGGCTCGCCAGTGAAAATGATCCCAGCTAATTCTACTGTCCCTGTGAAAACAGGTTGGTGACCAAGCCCTGATCTGAAAGTTGTATATTGAGGCAATGGGGCTCCAACTCTCTGTGAGATCTCCTGCAAGAGGTTCTTGTATATTCCTGTCTCATCCTGAAGTCAGTGGAGCAAGATTAGAAAAGAACAGGAAAAGCTAAACCAAATAATAAATGTTTTCAGGCATGCACGGGAGGCATTGTGGCATGACACCAAAAAATACGCGGGTTAACTATTTTTTTCAGTACCAAATATTGCACGATTCAATTTTCCCTTCAAAATCAAGTTATAATTCTTGAGAACACAGCAGATGTGCAGGAAGAGACACAACAAAAGCATTCAAATGCAAAGAACCAAACTTTCCTATGGTATCAGAAGGAACTACAAGCGGTATACAACAGGTCTGCAATCCCCAATTTTAACATAAAGCCTATACACCACATTTCTAGACAACTCAATGCAGTTAATGTCATCAGAACCAGCAATGACAAACAACAATTGACATGGTTGGCAAAGTGAAAAATACTTTAACAACAAAAGCAAACAGGCAACCGGAAACTTTATTGCAGTGAAATTGTTAATGACACCAGAAAAGTCGTCACATGATAAGTAGAACAAAGAACACTAAGTAACAAATCTAAATTCAGCAGATGAAAAACCTTGTCCAGTGAGAAAGACCATGGTAAGAAAAGGGAAGGTTCGATCAACATTTCCGGACACAAGACGCTTCTGCTGTAACCAACAGTAACTGGCCACTCCAATTAAACTATTATAACTTTCTATCATCCTCACATCCAGCTGATTTTCTAGAAGACCTCCCCCATAGTGTTGTCAACCCAGTAAAGTTTAACCACCCAGCTAAGCTTGGATCTGTGCGGTTCCTTTACACCTAGGAAACCATCATCTCCTACCGGGCATGATGGTCGACGCGTAATGACTAGTGACTATGACACCCCAATTCTTGACTGGAGGGACTCCAAAAAAATCTGTCCTTCCATCCCTTGGATAGCTAAGAAAGATCACCAAAAGGTGTTTGTCAATGGTATGTCCACGCACTTGTCAAGCACAACTACATGAAGAAACATCATATGTTCATGACATTTCAAATGTGCAAAGTCAATAATATAAAGATTAGAAGAGAAATGAATACACAAAAACTACATCTACATTTTCCTAGCATGTTAATTGTAGTTAAAAAGTGTCTAGGAGCACCCATTAACATCTTCATTCTCATAGAAAGGGCATAGAATTGCTGTTAATATGAAGGCATAAATTTTCTTTAAATTCATATACTGGTCAAAGTTCATAATCATCCAATAAAGGATTTCACAGCTTCAGTGTAAAGAAAATCTTCTTGGTTCATTGCCATTAATAATTAAAAAAATAAAATAAAATTGAGCAACAGAGTTTAATAGTTGTCAAAAGCAAGATGCGAACCTTCACAGACAAATTAACATATCGCATCAAAAAGGCACTAATAATTTCCTCAATTAATTACAGCAGAGCAGAATAGATTATTGTGCAAATTGTCTTGCATAAAATTTCAAATGATAGCCACTTTCAAAACCATGAAGTAAGCATAGACCATGATCAAGAATCTTGTCGAGGAGAGGCAAGATGAACACAGCAGATCATAAAAGTGAAGCCCGTAGTGAACTTTCATGATTAATAACCATGGACACGCTGATACTATGTGCAATCGTGCAAATACCAAAAAAAAAAAAAAAAAAAACAGAATGATCCAATACAATATCATAGATACTGAAGCCACAATAAAAAGGCTTCCATTAATCATAAAGGTAGGTCATCTTCTAATGTCCACCAGCACTATAACACAAATGAGGCCTTTGTGAAAAATGGTATCATGATCTTGAAGCAGATTGCCACATAGAGCAAGCACAAGCTTATAACAATCTTTTTTTTATTTTTTATTTTACTAAACCTTCAATCAGTACTATTGAAATAGAAATTCTGAGAAGGAGACTGTTGCAGCTTTAATTGCACAAGCTGGAGACACCGTGGCTGAAAAGCATGAACCAGAACATTAAGGCTATTTGGGTACTGCAAAGTTCCCCTGCCTGTGGCGAAACATTACTTTGCATGATCACATCACAAAGAACCGCGTGAAAAATTAGTTTGATTATGGGAAGTGACCGCCTCTTCGCATTCCTCAAAGAACCTACTAATTTCAGTTAGAAAAGAAGACACGAGCTTCGGCACCGTCGAGGTTAACACTACAACGTATGTCGCGCATTAACAAAAAGGCCTACAGCTAGACATCCCTTCTCACTTTCAGAAGCCCACCGCTAACAAGTTACTGCATTTTTCCCGAAATCACCCAAAGTGACCGAGAACTCCAAAACTCTGGCGCATCACTGGATTTCAACTCTTACTTTGACCTTCGCACGCCTGAACAAACCATCAGGGAAATTGAAGCTAGCGTACACAGAACAGCTAAAATCGCGGCAATCGACAGGAAATGAACGTCAGCAACAGCAATCTAGAGCAATCGGACAGAACAAAAGATAAGCTGATCGACGGCTACTCTCAATAGCGAAACGCAACGGCAACGAGGCGCCGAAATGCGCGGCATTGACCACCGATCACAAGTCCCGATCCCTCGAAATCTCTGATCGAAGCGATGG
The DNA here is from genome assembly GCA_017140325.1 of Eucalyptus leucophloia subsp. euroa. Classification (NCBI taxonomy): domain Eukaryota; kingdom Viridiplantae; phylum Streptophyta; class Magnoliopsida; order Myrtales; family Myrtaceae; genus Eucalyptus; species Eucalyptus leucophloia. The sequence continues at coordinate 34,398,024 of CM029469.1, read as the reverse complement.
AGTCGAGAAATAGAAACTCGAGCTGCAGCGTTTTCGCCAAAAAAAAGAAAAAAAAGAAAAAAAAGAAAGAAAGAAGCAGGCGGTGGTCGGGGGGGAAGCTCACCAGGATACGAGCGGCGAGGGAGTGAGAAGGGCCGCGGGAGGAGAGGGAGTTGAGGGCGACCTCGGCGGCGGAGTGCTCGGCCTGGCGGAGGGTGGAGCAGTAGTTGGGGCTCTCGAAGACCTCGCCGTTGAAATTAACGGTCGCCTTGAAGCGCGGCGCGTGGTCGGGGCCTTCCCGGATGCAGGTGTAGGAAGGCAGGTTGAAGCAGCTCCTCTGCGCCAGCTCCTGCAGCTGGTTCTTATACATTTCCGAAGCCGCCGCCGCCGCCGCCAACTCCGATTCTCTCTCACCACCCCCTACACCACCACCACCGGCTCGTCTCTTTCTCTCCCACTCTCTCTCTCTCTGTGGCTCGCCGACGGAGGGCGACGCTACGGCCTCGGCGGCTGCATGCTAGTAGCTAAAGAGCGGGAGGCGGCGGCGACAGCGGAGGGAGGGGGCGGGATCGGGGGGGGCGGAGGGTGGCCGGAGGGGGAGGGGGATCGCCGGGGGTTAGGGCTGGGTGGGTAGAGAGAGAGAGAGAGAGAGAGGGAGAAAGTGGGGTTTGGTGGTGTGGGGGTGGTATTAAAGAAGGAGGGAGTAAATTGTGTTGCTTTTTGGGTGGGGGAGTCAACTGAACGTTAAGGCCCTTCTTTCTTTTCTCCCCTTTCTTTTTTTTTTTTTTGCATGGACGTGATCTTTCTCTAGATTTCCCCCACCCCCACCCCCACCCCCATCCCTTTTTCCTATTTTTCTTTTTCCTTCATTTAATTCTCCCAATTTTATTATTATAATTTTCTTTTAAATTAAAAAATTTCTGTAAGCAAAGCCTGTCGTTCCTTTAATGCTGGCGTTGAATATCCGTATCCACTGGGGTCGCGAGACATAGTTTTTTTTTTTTTTTTTTTAAGTTGGGGATGATAATAAGTATGTAATTCTTAAGTTTTAAGTTTTTATTCAGTTTTTTCATATTTTTGAACTTTATTTCAATACACAATAACATCTCTAGACTTTTTGATACATATTCAAATGTAATACTAATATGATTCATGAACTTTTGTTACATATTTGATTTAATCTCTAAACTATATGAAATTGTTTAACATTGTCCCTTAATTTAAATCAGTGAAAGTAAAATGCTGAACATTTTCAGATAGTTCGTAGATTAATCACATATTGGGCTAAAGTTAAAAAATAATATCAAATAAATTAAAAATTCACGAACCATAGTGTATGTTGAACCACAATTCATGAATCATTTGTGTTATTTTCCTTTTAAATTATCACATCTAATTAATTATTAATTGCTCGTTAGTTGGCCTCACGTTATTTCCACGGGAGATAAGATCCGAAGGGAGCTTTGGTCAACCTAATCGATTTAAAAAAAAAAATTAGCGTTCTTGAAACTTTAGAAAAATCGAACCGGACCCGAATTTGCTCAAGTTTTCAACGTTAATAAGTGAAATATTCCTACGTCCGAGTATAAAAATCAACGGGTCAGTGTAGGAAAAGGAGAGAGAGTCAGCTCGAGTACATTATTATTTTAATTGCGCATTCGTGGGCGTTTCATTATTTTCTTTTGCCAATTAATTCGTCCTAAATAATATTCTTGCACACTTTTCCAACGTTTTTCATGCTTTTGACATGCCGACTTTTCCAGAAATTCTTCATCTTCTTTAGCGAGATGTTTTAAGGCTATCTTTTGATAATCTGGCTCCTGTTTATGTATGATATGTTGTTGGTATTTAACTACAAGATTCTCCAGCACCGATAAAAAGAAAAAAAAAAATTTAGTACATTTCAACAAGAAAATTTGAACAATTAAGTTATACCCTTTTTTTTTCAAGTGCAAAATGATGTAAGTAAGTTAGATTTGTCCGCGTGACCTAACCAATTCCATTTTAATTCATTTTTTCTTTCAATCCCATTTTCCGGTTGCAATATAAAATCGAGTAAAAATAACAAATACTGTCTTCAAACGAGAGTGTAAACGCGCTACTTATATGTTTATCCTTCACGTATTTAATGTATATTTGAGTTATATTTTACGTACATTTTAGTTATGTCCTCCAGCTCTAGGGTGATTGCTAGTCCAACAATGAAAGAAGTCAAATTCACTGCGCCAACCTAACGATAAGGACTTCCATCATCATTCTCATTAATTTATCACCTAACTCGTGGGCTATAGTGTTCCACGGAAACAAAAAAGTTTGCATCGTCCAGATGAAGCCAAGGATTAAAGAACTCAGTACATATCATCATTATAATGGTAGATCTAATTCGCTATTATCATGAGTTTAACAAATCATATGGAAAAATCACAAATAAGCCGGATTGTTCACGAAAAATGCGTTTCCAAAACAGGTCAAATGAGCTGACCTATCCCCAAATCAAACCAACCAAGATTCTGTACCGAAAAACGTCAACAAGAGTTTGAATTTCCCGCCAAGGTAGTTATGTAAGGATTAATTCTCATAGATGTCCTGTGTTGGTATTAATTGCAACGGGACAAAAGAATCGTCGTAGCTCAATAGAAAGAGTTGAATGCTCCGAGAGGATTTATAATGTACTATGGTAATTTTTCTAACCTTCCTTATCTCAACATAGTTGTATCAAAAGCATTTTAACTTTCTTCGGCGATATTGATAGAAACCAAATAAATAGAAAAATTCACACCAAATTATGTAATTTCAAATGTATATAATATCTTTTATATATATCTATATATGTATGTATACATGTGGACACGCCGATTTAGAATGCAAATTAATTTGATATTAAGATGTGGACTCGGCGGTAATGCAAAATGTGGTGGCCTCCACGCGCACTCTTTTTTCCAACCCACCTAATGATAATACCCCAACTCAAAGCACCGCGGATTCTCCACCACGGGGACGCCAAATTACGTGAACACCACTGGTCATTAGCCTTGGTTGGGGGGAAAACTCGGCCATTTTGCCGAGGGCTCAATCGTCAATTGCAGCGGACTTTAGTGCCGGGGACAAGGTAAGTGGGAAACAAAGCTTTTTTCCTTTTGGAAATCTCCGAAATTGGTGAAAGCTTTGACCGGTTGAAAAATTTGATAGAAATTCCCCCACTCCAAAAGGTCATCTCCACGTCTGGGACGCCTCGCATTTCCGATCTCCTTTTTGAATTTTGCTCTCTCTCTCTCTCTCTCTCCTTTTTTTTTCCCCCAAAACTGAAGCAATCGAAATAGAGATTTTTCTGCAAGATCTAGAGCCTCGAATTTTTTAAATTATAACAGAGAAAAAGTAGGGATCTTTGATTGGAACCCTAAAAGTACTCCTTGATATTTTCTTAGAAAAACAATACAAATAATCCCTGAATTTTGATCAAATATACTATGTTATCCCCAAACTTTTTAATCGATTTAATATGATTCATGAACGTTAATCTAATATAGAAGAATTCCAATGTTCAATGAGACTTATTTAAATTAAACATTTATCGATAATCCATACACTGTATTGAACAACGTAAAAATTTAGAAACGACCCTATAAATTGAGTTAAAATTTAGAGATGACATCGAGTACTAGATTAAAGTTTAGAGACTATTTATGCTATTATTCATATATTTTTTTTTTCTCAAGCACATAAAACGAAGAAGGGCCACAAAAGAAATTGAGGTTCATTTGATTCAATGCGTATTAAATGATTTGGAACCCCTCATGAAAGCGAGCCCACTCGGCGCGGCCAGTGGAGTAGTTGAGCTTGTCTGGCCATTAGAAGATGGGGAAAAAATTCATTTAGCAAAAGGAAAATGCGAGCTTTTGGTTATTAATGGTTTCGAAATTTTTAACAAAAAAAAAAAAAAACCGCAGTAATCAACAGTGTTATTATCTCATCATACAGCTAGCATTCAAATTATTAATCGGACCATCAAATAGAAACGAAATTAGCCCTGCTTCGTGCTTGAGATTTTACATTCGAATATCCGGCCAAAAAATTATCAAGAAAAATCTTAAATTTATTATATTTGTGTCAATTCGATCATAAACAATTCAATCGTGCAATTTTTTTGTTGGAATAAGAATTTTATTTACTTCATAAACCTTTAAATTGTGCTAATTAAATTTTAAATATTTTTATGTTTTATCAATTGAGTTAATCCGATCAATTTTAATTAGAAATCGCTGACATAAACACTGATAATACAAGATTAATGCTGCATCGAACAAATTCTATTTTTTTATTTTTCCCTTCCTACTAGATTCAGCAAATCACCTGTCGACCACAAAAAAAAACATAGACCAACTAATCCTTGTCGACCACAGGCAAAGGTCAATGGCCCTCGTTTGCCACTGGGCAAAGGCTTTACTCCTCTTGTCAGGTCCATGCGAGGCCCTCACCTGTCATTGACAAGGGTCCTCGCCTTTGACTAGCGAGGGTAGGCCATGGGATTTAGCAGAATAGAAAGAAAAAGAGAGGGAAAAAGAAAGGAAAAAAAAAAAAAATTCATAATTTAAAAAAAAAATTATGAAAATTATCGACATCACTATCAACCATACCATGATTTCCGGTTAAAATTAACCAAATGGACTCCATTGACAAAACGTGAAAATGTTCATAACTTAATTTACCCAACTAAAAGATTCAGAAAACTGAAATGCGATAAATTTAAAACTTTTTTTTTGATAATTTCCCCAATATTCAACAAATCCTGCATTCGCTGCAATATTAGTTCTCAAGACCAAGAGCAAATGACTACCAAAAAAATATAAAAAAAACATAAAAGCGCTAACTTCCAAACTTTCATTTGGTGATCAAGCAGGGGAAGGTTGATACCGCCCATCCCTCCATATGTGACCCCATCTTACTATATGCCGCAGAATAGTTTTCGCACTATAAGTAGGAATAAGTAATCGGTATCCATAAAGTTAGGAACGTTATCACAAGCCCGTAAATCATATTGAAGGAGCCGATCGTAGATGCCAACGTATTCGGTGCGGAAAACTCACAAGTAGCAATTTCAAGAACATTATCGGTATTGACCCCTGTAGGACCAAAACGTCCACTGCTATAGAACGAACCTTACAAAAATTGGGATAACTTTTGGACACTATCGACCTATTTCCCTAGACATTATTCTCTAAGTCCAAAAGAGGAAGAGGAAAGGAAAGAGGGTACAAAGAAGTATTGCTCCCCCGAGGGGAAAAAATTGTGGGATCTCGTTAAAATTACGTAAAAACTAAGAGAAAAAAATGGAAAAAAAGAAAACAAATAAACCTCTACAGCCAGTGTTATATAGCAGGCAATACATCACCAAGAGAAAGGGCTTGCTCCCAGCAAAAAGATCTCGTTCTCCACATCTTTCACCCATTGACATACACGATTGCAAGTCTTTATCGCCGACGCCTAACAATTTTAAAATCAATCAAATTCAATGAGAGCACACCTACGTGAAGAGAAGCAAATATATGCGACTAAGCATGTGCACACGTCGCGCACGCGCGCGCACACAGTCTACGAGATGATATACTAAACAGAATCTACAAGACGACATACTAAAGTCTTATCTTGTCGAGAAAGCCCATATAATTTCCAGAAAGGAGATCACTGTTGATTTGATCAAAATAATGACCCTAAAGTTTGGTGAATAAGAAGCAGGAATCCCTAAACATCTGGAAAAAGAAATAATATGACAGCAAAACCAAACCTTGTCCGCAAGTGGATCAAATGCTGCATAAAGTTCAAAATCCTGTGTGACCCAGCAGAGCAATACTGCAAAGAAAAAGGATGCAGACATATTCACCACGAAAGCATTCTAATGGAAGGTCATATCGAGCATAATATCTAAAGGGTTCATCTAAATAGTCCTTGGAATAACTGAAGTCAGCTCCTTTAACAATTTCATGACCATCTACTGGAAGCATCTGCTTATCCCTACGTATAGATAGGTGAAGAACTAGCATTACAAGGTCCCTTACCGTAGTGTTCATCTCTTCTGAACTGAGTTTTGTGGGCTCCAATTCCTTTATCATGCATTGAGGCATACATTTTCTGGTAAGCCCTATATAACCTGAAAATAAGCATACTCCTTAATTCCAATAATGAGAATATGAAGAGCACAAATTCAAAAGGGAAAAAAGTATTTAAAAAGTTGTTTCATGACTCCCTATTTTACCTCTTCTGTTGTCGGAGAGTGTTGAATGGCGGTGAAAATTCTGAAGCTACATATTGGTCCAAGTATATGCTGCGATATATGAAATGCCAAAGCCCAGCAGGACCACCAATGCCTGCATAAGCCTCCTTCAAACTTTCTTGAGAATCTGTCACTGGCCTACCTTGACCTAACCGGGGAAGTAAAGATCCAGATCGCGGTAATGGATCAATGGGCAGGTCTTCAACCCGCATCCCACCATCTAGCATGGATCTCTGGACTTCGCTAAGAACATTTGATTTCAACAGAACCGTCTCTATTCGAATCCTGCAAAAATCAACTGCATTTTTAACGAGGACCACATTCGGAAGCTGCTCCTGGGTAAGGTAAGTACAGATTATGTATTGAGCAGAAATGAAAACCCATACGTGATGGTGTTACTTGTTTTACAGCACAAGCCACTAGCATCAAGCATGTGATCCATCTAACTAAATATGATGGGATGATGCTTCAAGTTCAAATTTATGAAAGAATGTAGTACCGGCAATCTTTCAGGTGGTAGAAGGCATCTGAACTAGTAGTCAGCAACATCAAGTATGTCTCAACCTGCCCAAGAAAAATATTATAGTCATGCCACAACTCGTATGATTTACTGGTGCTCAGATTAAAGGGTCAAGGACAAGTGCCAAGCACCACTCACATCAAGATAATGAACATAAGCATACAAGAATGCCATAGGATTATATCTTGGCAAGCAAATTGGAGAGAAATTTTCAGATGTCCTGCAAACAGAATGGACTAAAGGTCAGAGAACAACCTCCATAATATCCACAGAACAGATCAAAACAAGAAAAAAGGGACAAAGGCTGCACGAAGTTGATGAAAATTTCACTTGTAAATCAGCTCCTCCCTGTGATGGAAAGGATTGGACCATACTCGTGTAGTGCTACCTCTCAGGATGAAGATGCTACTTGAAATCATTAGATCAAGAATGACATAAGGGATTCTGAAACTCTCAATCATATCTAGATAGGGAGCAAGTTTTCAAAAAAAGAAAAAGAACAAGAAAAAGGACAAGACAGACACAGTAAGGTCAAAAACAGTTTAACTCTATCACTTGAGTTTATTTTGAGTTGAAAGACTGCTCACAACTCCCCTGGCCATTAAGGAGTAACTAGCTTAACAGGCTCGATTCACTATAAGAGTAAAAAATGCACCCTCATGCACAAGCATGCATGATATGTATATGCTGTGCAAATCTTCCTAAAAAGCAGGTTTAAAGTTCTTCATTTGAAGTCCAGCAACAATCAAAGGAGACACCAATAACACCCTACTCAAAAACCTTATATAATGGGAGCAGTAAAAGACCAAGGATGCAGATGATTGGTTTTCATGGACTGCAGGCCTCGCAAAAAGCCAGCTCTACTTGCCTGAATGATTCTGAGGACATAACAAAATTTGCCAGTAGCAACATGTCATCAGGATGAAGGGACGCCTTTTGTGCACCAACAAGACTGACAACCTGCAAATGACCTCCAATCAGCTTTGTGTATCTGTCTATCTAATTATCGACCGACAAGTTGTCTGTGAACTAGCCAATCTGTTAAGCATGACCAGAAGATTCACCAAAGGGAAAGGACTCCACCTTGTGCTTACACATCAATATAGCAAACAGGACTCCTGAATCAGCAACATCTTGCAGGACAGCCCCAGCAGCTTGTCTAGTTGCATAAGCAAGTGGAAGGCAAGTGTATGCATGAAGAAATGTAGCAGGGTTCCTAGAGAAAATGTTGAAAATTGTCAAATTCTGTAACAATATCCAGCATACGACATTTGACCGCTTAATAGATATTGAAGGTGGCCTAAAATAAACTAAAGCTAAACATGTCTGAAAGAAGATTAAACTTGACAAAAGACATTTCTCCATATGGCATTGTAGAATTCTTCCTTTTCGAGCTAAACATTCTTTCTTTAAAGTGCATAATCCATTTCTTTCCTCTTCTCTCCGGATGATTTACATTAACCATCTAAATAGACTAGATCGCTTATCATTTAGGCCTTGTTTGTTAACGTTCTTTATTTCTGTTTATGAACAAAATTTCTGTTTTTTTGTTATAGGGAACAAAAAAAGAATAGAAACGCGTTTGTTTACGTTTTTGTTCCAAATTTATTTTTTTGTTAGAAACACATTTGGAACAGAAACAAGAAATAAGAACGTGTTTTTTGTTTTTGGAACTATTTTTAAGAACAAATTTTCTCTCTCCTCTCTTTTTCTTCTCTTTTTTTTCTTCTTTTCTTTTTCTTTTTCCTTTGGCTGGTCGCCAGCCTCGGCCATGGCCGGCGACCGACCACCGAGGGTTGGCGACCTCGCCAGAGTGTCGCCGGTCCCTGGCGAGGCTCGGCCTCGCCGGGCAACCACCGGCCCTCGTCAGCCGTTCGCCGGCCATGGCCGAGGCCAGCAACCAGCCAAAAGAAGAAAAAAGGAAAAAAGAAAAAAAAGAAATATTAAAAAATTAAAATAAACAAAAAAAAAAAATTTACCAAACGTATTTCTGTTTATTTTTTATTCCTGGAATAAGTTTACCAAACGCATTTTTTTATTCAAAAATTGTTCCGTGGAATAGAAACACTTTTTTCTATTTTTGTTCCCTGGAACAATTTTTAAACAGAAAAAATGTTACCAAACGCGCTCTTAATAAACATGATAATATAATGAAACCAAAATCAGAAACCGCTGGGAACAGATACTAGGGAAAGCATGCAACTTTGTGAAGAATAAGAGAAAATCGAGAAAGGTGAAGAAAAACGAACCAACTAAAAGAATGGATGAGGGAAGAGAAGACAACATCTGTTCCTCCCAGCAAAGGTGTCATATCAAACTTTGGATTCTTCTCAAAGCATCTATTAACTGACTTGGTTAATATCAGTATCATCTGTACCAAATTACAATCATCTAAACAATTAGTACAGAACCTTCATAAGATACTGACTATCGGTACTGAATTCTAACACCAAATCCAAGAGATTATTAAGGAATGGAGAAAACACAAGTTCAGAATACTAGAAATGTTAAAAAACAAGAGGAATCAGCTTTACTACCTGACCATAGATAAGTTCCAACTGTCCTCTTAATGACTCATAAGGTTCTTCAGTGCAGCTGATGCAGACCAAGTAAATCGGTCCTTTAACAAGAAAAACTACCTGAAATATGAAGGAAGCTACCTTTAACTAACCAGAGAGTGACCCTTTAAGATATTGCCAGCAAAGTATCCATAACTTCATTCATACAAAAATCCCATGTCATGTACAAGTTCATGACCCTACAAACAGGACCACTAGAGAACACTATGAGACAACTACTTTTATAGCATCATCAAAATTACTCGACTTAAAATATTATTAGTAAATTAAAAAAAAAAAAAAGTCTTCTATTTGGGTTCTATTTTCCTTTTCTTCTTCTTTGTCCCTTCTTGGGTTGTAGCATCATTGAAATTAAGAAAACTCGACTTAAAATATTATGAGTACATTAAAAAAAAGTCTTCTATTTGGGTTTTATTTTCCTTTTCTTCTTCTTCTGTCTCTTTTTGGGTGGATGCAGAAAAGGGAGTGTATTTGCCTCCACCACATTAGATACAGCACAAAGCACTTTTCAGTTAACACAAGTAGCACAAAGGTCAGTAATCACATTCACATGGACAGTAAACTGTAAATATAAGCAGAAATCATGAAATTTCCATGGAAGCTCTTCCATGATTCTTCTAAGACAAAAGGTATGATAACACCATTTAAGGTGAGATAGAGAAGTTCTAGCTGTATCCAATATTTGATGGCTGGGGAAATTTCAGACAAGAAAGAGATGACTATTAATGAATAAGCACTGGTTAAATCACCTGGTGTTTTCCTGCTCTGACCAATTTGACACGGTCCCCACTGAAAAGACGTTCATGAAGAGATATACTCAATATCCTCTATAGTGTCGAACAACAACGAAGCAAAAAAAGGCCAATATTGAATTAATAAACATGTTCAGTCGTTAGCTGACCCATTTTCGACAAAAGAAATGATGGCTTGTAATGTTGCAGAAAACCCAGCAAGCTTGTGTTCATCTCCATATCTGCAAAAAATGTTGAGATAAGTTTATACTCTTCTTCTGTTGGTGAACAAAGAATGACCAACCATAAGAGAGCCAAAAGTGAAACCTGGAATATATTGGTTTGCCAGAGTGACTCAAAATGAAAAAGTGCTTCTTCCTTTTTCTCCATGAAATTGAAGCATCATCCTGCACTTCATTCACGAATCAATCAGGGTTTTTGACAGCAGGCGAGTTAACAATTAATAGAGCAATCAAGCTATTCGAATAGAAAATGGCAACTTCACTGTCATTTTTTTTCTTTTTGACAGAAAATGTCAATTTTGCAGTCTTTATTCAAGTAGCATGACTCACAGCCTATAGGCAATCCCTTTAATGCCACCCTTATTGCTCTTTTCCTTATTTATTAGCCATAAACAAAACCTCCCTTGATCTTTACCCTCCTTTTGGTAGTCCAATATTCACACTTATAAATGTGAACAGTCATCATTTCGAAATAACTCAACTATCTAGAAACTAGGGAACTGACTCTTTCTGATTTGACTTATGACTGCCAACTAAATTTCACCACTAGTCACTTTTTGTAATAGATTTTTCAATTCAAAAATTTAATTTCACTACCCAATTCACTAATCTTCCATTTTTCTCGTAATTGATACATTTTGACGAAAATCAGACCATTTCCGGTGAAATGCTAAAGTCTAAGCCATGTAGCAATGAAAAGGTGGCCAGGTGGGGACAATGGTAGTGTTCAGAAAATTGTCCAGGTTTCCACCATGGTAGCATTTTTAGTCAGAAAGCTGGCCAAATCATGGTCAAAGTGCGCTGAATTCTGTTTTTATGAAATTGCACATAAGAGAGAAAACTCATCCCATTTTAATTTGCTGTCTTCCAAGTAGGAAACCAAACAAAAACCATCAATAGAAATTGACTTATTCAAGGCTCTCTGAGAAATAAAAACTTAATGCCTTGAGTGATTTGTAAAACAATCTTACTGGAGAATCCACTAAATTTCAGTAAACATCAATATAGGTTACCCTTTGTTTTACTGTTCATCTCGTAAAATTTAACGGTGTGGATAAAAGTAAAAGCCCCCACACAGCACCTCTTCATAGTGCATATCTTGTAAGGAATGCTACAAGTCTATGCCCAAATTTCATCTTTTAATAGTCTAAACATTTTCGACAATCAGCATATTTTTGCTGGTTAATATTAGGAAAGAGCATGAAGCTGAATTACTGCTCACTTGGGCATTATCATTTCCTCTAAAGCTGACTTATGGGCTGTAGGTATGTTAAACAAAAGAGAAACTAAACTTTTCTCTCATCCACTTCCTTTTTCTTTAGTCTCGATGTACAACATTGGCTCATCTTAAATTTTTACCATTAAAATGTCTTATTAAGTAAGCACGCAAGAGCAAGTGCATCAGTATAGAAGCATAATCAAAGTGATGGCTGCTCTGAGAACATGGAACAGGAATGTCCACTGGCAGCGCTCAAAATCATCCGATTTAGTAATGTCGTTTACTCTGTCAATGCCTTATAACAAACAATTATTTTCTTAACTGAGACTAATTAAGCCAATCAATGTAATTATCTACACCTCCCAAACCAAAGCAGCAATCGAACTACAACCACACCTGTAGTTTACAGGTTCTAGATCAATGCCATATCTCGAAATCCTAATGAGCAAATTTACTGCCATAATGGATAATGTGCAAGAGCTACTAACAGGACCTTTGATCTCGTGATTTCCTCAAATTCAGCAATGCAGGACCTAAATGGAAAGAGAATGAGAAATGAAGCCAAAGGTTTCCACACTTACAATACCTCATCAACGTGCCGTTTTCCAGGCATCCAAGCGGCCTGCGAATCCGAGACAGCGTCACTCCTCACTTCCTCAATCTCATCCTCCTCTTCCCCAATCCCGCTCCCGCCGCTGCTGCTCCCTCTCTCCCCCGCGTAACCGCTGCTGCTGGGGCTCCCCTGTGCCTCCCCTTCCCCCTCCGAATTGCTCCTCCACGTGACCCGCGCCTCCCCGATCTCCTCAATCTCCGTCCGCCCTCCCGCTCTCGCGCTCGCCGCACCTCCTTCCTCGACTTCACCGACCTCCGCAGCAATCCCCTCCCTGCCGCCGGAACCCTCGGCCGCCGCCGCCTCGCCCTCGCCTCCGCCGCCGTCGTTCGCCGCGCCGCCATTGGCGAGGTCGATCACGCGGAGCTGCGAGAATCCGTCCTCGATCGGCTTCGAACCGACGACCATCGGCCCCGAACCCGCACCGGAGGAAGCGGAACCGTCGTCGCCGCCGTCGGAGGAGGACATGGGGGCGGGGAGTGGAGTGATGCTCTCGCCCCTTTTCCCCTTCGCTTCAGCAGATATTTCGAGGAATATCTGAATCCCGGCCTCCGATTTCGATTCCTGATGTAGTCGATCGCGCGGAGGGGGAGAGATCGTAGGGTTTCGAGGTCATCTGACGAGGATTCGCGGCCTTTTGCGAGGGGTCCTCCTTCCACCCTCCCTCCCTCCCTCCTACCAGTCTCCTCTCCTCTCCTCTCCCGTTTTTTGGCTCGTTGTCCTCCGCAGCTGATACCTGGCAACCCGAAGCGAAGACCAGTCGGTGGGGAGAGGATCCGATGACCGGGTCCGGGTTCGGGTTCGGGCCTGTTTTCCGGGTCGGATCTTGTGTAGCGGGAGCGGGGACGAGGGGAAGAGCCCAAACGGAGGAGTCCAAAATAGATCGGACCGGGAGATTCTGGGCCCAAACGGTTGGCCCATGCTTTTCCTCTATTTTGGAGTCACGCGAGGAGGTGTTAAGGGCGCGTACGACAAAATTTCTATTCCGAAATTGATTTACGGCCAAAAAATTGATTTTCGATTTTATTCCCCAACAAGTTTCGAACAAAGAAAACCCGTTTGATAAACGATTTCAAAATTTCTATTTTAACAAAAATCCATTCGATAATGAGAATAAAATTTTAATTTTCAAGAATAGAAATTGATTAGATGACAACATAGGAAATCCTCAAATACAAAATAATAGTCGAAATAATACTAAAACAACATAGGAAATCCTCAAATACAAAATAATAATCGAAATAATACTAATACATTACAAAATTTGAAAATACAATTTCATGGAATTTCTTATTACAAGTGTTTACGTTTCGTATTACGTAATATTTTCTTTCGAAAAATAAACGACGTGGTAAAAAAAAATCAATTGAAATTCAATTGTAGTGAATATGTCGTTATGTTTTTGCCGAAATTGATTTCACATTAATCAAATAAGTCTAATAATAGCCATGATTATAATAGTCTAATCTCCTAAAAAAAGTCCTAACTTCAAGTCTAATTCCAATTTCTTTCCAAATTTTGTTAAAAAAATCCTCACCATGTTCAAAAATCGTCACCAATTTTTTTCAAAATTATCAACACTAGGATTATTTAAAAATTTATTATCAAAATCTGTATTTTCATCAATACTCTTACAAGAACAACAGATTCCTTATTAGATCTCTTTTCCTTATAAAAGAAAAATCGGATGAAACCCTAATGATTTGACCCCTTTTTACCGTCTCAATATGAGGTTTATGAATAAAAAAATAGTTAGCTAGATAGAGCCGTTGTCTAGCGTACTACGGAACAGTAGGTGAAGAAAGACTCGTTAGATATGAATGTGGCAAGTTGACTATTACCATGCGTGAAACCTCTTGCGTGCAACAAATGAAGCCTTGTCCATTCAATTCCCACCATTTGGCCCAATGGTTAAGATTTTCAATCAATATTGATTAAAATGATTATATTAAAAATTATTAAAATATTTTGGACTAAATTAACTATTTCTATTTCTATTTCAATATTAGTGATCTAAAATATTTTGGACTAAATTGAAAAGTTAAGAAAAAAATTTCTATTTTGTTTTCAAACCGGTGTTTAAAAATTTCGAATTTCTGATTTTTCTATTTTACGGAATGAAATCGTTTGAGAAATGAGAAATCGATTGCTGTTACCAAACGGATTTATTTCCAAACCTGTTAGAGGAACGAAACGTTAATTGTGGTATGGTTTCCTAATTGGGTCCTATCATCAACTTGCGGTGGGCCCGGAGAGAAAAGCAGCTGCCCTTTACAAGAAAGTTGATCGACCGGAACGTCATGCGTCGCGTCATCGGGCTAAACACATGCCGGCGGGCGTCCTATGGCAAACCCGCGACTCGGGCGTGAAGTAGGGATTGTCGACAAAAAGTGAAGGGAGCGAGACAAGGACCTGCCGGGGATACATGGAGGACGAGAAGCAACTTGAAACCTAGGACCGGCTCAGGTACGGTTGGTTATGTGAAACTGGACTGATCGGTTTGGGCTGCTCCGAAGGTCGGTCCACGAAACAGTGATTTCTTCTTTTCCTTTTTTTTTTTTTTCCCGGTTTCTTCTATTCCTTGCAAGTGTAAATTTCCAACATTAAAAGAAAAATATGAGCGTTATTTTCGGTTCGTTCTTTAAATAAATGTTTACATGATCGAGGTGCAATGCTAATTGACAATCGACTAGTTTTTCACTGAATTTTGTAGTCTTTACTCTATCGCATGACGTCATATTGATATGTCTTAAATAATAAAAGAATGTATATAAATGGACGGACAAAATTATAGAGAAATGCATAGGGTTTCCTTCTATATATGTGGAAGTCATTATTCCATTTCAATCTAAATTGAGATGTAATTTATTAATTTAAGATTTGCTTCAAAATAAAAATAAAAATAAGTAAAATGTGCCAATTTGTTGGTCCAATTCCTTACGTGAATCCACAAACCACTCGGAATCGACTTGGTCCGATTTCCCAATTGGGATCAAACTGACGTATGCCCTTAATGCACAGTGACATTTTGTGTCGTAAGTGTCAAATTAAAGACCCTTTCAATGACGACATGGAATGAAGAGATGGATATGCCAATAATGGCAATCTCTCTTCCAGGCTAAACGAGAGATTATCTTTTGTGACAATGCTAAGGGAGATCATTGAATTTGTCACGGGCAAGTGGTGAGTAGAGTACCACCATAAACACCTGCCCGCTCGTTGAGGCCCAGCCTAGTCACATCAGACCCCACGCCTGGTCCACCCTCGCAACGTGGCCTCAAGAATTCGAGCACTTTTTACCTTCGTCGATGGAGATTTTCCGTCGGCAATGTGAACAGTACAGAAAAATGTCCTTCAGCCTTGATGATGGAGTCACGACGAGCCCAGTACTCGTCCATCATCGATCGCTCCTGTCCTAGTCGGGACCAAAGATAGTACTCCGTCCATCATTGCTCGCTACTCCGCCCTAAGTCTCGGCCTCTTTTCATTGTCGGTTCTGTTATCGGGTTATAAACGAAGCGACCCCATCGATCGACTCGCGATAGATTAGCCAGATACATCGTCCTCGGACCGGATACCTGCATTCCATCAACCCAGAAAATCGCCGGATCTTTGACATCACACGCTTCCCCCGCACGCACAATAGACAAAACTGGCAACATAATCAAAAAACCCAATACGGTGTCTGATTTCGATTCCTCATCCCACGGCGGACTTTCGAGATGCACGCAAAACCTTCCGTAACCGGGCCGAAGCGAAGATGAATATATTCTCTCCACCTTTTATTTTATACATTTTCTCGTCATACGGAGCATCCGCATCAAGCGATGCGACCAACTGGCAACGACCAATGATGGGACGTCGAAGACCTGGCCCCCGACGACGGGACGAGCGTACCTTCGCGATCTCCTATTGGTACCGAAATCTGCCCCGCCTGTACAAAAAAAATTCTCGGGCGATCGCGTGGTTGCGCGTCACGACACCCCGACCTGTGGTCTCAAACTTTCCCTTCCCCCACCCGACGCCCCGTCAGACAAGTACATAGTACTGCGCAGCGCAGCGCAATAAAATCCTCCGGGCGCGACAAGAAGCCGCAAAACGACACTCCAGCGCTCCGCAAAACGACACGAAACCCCCCGCCCCAACCCCCACGCCCCACCCAGGTCGCCCGACCAATGAAAAGCGAGATCGCATATAATGCGCTCAGCTAACCCGCACCCGTCTCCGGCCCCACCCTCCGCCGAGATCCGACGGTCCTCCTTCCTCCCCCGGTCTCCGCTGCGGCAGCAGCTGCTTTCCGTGCTCCATGATCGCGGTGGTCTTCCCTCAGAAGCGGGGTAGCTTCTGCTTTCCTCCTCCGCCCCCGTCTGGTCATTTTCCCCGAAAAGCGATTCCGGTTAATGACCATGTTGCCCTCCCGCTCACGGCACGAAGCTCGTGAACCCCGAAAAGGGAAACGAAGCCCTCGTCGGTCAATGGCGGTGAGCTCCGCGTTTGACGAGGAGTACGTCGGAGCGAGATTAGCGTTTCGAGCGATTTGTCCCGTCCGAATCTGATATCCATCTCCGTACGTCTTTGAAAGCGCACGTCGAATGCTGTACGACAAAGTCACGATTTCGTCCGACGGAGCTCCGATCAAACTGAAAGGATTCGCCAAAGCCGTTTGGGAAAGAAACGTCAATCGGGATAATGATTTCGGTTGCTGGGTCCGAGGAACCTCAGCCCGTTTTCTGATGGATGAGAAAACCTCGATCGAGAATCGATTAGTTAATGACGGCTAAGATCCGAGGGCGAGGAAGGCTGGCTTTTCCACTGACAAAGCCGAAGCGGGAACCACGTTAGCGGTCGGCGGATTCGTAGAAACCTCCATAAAAGCTCGTTCAAAAAGGAGAGGAGAAAAAGGGTTAAATTGAAGGTCAATCGGAGATGCCACCGCGGGTTCCCACGGCACTTTAAACACACGCTAAAGCCATCGATTTCAGAGGGTGTCTCGATCACTCTTTAGCATCCGCCTCTGTCGTGTTCCCACGTAGAAAGTTAGAAATGGAGTTCGCAGTCGGTCAAGAATCGCTTGGAAAAAGAAGGACATTTTATAACATAGAAATATCATTCCAATACCAAAAAGAAAAGCCACCTCAAGAGTCAAGACCACAGAAAAAAGAGAAGCCAAAAAAAAAAAAAAAAAAACCAAAATTTGGGGTTAAAAGTAGGAAACCCCCTCGAAGAAGTTATCAGGAAAGACCCAAAAAAAAACAAAAATGTGGCGCCATCCGATGATCATAAATTTCTTCATTTTACCTAAAACGAATATTCTGTAATAAATTCCTCCGCAGTTACTCAGAAAACAGCGAAAACTTGGAGCTCGCGCCTTCCTCCTCCGCCTCCTCTGCTCAGTCCTCGAACCCCGTCTTTTCCCAAATTGCGTTCCGGACCCTGCTCAGATCCCTCCCCTTCAGGGTCCTCCCGACCCCCTCGTGCACCGACGACGCGATCCTCGTCCTCGCCATCTGCCTCGCCAGGAACTCATGCGGCGGCACCCGGCCCCCGTCCTCCCCTCCCCCGCACGCGTCCTCGTCGTCGTCGGAGTAGCAGGTGTCCCCGAGGCTGTCCCGCCGGCGGTTCTCCCGGTACTCCCCCTCAGGATCTTCGACCAGTCCGGGATGTTGACCGGCAGCGACGACGGCGTCGAGCCGCGCCGGTCGCCGCCGTCGGCCCGCCTGGCCGCGGCCGAGGAGGACGAGGACGACTTCTTGGCGGAGGCGCGGGAGGATGAGTCGGAGGAGGCCCAGGCGGGCCTGCGGACCTCCGGCGGGGAGCTGTAGATGACGTCGGACTCGTCGAGCTCGAATGCGCCGGTGTCGTGGGCGGCGGCGGAGGCGGCCGGCTCGTTGGAGAAGAAGCGGTAGTTCGCCCGGTTGGCGAAGTAGCTCTTGCTCGCGGCCATCGAACCGGTCTCGAGATCTCTCGCTCGCTCTGTCAAAATTTCCACTCTCTTCCTTCTCTCTCTGCGCTTCGATACGATTTGATTTTGGGCGAGAGATGGAGGAGAGAAAGAGACGAGCCCGTGGTTTTTTGGGTTTGAAAAAGGGAGGAGGGCGTGCTTTAATAAAGGGTTGGGTTCGGGGTGAAGTTAGAGAGAGAGTGTGCATTTGTGTTGTGTGTGGATAAGGGAGGTTCCCCTTTCTCTCTCTCTCTCTCTCTCTCTCTCTCTTCCCCGCGTTATCAAATTACCGAATTACCCCCCCGCCTGGGCCCCGTGCGGTCGCGCCACGTCGGATCCCCGGAGACCCGCGGTCTCGTTGGGCCGGGCCCCGCCCCGAGACCCGAGAAAACACAGGGGGTGACCCGCGGCGCGCTGGAGTGGGGCCCGGGGGAGGGAGGGACCCGTTTGTCCCAAGCTAATTATTGATTATATAATACGGATGATTACGAATATTAGGCGAGAAGTGCATTAAAATACGTAGGCGTTATTAATTGCACTCAATCGATGAGAGAAATAAAATTATCTTTTACTCCGTAAAGCTCTGCAAACTTGTAGTCTAGTTATCTCCGCCATGGTCCATTTAGCTAGTGATACTTTTAACAATTAATCATTATACAAATTGAACATGATAAACGGGACTTGAATTAAAAAGGAAAAAATTATAGTGGCACACGTATTCCTTGCTGACGAAGATTAAATTTGGATCGTCGCCGCAGTTACGATAGAGAGCCACGGAGCACGATATATTTTATTTGGGATAACCTTGAAATGACGTATATTTGCTCCATTGATGAATATTTTATTCGATATATGAACAGAGCGATTTAGACATAGAGATTCGTACTTCAACAAGCATATCATAATACTTGTACTCGCGAGTAAAAAGGAAACCACGTTGCGATCCACGGTTTTCGTAAATAGTCACGAAATGAGAGAAAGCGAGTGGAATCCTTGTAGCCGGACAGATGGCTCGCTCGTCAATAAACTAAAACCTGCTGGGAAAAAAATGGATAAAAAAAAAAGATACTTGGAGTCGAAGCGAATGAGTCGGCGTTCTTTCTTATCGAAAAAGAGAAGGGCTGCGAACGAGATAATCGTCAAGTAGGCTCCATGGACTCGTTTAATGAGCATCGAGTCAGTTTTCCAGAGCAGGGTCAGGCGCTATTTAATAATCTGAACCCCAATTAAATTAAATTGTTCAAGAGCGGTTCATCAGAACGAGGTAGTTTCCATGGGAGCTTGACTGGTGCACCGCATTCATCTACCCGATCACTGCGGCTCGAGCTTGATGCCCTTTTTAAAGTCATTGAGGTCATGCCCTGGACTTTTTTTTGGGTGGGGGAGGGGGGGAGGGGGGGGGGAATTCTGAATCATTTAATTAACTATGTTCATAACCATGTGCGATCTAACTCTTATTACCTTTCTCTTGAACTAAAAAAAACATTCAAAGTGTAAACAAACAAGATTGACAAAAGGCAAAAGACAAAAATGACCATAGTCTAAGTTAGGACCGGTCTAGCACCTAACCCAGTCTGACCATAGTTGATTGACATTATGAGATTAGCTTAGTGGTTGAGACGGTCAACATCTTCTTCTAACTCTATATCATGAGTGTCTTTAGATCAAGGAGCTATTCATGGCGGAGAAATAAAATTTATTGAAGATTTCAACAAAATCGATTGAAAAATGGGGAATTCCTAAAGCACAACTTAAACCAAATTTATTAGCAATCAAAATGCAAATTCTTCTCTTGATCGGATTACGTAATCCAAACAGAAGAAAGGGATGTTTCTCTTTCAATCCTCCTAGTTTTAAGAGATTCACGCCTATTGAATTATGAAGAATCTATCATTGGAACTAATGGATCGATCCATTTTATTAATACCCCAATTTTTTAGTCTCCCTAAAAATAAAACCATTCTCGAACATTAACTCTTCAGCTTAAAACACATTATTACAAAATAACCCATGGATCCATTCCTTTAGCGATTGCTCACAAAATTCCATTACAAAGCTAGGCTCTTTACTTTCGGCAGCAAAGCTTTTAGACATAATCCAAAAGGATAAACTCTTCTCCTTCGAAAAGATATTTCTAGAGCCAACACAGTTATTTCTAGGTCATCAATTGGAGCTAAGTGATTCTCCCATATCAATGGGAATTAAAAACCGTTGATCCCCAACAAAATTTTCAAAATGAAGATCCCGCACTTATCACCCAATATGCAACCAGTTTCCTAGAAAATCATTTAACCTCAAATCATCAGATGATCTCCATCCTCACATTCCTCCTATAATCTCCCTTCCAACTGTAGTAGCTCCTCCAATCTAGGAATTCCACTTCACCTAACAACCCATAAATTATCGCTAGTATTAGTGGTCTTGATAAGAGATCTAGATTTTTGGACTTGTTTATCAACAAGAATAAACCAATCGGAATTCAGAAATATTAGTTTCTTTGAATTATTCATCCATGGTTGAAAATCAAGATACCGATTCTGAACTTCTTATCCTAAAAAAAATGTTTGGACCAAACAGAACGTTCTTAAACCAATAATTTAATTCAGAAGAAAATACAAAATCCAGACAATAATTTTTTATCACTTTTTCGAATCAAGCCCGAGAAATTGAAAAAAAAAATTATTAGTCACGTGTATGAACATAGAACTCAGAAATTTTTCTTTGATTGGTTAGAAGAATATTTTTTTGAACAAAGAGAAATCCAGGCCCTCGACAAACATTTAAAAAGCGGATTAGACGCCAGCAAAATTATTGAATCCAATCGCCCTCCTCTGAAAAAATTAAAAACCAATATATTCAAAGTGAAATAACAGCCTCTCCTATCTGAAATATCTGCTGAAACTAGTAGTTTACTTAATGAAAAAATTATTGAACAAAAAAAATTATACAAACCAATATCTCCATATAATTGGAAAGCAATTAGATAGAATAGAATCCTCTGTCCAAAGTTATTTTATCCAAATGCTCCCTAAAACTAAAACTCTTTTAAATCGAAAATTTTAAAACATATGAATTTCTTAAAAATATGCTATGTATAGTCCAAAAGATGGAGACTAAGATAAAGTTTAAACTATATATGCACGATATTGTTTTATTCCCCAATTGCATCAACTGAGAAATTTGCATTTTTTGACCATTCACACTTCACAGGGGTTTTGGCTCGCATCTCACAACACATTTGATTAATGTTTTGTACAAATTCATAATATCATAAACTTAGTTAAAATATAAAATGTATTTTACATCATACTTTATCTGTTTAAACTTTTAAAGCAATTATTCACTTAATTTCAAGTATCAAAGTCAAAAGTTTTGAGTTTGATTACATATGCAACGGGTTGAAAAATTCTTTCACTGACACGTATCAGTAGACCTTCATCATCAAATCGGTTTTTTGCATGAGACCGAGTGTTCATATATTAAGGCACTTGTCAAAGCAACCAAAACAAAATTAGTTTGTAACATTGATAGTACAATGATGTTTCAAAGGTACGAAGAATTCTTTTAGACTGCACTACTATTTGGACAAAAGAAAATTATGCTTTTAGGTATTTCCGGAATATTTGTAAACATGAGTACTTTCTTGGAAATATAATAATGGTCATTACAAGTAAATTGGATCATGAGTCCAGCGGCTAATGAATTTTCCCAAGCCACATGTATCTGGGGAACATTTCCGGACAAGCTTGAGCAAAGCAACTTAGTTATAAAAGTCACCCCGACTTGATTGGACATGTGGTAGCTTGGTCAAGAATTTGGTTCCTAATTTGTTTAGGATGGGCTGGAATAATAAGTTAGGTTCAATCAAGCTGAGTATGCACCAATGAGTAACTTGACATTTTATGTCTCTAGATACACTTTGAAATGTGAATACTATCAAATAATGCCCATTAATAAAAGTGAGCACCGATTCTCAACATTTGAAAGAGGTGTGATTCCTAGTTTCCTTAACATAATTGGATTTAACGGATCCGGTTGTCTTATAATAAAATTTAGGGTTGGAGCGACTCGTCATCTCACTCAAGATGATATTTACTGTTAGACTTTGTATGAAGCAAGAGATTACGAGGCAAGGAGTGTTGGTTTCCATTAGGTCGTAGTGCTGAAATTTCGAGCCTTGGAGGCTGAGAGTGCAGGCTTCATCTAATTAGCAGCGAGGAAGATGCATGGTTCAAGCGGTAGCCAGCAAGCCAGAGGTGAGGGGAGTCCCGATAATTTGACGATTGAAATTTCCCAATCATTTGCTTTACACAAATCTGTTTATGTATTGAAACGTAAAATATATATATATATATATAGCCGGTCCCGGTCCCGGTCCAATCCGTTCGGTCCGATCATCCGAGTGCATCGTGAATCATCCACGATGAAAAGAAGTTCGATTTTGAAGGTTTTAACCGTACACAGCACGATTCACTAAAGCAGGTCGGTTTCTTAAAAGCAGTACCGGGCCCGTTTTTCACATGCAAAAGTACGAAAAAGAACAAAAAGAAGACTCCACCCCCCCACTGCTTCGCCCTTCCCCCCAGCCCGTCTGCTCGCGCCACGCGTCGCGGTAAAGTCCAAAAGAGGCGACGAAGAAGGAGGCGGGGGCGAGCTCCTCCCGTCCCGTCTCATCGTCCGGCGCTGGACTGCCCATCAACAGTCGTTTTGCCTGGCTTCCTCCCCCGATCCTGGAAACCGGGACCAAAAGGCAGCGGAGGGTGGGTCCCTCTCGTATTCCAGACGTCCGACGATCGCGACACGTGCGTGGCACTCGCGTACGGACGACACCCCCACGCGGCGTCTCCCTATGGTGGCCTTGATGGCACGTGAAGTGGGCCCCCTCTCGCGGTCCTGGCTCGCGTCGCCCCTCCAGCTGGACCGGGCCCGGGGCCACCGGGCTCGCCCTGCGTCCCCTCGCTGTCGCATATCGACGAGACGAGGCCGTTTTTACGGCGGCGAGTTCGCCGGAAAATGTTATTTAAATGTTACCGTGAAAACTTCATCGAACTTTCAACGAGCTATAACTACACGCAATGACACGAGGAAAACAACACCTTGGAAATCCCAAACCAGTGAATTAACAAGCGGCATGGGCCCTCTTCATTGTAATCATTCTCTTTATCTTTTGATGATATATGATCATTGACTAATTAATTCCCATCAAAATCGTGCAAATCTCATGAATGGATTAGTTTTAAATCTTTAATGGATAATTCTCGATTAAAGTGCTTTGAACCCAATTGCTAAAATTTGACCAAGTGACTGAATTATTGATTTCTGAGAACATAATCTTTTGAGATTTCAACTAATGATAAATGCAGTTTATTGTATCATTCTATTAAAAGAATAGAGAAAGATAACTAATTACTTCTAGGCATTAATAATGACTTTCACCCATTTTGAATTACTCTAAATGAATCATAACTACTTGGTTCACCTAGTTATCAAAAATCCAAGACTGACATGCTTGTCCTCTCAGTTCCGCTAGCTCTCCAAAATTTAGATCGTCTCTCTTGACAATACAGAAAATGTCCAGGGGTCATTGCTAACATAGATCAATAACATTGCTCAGTAACACGAGACGAGATGACCACCCAATGGCCAAAGCGACCTTTACTTGCTTTTCGGAGGTGTGTTCTGAAAATTCTTGGGAAAAAAGTAAATGAAATCGGTTGAATATTACATGCGTGATCATTAATATAATTGGCGATAATGTACAAATTCGGGAATACGTGAAAGTTTCGGGTGCATTACGCAAAGTCTCAGATTCATCGAGGTGGGTTGTTGAACGTTGAAATGGGCGGGGAATAGGATATGGTTTTCCATGCTTTTCACGTGAAAGCGATATCTATTCCCTCTTTAACCGCGTTTTCCTTTTGGCCCCGGACCTCTGATTGTGTACTTTTCGAGAAAAGCGGGTCTGTTCCGTTTGTCAAAAAAAATTAGGGGCAAAATTGAAAAAAAGGTGGTTGATTGGGATTCCAAGGTAATGCCAGCGTAAATGGACTACGAATGGTTTATTCCTTGCATCGATGTCGACATTGTCCAACTATTTATACCTATTCGACCTAACAAATAAACTATTTATACCTCTTCTTTCTTCCTTTCATTAAAAACTCGTATATTATGGAGATAACGACATAAAGGGTTTACAAATTTTAGCTTAATATGCAATACGATTATTGAATTTTTAATTTGTTTAAAGTAGTTTGTGTATTTTAGTCTAATGTGTAATGTTATCATTGAATTTTTAATTTTTTCAATATGATTCTTAAACTTTTGATGGATGTTAAAATTATTTCCAAGACTATATGAAAATAACTAATGTCGTCATTCTATTAGTTGAAAATAACTAATGTGGCCGCGTTCATTCTATTAGTTTTGTCACTAGTGTTCTTAAGTGTGACGCCATAGTGGACAAGCTGATTCCTCCTGTCCAAAAAAAAAAAAAAGTTTAGAGACAATAATTGATGTTTTCATATAGCTCAAAAATAGTTAGAACACATAACAAACGTCCAAAGATCCTAAGAGATAACATTGCATGTTGGGCTAAACTATATGAATCACACTAAATAAATTGAAAGTTCGTGAACCACATTATATGTTGAGTCATAGTCCAATGACCATTTGTATTATTTTTCTCTATATTATATAAATTTGAATTGAATCCTCCATCCTATTGTTGTTTTATTTATCAATACCCTAAAATAATTCAAAATTCATCTTCTTCTTTTTTTCTTGGAACAACGACGTTTACCAAATCCTTTTCTATCTTTTTTCTCAATTTTCACTGAATTGCGCGCCCTCTTGCTAGTAATCCACAAAATAGTTTTGGTTGGATATTTTTTTTTTTTTTCAACAAGATCAATGCACAGCTCTATCGAGATCGCCAATGTCTCGAACCCTAAACCAAAAGGCACTCCATGACGACATCGTTACACAAGTCCCTTTGGATCTCTAACCCCAGTTGTGCTAATCAACATTATCATCTCCTTCTGATGCTCGCGAGGTATACTTTGTTAAACAATAAATTTGGGACTAGATACGATGAAGCATACTTTATCCTTAGGATATTACCGACGGGTGCTCTCGGAACATATATCCACATACCGAATTAAAAAGAAGAAAGAAAAGGACACGGCACGGTTAATAATTTCCGTTCTGCTTATTAGCCAAGTGTATATGCAATCAACGTCTCGATAGCACTTATTAATAAATTATTTCTTCACTATAAAACCAATTAACCTCTTCCAATCCGTGGAGAGCACTCGGTTTCTGAATAAACAAAAAAACGCAAAAGAATTAAGCTAATCAAATGAAGCATCCGATGCGACATAGAGTTAGAGACATAGCTTTAAGCCTGCAAAAGAGAAAGGCGCCATCTCGCATTAGAAAAAGTCCCTCCGATTCAAGTGGTCGCTGGGTTTCGTGTTTCGTTTTACGACTACAAAAGGACAGGAACCGACTTCGCCGTGGAAATCGAGATCCAGGTTTAAGCCTTGTTTATGGGTTGATAAAGATGAGTAAGATAAAAAAAAAAAAAGAGAATATGTTAAAGTCGCTCGTCACGAAAAAGATAAGTATGTATAATGCATAAACTAACTAATCTCGTCCCTTTAAGTCACTTGAGATTCCACCAACTTTGGCCCGTTAAAAACATGGGAGCATTGTTTCTTTTTCATCCGCCACCTTGCTCCTAGTCCTCGCCAAAGCAAACACTTGAAGGTTAGGGAAAAAAAAAAGAAAAAGAGAGAGAGAGTTAATGCACTAGAAGTACTAAATTTTTTTTACTAAATTGGGATTGAATTTTCGAACTTTTAAAAAATGCAATCAAGTATTAAAATTTCTCAAATTAATGTAATAATCAATTCATTTAATTAACATTATCAAATTTGATTTTTGGAAAAAAGATGATGTGACTTTTTTTATTATTTTATCTCTCCTATGTGGCGTTGATGTTAAATAAAACATCAAAATGATGTTATGATTCAACCTAAAATTTAGTTAAATTATATTTAAAAAAATAAAAAAGCTAATTTTTCTTTTAAAAAAAAAATTACAAGCGAGAGGGCTAGGCCCTCTGCATGTAAGTGTCCTTGAGGAGGGCCGGCAACCCTCGCAAGATCTAGAAAATTTGGCCGAGAGCTACGACCTTTTCTTGGATTCGGCGAGGATCATTGCCCTTGCTCAGGCCGGCGACCTTCATTAGCCAAAATTGATGCTCCATTGGGAATGGGGCGGTGGCCATGGTGGAGGGCCTAGCTCTCATTCCACAGGTGTTTTCTTTCTTTTGCTTTTTCTCTGTGTGTGTGTGTGTTTTTTTTTTTGGAGTCTTTTAACCTATTTACTTTGTTGTTTTTTATTTGGTATTTTTTCTTTTTGAAAAACTTTTGGACTTTTTTTTAAACATAATTTAATTAAAATTTGGACTAAAATGATGGCGTGTTAGTACTTCAGTTAAACCTAACGCTACTTGGAAGAGAGATGATGATAATGATGATCAAAGCCATGTCGGCATTTTATGGTAGCCAAGTTTGGCAAAATTAATATAATGACTAGATTGTTGCATCAATTTAACGAGTTTAAGAATGTCGTTGTATTTTTTAAAAGTTTTAGAATTCAATTGTACTATCATGATAAATTTTAGGATTTCTGTTGTACTTATTTATAAAGTGAAAATTCGAAAGTGGGAATAGAAAATGAGAGTAGGTGAAAGTAAAAGTAGCACTAAAAAGTAGTCGCCCATGTGTGTAATTATCCAAATTGTAAACTTAGCCATCTTAATCATGGAGCTGTTACTCGACGTAGCGTGCATAGCATACTAAACACGAGCCAGTCCTTTTCGTCTTCTCCTCATTAAAGTTTTCTCGTTTTCAAACGAACTTTGTGACGATTGGCAAAGTTTCAAAAGGAGCCGCGCAAGCATATAGAGAATAATCAAAAAGAGAAAGATATTAGTGACACTTTAGGGATTCTCAAATCTAGTCCAATCAACCATATGCACCCCATAGTTGAATTATGGTGTGTTTGATTCGATTTTGAGGAATGTCTTTGAAAAAATGTAAAGGTTATATGGATTTTTCGAAATATAAGTAGTGTTTGGTAAAATTGTATTTTAGAAAATCGTTGAAAAGCAACCGATAAAGATTATATCTTGGGAATAATTTTTGCTATTTTTTTTAATTATGAAAAATCTCAAATTATTTGTTGGTGGAACTCAACTATGGTTAGCTAGAGTGGCAGTGGCTCGTCCTAAAAGAGTTTTGAGGCCCTAAAGGGTTTTGTCGACGTCGAACCAGACGCATCCATGAGTTACTTGCCCGGCAAGCATCTTTGAACGATTGAATGTGAACCATAGAAAATGAGGGGCAGAGAACAGCTTCCCTTGTAGTCTCATTTCGCTCTCGGTCTCGGGCCGAGAATGGACAGTGCGCCTGCCTGGAGGAATCGTGGCCATTTGCGCAAGAGAGGAAAAGGACGTGAGCGGGGGGAGGGACGAAAGCGACGCGCATTATGCCTCAAATGTTCAGCAGATGCTCCCATAGACAGTGACCATAAAAGGGTGGGACATTGGACCGATGGACTGAGGATAAAGGCGAAAGTGGTTGTAACTTGCGAGCTTGAGGCTCTGTTCTCTCTAGAGAGAGAGAGAGAGAGAGAGAGAAAGAGAGAGAGAGGAGAGAGAGCATTATTGTGGCGTCATGCATGATCCGAAAGTGAACTGGGGGGCTTCTGATTTGACCCCCGAATGCCTGTTTGCCACTAAAGCTTTTGCACTTGCTTTCACTCCCCTATTGCAATCGAGGTCTGGTGAGTCCTGTGCCGTCGTGGATTGCTCGTAGAACATGATCCACATTCGCTCCATGAGCCATCTCTTTCCTAGTTTTTATGGTAATTTAGACTTTAAAATGGCACTAATCGGGGAAAAAAAATAAAAGGTGCGCGGGGAAAAAAGGAGCAAGTTCTATCCGGCCCCACCTAAAATATCAATATCCATTTTAGGTAATTTCTTTTTACATAATTGTAATTGCACTCGCGTGAGATTTATGGAGCGAGCGGTGGTACAAACTTGAGCAATAACGAGTCCAATGGAGGGCAAGCTAATGAAAGTTTTTGTGAACATATGCTTTAAGTCTGATATCTTGCACAAAGTCTTTATATCTTACTCCCTTTGAATTAGAATATTGCACCGGTCTATTTATCTCGCCCCTAATCTATGCATGCGTGTCCATTTCTCCCTTCTGTCTCTTCTTTTTAGACTCATATTTCAATTAACTTGGTAATATCACGCTAATCTATGATAAGGAAAAGTATAAATATGGGCTTCTCTTAGAAAATATATTAAAAAAAAAAAAAAGATACTCAAATAGTTTAAATGAGAATATCCATGCGTGTACGAAGAGAATCGCCAATGACCTAAACTGGGTCTGATCTGGCCCATTGGGCACGGTTCAAATTGCAAGTAGGCAAGTCTGGGCTTTTACTTTGTGGGCCTATATAGGCCCAAAGTATCAAGCGCTCGAACCTCCAATTTAAGATCAAATGGTTGGGCCAACACTGGACCGCACATAACACGATTCCCGATAAATTGTCTACAGTCAACTAAAAAATCTTAAACCTAGTGTACAGTGACCAATTCGGGTTTAAACATTTCAATCTTATCAATTTAGTTTTGAACTTTTTAAAGATTTGTTAATATAGTCATAAACCATTTGATATTACCTTTTTTTTTGTGATTCAATATTATCAATTTAGTCCTTAACTTTTTGACAATTTGATAATTGGCTAATTTATTCCATATGACTAATTTTAGTGAAAATGTCAAATGATTGACAATCGGTATCTTTAAAACTTTTTAAAGACCTTTAGTACAAGACAAATTTTGAGATATTTTGGAATGCCGCATTTCTAGAATGCAAGTAGACTTTTTCTTTGTTCCAACTTTGCCCTTGCTCACCTTCACAATTTCAAAAATGTCTTTGATATCCCTAATTTTGCTTCAGCCACTATTGGGCAATTGGCGAGCAGCTAGGGTGCATCTAGTGTGCATTCGACATACAACTAGTGAGGTTGGCCGATTTGGATTGTCAATGGCGACTCAGTTTTGCTGGAAATTGTTTAATATTTTTTATTAAAAAATTAGCAAAAATTCTTTACAAAATATAGTTTTTACTGAATGGCATTTATATTAAAGTTGCTTTTTAATATAATTTTAGAATTTACTTTAAAAACACTACTTACATTTTGGAAAGAAAAATGATTAGTTAACAGTATTTAATTTACTATGATAATAATAGTTTATTTTGACTAATAAAAAATTAAATAACAAATAATTATAGTGAAAAGCGAGCATAACGGCACCGTTATCTGTAATCAAATGACGGGTTGTCTTCCACCGCACAATTTAAATGGAGTAATCCACAAACTTGAGTAGCCAGTTTTTCCACTTTTTTTCTTTGGGGGTCAGATCCAGTTTTTCCACTTCATGAGTCTATTTATAGAGGAGGCTGAAGCTTCCTAAAAAGGACCCCCGCCCCCACCCAAAAAAAAAAAAAAAAGATTTCTTCAGCTAAAGTTGTAATTTAATTTTCAGAAATGCAAAATGGTTTTTTAGTTGCTGGAAATGATAGGAATTTGCTAAACATTCTCTTTATATTTCAAGAATCATAATTCTATAGAAATCTACACGAAAGAAAAAATATTAAGGTAGGTCTTAAGGGCGGGTGAAAGGTGGAGTAATTTATATATGCTTGAGCATTATGTGACATGCCACTTCATCAAATATGAAACATAAAATGCTTAAAAAGTTCTTCAAAAGAACAAATAAGTTAATAGTATAAGGTACAATGGATCCAAGGGAGGTTGATGGGCCATTATCTCCTAATTGTTTGTTGCCTATTGTAATTTTAGAAATTTTATCAAAGTTTAAAAATTTCGGAGTTAGGACCTACCTTCACACTCATAACCTTAATAATTTTTCAATTGAAAATATGCTACTTCAATGAGTATTTCACTAGGAGTTTATTTTTCTATTCTTCAAGTTGCGATTATAGCCTTGTCAACCTTGAACCATTGTAATTTTAATAAATGATATTTACCACTCCAATCAAACATTATTGATGTGAGAGACTTCCTTAGAAGGTACTTGTGCTAGTCCCATTCCAATGAAAAAAAATCTATTTTTATCGTACTAATTTTCCTGTCAATATGTCATTTAAGCTATGACTATAATACCATTTCAACAAACGCCTGTTTAAATGCATAATTCAAATATGCACCGATATTTGATTAGCTTCTTTTCCCCCGAGGATCTATATCCGTAGTGAGGAATTATTCTTTTTTTTTTTTTGTCTTTCATTAAATCACAAAATTGTTGAAGTAATATTGGTGAATTTTAATTGCTAATGAGTACACCCTCAGTTCCATTTGCCTATTGCAAGGTAGAAAAACAAGCGGCGGAAAATCCTTGGTCATTCCTTCATAATAACGGTGCTGTTAGCTTAGGAGATCCATAATTATAAATTGTCATGGGCTAACCCATTTCAGAATTTGTTACTCACAACAAAATGTTATTTTCACAGTTACTCAAAAACTGTTTTGCTAACAAAATTCTTTTGAAAACCCTTTTGAAGGATGGTGGATGAAGTCGAAGTGGAGAAGCTTGAGAAATGCGATTTTATCATACATATGATCAAGAGAAGAGAGAAAAGTGTGATGGCCTGTGAAGTAGATGGCTTTGGGGATGATATCATAGGACAACTTGGGAAGGCTTTGCGTGACGCTGACAAGAGCAAGAGAATCGCGGTTTATAATCTGGTGGATGCAAGACATTCTACGTTTCCAAACAAGAGACCACCAACTTAACCACGACATGGTCGTTATTCCTCCTTACGATTCATCCAGAGTGGCCAGAGGAAGCAAGAATGGAGGTTCTTAATGTATTTGGGAATGAAGACCTTGACTTTTGATGGAGTTGGAAAACTACTGAAGGTGTAGAAAACGACTCGAGTCATTGTCTCGGTCGACCTTTTTCGGTTCACTTGAATTTTAAGTTTAGACATGGTGCCTAACTAATCATCGTTCCATTTTCATGTGCAGATTAGAATGAACATAAATGAAACTATGCGGTTGTAACCCCCATGGTCGGTTTGACTCGAAAAGTTGGCAAGAAACAGAGGTTAGGGAGGCTTGTTCTTCCTGCTGATATTCACATCTTTGTACCAATTCTTAAGCTTCACAGGGACCCTGATATATTGGGGGAAGATGTGCAACAATTCAAACCAGAGTGATTCTCAGAAAGTAGGTAAAGCTACCAACAACAATGCGGTTGTGTTCATCACCTTCGGCTTCTAACCCTTGATCTTGAGTTGGGATGAGCTTCATGATGACCAAAGCGAAAGTCGCCCTTAGTTTTGATTATCCTCAAGCGGTACACCTTCGAGTTGTCCCCAGCATATATCCACTGCCCAGTTCATCTCCTTATCAAACGCCCGCAATTCAAATCAGATTTCATCCTCTGCAGTAGTTCATCACCATAAGATGTTCGGTTGCAAGTGTACATCAATGCCTTTATAGATTAATTTGACAGTGGCTTGTGAATTCTTGGTTTCAGAGTGATATTTATAAAGGTATAAAGACATCTTTCTCTTGATTTCCAATGTATTTTCTCAGTACATAGTTTATTTGGTTTGCCAAGACTCTTCATGGTGTAGAATCTTGTATCCTGACTCTTGTAAGTCGTCATTTTCTGGGAATGTACCTCCTTTGTGTGGTTATGTCTGGTAGAATATATATTGAACAAGGTGAAGAATGAATGTCTAATGACCGACATAAATGACAAGAAATATCAAATTCAATTGTCTTATGTAACCTGGTCATTAGACAAGAAATGTCTGATGACTGGTGACTGACATCTCCAAAACTCTCTTGAATGCCTTTAGCACAAGATATGTCCAGAGATATCTTGGAATGCCACATTTTGGAATGCAAATAGATCTTTTCTTTCTTCAAACTTTGTCATCGCTCAATTTTACAATTCTGAAAATGTCTTTGAAAACCCTAACTTTGCCTTAGCTACTATTGAGCAACCGAGCAATTAGGGAGTAACTAGTGTGCCATCGGATAGTTTAAGGTTATATATATATCCCATAAAAAGATCTATCTCATTTTTATATAAAGAAATATAAGACTTCTTTCCCAATATAAACATCAAAAAACTAAAGATTAATGGCGATGGACTTCGGTCCATACAAACATTGTTAAACAAATAAAGACTCATGTTAAAGAAATACCATGCTTACGTCTAGTTGACCCATCCGCTTTCAAAATAGTCGAAACAGATGCCTCAGAGATAGGATATGGTGGCATTCTTAAACAAGTAAAAAATAGCAAAAAACAAGTTGTTCAATTTATTTCAAAATATTGGAATTCCACCCAACAAAACTATTCAACAAGAACAATATTTCAAACATTTTTCTACTTTCATAAAAATAATCATACAAAATTGTTTAGTAGTTTCCCCTAATAAAATTGCATTCTTCTAGACTAAAATTAGATTCCTAGGTTATTATATTCATTTAAGCACTAAAATTGCACTTGAAATGATGAGGGTTTACAAGAGGGATGAGGATGAAGAAGGGCTTAGGAAAGAGTCCCCTTCTTCTATGTCCAATTTAAATTTGGATGAGTTAATAATACATTAGTCAATATATTTTGATTGTTATCCCAATTTCTCAGTATTATATATATATATTAGTCAAACTCCTAGGTCATATATCATTTGGGGAGGTTGCGACACTTTGTTTAATGGGGTTCTCTTTTTTTCTCCAACAATACACTGCTTTTTTTTTTAATAAGTAATGCTTTATAGACTTTTTTGAGTAGGGGGGGCTTCTATTTTGATCATGTGATCATCTAGATGCATGTTAGTTTAGCCTCCATAGGTTTAAAAAAGAAGTTAGCTAAAGCCATTTCGGATTTCCAACATTATTCCCGAGCAATAATGGATCCAGCAATGAATCTCCTCATGCAATAAGCCTCTGTGTCTAATGTCATCACTGAAAGATGCTTGATTGTGAATGCGCTAGACAAAGTCGTGTTTAGAAACTGCAGCAGTTTTAATTCTTGTTGCCGGTTTGAGATGGAGATCTTAGTTACAGAAGATCGAAAGCCAGTGTCGGATACACTTGTCATCC
The DNA here is from genome assembly GCA_017140325.1 of Eucalyptus leucophloia subsp. euroa. Classification (NCBI taxonomy): domain Eukaryota; kingdom Viridiplantae; phylum Streptophyta; class Magnoliopsida; order Myrtales; family Myrtaceae; genus Eucalyptus; species Eucalyptus leucophloia. The sequence continues at coordinate 34,364,699 of CM029469.1, read as the reverse complement.
TAACAAGGTTTGCTTAGATTATGTGAGGTGGTGATTATAAGAAACATGAATACAACTCATCTGTTTTTGAACAGCAAGAAGGAAAAAGAGATGTATTCATTCAGATGCTTTACCTTCGTCGGCCCGTAAAGGCCCAAAGTATCAAGTGCAATTTAAAACAAAATGGTTGGGCCAACATTATTTGCACATTAATTGATTCACAATGGATTGTGGATAGTCAACCTTGATGCCCATCACACTTAACTCAAAAATTATTTGAAATGTCGTAAACTTATTATACGATGACCAATTCAGGCATAAATATTTTAATTATACCAATTTAATTCTCAACTCTTTGATGATTTATCAATTTAGTCATAAAATTTTCAATATTACTAATGTAATCATTAACCTTTTGACAATTTACTAATTTAGTTATAAACTTTTTGACAATTTGCTAATTTAATCCCTCTAGTTACTTTTGATGGCGAATCACTATGTTTTAGTCATCGCCCACTGTCTTATATAGCATAACCAATTCTAATGTGGATAATTTTTTTTTTTATTTTTTATTTATATTTTCTTAATTTTTATATATTTTTTTTATTTTTTTCTTTCTTTTATCCCTTCTTCCTTGCCTGACAATTGGCAAAGGAAAGGGGGCAAAGGAAGGGGGAAAAAGAAAGAAAATAAAAAATTTAATAAAAAAATTCAATAAAGTTAAAAAATAAAAAATTATCCACATTAGTACTTACCATTTCATGTCGAACGACAAACCTTCATGTTGCGCTTTATAGTTAACATTAGCCGAAATAACTAAATTATCAATTTTCGAAATGTTTTATACTTAATTGACAAATTGTCAAAATGTTTAAAAATTAAATTGACGCAATTGAAAAATTTGAGAGTTAAATGAATAAATTGTCGAAAGGTTTAAGATAAAATTAGCATAATTGAAAAATTTTGAGACTAAATTAGCCGGCATATAATAAATTTGAGATTTTTTGGATAATTTTACCACTTAACTCTCACCACTCATCGAAGGCTTAATTCTCCTATTCTTTTGGAGGAAAAGGGTCAGTGCATATGAATAAAAGAATATAACCACCGTGGTCATCGGTCATCACCATAACATCCACCGGCCAATTTGGAGATCATGCGAGCAGGCTTGGGCGTTTGTGGGTTTGGCGGTCGGACACGTGGCTGCCGAGCGGCCGCAACTATGCCCTTCACTTTCAGTACAGCAAAGAAAATGCTTCAATTGCGCAAAATTTAAGATTTTATTAAACAAAAATGGGGCGGCGGAGTTGGCTGGCTTCGACTTATATAATGCGTGGTCGGTTCTTGCAAATATGTATTCTTTTCCCCTTATTATTAGTCAGATACGACATGTAAATGCGACCAATGCAATTTAAATAGTTAATTGCAACTTAGAAGTTCTAAGTTAGAGGAACTGAGCTTAGGGGGCTTTTGGTATGTGAAATTGATGAACATAATCTTTTTGTTTGGGCAAAGGGAATAGAGCGTGAACGAAGTTAGAAGAGAATTGAAGTGGGGATAAAAAGAGAAGAGTACCAATACTACCGACGAACTAATCCGATGTGAAGAGACCTCCATATCAAAAATTCCAGTGTTGGCTTAGTTCAATATAATGAAGGGATAGTGACGTAAATAATTTTTGAACTTTGATTTAATATGTAATGCGATTCCTAAATTTTTAAGTTGTTCAATATGATCATTCAATTTTAGTTTGATGTACAACGTCACACCTGAACGTTAGGCTGTCATGTATGGAACAATAATCTTTCTTTCTTGCTTCTTTTGTTTATTTAATTTTTGTTTTTGGCTAAGTTAGAATAGATAGGAAAGAAATTAGAAACTATAATCAAGGACTAAGGAAGGGAATAAAACATAATTATATAAATGACGAGCAGGGGAGCTTTATAACTGCTTCAAAAACAATGGGATAAGAAGGTAATCGTCCAAATCACATCCATCTGGCAATGCATAATTGGCTAGTCCATCAATTTGTAGTGACGCTTGACTTAGGCCAAAGCATGATTAGAAGATAATGAAAGGAACAGCCGGAGAGTTAGTTAATAATTTCACACATCCGTTGATTATATCCATTTTATTATATTTAATAATTAGAAAATAAAAAAAATTACTCAATTGATCTTAAAATTTCTTTTGTGGGTGCCGATTCAGTTATAAAATTTCCATTTTTGTTATTTTCATTTTAAATTTTCATGCGAAATTCCAATATAATCATTTTGATCGATTTTCGTTAGAAATCGCTAACGTGACAATCCGAAGTATTGTATTGAAATTTAGTGTAAAGATTTATGAGTCAATCAGTAAAATTGAAAAATTTAGGATTGAAATAGCATTCGTACAGTAAGTTTAGAGTTAGACTAAATAATTTCCCCCATTGAAAATTGTAGGACGTAAGAGGAAAAAACAGAGTAGCTGACGGACAAAGTGGGACCATGCAAGCCAAGAAATCGAAATCAAGCCTAGTGGGGCGGCCGAAAAGAAATGCTCTAATTATGTCATCAATCGGCACCAAATGCAAATTATGCACCCAAATGTCCACTTCCCTCTCTCGTATAAAAACCACTCGACTCACGCACAATCCCACAACACGCGCACAAAAACCAATAAGCTAAAAGCACTCGCAGTAGAAGCTCGGACGAGAGAGGAGCCAAGCAAAATGGGGAAGGACATGGAATCTGGGGAGCCGCCGTTCGGCGCCAGGGACTACCAGGACCCGCCCCCCGCCCCTTTGGTCGACCCGGAGGAGCTGGGCAAGTGGTCGTTCTACCGTGCCCTCATCGCGGAGTTCATCGCCACGATGTTGTTCCTCTACATCACCGTCTTGACCGTGATAGGTTACAAGAGTCAGGTCGACCCGGCCTTGAATGGCACTGGGTGTGACGGTGTCGGTATTCTTGGCATCGCTTGGGCCTTCGGAGGCATGATCTTTGTCCTTGTTTATTGTACCGCTGGTATTTCTGGTAGGTTTCTCTTTCTTTAATCGATTTCATCTTATTTCTCGAACACTTCTAAATTCACTAGGCCAAATATATATTTGATTATATAGGTGCATAATTGTTAATGTTAGTTAGCAGCGAGATTACAAAGTTCATTGTAACCTTATCAGAAAATTATGACATTATCAGGTGGGCACATAAACCCGGCGGTGACCTTCGGTCTCTTCCTGGCGCGCAAGGTGTCGCTCGTCCGGGCGGTGATGTACATGGTAGCGCAGTGCCTTGGCGCCATTTGCGGGTGTGGATTGGTGAAGGCGTTCCAGAAGGCGCGCTACACCCGGTACGGTGGCGGCGCGAACGAGCTGTCCGATGGGTACAGCAAGGGCGTGGGGCTAGGGGCGGAGATCATCGGCACCTTCGTCCTGGTGTACACCGTGTTCTCGGCCACTGATCCAAAGCGAAACGCCAGGGACTCCCACGTTCCTGTGTTGGCACCGTTGCCCATAGGGTTTGCAGTCTTCATGGTTCATCTGGCAACAATCCCCGTAACGGGCACTGGTATAAATCCAGCAAGGAGCTTAGGAGCTGCTGTGATGTACAACAAGGACAAGGCTTGGGACGACCAGGTATTGGATTGCTTAGCTATCATGCCACAGATTATCTCATCATAAATTCCTGTTTTAATATGTATAACGTGAGGCATAAGCTGACACGATAATCTAAGTCATTCGATTTCGTGAATGTGTACAGTGGATGTTCTGGGTTGGGCCATTCATTGGGGCTGCGATTGCTGCATTCTATTACCAGTTCATCTTGAGAGCTGGAGCCGTCAAGGCCTTGGGTTCCTCCAGGAGCAACGCTTGAAACTCAGGATAAGTTTTTTAATTCCTCCGTTTCAAGGGTCAGAGCTGGGTCAAGGGGAGGGTCACAGCAAAATGTGGATAAGAAATTTGCCCTTTTGGAGTGTGTCTTGCTTCTTGTCTTTTGATTTTTTTTTTCCCAACTCTCTGATCTTTTAGATGTATTCCCGAGTGCTGGTTGTGGTCATTTGCTGTTCTCTTCTCTTTTCGACTCTGCAAGTGGTGTGATGGGTTGCAGCAATGCTAATATGTTAATTTTCTAGTAACTTCTCTCTTTGCATCGTGCTATATATAAGCCATGCTCTTAATGGAAGTTTTCGTGTTTAAGTTTATGGGATCTTATGCAAAGTCTTTATATCTCGCTCCTTTAAAGTAGGATATTGCACAGTTCTTTATATCTCGCCCACTAATCTAAGTGTCAGTGCCCATTTCTCGCTTCATCTCTTCTTTCGTGACACATGTTTCAATTGACTTGGTAATATCACCCTAATCCATGATAAGGAAAAATATAAATGGGGGCTTCCCCTTCAAAAAAGAAGAAGAAGAAAGGAATAGATACTCGAATAGTTTAAATGAGAATATCCACATGGGTGCGAATAGAATGGCCGACGACCTAAACTGGGTCTCCATGATTTGGCCCATTGGCCACGGTTGAAATTACAAGTACGAAGGTCTGGGCTTTTACGTCATTGGCCCATATGGGCCCAAAGTATCAAGTGCTTGAACCTCTAATTTAAGAAAGGAAAAATTCCAAATAATGACCTAAAGTGAATCTATTTTCTCAAAGAAGGACCCAAAGTGAACTTTGTATCATATAAGGACTTGAAGTGGATCTATTATTTCAAATAAGGACCTGAAGTGGAACTATTGTTTCAAATAAGGACTTGAAGTGAATTTTGTGTCAAATAAGGATCCGAAGTGATCAAGTTAATCTATATTGAGGACTTTAGTTCACCGGTAGACATTTTCTAGCAATTAAAAATAGAGGCAATTTTGTTAGAAATTTGTGATTGGAAAAAAAAAGGGAAAATTCTAAATTAATTAAGTTTATGTTATTCATTTAGATATTTACGTTTTCTTCTTTCTTCTCTCTCGCTGCTCCTCAACCAAATCGCTACTCGGTCATCATCGTGACTCAATTCTTGTCGCTCCTCGCCTTGCTCGATTGGTGGAGAATTTGGGTCTCCGCAAACAAAAAAAGAAGTATATGGTTTTCTTCTTGTTTTAGAATCCGTGCCTCAACCAACGTAGAATTTGGGTCCTCGACTTTGCGGAGGATGGGTACAAGGAATGGGAAGAACTTTGGTCTTTGACTTTGTAGAGGATGGATACAAAAACGGGGAGACTGTAGAAAACCTATGGTTTTTTTGTTTTTGTTTTAAGATTTGTTAATTTTCCCTATATTTTTTTTGGACAAAATTGCCCAAACTCCAGTCATCGGAAATGGCACATGCTTGATAGTCGGCGAATATTTGGCTGACCAGCAAGCTCAAATTCTTATTTGGAATTGATTCAACCACTTCAGCTCCTTATTTGAGACAATGAGTCAACTTTAGATCCTTATATGATATAAAGTTTACTTTGGGTCATTATTTGAAAATAAATTCACTTGGTCCTTATTTGGAATTTTCCCTTTAAGAAATGGTCGGGCCAACATTGGGCTGCACATAAAGCGATTCATGATGGATTGTCGATAGCATGAAAATTTTAAAACCTGGTGCTCCAATTTGAAGAGTAACTCAACAAGAGATTGGACCTCAACTTTGAAATGGGTTTGGCCTGCCTCGAAGCCACGTAAAATTAACGTCGATGGAGCCTTCATAGCTAGAACATCCACAGGAGTGTGCAGAGACGCTGTTGGAGTGTTAATAATCGGTGGGTTCGCCCATGAGGTGAAGGTGCAGTCTGCACTGCATGCTGAAACCCTAGTACTAATCGAAGGAATGGAGCTCGCCACCGTGTGTGAGAAGGAAACTGGCAAAAGAGTTGTAACTGTCAAGTCGGACTGCCTTACTTTAGTTCATGCACTTCTAGGATCGTATCACGTGCAATGGGAAGATATGGTGCTTATCAACAAAGGTCGGGCCACACTTTCTTCTTTGCCTCGTTTAAGTTTAACCCATTATTACAGAGACCAAAAGAAGATTGCCAATTGTGTCATTAGAGCCTAACTCCGTCATTAGTCCCTCCCTTTGAACCGGATCCCAAGCCCGGCCGCCCCCTCCTCCCCCAAAATTGTTGTTGGATGTCCTTTGCTGTAAAACTCGTTTGGGTTACTCTTTTACATTACCGACTTGAATTGAAATGAAACGAGGTTTTTTCCATTTAAAATTTCTTTTTATGCCCTTACACTTAATTCAAGACAATTATCTAAAAAATTATAAATTACTTTGTATGGCTATCAATTCAGTTTTAAACCTTCAAATTATACTAATTTAATCCTAGATCTTTTGATGATTTACTAATTTAGTCATTCCAACTAGTTTTGGTCGAAAATCGTTAATATGAACAATTTTTTGCATTTTTTTTAGATTTTCTAAATTTTTATAAATTTTTTTGAATTTTCCTTTTTTCCAAGAAAGAAGAAAAGAAAGAGAGAAAAGAAAAGGTTTATAAAAAATTCAATAAAATTTTAAAAATGTAAAAAAAAAATTCACATTAGTGTGGGTTGTGTTGCATAAGAAAATTAATGTCTATATTAGCAATTTTCTATTAAAATTGACTAGATTGATTAAATTGGTGAATTGCCAAAAAGTTTAAAATTAAATTGACATGATTGAAAAAATTTGGAATTTAAATAATCAACGTATGATATGTTTAGAACTCTTTGGACAATCTTCCCCACTCAACTGCCACCACTCTTTGAAGACTTAATTTTTTTTTTTTTATATTTAGAAAAAAAGGTCATTGCATATAAATAAAAGAATACGACCACCGTCGTAAGCATAACATCCACCGGCCAATTGGGAGATCATGGGAGGAGACTTGGGCGTTTGTGTGTTTGGCGGTTGGACACGTGGCTGCCTCAAGGCCACAACTATATCCTCCATTTTCGGTACAGCGAAGAAAATGCTTAAAGTATGCAATTTAAGATTTGATTAAACAAAAATGGGTTGGCAGTGGTGGATTAGAGTGCATAGAATTATTATGTGTGGTCGGCTATTGCAAATATGTATTTCCCCCTCATTATTAGTCAAATCCGATATGTGCACGCGACCGCCGCGTTTTATATAATTAATTACAATTTAGAAGAACTAAGCTTAGGGCGCTTTTGAAATTTGAAATATATAAATATGATCTTTTGTTCGGGCAAAGGGAATAGAGTGCGATGGAAATTAGAAGAGCATTAAAGAGTTGGAAATAGAAAGAGAAGAGCGATACTTAATGCAAATTGATCCAACAAAATGAGAAAAATACATTAACTCAATCCTTCAAATCAACGTTGGCTTAGTTCAATATAATGAAGAGATGACGACATAAATGATTCAAGAATTTCGATTTAATATGCAATATGGTTTTTAAATTTTTTATTATCAATGTAATCCATAAATTTTTATGTATGCAATATTCATAAATTTTAACTTGTCTGTTTCAATATGGAACAACCACCTTTCTTTTTTTTTTTTTTTTTTTTTTGTTTGGCTAAGTTAGAATAAACAGGAAAAGAAGTTAGGAACTATAATGAAGAAAAAAGGAAGGGAATAGGACATAATTATATACATAATATGCAGCAGGAGGAGCCTTATAATTGCTTCGACGACAATGGGATAAGAAGGTAATCGTCCAGATCACATCCATCTGGCATTGCATTATTGGCCACTCCGTCAGGTTGTTCCGAAGCATGATTTGGGCGGAAACATGATTAGAAGATAATGCCAAGGACAACCCAACAGTTAGTTAATAATATCACAAAACCGTTGGTTATATCCGTTATATTATATTTATAAGTAAAAAATAAAAAAATTATCCTATCGATCTTAAATTTATTTTAAAAATACTAATTCCGCCCTAAATTTTTTAATGTTGTTAATTTAGCTATAAAATTTTGTTCAAAATTCCAATTCAGTCAATTTTTATAAGGATCGTTGACATGTTGGTCTATTTATCACTAATTGAAATGGCTGTATTAAAATTTCAAGCAAAGGTTTATGAGCCTATTGACAAAATTGAAAAATTTGATATTGAATTAGTATTTGTATAATAAATTCACTAGTTGGATAATTTTTCCGATTAAAAATTATAGGAAAAAAGAGAAAAGAGAGTAGACGAAAGACAAAGTGGGACCATGCGAGCCAAGAAATCGAAATCAAGCCTAATGGGGCGGCCAAAAAGAAATGCTCTAATTATGTCATCGATTGAAGCCATATGCAAATTATTGACACAATATTCACTTCCCTCACTCATTTAAATACCACTCAATTCATGCACATTTCCACAACACGCACAAAAACTAATAAGCCAAAGCATATTCCCGCCTGCTAAAGTCCTGCATTCGAAGTAGAAGCTCGGAAGAGGGAGAGCCCAAGCAAATGGGGAAGGACTTGGAAGCTGCCCAGCCGCCATTGGCCGCCAGGGACTACCAGGACCCGCCGCCCGCCCCTCTGGTCGACCCGGAGGAGCTGGGCAAGTGGTCGTTCTACCGTGCCCTCATCGCCGAGTTCATTGCCACGATGTTGTTCCTCTACATCACGGTCTTGACCGTGATCGGTTACAAGAGCCAGACCGACCCCGCCATGAACGGCAGCGACTGTGGCGGCGTCGGTATTCTTGGCATTGCTTGGGCCTTTGGGGGCATGATCTTTGTTCTCGTTTATTGCACTGCTGGTATCTCTGGTAAGTTTATCTTTCTTTAACCAATCTTAGCTTGTTTCTCGAATACTTTTAAATTCATTAGACCAAATATATTTGTTCATATAGATTGTGAATTGTTAATATTACATTAGTAACGAGATTACATCACAACATTCATTATAACATCATTATAAAAGCTTAAACTGTCGGAAAAATGTAACATCATCTCTCATGTACATACCCTAACTCGGTTTTTTCCAACATGAACAGGTGGGCACATAAACCCCGCGGTGACCTTCGGTCTCTTCTTGGCGCGCAAGGTGTCGCTCGTCCGGGCCGTGATGTACATGGTAGCGCAGTGCCTCGGCGCCATCTGCGGGTGTGGGTTGGTGAAGGCGTTCCAGAGGGCGTACTACACCCGGTACGGCGGCGGCGCGAACGAGCTGGCCGATGGTTACAGCAAGGGCGTGGGGCTGGGGGCAGAGATCGTCGGCACCTTCGTCCTGGTGTACACCGTGTTCTCGGCCACCGATCCGAAGCGAAACGCCGGGGACTCCCACGTTCCCGTGTTGGCACCGCTGCCCATAGGGTTTGCAGTCTTCATGGTGCATCTGGCCACGATCCCCATAACGGGAACAGGCATAAACCCAGCAAGGAGCTTCGGAGCTGCCGTGATCTACAACAAGGATAAGGCTTGGGACGACGAGGTATTGCATTGCTAGCTATCGTACTTCAGATTACATCATCAAATTTCCCTTTTTTAACATGCGTAGGTGTGCGTTGACTTTTGGGCATAATTGAGAGTAATGTAAGGCATAAGCTGACACGATTCTTTGATTTTGTGTACGTATGCAGTGGATGTTCTGGGTTGGACCATTCATTGGAGCTGCGATCGCTGCATTCTATCACCAGTATATCTTGAGAGCTGGAGCCGTCAAGGCCTTGGGATCCTTCAGGAGCAACGCTTGAAACTCACTATAAGTTCTTCAATTCTCCGTTTCAAGGGACGGAGCTGGATCAAGGGAGGGTCAAAGCAAAATGTGGATAAAGAATTTGCGATTGTGTCTTGCGTCTTGTCTGTTGAATTTTCCTTTTTCCAACTCTCTGATCTTTAAGCTGTGTTCTCGAGTGCTGGTTGTTGTGGTTATTTGCTGTTTTCTAATCTCTTCAACTTGTAAGTGGCGTAATGGATTGCAGCAATGCACATATGTCAACTTTCTAGCATCTTCTCTCTTCGCATCGTCCTATATATAAGCTATGTACTTACTTGACCAAGATAACAGGACTGAGTGCCAACGAGAAGTGGGGGAAAAGGAGAAAAAAGACTAAAATCCTACAAGCATTATCAACTCACACTCGAGAATCCCGAACTTTCCGAGAGTTCACTCCACAGAAACTAAGGTAGAGAGGCTACAAAACGAATCCATTATACCGCAAATTAATTATCACCAAGTAACTAAGATCTGACAATGTAATGATCACTAGCTGATTTGGAATCTGCCCTATGATTTTCATCATGGTTTTAATCACCAAATGTAATTGTGGTGGAAGTTCTTGGGATTCTTTGTTGTGATATACGTAGAAGTGGGATTTAGATACTAGCATGGAGCAACAATCACCACCAAGAGTGAATGGTTTCAGATTTCGTAAATTTTATTTAGGTTCTATGTGAAATCTAGAACCTACTTATCAAAACTGATTTTCCATTTTTTGGAACTTTGAATCTATCTTGAATATCTTGGAATTTAGAACCTATCATGTCACTAGTTCAAGGGTCCATTTGGGAACTAATCAATTTTCATTCAGAGTATCATAATAATAATCCTGTTCAAGCAACATCATTTTCATGACCAAAAATAAAATTGTAGGGTTTCCTGTAAATAAGATAATGATCATGAAGAAAGGTCCTAGTTCATTTAATTGAATATATAGATATAACAGACCTTTTATTTAGATTATAAGGTCACGGGACAGAAAAAGAGGAAGACATGAGTGCCTCGTTGTTCAATGTTATATTTCAAGTTACTTAAATAACGACACCTTAATAATACAAAATAAAAAACAACATTTAGTTAGCTAGGACCACAGTTAAATAAATGATATATAGTCTTCTCTCTAATGTCAGGAAAATAAGCAAAAGAGCAAAGAAGGGGATGATGCGCGTGCGTCTAACTTCACAAAATATGAAGAAATTCTCTTTTGTCCGCTCAAGCTGCTAAGCCTCAATTTTCTATTTTGGAGTTTCATAGGTTCCAGGTTTGGTTTTCAATTCTCAATTCTCGATTCTCAATTTTCAGTTCTACTTTGGAATCATAATCACCACTAGCGGTCACTTATGATCCTAGGTGAATAGATAAGCTACGATATGCTCGTCCTAATCCAAATCCCAAGTGGCCAAAGCCTGTATACTGATAAGGGCCATGATCAACTCCTATCTTCCATGGTTAAGTCTCTTGACCTCTTCAATGACCAAGTCATGAGTAGCAATAACTGCATTAGGACCGTGTCAAGTCCACATAAAACTTCATCAAAATCTCAAATCGATTTACTTGCAGAAATCAATTCAGTACACTCGACTTGTCTTATACCGTTTAATCAGCGACTTGTAAATCGAACTCCCATCAAGTCAAGGCAGTACATCGCGATCGCCCTCAATGCAACCGTTACTCGAAGAGCTGATTCATATGGGGACGACCATACAAAGACCGGTGAACCTCCCATCGAGCAATTGGGAACCCCACTTCACTGTGCTAAACGAGAGTCCCGTGCAAATTTTGAGCTCACGGTTTCGCGGTGTGCATAGCATGTCATGTGACTACATGAGTGAGAGTCGCTTTCGCAGTTGCGAAAGAGGAACAGGATGAGGGGAAAGAGCGTGAAGGTGGCCAAGGTGGCTTTTTATAATATTAGTCGAGGGAATGAGCATTGATTTCAGCCTTTTTTCTTGCCCCCTCTTTGCATGCGTTTCTGGTGCCGCCTTCGCTATAATAATTCGCGGGCAGGTGTAATGTGGAAGTAGCCACACCCCCACCGTTATAATTACACCCACCAAAGGGGTTCATTGCCATATATGCAAAATGTATATACCCTTGCTGAACTCCCAAGCTAAGAAATGAAAATCCACATGATGTGCCATCACTCCCCCGTTTCCACCACCCTATAAAGCAGAGCCAACGTCGACCCCTTATGATTCTAATCTTGCTCCCTCCCATCATTACCACCAACAAAATAGAAAAAATGAAGAAGCAAGAAGAAAAAGATTTGACTCGGAGTAAGAAATAGCACATTTGTTCGAGGGTCACAAATGTTGTTCTCACGTCTGCAATTAGATGTGCATTAGAAGGCACTCAAAAGTGCAGATGACATGTCACGGAACCACTTGAATGCCGCAAGCCTAGATGTAGAATGAATAAGTTCACGAGGAGGGAGCCTCGGTGTCCAAGATTCCCCCTTTACTTGGGTACCGTTCTCGCAAAAATTAAGCACTCAAGTTAAGATCCATGAGAAATATTAAGCAATGATCTTATCCGAGGAGTCTTTGGAAATAAAGAAGAGGAGACAATTTCCTTTCTCAGACTTAGGGTTGGAAGAAGCCATTTTGGGGAGAACTTGCTTTCTTATTCTTTATGCTTGAATACCTATCCATCATTTTGTTCCCCCCTCTCTAATCACAACCGCCCTCCAATTAATACTTCGTCAAAAATTCAACTCCAACTAACGGGCCCCTTCACGGCCTCTATAAAAACCTGCCCAAAGCATCGTAACCCATTCAACTCCAAGAACTAGACCACTTTCACTTTCAGCTTTACTCCCGAGAGACCAAGAAACATGACGCCCATGTCTTCTTTCTTGCTCATCCTGTTGACTCCCACTTTTCTGTGCCTGGCTGGAGCACAAGACAGAGCCCCCCATGGCCTAGCCAATGAAAACCCCATGGCCTTCTCACCTTCGGCATACGATTTCTTCCACCCAAACACGCAACAGACCACTGTAAAGAACCCATGTGCCAAATCTAGTTGCTCCCCATTGCCTGAGGCGGCTCAAGTGGTTGAGGCTGCTCAAGGACAGGAAGGCAAGCTCTCTGCAACCCGTGATGGTAAAAGCCAGATGGGAGCTGGTGGCATTGTTGGCATTGTGTCCGCTCTTGCATTTGCCGTGCTCTTGGCAATGGGCATATACTATGTTGTGGTCACTCGCCGGGCTAATGCAAGCAAAGCCAAAGCCATTCAACCAGACGCTGGATGTGCACAGTCAGTATAGGGTGTTCCATCATGCCAAGAAGCCTCTCCCTATCTCCCTATCCCCCTATCTGTCCTTACTACTGCTATTGTTCCTTTTCTATAGGACTTATTGTCAGGGAGTTTTCTAGCTGATGTATGTATTGCTGAATCTAGCGAATATATTTAGATTTAGTGCATATGTTGCCTCCAACATCGATGACTTTACCCTTTGATGCACTGTCCTGGCTCAATTTACTGCATGAGAACTAAGAAATGGCCAGATACAAGGACATCCTGTAAAAAAGGTCTCCCAGGAATAATACGAGATGATAGGATAATCCAGAGAAATATAACCGCAATGGCATATCTGAAAATGTAAATCCAGATGAAAATTTGTCAGACATGTAGACCTCAGATTGACAAGATAGTGTTAGGACGTACAGAGGTATGTAATTTCACTAATGCACTCACAAAACAAGGAACACAATTGGGAGAGTTCACCAGCTGTATAAACATTTTAATTCATACTATTACGAGTACTTGCCGACATGCAATCAATGTCCAACAAGAATTCACATACCAACCTAAAGGAACATCCAACTTTCAAACAAATAAGGTCTCTTCACATGCTTACAAAACGAACTTTGGTGGAAAAGACAACTCTTGCGACACCTTAAGTTAAGGATTCATACCAATCACACCAATGAGAACAGACAAGTCGCCTTCAGATGGTAAAATCATCTATATCAGCATATTCCTCACACTCTAGTCCTCTCAAAACAAAATTCATGTTGATGTATTTCTAATGGAGTCTTGTTAAAGGTGACCCAAGGGCACTAGTTAAGACTACTAGAGTTGGTAAAGAAATGCATATCAGTACATTTTGAAAATGGGAAAAGAATATATTAAAAAAAACAGCATGCTTTAAATAGAAACAAGAGCACGATTAATGACCATTAACAAGTGCCTTCAACACTATTTAACATTTTCTTCATGATATGAGTCACAGTATGTGCCCTCCTCACAACATCTTGAAGAATGAAAATTTATTCAACTAGACCTCCACCAAGATATACAGGAAAGCTAAGTCTCACCTAATACAATAAGGAAAGTTATGTTAGCATCCCCACGCTCATTGAGGATAATTTATCTATCACCTCCATTCCACACTCTTCTCTAGGAGTTCTAAGTCTTGCTCCAGAGAAAGGTGAGTGAAAGCTCGATCTGCTCTTAACCAAGCTCTAGATCTTATATCCACAAGTCCAGTAAGAATGAATGGTCTTAGATGTCCCTGTTTGATTTTGATAAATCTTTGCCATTTGATTGCTCTATTTAAATCAACAGTAACATCAAAATAGATTCACAGGCCGATTCGGTCAATCAAAATGGAAGGTCCAAAAGAATTCAGTTTCAATCTCGTAAATGATACAATGAGTCAAACGAAAGGACAACAGCATTGAAGTGATATCGGCACAGGGAAAACAATAACCAGGGTTCATATCCAATGGGCCTAACTGAAGAAGCAGGTCCATTAAAGAGGAAATGGAGAGATACAAATATAGGAAGGACATTACAGAAGTTATTTCAAAAAAATTATGAAGTTCCATGTATTGCGAGAAGCTCAGATTTTTCTACCACCCACGAGAGCTAAGATACTCTATTACAGGTCCCAACGTCCTATCCACTGACTTGTTCCACAGGTGTGCCAATTCTGAGCGAAATTCCTTTCCAAATATCGGCTCACTTTTCTGCAGAATGTTGAAGCAATGAGATTTAAAATACTGCACCATGCAATGCCAAAAAGATATGCAAATAACTGCATCCATTAAGTCCACAGATCAGAAATTAAAGCAAGCAGAACTTAATTAACCAGTTGCTTGGCAATGGGCAAATTTGCATAACGACAGAAGCAAAGTCACTAACAAATCAAATAACTACAACCATTAACTCCACAAATCAGAAATCAAAGCAAGCGGAACTTAAGTAACCAAAGTAGCAATGGGCAAATTCGCATAACGACAGAAGCCAAGTCACTAACAAATCGAATAGCCTGAATCAAAATAAGTGAAACCTCACATCCTTCACAGTGTTCATAAACTGCTAGAGACACTGTTTTCACTTGCATCTTGAGATGCAGGCAAGAACAACACCCTGGATGGATCTGGCACAGTTAGGTTTTCCTCTTACCCAAGACTGACAGGGATTAGAAGTTCTTTCACAACAGTGCCACAGAACCTAGTGGTAAACCCTCTCAGTTAAGTACAAGGAGAAGAGGCAAGGTGCCTAATCATATTCAAACTAACTGCTCAAGCACTGTGAGAAGAAAAATTGGAAAGAGAGCCTCACAGGATCGTGATAAGGACGACATCCTATTTCCCCTCAACTCTATTAACTATCGCAAATTGGGAAAAAGAAAAAAAATTCAAATCAGTTTCTGGCAAGTGTTTGTGCGAGTCTATTTCATGTACCAACAAAGTGCTCCACCTAAGGTATCAACATATCCCGCAGGTTCAAGCGGACAGCCATAATGATGGATGCAACAGACCAAACCTCAATCTCCATCATCTCAATACTCCATTTTTGGAAAAACGACTTCCACCGGATCCGACCAGTTCCGGTGGTCAAGAGACCAAACGTCCAAACTTCTAAGTGCAATCGAATGGAACAAAACCGCATAGAGCACCGACATCGCGATATGCTCTTCCTGGTAATTCACGCAGCACTCATTCAATCATCTGACCCCAAAGAAGTATGCTCGTTCGATTTGGGATTACCAAGAGTTATTCCATTTCTCAAACGCATATTCACCGTTTTACACAGCGATACACAACTACCGAGGAAAATCCCAATCGAAGAGGCGCGGTCTAGGGTTGAGAATCGGGACAACCAAATGCCAGTCAAGAAGAGCAAGCAAAATCGAACGCCGAAGTTTTCACCTGAGCTTGGGCGGCGAGGCGAGACCGATCATCGGAAATGGACCGGTATATCCTCTTCCGTTCCTCGAGCACCACCGCTCCGGCGAGCGCGCCGCCCAGAGCAGCCCCAAGCAGGCGCTCCTGCGAAATCGGATCACCCCAAAATCAATCAATCAATCAATCAATCAACCAACCAACCATCTACAGAAGCTCGAAACAATCGACGGATTCGACTGCCCAAAAAAAAAAAAAAAGATAGGGGGAATCTCGACGGTGGTTCCGCGAATCGTTCGGTGAAATTACCCGAGCTAGAATGCTAATCATGCTGGATTCGCTCGCTTCTCGCTCGCTTCCTTGCTTCGGTTCGGGATTTGCCGAATTGCAGAGCGGAGGACGAGGAAGAGGCAGGGAGGGGAAGAGATGAGACCGGGATGAATCGGGAGGTTCGCGATCGGGCCTGAATTGCGATGTTCTTCCGCCGTACGAGGCCCAAAGGCTTTTTGTAGTAAAAGCCCGTTCGTGTATGAGCCCCCTGCGGCCCGTGGGCTGTGATTTTCCTCGCGATAGATTCCAAATAAAATACTATCCGATTGTAAAAATTATGAAAATATTACATACGACTCTACCGGTGCGTTCTTTCACGGAAAAATGAATGATTAAAAAAATTTTCGAAAAATGATTGTTTATATGATCGAGAAAAATTATTCAGCGGAAATTGTTTTCATCATTCATGACAATTTATGCCTAACTAATTTCATGGGCAATGAAAAAATATTTCTTTTAATATATTTATAAGTGTTTCAAGCGATTATTTATCGAAAAATGTTTCTCATATCACTCTTTTTTTTTTTTCTAAAAATGAATGCACTTGTACGTTTGAATACTCAAATAACCGTGTAACAAGTAAATAAAATAAATAAATAAATCTCAATATACTCTGGGAAAGTTAATGAGAGTTGATAGTTAATGAGAGTTAATATTAGTTTTCTACTTAGGTTACGTTTGTTTTGTGAAAAATAAATGATTTGGAAAATATTTTTTAAAAATAATCACTTGCATAGCTTAAAGTATCAATGAAATAAATTTTTATTATGGACAAAATTTATATTTAAACATTTTTATAAATGATGAAAACAATTTTCATTTGTGTATTTTTATAACGAATATTGTTGGGGAAATTTGTTAGGTGAAGAAGATAAAGAAGTAGTAGTAGATCCTTAATACTTTGATACGTAATGATGATCAATAATCTTTAAGGCATTATTTACCTCCATTATTGTTTCTGTAGGGCTTAAAACAAATATACCTCCAAGATATACATCAAAACTATAGATAAATGAGTTCAACAATTACTCAATTATTCTATTGAAATTTCACTTTAAATGTGTTCAAGTTGCATATATGAAAAGAAAATAATAGAGAGTTTTGAAGAAGAATACGTTGTGAATTGATCTCTGTCAATTCATGCATAGCTCGAAAGAGTCCCATATGAATGTCACTCTTAAGGTTGTAAAGTACTTGAAGAAATGCCTAGGACTTGAGATACTTTTTTTCTCAAAGTTGCGACATAGAAATGATAGCTTGTTGTGATATAGATTATACAACTTGTTTTATGAGTTGAAGGTTCATCATTGACTCCTACACTAAATTTGGAGAATTGTTGCTTTCGTAGAAAACAAAGAAACAATTCATTGTCTCTTTGTCATTGTCCAAAGTTGAGTATTGAGCCATGGTTAAAACTACTTGGGAATTAATGTGGATACGAGGGCCACTTATGGACCTTGGTATAAGCTAAAAGACCAACCTTGCTATTTTGTGACAACGATGTGGCTTTTAAACTTGTGGCAAATCCCATAGTACAGGAGAGAATGAAACAAGTGGAAGTTAATTATCACTTCACTCATGATAATATTTAAGAAAGAATAATCAAAACAAGAGAAATCATAACCATAGAGTAACCTGTGAATATCTTTACTGAGCCATATGTCACAGATAACATGCATATCTATTAAGCTAGTTAGGTGTCTTAGACATATAAGCCACCAATTTGATGGGGAGTGTTGGAAGATATGCTTGATTCCTTGAGTCAAAATGAGATTGCAATTGATTGATTTGTCAATCTTGATTCTTCTTGATTTTGCTAGAAACATCATTTCCTTTATTACTCATGTTTTTGTACTATATATTGAGGACTATACATTGAAAATATATAATTAGATATACAATATAAAATTTTTCGTCATTCTATTTTCCACTTTGTGTAAAAAACTAAGCGCAAGAGAGGATTCCCAGGGAGTTTGCTTACACTGATCAATCAATTTTAATCATCTTCTTCTCTACAATTGCTCAATTTCAATTTTAATCATCTTCTTTTCCACAATTGCTCAATTCCCCGCAATCAAATATCTGCAGCTTTGTCAATGTTGGTTCAAGGCGAATGCCATTCGGTAAAGAGGACAATTCAGGATAGTCTTCAATCTCTAGTGTTCTCAGAGAAGAACAATTTTGCAGCCATCTAGGCAATACACTCAAGTTGGAACAACAATGTTATTTTTCAAGTATTTTATTTTATTTAAAAATTCCTATATACATTTAAAGTTATTTTAATGTAGGATGAAATTATTAATTATAGGAAAGTTACTTCCACAAATAATTTGTACTTTTACCATTGTCAAATGAAAAAAACAAACAATATAGTCCTATTTGGTTTGGTTTGGTTCTCGATTCTTAGGGAGGAATTGGACCAATTCTTGTGGAACTAATGTCACACAGGTTGATCCAAAAAGGAAAAAAAATATGGATATTGATATCACTACCACTTTGACAGATTTACTATAAATTAATTAAATTGGTATATTATAACAAATTTATCTTTCATTAATTCTGATTAAATTTCCAAATTGGAAGACACATGATAGTTGATAAGTACATTATTTTGGGTTTTACCTTTTTTTTTGACATATCATAATTTTGTGGTTAAATTGGCAATTAATAAAGGGTAAATTTGTTATAAATGTATCGGATAAAAAATTAATTTGAGATAAATATTAATTTTGGTTTTTTAGTGATAAAAAAATTTAATTGTAAGTAAATTTATTATAGATATATCCATTTTGAAATTTTGGTGGATTAACTTAGTAAGATTTTCGATGCTATATTCTTTTCCTCTCTCCAAGCGTGAAATTGACTTTCAAACAATCAAACTGTTCACTCCTTAAACGTGACAGACGTTAGCAAAAAACCAAGACCAACCTCTCGACCTCGCAACAATCATGACAATTTGCCCTTTTTTTCTAATCGAGATCGAGCGGATCCAAGTTTTGCGTGACCAGTCACCGGCAAAAAAAAAAAGAAAAAAACCACGTCTTTTCTTCGACTTAATTCGTTATTAAATAAGGAGATAAAAAAACGGAAATAAAATAAAAACTATAATTATCACTCGCCTAAATGAACCCAACCGCTTAGATTTATGTCACGTCATTAATTTAATTGCCGGTCAGCCCAAGAACGACGTCGCACGATCGCCAGTCAACGGTCTTTCTGCTCCTCCTTCGCAGTCGTCGGCACTATAAAATCGCAGCGCACAGAGCAGAGCGCAGCTCACGGCCAGATCTCACTCCCTATTCTCTTCCGATCGCAATGTCGACTCGCGTCCTCCTCCTCCTCCTCTCCCTCGCGGCGCTCCTTCTCGTCGCCTCTTTCCCTCGCTCCCTCTCCGCCGCCGCCGCCGCCGCCGCCGACGACGACGACGACGAGGATCTCAGTTTTCTCGAGGAGCCCGACGAGGGCCACGCCGGCGCCGCGGCGGAGGCTCACTCCGAGTTCCCCGACTCCGACCACTTCGAGGAGGACGAGGACTTCGAGAATTACTCCGATCTCGACGAGTCGGAGGGCGATGCGGACGCGTACAAGGAGCCCGAGGTGGACGACAAGGACGTCGTGGTCCTGAAGGAGGGGAACTTCTCCGATTTCGTCGAGAAGAACCGGTTCGTGATGGTGGAGTTCTACGCGCCGTGGTGCGGGCACTGCCAGGCCCTGGCGCCCGAGTACGCCGCGGCGGCGACGGAGCTGAAGGGAGAGGAGGTGGTCCTGGCGAAGGTGGACGCGACGGAGGAGGAGGAGTTGGCTCAGAAGTATGAGGTGCAAGGGTTCCCCACTGTTTATTTCTTCGTCGATGGCGTTCACAAGCCGTATTCCGGCCAAAGGACCAAGTAACGTTCCGATTGTTTTTTTTCTGCTTTCGTCCATTCCCAAGATCCGTTTTATTTTTTATTTATTTTTCCAGAACTGAACGTTAAGATGCGATTTTGCGGTCTTTGGTTCAGTTCATCCTTGAGACCGTTCTGATTGAATGCTATGTGCATGTGAGTTGGGCTTAGCGGTATATCTGATTTCACTCCAGGGATGCTATTGTGACTTGGATCAAGAAAAAACAGGGCCTGGCGTGAATAACTTAACCACAGCGGACGAAGCCGAACGGGTGTTGACTTCCGAAAACAAAGTTGTTTTGGGCTATCTTAATCATTTGAAGGTACGTGGTACTGAAGAATTGACATTTGCACGAAATTTTCCTACGTTTTTTCTGGTATCTAATTGTAATGGGATGAAGCGACTACTTTTGGAGCAAAAAGCAATCAAAATTGATGGGCTTCTGCCAATAACTGAAGTATGTTGGAATTATATGCATTATTTCGCACTGCTTGCCATTTATGTGGTGCTCGAGTCTGAGATAATTGTTCTCAGTAGGGATGAATGAGAATTGCTTTGCCCTGTCTCCTTTTAAGTATGGAGACTGTTCTCTGTTCTTATACCCCCAGTTTAAAGATTTAAAAAAAAAAAAAAAATTGAAAATGCCCGTTTCCTGGCAATTCATTTGGTTTGTGCACACTTTCCAATACCAAAAGATAAATGGAGAAGGAAGAAAGATATTCCAGGTAAGTTAATTTTGCATTTTGTAATTGATGGTAGGGCCCCGAGAGTGAGGAGCTTGCTGCTGCTTCAAGAATTGAAGATGATGTCAACTTCTACCAAACTGTTAATCCTGACGTTGCAAAGATTTTCCACATAGACCCTGAAGTCAAGCGTCCTGCTTTGGTCATCCTTAAGAAGGAGGCAGAAAAATTAAGCCTTTTCGGTAATTTTAATTTGCTCTTTATGGTGAATGAAATCAAATCTGCATATATGCCAAGGCACCTGTGTCTTATGATGTTTTCCTTTTTCTGCAGATGGTAAATTTGAGAAGTCTGCAATAGCTGAGTTTGTTTTTGCGAACAAGCTTCCTCTGGTTACCACTTTTACCAGGGAAAGCGCACCATTAATTTTTGAAAGCCCAATTAAGAAGCAGGTAAGTGTAATTCCTTGGTACATGAGCAAGTGTCAGAATTCCTTGTTGACGTTGATTGAGTTTTGCGAATTCCTTTCAGGTGTTGCTGTTTGCCACATCAAAAGATTCGGAGAAATTTTTCCCGGTATTTGAGGAAGCTGCAAAGATTTTCAAGGGAAAGGTAAGTTGAGACCATAAGGATGAAAGCTTTCCATTGGTGTTACATCCTTCTAAGTAGTGGTTTTTCAATTGAGGAACTTACTCAGTAGTCTTAGTCAGTATTTCATGAATTACTGGCTGCATGAAACTTGATGAGCAATGGAAGATGCTGCTGCTTACAGAGCCCGGAATAATTAGTGTATGAACTAGTTCGAGTTGTAGTGGTGGAGTTCATTTCCACAACTTCATAACTTTAATGATACATTAACTTTAATGATGCATTGTACTAAGTTGACAGACTATTATCTTCTTATAAGCATGCAAGTGTTGGGTTTGTCTTCCCCAAATGACAAGTTTAGCCGGCCAGTGGCTGCTGGTGATATCTCATGGTCTACTTTGCCCGAAACTAAACTAAGTTGTAGCAGTCAAATGCATTTCACAAAAGTAATAGGATGGTTGATGCATTTATGACTTTCTTTTTCTTTCAACTCCAGCTGATCTTCGTATATGTGGAAATGGATAATGAAGATGTTGGAAAGCCTGTGTCAGATTATTTTGGTGTCTCCGGGAGTGGTCCCAAGGTAATTTTTGTTTTATGAGGATGGATGTGGATTGATCGGCTTTCATTTCTTGAATAACTTCTTGGTACTTGTCTTCAACAGGTCCTTGGATACACTGGAAATGATGACAGTAGGAAGTTTTTCCTTGAGGGAGAAGTGACTTTGGATAATATTAAGGTCATAAAGCATTCTGTAAAGTTAGAACACTTTATACTGCATTTAGTGAGCTAGACATAACATTTTGCGTTTATCACTCACAGGCTTTCGCTTCGGACTTCTTGGAGGAGAAGCTAAAACCTTTCTATAAATCAGACCCAATTCCTGAAACCGTGAGTGATTGGTTTCAATTCTGTGGAACTTTGATTGTCATTTGGTTGTACTTCCGATAATTTGGTACCTGTGACTCTTGTAGAATGATGGTGATGTGAAAGTTGTTGTTGGGAACAACTTTGATGAAATTGTGTTGGATGAGTCAAAGGACGTCCTGCTCGAGGTATCATTTCCTTTTTGGACAAGAGTGTGATTCATCTCTTTTCTGTCTGGATGGGACAAATCTAATGCAAGGTCTGTCACCAGATATATGCGCCTTGGTGTGGGCATTGTCAAGCACTGGAGCCTACGTACGACAAACTTGCCAAACATTTGCGTGACATTGACAGTCTTGTTATTGCCAAGATGGATGGAACGACCAACGAACATCCCAGGGCAAAGGTAAGTTGACCTATGATACAGCAATAAAAAAGAAAAGAGATTATGTAAGAGTGGTTGTCATCAGTTCAGCTTTGTTCTTCAAATACATGTTTTTTCTTGTTCTGTGTCATTAATTGCAACCTTGGGGATCTTTTCTTTATTAAGTTGTCCACATTTTCTATTATTTTGTCAACAACCTTAGGGATCCACCTTTTCTGATCTATCTGTGTTTGAGAGGTTTTGCTATGAAATGTCTCCGATGGATTGTTATAGGAATGGCGTGGCTAAAATTTTTCTACTTCATTCAGGCTGATGGATTTCCCACACTTCTTTTCTTCCCAGCTGGAAACAAGAGCTTTGATCCTGTAAGTGGCTTTTGAAGTTTATTATCATTGTGGTTGTATGCTCATATACTTCAGCTTTTGCCTGCTTTAGTCTTGTATGAAATCGAACTAGTTGCCTGGTTTAGTCTTGTATAAAATCGAACTATGTATGCCTGGTCTATATGAATTTTTGAAAACCTGAAATAAGTTTACTGTCCTCTAAGGCTTTAGTGATTTCCAGTTTTGGTAAAACCGATAACCGAATGTTGCTTGGAAATGAAAGAGCATTGATTCATATGTGTTGATCAATTCCCTTCTCTCGTATTAGAAATGCTGGGATAGAAAATTTTCCTCTCTCTCTAGTCAGCAACTGCCTAACGAAATCATCTTACTTGGGACAGATCACTGTAGACACTGACCGGACTGTGGTGGCTCTGTACAAATTCCTGAAGAAAAACGCATCAATCCCTTTTAAGCTTCAAAAACCAGCAGCCTCTACTCCTAAACCTGCTACTACTGAGACCAAAGAGAGCGAAGAAACCGTCACTACTGATCTGAAGGATGAATTATGAGGGCAATGGGTATCTTTCTCTTTCATTGGGTAATAGGAAAGAAAGAGAAGAACAGAAGCAAATAGAAGCTAGACGAGTGTAGAGTGATCAGAGAGAGAAGGAAAACATCCACAGTAATTTAAAGCTTTTGTTTTTACTTGGGTGAGGACTGTGGGGGTCATTTCTCTTAAAAGTTGTATTGGCCTTCTAGTTTTGACTCTGTATCATCAGTAATAAAGTGCATTTTTCCTTTCAAGATCTGGTTGATCTATTGTTCGATGCCTCCAGCCAACGCCTGTGAGGCTTAGTCATTTCTCATTAGCTCTGAAGCAAAGATTGCGAATGAACACTTGCATCGGTAGGTTTCTGCTCTGCCCGTATTACTCCCTCAGAATGAATGCGCGGCGGGCGCTGTGAATTATATCAGTAGACAGCAAGGCGAGAAATCTTTAGGTCAGTTACTAAACGTGATCTTAGAGGGATTTGATCTCAGGTGGCTATCATAACACGGTCCAAGGCTCCATCTGTTCTTCGATTATGACGACGGATTATATGCATGCATCTTTATACCATTTATCTCCAGTTAACAGAAAGATGGAACGGACTGAAACCGTGCGGGCCCGATCCGTGCAATGACACTACTTGAGATCATGGGATCAGGACACGGTTCAATCTGGGCAAGAATCCCAAGATCTCCGCCTCACGCGCGCCAGATCCAGAAAAGAATCGATCAAAATTATAGGAAAAATCATCCGGAAATCATGGGTTTGACTAAGCTTTTTGGGCAACTGCCAACTGGTACCGGTGCAGTGTTCTTAAAGTGGCTTTCGCAACACTAAACGACAGCAGAGCCTTTGAGAAGCAGGCCCGGAAAGACCGGGTTCCACGATCGCAACGTGCATGCACCCACGTCCTCCCTCCTCTTCTTCATGCTTCAAACTCAAGTCTCTCCACAGCAAAATGTCAGAGATGGAATGCTGACCACCTCCCCCGGTGGAGATGAAGATGAAGAAGAAGAACAGCCGACGGCTTCCCGTACTTCACGCGTCCATCGCCTTTGCTTGTATCGCAGGCATGCCTCCCGTCATCGATCCCCTCGCTGATCATAAAGCAAAATCCTTCATCCACAAGAAACGACGCGTCGTTTCCCCATTCTTATATTTGTCAAGTTTTCCTCAGCAGTCGGAAACTGTCCGCTCCCCATTCAATCTGGTCCCTCGAGGTCTCCTCCTTCTTCCCTCCCTCCTCCTTTCCCTTAAAGAAAAAACAAGAACTACCTCTATACTTCCCCAGATACCACATAAGAACCAGAGAGAGTCTCGCTGGCTAGAAAGCTTTACACCCTTCGTCTTCATGGCCAGGCTCCGCATTCTCGCTTTCGCTCTCTCTCTTTCCCTCCTCCTCCCGCTCGCGCTCTCCTCCGACCCCCCTCTCCTCTCCCCGGCTCCCGCTCCTCAGCCCTCCTCCGGCCTCCTTTCCCCGGCTCCTTCTTCCCCTCCCTCCCCACCTCCCCGCCCGCGCCGCCCCCGGCGGATCTCGCTCCCGCCCCCGCCCCGCCCCGTCCCCGCAGACGTCGCCTTCTCCACTGCCTGGTGAGACGCCCGCCCCCGCTCCCGCTCCCGCCCCGAGCAATGGCACGGGCGAGAGCCGCTCCGCGACCGGGTCCATCCCTTCCGACGAGGAGTTCAACGACGGAGGATCTCCCGGCGGGATGAGCGGCGGCAAGAAGGCGGGCATCGCCATCGGCGTGGTCGCCGCGGTCGCGCTCGCCGTGCTCGGAGGAATGGTGTACAAGAAGAGGCAGGAGAACATGCGGCGCTCGCAGTTCCGTTTCGCGGCGAGGAGAGAGATTCTGTAGAGAAGGCTCGAACGGGTTCCCTTGTTTTGTACCGAGCTGTCCGTCGTTGGAAGATCAGTTTTTGTCGTGACGCTGTCGCTGATCAGTGCATGGAGAATGAAGGGAAGATGGAGGAGAGAGAGGTTCTGCCATTATATATACATATACACTGAATAATGCATATTCCGTATTTAGTCAGCGATTCGCCGTTGTTGATTGTCGATCGTCGTCTTCAGCTTCTGTCGACATGTATAAATCATTTTAGAGGTACCATCATGTTGCTTCTTCTTCTTCTTATTGTTACTATTATTATTATTATTATTTTCTTTTGTATGTAATATGTAATTTTTCTGTGACCGGACTTCGAAACAGAATTTGTTCTCTTAAATTTGACTAATAATACTAGGAAATCAATGATTTAGTAGATGTGCAAAATTTCTTTAGACATAAATACTTACTAAATTGAATGTCCGTTTATAGTTCGTGACAATAATTCCATTTCTTCTAAGTAATGCTTATAGTGCGGATAAACCAATCAAGATTTGCTCAAAAATGTCACCGAGTGACATCGACTAACAAGGTAAGTAAGAGGGAGATGAGTTGCCATACAAGTAACTATTTCCGAGTGTCTGATAATTTACTTTCTTTTTCATTTGATCTTCACCAGTGTTTCGCTTATAAGCGTGTTTTAAGGATTCTTGGAGAATGGATCCCAATCTCATTATGTCATCTCTGAGATCAAGCAAAATGGTCAATCTCACTCTTCCTAAACTTTTTTTTTTTATATATCAATTCAGTTCATTTTGTTTTTGTGTCTATTTGGCCAATTTTGGTTGCCTAGCTTCTCATGTGAATAATTTTTTATTTTGAAATTTTTTTCTTTTTATTTTTATTTGAGTTTTTTTCTTTCTTTGTTTTTTCTAATCAATGGTGGTCTTGCCTAGCCATTGGCAAGGCCGAGCCTCATCAGATGTGGTGGCTCCTCGCCCAACACCCCGCCTAGTGACGATGAGGTGAGCCTCGCCGCAGGGGCAAGCCTCACCATTGGCCAATGAGGTTGACCTCACTAACCCTGGCCTCTAGCTAGCGGCTTGTCAAAGGAAGAAGGAAGCAGGGATAAAAAACAAAAAGAAATAAAAATTGATAATAAAATTCAACAATAAAAAAAATTTAAAATTGTCTATATTAGCGTCGATTGGCCAAAATTGACCGGATAGATGAATCGGCACACATGCAAAAGATTTTCAACTGAATTGATAAAAAAAAAGGGGTTTGGAATTGAATTGGTACAATTACCATAAGTTTAGGACTTTTTGATAATTTTCCTCAATATTTTGTATTATAGTTACAAAAGGAATATAAAGGCGACCCTTATTAATCGAGGATCCATCTCTCGGCAGATAATAGACGCCGTATGCTTATTTATTAACCCCAAAGTCAAGGATACCTCATCAATTGAGCAATTCAGTTCTTACGCTGCGCTTAAATATAAGGCCTTAAAAAATGCAGATTAAGTTCACAGGAGCAAGCTCTGTTACATATCAACGTCCTTTTTAGCTATCTCGGCCGGCTGGAAAAAAAGTACACATTGCGAGAAAGAAAGGCACGAATAGCTCGGACATCAATTTTCAGCACTAATATCATCGCAATGCCATTTCCCCCCAGAACAATAGTACAAGTGGTACATACACTGCAGCTCAACCATTAGGTGATTATTCTCATTATTCTCTTCCTATGTTGTACAATAGTGTAACTGGTGTGACAACTTATGGGGTCTGTCGAATAGACATAAGTGGCTTACCGTCAAAATGCTGCCACATGCTTTCTTGAAATGGGGATTTTGCTAAATCTTATTCCTCAGCAGGAGGGTCTACCCACCGACCGTGATCCTTTATCAGCTGAATCAAGGCATCAGTGGCCTGCTCCATCGCAATTGCTCTCTTGACCACGGTCTGAAATAGAGAAATAATGGTGAAGTTTGAATGCTATCCACATAACAAATTTAAGGACTTAAAGACCGAATCAGTGTTCTAATCATTTGTCATGGTAATTTGTCACACTGGTGAACCAAGCACGGTGTCATCACATTCTTATCTCAACGCCATAGGGGGCAGGTACTTGATCTTAACCACAAAAGCAAAGCAGATGGGCTGCTCAATGAATAACGTGCATGAAAAGATAGGAATATATGTATCACCTTCCCAACGTAAAGATCTATTTTTCCAGGAGCACCGCCAACATATCCAAAATCTGCATCAGCCATCTCTCCTGGTCCATTTACAATGCAACCCATAATTGCAATCTGAGACGATGGAAAACAAAGATGCCGTGAAATTCTGGCCTAGTAGAGTGTAGTAGGAACTTTATCATACACAACTGGGAGTATCTGATTACCGAAACACCAGGTAAATGAGATGTCTTCTCTCGTATTTCTGCACTTATTTCTTGAAGGTCGAACAATGTCCTGCCACAGGAAGGGCATGACACGTATTCCTGAAAGAAGATTTTACGTGCTCAGAGGATCATTCGAATGAAAATTTTTAAAACTATTTGTCAGTCTCATTATTTTCCAATCAACTTTCCTACCGTCTTCGTGTTTCGCATTCTGCAGCCTTG
Source organism: Eucalyptus leucophloia subsp. euroa (assembly GCA_017140325.1). Classification (NCBI taxonomy): domain Eukaryota; kingdom Viridiplantae; phylum Streptophyta; class Magnoliopsida; order Myrtales; family Myrtaceae; genus Eucalyptus; species Eucalyptus leucophloia. The sequence goes on along the minus strand of CM029469.1, from coordinate 34,336,882 downwards.
CAGTAGATTGAAAGAAGTATTCCTCAGAAACTCCAAATCTTGGTCCAGCGCTTCTATGAGGACTCCATCACCAAGTCCATCTACCAGAAGGGCTCCCGCATTTGTTCCGGCACCAATTACCAGGTCATCCCTATCATCAGAATAACCATGTCAGCTTATTTGTCAATGTATAAAAGTCCATTCACTACATTCAAGGACATTGTAATTACCGGTGAGTCCCATCTGGAAATTGAAGATGGTGAATAACAGGGAAATTAAGAGCATTTTCTTGTAGATACTCAAAGAGCCTGCAAAAAGACATACAGCATTATTTTCTGAGGTGGAGAAGATTTGTAACGGGCTGGAGAGGATTGTGGGAGTTGAGCAGTATTGAGGCATACCGCATATGCTCCATTGATGTGCCAATGATCAAGGTGAACAATAGTGTTGTGCTTAGCTTTGAGATTATATAATGCATGCCAAGCATTGAATTGGAATTATAGGGTTAATAGGGCTGTTCCTCAAGGAGCTAAACAAATTCATGAGGTTTCATCAGGTAAAATGTGTCTACTGCCTTGAATTTGTCCTTCCTGAGTACTTTAATCACTATTAAGGAATTTGCCTTCCAATAGCCGTTCAACCAGACAACAATAACCTGCCAAAAGTTTACCTCCTTGCTGCATGCACTCTGCTGGTTTTTTCTTCATTAAGTGGGAGATTATGAAGAAGCATTGTGGCATCCACGCTCTTAAGTATTTCCAGGTCTTTGTATGGCTCATCTCCACGCAAGGACACAACCAAGCGTGTGCCTGACAACCAGTACATTAATAGGCCATAAGAAAAATTGCCCCAAAAGCAACTGACATTAAGCTCAATTTAGCAACTCCCAACTAAATATGCATGGACATCAGCAGTTCTACCTTCTGGCAAGAGCATGTGAGCGCCAGATGACAATTCCTTGAGATTGACCAAAACCATGGCATTGGGCAATGGCTTTGTCAGCTGTTCTGATAAAGGAGTTATGACGCCCATGCTTACATCTATCAATCTTTTGAGAGCTAGTCGCTGCTCACGAAAAGATTGAAAATCATCTTAATCACATTACTCAAACTGATTAGTGGCTGTCAGAATATTTTGCAGGTATGTGAGTGCATCCAGGGAATGTGCGGTGGGATAAATGTCGTGATAGAAAAATAAGCAAGAGAAATCTGGTTCTTACAGCATCAGCATCATCAACTGGTGGAAGCTCTCTCAGTAAAATTGAGTCTACTGTTGCCAGATCCTAAAATTAAGAGAGAAAGGCACTGAATTTATGATCAAAATCCATATACCATTATATACTTCTTTTAGCAAAAGAGTAAATGACTGGATAAATCTGAGAAAGGGATAGACCTTAAATGGCATTCCAAGAACAAGCTTTGTAGCAAGAGAACGGTAGAAATTTTCTGGGGCCTGCACTAACAAATTCTTGATGAAGACCACTTCACCAAAACTTACAAACATACTTGCACCCTCCCCCAACCCAAAAAGAGAGGGAGAGAAGAAAAGTACACCCAATTGAAAAGGTTCTCAAATATTTTCTGTTTTGTGAAAGTTGAAATGATACCTTCAACTGATTCAAGGAGACAGACATGAGAACGGAACCATCACGGTGGAGGACACCTCTGTAATCCACCTCCTCGCCCTATTCCATGTTAAGTATGGTTGTTAGAAAATGGAACTATATAAAATTTTATGGCCAATGTCATTTTCAAGTTGATGACCAACCTCCTTTTGCATTGGCAATTGACCCGATCGTCGCTGGAAGTCAAAATAATGTCTGTGCTTTTCCTCAAATGGTGCCTGATGGTAATTAGAAATAAAGATGGGGCGAATAAGAATCCCAAAATGGTCGACTAATGCAGAATGATACAATAAACTAAATTAAAAACCTACCACCCCCTTCTGAAGCTCTGCTGCTCTCATACCGAGATTTGCCAGCCTTCTACAGGGATCTATCTCTTCTTCAGGTGGTTCAGTAAGAGAGACTCTGATTGTATCACCTAAACCATCCTGCATTAAAATGTTCCATGAACTTCAAGGTCTAATTAGGGTATAAGGAGCATTTCAAATATCACCAGCAATGGCCCGTTATGCGCAGTCCACCAAAAACAAAATGACTCCAATCATTCAAAAATATAAATGAAAACAGAATTTTGCAAAGCATTTTAAACCACCCAATCACTGAATTGCAGTGTGATACATCTAGATCAACAGGGGTTCTAATCATGTTCAGAACAGTTGCACCGAGCCAGTAGGTGTAAAGGAGACCTGAAGAAGGGTTCCAATGCCAATTGCAGACTTCATGCGTCCATCTTCACCTTCTCCAGCTTCAGTCACTCCCAAGTGTAATGGGTAATCCCATCCCTGAACATTCATTTCAGCTACGAGAAGACGGTATGCCTGAACCATGACAACAGGATTGCTTGCTTTCATTGAGAAGACAAAATTGTGGAAATCTAACTTCCGGCATATTCTTGCAAACTCAAATGCAGATTCGACCTGTTTGAATGAATACCTTTCAGTTTCAGAGTTCAGATCATAAAAAACTGAAAAGGTAAAAGAACTTTTAATAGATTTAGAGAGAATAATTGTTCACCATTCCCCTAGGAGAATCCCCGTGGTAGCTCATGATACGATCTGAAAGGCTACCATGATTTGTGCCAATACGCATCGCCCTTCCATACTTTTTGCACTTCTCAACCAATGGAGTGAATACCTAGTAGAGCAGAACAACTGTATCAAAAATAAGAAACTAGGTACTTGCGAATTCAGATTGCTTCTACTGAGACAACTCCACAATTTAGTCCAAAGCCCTCTTTTCACCAAATTCAAGCCCACACACATAAAAAGAGCTAGTCATTGTCGAATGACCCTTCTTTCATTTTACTGACAGATAAAAGAAAGACTGCTGCCACATTGACACTTCTTTCTTGTGGTGCAGGCTGGGAATCTAAAATCATACAATTCATGCCTAAAGATAAATTGTTATGGCATTTACCCTCTATTTTGTAAATTTATTTTTCTGTAAAATCTCATCACTATAGATAGAATATATGCAAGTCACGCCCACTTCTACAGCTACAAGGAAGGGGTTCAAGTCAAACATGCCACAAGAGGTTGAGCGATTGATGGATCAGTAATATAACCTGCTCAATATGCTCAAGTTCTTTCTGGTACTCCTCCTCTGTGTATTCTATCTGCTCGAACTGAGCCCTTCTATCAGCTACAATATACAACCTTGTTGAGGAAGTGTACATCATACACAATTAACAACCAAGAAGGACTTCTACATACCAAAATTTCCTGGATTAACACGAATCTTGTCAAAGCATTCAGCCACCCGCAGTGCAACTGAAGGTGCGAAATGAATATCTGCTACCAGCGGGATATTGTAACTGCCAAAATCAACAGATATATATCACTCTACACGAATCGTTCCATAACTTTCAATAGCAGTAGATAAAGACCTACTTTTTCTGCACAAGAGAGTTCTTTATCTCAAAGCATGCATCTGCTTCTCTCTTTCCTTGAACTGTTATCCGAACAATATCAGCTCCCTTGTCAGCAATTCTCATCACCTACAACCAGAACAGAAAATTAATAAAGGAAGATTCTTCACAAATGTGTGATAGTACCAATGCTGGCCGCATGATTTAACTAGTCCACCACATCACATTTCCATAAAAGCAATATTTTTATGCCATGAAAATGTTTCAGTTGCTCAGTTTCTTTCTAGCCTTTTAACTATCACCAGAAGTATCTGCATTCATCTCAGTCTCTCTTGGTCCTCTTCAACATGCAGATGCTTTGATGATATTACTAATGGAAGGATAGGGTATCATAATGGCGGCTCAGTGGATCAAACAAATGCATGATTGGCTGGCAGAGTTACCAAATTAAAGGATAGGATCTGCCATAAATGCATATTATTGAATCAACAGAATGAAATAGCACTTTGTAATGGAACTAACTTAAACATGCAGGTTTAAGTAAAGAACCTGTTCAACTGTTCCAGCAACGTCCTTAGTATCACTTGTAGTCATTGTCTGTATTCTTATGGGATGCTCACTCCCAAGAGCCACGTTTCCCACCATCACTGTCCGCGTCTTCCTCCTGACTGTTTTGTGCAAAGACTCACAGTACTTCTGCCTGGGAACTGGTTATATTCATGGTTATCAGATAAAAAGTGTATAATATTGTTCAATATTTCCCACTTCAAAGGATAAAGTACATATCTGTCTTTCCTTTAAGCATGTTTAGTTGCATATACTGAGGCATAAACAAACAATATAAAGATGGTGACCAGTAACTTCTCCTTGCTCCAGGAGAAAAACCATGTGGTAGGACCATCTATGTGTCAAGCAAATATAATTACAACGTTCATTTCCAGAATTAGGATTCTCTACCTTTCCATTTTAACTTGAGCCAACCAAAGAGAAGTATGTCCAAAGTCATGCAACCTTTTCTCCTTTTTTAATGATTTTGGAACTTTGGAAAAGAATTAGAAAGCCATGAATTTGTGTCATCGTGCCTCCAAGAACTAGCAACCCAATTCAAAAGGTATCTTACCTAATAATGGGCTCCCCTCCGATGCAGGCTTCAGCTCTATCTCGGAAGCAGGTTTGCAATTCCTGATCACGGTGATCTTCTTTCGGTGAGACCTGACTCTTTGCTGATCAGAAATCCTGACAAAATCCATACTCTTTACGAATCCCAACCCGCTATCCCGGCTCTTCAGCCCCGAGAAGGAAGCTGGCACTGCTCCGCTCGCCATTGCCATGAAGTAGTACCGTCACCTTCAGCCAAAAACACAACAAAGAGATCACACTGATCAGTCAAAACACAATAACACTTCAATCCTCAGCACAACACGTCTCAAATATACATCTTTTTATCTATTGATTGATACGGTAAGTGCAGCACAAAGTTCAGTGAGCTCTTTAAGACAACAGGTGACCACCATCAATTTCCTCAGCAAAGAAGGAGTAATCCCACAAAAAATCAGAGAGTGCCCACCTCACAACTCAAGCGAAAGCTCAATACTTGACAGTCAAAACAGAGAACCCGTCAATTTTCTCAGACTAAGGAAATCAAAAGCAAGGACCCAACAAAGAAGAAGTGCTGGCAACACAAGCTGACCAGGAAAAGAGCTGAGGCCTCACGGTTCTACCTGGAGAACGCAACACGCCCGCTAGCTCCTCAAATCCAAGGACGGGACTCGCAGTGCATAAGTGAGAGCGATTGAAAGTGAAGACGAAGGATCCAGAGAGGAGGGAGAGAGGATTATTTGAGGCTCGTGTTGCAGGAATTTTCTTCTTTAATCTTTCCCCATCGTTTTCACGGAAATTAGGAGGTGGGTATTTAACCGGGAGCCGGAGGAGGGGTGGGCATATGCCGAAAACGAGCCAGAGACGAGAACACGTTAAGCAACCCGACAATAACATTTTTCTCGTTGGCTCGTCGGCTTGTCCTTCCTGATGGTTGTGGTTGGTGGTGGCCATACGAACAGTCGCAGCGATCGGAGAGGGGGAAATTTAATTTATTTTATGGGACGGTCCCTTCCTTTTCGCTTATTTGTGGCAGGCCCCTCGATTCTTGTCGAGACTCATTTCTGCTTCCCACTGGTCGACCTAAACCCAACCCGACCTATCTGTTTAACAGTTTTACCACCAGTGATCTTAATTTTACCTCGCGATGCTCTCTTCTGCGAAGATGCCATTTTAAAAGGAATAAGCAAACCCGAGAACTCGGATGATACTTAAAGCTTGGCCAAATGGATGCGAGTTTTTTTTTTTTTTTCCTTTCTAGCTAAATTTGGACTTATTGAGTCTCGGAAATGCAACCTTCCCTGAATCGAACATTCGAGTCGAGAACTCAGCTCTTCATGGGCAAGTGTCTGTTCGTTTGATTGGGATGGAGCGTTCCGGAGTAAATTAAAAAGCTCCGAGCGGAATTTACTATGTTGTTTTTGGAACAATTGAGGTTGGCCCAATTTTGTCACGGACGTGGGAAGAAGTGCGATTATGGGATTTTGCAGGGGCTTCCCCAGCCAAACAAGCTAGCGGCCACAAGAGTTGGGGAGAGGTATCGACTTTTACTAGGAAGAATCTTTAATCGAACCCCGTTTGGCGTCTAACTTCACGTCTTAACCGTCGTCTTAGCATGCCAATTAGCTCCTAGACTGATTCTCTAGCGCCGTTACGTAGAAAAGGACAAGACGACCGAGGTTTGGTGGGTGATTTAAGGTTTCTGTTATCGTGCGATCAATTCACCGTCCTTAAAATCAAGTGTTACATGAATCTTGCCATGCCTCACAAACGCTTAAAAAGTTTTCGCCAAACAATCGAGATTTGTTCTTTCGTAATCAAACGGTCATAATGGTCCTCGGTGATTTTGTGGGAGTTGTATCGTGGTGTGATAGCTTGTGGAAAAATTGGACGAGAGAAGAAAAAATGGAAGTTTTTGGATTCAAATTAGAGATTCGATCAAGATACATATCCAATGCAAAGGATGCATTTCGCTTCATTACGCCCGTGCCCAATTCGCCCCTTTTTCCCCTCCTTTGTTCAAGGGATGAGAAGAGTGTCTGAAACTCATCTTATTCAAAATCGAATTGACTTTTTAGGCCGTAATCGCTTTCACCTGTATCCATCGCGCAACGTCACCAAAACAAGGCCTTACAGTTACAGCATGTTTTTCACGTCGTGAATGAGTACTGACTTGGGCAAAGTCTGGATTGGATGCCACTTCGTAGACCAAGTTCCCAGGCAATCGTGCATGACGGACCACGAGATTCACATGGATCCATGATTCACATGGTCTTGGGTTCTGTAGAGATATTGAGGTGAACAGCATATCGATTCGACGCCAGCACCAAAAACGTTTTGCACTTTCACTCGAGAGCGAAGAGGCGTCACTGCAATTTGTCTGGAGCAATCAAGAGATCTGATTTAAGGATAAGTGGAATATCCTGTGTCAACCCGTTACATGTGACTAAGTAGAGCAACAGATATTGTATATTCACCCAGAATTCCCACATGTTTTATTCGTGTCTTGAGGACTATTCAACTGACAGGAAAATAAAAATAGAGCTCAAGTGATACAAGTACAATCACAGAGACACTATCAGCTCCGTTTGGGTCGGCTGTGGACAAATGTTCTTGAGAAAATGCAAATATCTTTGAATTAAAGGGATTTTTGGAAATGTAAATAGTGTTTGGTAAATTATAATTTTAAACTACGTTGGGAAACAATTTTGACTTAAATGCCATTTGATAAAAATTACATTTTGCAAAGGGTTTTTGCTAAATCTTTTTATAAAAAAAAGTTTTAATTTTTTTTTTTAAATCTAGCCACCGACAGTGAGATCTGGCTGTCCGACGACCTTGTGACCCCAGCGGCCGTTTAGGTCACGCGAACCCAAGTGACGGCCACTTGAGGTTGCTGAACCTCATGCAACACTTGAAGTTGGGTTGCGCGAACCCAGGCGACCAATGCTTGAGGTTGCGGAAACCCAAATGACCATCGCTCGGACCTCAGGTGATGCCCGGGTCAAGCGGCCTCAAATGATAGTTGGCGGGTGGCCACGACCCCAAAGCGATGGTTGCCAAATAGGCAGTGGTCGCCAACATGGGCAACTCCTTGGCTGGCGGTTGTCGGCTTCCATTCTTTCTCCAGAAAAGATGAATAGTACTCGTGACTTGTATTCCGAAGATGCAACTTCCTAAAATCCGTTCGGAGCTATTTTGGGGTAAATGTTCTTTCAAAGCCATTTGAAATGCAATTGCATTTCATTAAAATCATTCAAAAAATTAAACCAAACACGTTTGCATTTTGCCAAACTTATTTAGAACCCAAAAACCCATTTCAAATGCCGAATTAAACAGACCAGTCCATCTTCTGGACAAAAACCAGCACTTATATATATTTAGAATCAGACCCACATCTCAGTATGCCTCTTCACTGGGGTATGAATAGCTTGCGAGAGCTCTGCTATGCTTCGAACTTCTCTTCGATTAGAGAGTGCCTTTCAAGGATCGCAACAGTATCTTCCTCAGCACTGGCATTTAGTTCAGACGAGTTTCAGAAGAGTTAATACCGATAAACCAAGTGGCAAATTTCAGCTATATATGATGCATGCCTTTGCCTAACCACGTTAGTTTAAAAACCAATATTGACTCTTGATTTGAGGCATTTCCTAGCTTTATCAGGAAAGAAATGACATAACAAGGGCACGCTTCCTCATTATTCATATATATATATATATATAACTGCCTCTTCTAATAGTAGAATCCCATATGGTGACAATAACGACTAAGGAATCGCTGGCTGTATCCTTATGAGCATAAACAAAACCTATCGCTTTTCATAATTACTAACTCAAGCTAGAGAAATATGGGCTCCCTTACTTCTGTCTTGGTCAAAGAAGTAGTTGTGCGCAAGTAACTTGATGGAATATGATGTCTGTACAAATTGTAATAGAGATAATCGTGTAGGCAAGGGATGGTTAGAGTCAATGGTAACACATATTGTGTACAATCACCAAAATGCCCAGATGTTTTCTTCATATACTGAAGACTCTGAGGGACCCTCCTCATATAGAAAAATAAACATAAGCTCCGAGTGATACAAGTACAATCACAGAGACACTATCAGTTCTTCCATCTTCTGGACAAAAACCTGGACCTGTCTATATTTAGAATTAGATCCACATCTCAGTATGCCTCTTCACTGGGGAATTAATAGCTTTGTGAGAGCTCCTCTATGCTTCAGACTTCTCTTCGATAAGAGAGTGCCTTTGGAGGATCGCAACAGTCTCTTCCTCAGCGCTGGCATTTAGTTCAGATGAGTTTTTTTATAAACCATGTGGCAAGTTTCAGCGATATATGATGCAAGCCTTTGCCTAACCATGTCAGTTTAAAAACCAATTGTCTCCAGCTTGAGCCATTTCCTAGCCTAATCAGGAAAGAAATGACATAACAAGGGCACACATCCTCACACACACACACACACACACACACACAGATCAATGCATCTTCTAATAGTAGAATCCCATATGGTAATTGTGACAATAATGACTAAGGAATCACTGGCTATATCCTTATGAGCATAACCAAAACCCATTGCTTTTCAAAATTACTAACTCAAACTAGAGAAATATAGGCTCTCTTCTGTCTTGGTCACAGAACTTGTTGTGTGCAAGTAATTTAAAGGAGTCTGATGTTTGTACAAATTGTAATACAGGCTATCGCATAGGCACGGGATGGTTAGAGTCAATAGCAAAGTGGAGTACCTTCCAGGTCTGAGAATCTTGTAAGAGCCAAGCTTTGTAAGGTCCACAATTGTTGACCCAGCACGACCTGAAGGAAGCACACCACCATTATAAACATATGCACAGTGTTCCCAGAGGTTCTCGAAATCCTTGATGCAGACACTACTTGGCTGGCCACTTGAGTTAGCGCTTGTTAAGGCAAGAGCACTCCCAGCTCCACGGGCAATTACCCTGATGAAGTTGCAGTCTGGCACTCGGACTCCTATACTATCTAATCCAGGATTAAGAGACTTATCCAGAATACTTGATTCCCCTGAAAAGCATTTAAATTACTGCCCTTATAACTCTTCTGCATGATGATTAAACAAAACAGAATGTGAAACATGAAATGGTATTATTCCACGAAGAGAGAGAAACGTATTGGCATAATGCTCTTCCTAGAGGTAGGGTGGAAACCTTTGCACAGGTGGTTGAGACTCAGGAGTTGCTTTATTGGCATAACAATTTCCTCAGTTCACTGATTCTCATTTCTCACTCATGCTTCAAGATGGTTAAGATAAATTAAGTACCTCGCCTCAATATGACAGTTACTGGTCCCGGAAGGAGAGAATCGAGCAAACCATGGGGCAAATGGTTGGTCACCGCAAAACGTTCTATGTCAGAGACATCCCCAACACAAATGGCGAGAGGACTTGTATGCTTCCGTCCTTTGATCTCGTATATCCGGTTAACAGCTTCTGCAGAGCTGCAGATCAGCAAACAATGGTTTTAATCTATAATCTTTAACCAGGGGCACAACACCCGCATAGTACTCTAATGACCTACACACTAAATGATCAATTACTGGACATTTCAATCACTTTGACGTATTTCTTCGTTCTGTCTTGCATGCTACTACAAGCACTTTGAATTCGAATTGACAGACAGACCTCCAGCAACTATCAAGATCAGCAGAACAAATTGAGTGAACCCCATTTGGCTCGAATTCCATCTACTAACAGATATAACACTGCACCTCACAAGATTCAACATTTGACCACTTTTACAAGTAGGCATTCTTCCGAACACCACGCCTACAGATTAAGAAAGGCAACGGCAAGGTCTAACAGAGGAGCGGCATTTACCAAGCATCGCAAGCGAAGCCGTAGAGCGTATCGGTCGGCACAGCAATCACCTTCCCCGACTTGAGAGCCTCGACTGCCTCCGGGGCGTGAGCCTCGGTCGCCTCGCGAACCACATCCAACTTGCCCTCGCACTTGTCCAGGCTCCGCGCCATTTTACTCCCGAGTCGCCCGCTCCGCTCCGGAATCCGCACGAACCCGTTTCTGGGCACACCTGAAATGCCAACCGAAACGGCACGTCAGAAGCCGAACGCACCCAAGACCGAAACTTTCGCCGGAAAACCGCAAACCCATGAACGAACGAGCACGCTCACGCTCGGAGGGACGGACCTGAGAGAGGGAAGCGGGCGTGAAGGAGGAGAGGCGGGAGGGTATGAGCTATTTTGGTGGGAACATTCATTTAGTCGGAGAGGTGAGGCTGCGGAAGATCTTGGGGGCGCTTCGTTTCTGGGGTCAACTCGTGTCATGACCGTTTGTCAACGGATTGCCCTAAATTCTTGGAGCTCGACGCGTTCTTTACTCCCTTCTTTTTTCCGCTGATGTAGATTTATTCTCTTTTACTTTTTCCTTATTATTTCCGAACTGGGTCCGACGGCGAGTGCTGATTGGACTGAAGAGCTTCATTACTCAGTCTCCCCTTTGCAAACGGCCCCAAGCCCCCGCAAATTGAGAGGGGGAGGGGATGGTAATCCATTTATATGAAGATTGATTTTCGATGATGAAGTTAGATGCCGATAGTTGGTTTGTGCAACGACATGCCTTGTTTCATTTGTTTGATGTGAAATTGGAATAGAGTGATCTAATTTGGTATCGGATTCTTAAGGCATGCACGATAAAATTTATATTTTTTAATTTTTTTTATTTTTTTATTGTCCAAAACAAATTTAGAAAAGAAATATATTTAATAAGTAAGTTCATTTTTTTTATTTCGAAAATAGATTTCTGTTTTAAAAATAGATTTGGAGTAAAAATTAAAACTAAAATTTTAAATTTTTAATTTTTTGAGCAAAAATCGCCCATTGCCCACCTTTTGGGCATTATTGGGCATTAGTCATCGGTCCACCTATTGTAGGTTGTCGGCTCCCGCCGTTCAATAGACCCGTTAAACGGGTGGGTCGGGTTGGGTTTGGATCGCTAAAGAAGTCGCCCAAATCGACTCATTTAACCCGTTTATAACTTATTTATCGGTTGTTAGATGTTTTTTATCCATACCTGACCCAACCCATTTAATAAATAAAATTTTTATTTATATATATAAATAAATAAGCTTTTACAACACAAATTTAATTATTTTTTAATTTTTTAAATTTTGAGTCATTCACCAGATCAGCGAGCTCGAGGCTCGCGGCAAGTTTGAGTCTCACCAAATTACTTTGGCCATCGTCGTAAAAAAAAAAAAGAAGAAAAAAAATAAAAAAAGAAAAAAGAAATAAAAAAATAATTATAATTTTGATTTTTATAAAAAAGGAGAAGAGAGAAAGGTTTTTGAAAATAAATCTAAATTTTATAAGACCCACCTATCTTAAGTCTTTAGTTGTTAAACCCATTTAACTAATTTTTTCAAAAAACAAATGACCCATATATGATTTGTATTGGATTTATGAAAACGTTGGCCGCAAATCGCCTTATAAATAGAAATTTTATTTTGTCTATTCCGAAATTTTGAATATTTATCCCTTAGAATAAAAATAATCCAAAAACTGAATGTCTTAAGACATTAGGACTGGAACAAAATCAACTATTTGCAGCTCGTAAACCAGCCACAAGTCGCGGTACCATGATGATTAGTAATAGTTCCGAAAGGAAACCGCCTATCTAGCACATACATTGCAGCATCTTTCCACACAAATTACAGAAAATTTGGCCTGAAACTGTTCATAGTCGGCCGCATCGAATTTTGCGGGATCTGCTACAGTGTACCGACCGGTTCAACTCCCGCTAAAAGTTTCCGGGTTGTTCACATGGGTTGGATAAGTCAGAGAGGATCCTTCCCACGGCGACTCCAGAGATCCCCGAGGAGCCTGGCTGGGACGCATGGCCATCTGAGCACGGCGAGCTTGTACCGACTGGGCATGCCGTCTTCTCTTCCATCTGAAGAACTCAACGAGGATCGAACTCCCGCTCATTGCGACACCGAATCCGGCAAAAGATGCGAAGAGAACCGATAGGACGGCTTTCAGATGAACCTATGACATGCATCACAAAGTTTTGAGCAGACTCGCCCATCGAAAACGGAAAAGAAGCTGTTTGAAAACTGATTGTGATTTTGACACGGGCCCTGCATTCTTACCAAAGAGTAAAATAGATGAGCGAAGAGAACCACCAAGCCGAACTGGAAAGATGCATAAACCCAGACATATCTGCTCTTCACTGCACGGACACATCAAAGAGGTCAAGTTAGAAAACATTGTTCCGATCGACAAAAAATACACCCCATTTCAATAAATCCATGTTTTTCTTTTGCCATGTATACATCTTAGTTATGTTTGTCAAGCATCTTTCGCGACCTACCCATGGTTGATGAAGTAATGGATGCTAGGAGACCTAAAACACAAGAAAATGGAAGAGATATGGCAATTGCGCCTGTACCCATCTTCTCAACCTGCACATCAGAGACATGTCGCTCAGAAACACAGAGGATGACATAACAACAGATTTGAGTCACTTTTATTTCCAAAGGTTTAGATCGCTTATGTCTCACCAAAAGCTGCTCAAGAAAACAAAAGTAGGCCAGCGTGCTCACAACGACGAGGACTGGCACTTCCTGCCACAGCCTGTAAAGATTCGAAGTAGTAAGTTCAGGAAATTGGCCCTCATCAATCATCTATTAATAGCACTCTTTTCTGTCAACTTTGATCGGAAGTACTTTGATATTGCAGAGTAGATGGCATGTTCATCACAATTCAACTTTAGTGCTGGTAAACTTTTATCAGAACCCAGAAAAATGTTGAACATCTGACGATGAATCGAGAGGAAACACAAATTTAAAAGATACAAAACGGACGTGTAAATAAAAGTGGCCATTCACTTACCTGTGTCGACCAAGGTCTACCATCTCAAATCGAGTGCCTTCCACGGTTCCATTGTGGATGCTTTGTATTCTCAAAAGAGTCACAGGCAGATTCTGAACCTCTTGTTTGCACACATCGCAAGTCCTGTTACCTTTGACGCTAAACCATTTCACAGCGCATTCTTTATGGGCCAGAGCCAATTCGCCTTTGCAGCTGCATTCCATCTTGAGAGTTTCCCCGCCCTCAGACAAAGCAACCAGACAAATTCTACAGACCGCCTCTTCTTCAGGTATGTCTTCACCATCAGCATCATCTGCTTTTCAATTGAAAGGTTAGGTATGGGACATTACCAGAACACCAAGCATGTATGTCTAGACAAACTTGAGCTACAAAAGTAGGCAAAGAAGTGCGCCTGTGAATACCGCAAAGCTATTGTCCTTCTATTGGAGAGATAGACAGAGAAAGAGCTCTGAGATATCGGAAAGTCGAAGACATTGAAAAAAGGCGAATAGTTCATGGATTAAAATAGTCAGGGAGCTCCTCTAAGGGCTAAACTAGTAACATGATTGCAGCTACACATCTAGCAGCGATTTGAAAATATCTCAAAGCAGAAATTTCTTCGAAAAATGGCGTGCGCAAGAAATTTAGTAAAAGAGTTCAAAGAAGGAAGGTATAGAATTCATCCGTTAGCTAATCAGTGAGAATATACCGTGATCAGCTGTCTGAGATATGTTAGGCATCACATCCCCTTCCTTTCGACAGGGTGTGGAAGGTATTATGCGGAAGAAGGAGTCCATTCTCCTAATGCTATCCTCTTTGTCATTGACAGGAACTGAACGTGACCGCGGAATTGTTCTTTGAAGTCCTGTCGACTGCAAAATCCACAGAAAGTTTATCAACCAAGAACTGCAAATCGAGAACCCTCAAAAAGTGATTTCATATTCCCTTCCCACAACACTGACTGTCTAGTTTGGTGTCATAAGTTCATTAAAAAAAAAATTCTACATAAGTCCATTAAAATTGATGGTACTAGATGCTCACAAGACGGTATTGTAAATGTCTTACAGTGGGCTGTGGAGTACTACACGCTCTTTCGCTGTGCGAGGATTCTTTACTGGAGTTTCCAATTGGAGTCGCTGGTAGCGAAGATGCTTTCTCGATCTAGGAGTGAATAGCTTCGTAAATGACAGCGACCTAGCTATGGAAGGCTTTTCTCTTAGTCCTGTGATCGAAGCATCTGGATCTGGATTGGTGGCTTTCTCAGTGTCTGCTGCTGAATTTCGGTTTATGAAGCTCATCTTAGGTAGTAAGTTTTTTATGGATGATTTGCCCCTAGAAGAAGAGGGACCTGGAGACGCAGTATTATTTCTCGCTTCGTTTGAGCTAGGCGTCAAGAGAAAATTTACTCTCTTAGGTGTGGCACCCGGTGTCGGCGGCATTTTGACGATGACATTGTCTTGAGTCCACGTTCCCATCTTCCTCGAAGGTATGTCTAGGAAAAGATTCTGTTTTTTCCAATGATGAGCCTGTGGAGCTTCTTGCTCTGTTCCCATCAAATCTTCGACCTAGAAATAAGAAACAAGGATCGACCGCTGATCAGAAACCATACCTCATATACGCTTTCAAATTTAATCTGCCAACCTTATTCATGCAGTAAAGCTACTCAATCCCTTTTTATGATACAAGATAAACAACAAAATCCAAGTTACTATGGCAGAATTTACTACAAATCATTGGCCTAACCAGAAAGCAACGGATCGAGATGATGAACCTCGTTCAGATGCTGAGTGCACTAGCCAGGTGCCAGAAATGCAGGCAAGCTGAACGTCAGTACTCAAGAAACATATCGGATCAACGATCTCGAAGAAAATATAAAGAAATAGTCAACTAGACAAAGAACTACTAGAGTAAGTACTAACTACAAAGGTTGCAAAGCAAAGAGCAGTACAAGTTAAACTGCTGCGACTTCAGGGTGCAGATTAATAGTCCCTGAAAACATGCACTGCCATTGGAGTTTTCATTTCACTCAATTCAAAGTCCTTGAGCTCCAGAAAACATCTCTCACCAAAACTAAATCACAGTGCATTAAAAGAACTCAAATAAAAAAAGGAAAGAAAGAAAGAAAGAAACATAGATGCCACAGAACTACCTTATGAATGGGAATGACTACAGTTGCTTCACCAGTAATAACGTCTCCCTGCACCTTCTCTGAGACCTTGTCTTCAGTTTCCATTTTTACTAAAAAAACCCGAAAGGGTATACAGAGGATTCAACAAACAGAGTAACCTTCGAAACAGAACACAGAAATTAGCACGAGACCATACGGAAAGTCACACCATAACGCTTACAACTTGGAAAAGGAAGAAAAGAGGGGAAGAGAGAGAGAGAGAGAGAGAGGGAGAGAGAGAGAGAAGAAGAAGAAGAAGAAGAAGAAGAAGAAGGATGTGTGAGGAAGTTCAAAATAGAAAGAAGAATTGAGTGTTGGAGATAAATGGGATCCTGGGGGAGATGAAGCGCTAGCGTTAACTTCATTTAATGGTGGTGCGAAGATTTTCATTATCATGGAGGGCCCTCCCAAAACGTACGCGTAGGCACGCACGACACACAAGCACCCCCACTTAAATTCCGTCCAGTGCGCGAGGACTTCTCGCCACGTTTTGCGTGTGATAATTAGTTCATGATGTCGTCGATAAATCAACAACAGAGCATCACTCGTTTAATGCTCTGCTTTAAATGTGTGCTCTGCGGGTGACCAAAACACTGTTCCCCTGAACAGAGAACAGCGGACGACGCATCTTAGATTTTGATTTCGGACGTTAACCGCATGCGTGCGTGCCATCTCTCGACCGTAGCGAACCTTGTTCGCTCGCCCACGTTATCATTCGGTCAAGGAAAAGGCCGAGGGTTGGCAAAGCTGCCGCGCACCAGCATGCAGCAGGCAATGGATGGATGATGATTCACCGATGGACCGATATCACATCATGCACGGAAATAAAAAAAAAAAAAAGAACCGGTTTCATCGTGCACCATCATCATCCAATTGACGAGGCACAACGTGCGAGAGCACGGCAGAAGAGGAACAATCCGGATCTTGAAGTTCCTTTTTTCCTCCGCTTTTATCTGTTTAGTTAGTTGATTTACATTGCATAACTTTAGAGTCCGTTTAAATTTATTTCTTTTTAATCTTTGGGATTTCAGTTTTATCAAACGCTGAACGCCCGACAGCTTTCAAAAAGCACCTATATAGATATGAATTGTACGATTTTTATATGAACTATTCGAGTTCCTTCGTATTCTAGCATTATTTTCTGCGATTTAGCCAAAAGTCAGCAAGTATCTTGAAAAGCTTCTTCTAAATATGCCTTCAAGGTGCAAAATATTTTTACTCAATCTCAAAATTATTCGAGCCCACAGGAAACATTTTACCGGAACAAATCAATTATTAGTGAACGAACATTCTTTCTGTATTTTATTGTTATTATTTTTTATTATGCGGCTGGAAAAGAGCAGGATGGATTCGTGAACAAACGAATTCGACGGTCCATATATTTTAGGAGTTATTTAACTGAATGGTGGGAATATAATTCTCCTTTTGGATCGTCCATTCATTGGAAAAAGAAAATAAAAGAAATGGGGATTAAATTCAGATTATCCTAATCCCCGGATGATTCTACTTGTCCTGTGTAAAAAATGGCACGCCAACTGTATAGAAGGACTTATGGAACCAAACTTTGAAATCAAACTTCTTTTTGATTTTGCGAAAATAAGGATCTAGGGTAAGCTAAGTTCATCAAATTTTGCAAAGTCTCCTGGGGCCTCGACTTCCGATGGATAATGTAAGTACGACCTACTTTTAGGCACAAAGTTAGGGTTTAGGTTCATTTGAAAAAGGGAGCCATCTGTTTTCACACAAATTTTCAAACAAAACGACAAAAGTTAGATCCCTTTGCTTGCCAATGCCTACCTAAAGAAAAGAGGCTGCTTCTGGTAGTTAGTGCAAATGATTTTGACACTTACACACAGCCAAAATACATATCGGAGATATGCAAACTGAAAGAGTACTGAATGATTTTGTCGATTACGTCTCCATTAGAAAGAACTTGGGAGGAAATTGGTTTGCTCAATAAGATGAATACATAATCAGTGGAATTTAACTTGGGCAATAGTTCAACTAGACCTATTAAAAGTGATCATAAACCCATTTCTTAACTCATAAGATTGTAATATGAGTAAGTTATATTCGGTAAATGAGTCATGAATGAATTAATATAGATGTTAAATAGGTTTATGATTTATTTAAATGCAACTCATCTCTATGTCTCTCTTTTCCTCTCGCTTGCTCTCACTCGATCTCATGCTCATTCACTCCATTCTTTTACTTTAGTTTATGTTCAAGCTTTTTAAATTGAGTTAAATATAACAGTGTTTTAACAATATAAATAGAGTCGGGTGCATGTTAAGTTTGGTAAGAGTCACTAGATTTGTATTGCATATAAATTTATGAAAATGGACTAAATTGGTTAATTTGGGTCAAATTACTTTCAAGTCAACTTAACTCCCTCATTTGACAAGTCTTAAGCTCAACGATGACAACGAACCTTTTCTCGGACAAAACGAAAAGGGCAAAGCTATATAAGCCCGAGAAAGTGCTCATAGAAAGCTCTATCTCCATACAAAGTATCTTTTCTTTTTCACTTCTTTTGAAAATTTTGGGTGAAAAAGAAAAGAGAATCTAAGTATTATTCTTGGGACATGGCAAAATGGACCATGACTTCGCCATTAGGTCCAGAAGGGTCCATCGCCTGCGAGGGTCGGGCTGCGAATTGAAAAGAAGAGAAAGCCGGTGGATGAAAAGGATTTGTGTTGGACGAGGAGGATAAAAAAAGCTGAAAAAACCCAGAAGAAAAGAAGAGAAAGGAAGGGGGAAAATGAACTTTGAGGCTTCTCTTTGTTCTTCAGGCCGATCCAAAAAGCAAAGGTAGGCACAAACTCATCACAGCAAATAATCAAAAGAAGATCATCATCCTATTCGGACTCCATCGTCCACCGCTTTTGCTAGTCAATCAAAAGAAGATCACAAGCGGTCGACCCGTGGTCAAGCTCGCAATAGCTAGTCAATCGTGCCGTCTAGTCATTGAGTTCGATTCGATTCTATGGCTGGAGGAGTAGTCCAAATTTGAATATCATAGACAATACCTAACCCAATCAACTAAGACCCGCCTCGACGTCGACTGTTGTAGTTCTAGTAACCCGTGTAGTCCAGCTTCAACTCCACTAAAGATCCATGTTTTGGTTGGCTTAGGTTAGAACTAAGCTTGAGCATGTGAATGTCACATCAAGTCGGAGCTTGTGCTTAGTCTAAGGATAAAAATGTATGTATATATATATTTATTTAGTGATATGTGACCAAAAACGTTTTCGAGTATTTGTTACTCATTCGGAAAATAATTTCAATCTCCTAACTTTATCTAAGGAAAAAAATAGAATTTTTTTTCTAATTTTTTTTCTAATTTCTTTTGTTTCTTTTTCTTTTTCCTTCTTCCTTTGTTGGCTTGCGGGCCTCGACGACAGCCGGTATCAAGCCACAAGCTGGGCTTGAGCTTGATCCTCGTCGGCCTATGCCTTTGGTGGTCACCAATTGTCACCAAGACCTAACAATTGGTAGGGAGAAGGAAAAAGAAAAAAGAAAAAGAAAAGAATATGTAAAAAAAACATAAAACATTAAAAAATAAAGATGAACAATTCCCCAGAGTCTTTCGATTTAGGAATTCACTTAGTCTATACATGAATTTCTCATTGAACGAAAAATATTTTTGATCGACCAGATATTTTTGATGTAAGTGGAGAAAACTAATTTTGGGAAAACAATTACTCGAATAAGTGCACCCTTAATATGTCTAACCATGCCTCGAATAATTCCATAATCTTTTTTGTTCCTGGTTCGCATTCAGGTATTGCTGTGGTTGCCCAGTCCAGACTTACTCCCCTGCTGTCGATGATCCTTTCTTGCGAAGGATTTTGTGACAACTACGGAGAATTGGGAGAGAAACTCGAGACAAGAGATTAAGGACCAGTTTGCCTGCCCCACCCTAACCCAACCCCATACTGCGTCCTCCACCTCAAACGTTGGGGAACAAGAAATACTATGAACCAAGTTCTGTTCATATGGGCCTGCCTGCAATGACGCAGAGATCCGAAGTACAATAATGAAAGGGCCTAGGGTCTTGGCCCGCTGGCTAGTCCGGTTGCTGCTTGCACGAATGGCAAAAGTACTTCCTCCTCCTTTTAGTCCGTACCCAACAACACAGACCAGTGTACTTTGGTCATCAATAGTACCAGAAAAGAAACAAGCAGAACCATAGAGTTGCTAAGGATGTGGTAAAAGGGCGAAATAATTCCTAATATGAAAGCGCAGACTGGAAACCAGACCTGTCAAAATGGCGTCGAATGTTATGAACCAAGCCTGGTTTTTCTTCCCTCGTGTCATTCATGTTGAATATACAGACAGGGAAGAAACAAGTCCGATGATTATTTATCATGACAATGCCGAATATTCCCTCCCTGGCCCCTGCTGTGTGGAGGGCCTTGTGCACGGGGACGCCTTCTTTTTACTTTTAATAACCATGTGAAACATTCATTCTGGCAGGCATTGTAAAGAGTTCGACAAGGCTACTGACCATAACAACAAGTTGAACCCTTTGCAACTTATGGTCGCTCTCACTCGGCAAATTTTTCAAGACCCTAGACGAGCTGGAAGAAACTCATCTAAAATTCCAAAAAAACTAATCAGATGAAACTGAACTGCTGCAACAATCCAGACAGACAGTGTGATAAAAACGAAATTTAACTTGACAAATGTTATATAGTGCAAATTCTTGACCCAAGGAGCAACAGAAGATCTGGCAAAAAAGCCTAATAAATCAGAGAAAACTATGTGAGATGAGCAGCGGAGGAAGATGATTAACCGTGCATTTGAAATATACTAAAGTGACTAAAAGCTATGACGTGCAAAGCAAGTATGTCAATTTTCCCCACTATGGAAAAAGTTTTCATTGTAAAAGTGCAGAACAGGTTACACCATGGTCAAGCAAGAAACATCCTCACTGCCCATGCTCACAACATTTCCAAATGCTCACATCTTGTTTTGAAATGATGCCAACTTCATTATGTCATGGTCTATAATCCGTATTGATTTCTGTGGAAATCAGAGTGCTTTTGCATGACAATGATGACATGTCTAATTCAACCATGCCATCTTTTCAACACCATGCTTTGAGCAAAGATTTCTGAAGCAAATTGCTAAGCATTTTCTTTACACGAGACCACAACTAGAATGATGTTTAAATTGGAACACGGAACTTCAAATCCAAGGAACAAAATCCAAATTTTCCTTGAAAACGGTTTCGATGAAAAGATAACAGAAAAGAAGCCCAATTAAGAATCAAAAGATGAATGTCATTATTGTACACACTAAAACTTTCCACTTCATTTGCAGAGATGACCTCCCTGTGCATCAGACAGAGAGATGAGACAAGGCTGAAATGATTTCTCTATTCCTCTTATGCAATAAACATCAAATAAGGGGAGGGATAAACATAACCAAATACAAGCATTGAGAAAGAAAACCAAGTTCAAGGTTCAAATCCTATTGTAAAGACTTAGTCTGGTTGCTGAGACAAATGTGCAAGATAGCATCCTAAACGGCCAGGTCAGATAGCAGGTACTGTACCTTCTTCAAGTCAATTCTGATTTACCAGTCAGCAACCCATCACAGCGCAATTGTATACAAACACCCCAACATTCTCCTTGACACCAAGCACCTTCCAATCCAAAGTGCCATTCTTGACCCCCGATTTTGGATTCCAAGAGTTCAGCACAATAGCTTCACCTTCTGGACCTCTCTGCCCTCCGACAACCAAAAGTTCTTTGCCACAAGCCTTGAAAGCAAGGCCCCAACCATTCGAAGAATCAGCCTTGACCGGAAGCCTCCCCAGCACATCCCAGGTGTTCTTCACTTTGTCGTAATTCTTCACCATGTTGGTCAAGGGCTCTACAGAGTAGAGCTCATTATCCACAACAGCCACAAGTGGAGGTGCCTGAGCAGCCTTATTGACATTTGGGTACATTCCCTCTATTTTCCTCCACTTCTTTGTCTCTAGGTCATACTCTTCTCCACATGTTAATGAATCAGTAGGGCTCGACATCCCACCAATCACGTAGAATTTGCCGTCCATAAAAAAACCAGAACACAATCTACGTGGTGTGTGCATACTAGGTAACAACTCCCATTTACCAGTGGAAGAATCATACAACTCAGCCGATTTCAGTATGTTCCCCTTCTTATCACTTCCACCTGCCACGATAGCAATAGAGCCAAGGCAACCAGAGGCAAACAAGCAGCGTCTGTATTCCATCCCCTCACACTTTACCCAACTTAGATGAACCAAGTTATACTTCCAAATGGCAAAATCCAACAGCTCACGGCCAAAAACCAACAATTCAGTGCCGACAGCCAACGATTCCTTATCTGCATGGTTGAAGCATTCATCACAAGGCATCTTAGGCAAGGACATCCACTTCTTTCTAACAGGGTCAAATGCCTCCCATCCCCTCGGATCACAAACAAAATACACCCAATGTTCAATGATACCCATCCGCCTCCTCAGCTCATACAAAAGCCCACTCCTGATTAATTTTCTAAACCTCGTGTTGGTACACGATAAAGAAGCATAATCAGATCGACAAACCCAAGCAAGACAGTTTAAAGCAACATCATCTATAAGACCCGGAAGGAGTGAATCACTTGGTCTCAGCCTAGATGGTGAATGACCATCATCCACTTCTCCCATCAAACTTAAGCTAAAAGCAGTATCCACTTCTTCCTGTACCTCCTCCATGTCTGAACAATCCTTTTCAACCGTATCTGTCTATACTATACCGACCCTCCACGCAAAATGCTCGAAATTTCCCACGCAGAAAGACTTCTAGAAAACGCTAAAGTAAAGTTCTATGACGCCATATCCAGGAAATAAGTCTTG
The DNA here is from genome assembly GCA_017140325.1 of Eucalyptus leucophloia subsp. euroa. NCBI lineage: Eukaryota > Viridiplantae > Streptophyta > Magnoliopsida > Myrtales > Myrtaceae > Eucalyptus > Eucalyptus leucophloia. Next base: position 34,314,420 of record CM029469.1, on the reverse strand, counting down.
GCCTTTGCACGCAATCAACTTCCATCTCCTTTTCATTCTTCAGATAAATTCATCCAACTGGGAACGACGAACCCGAAACCGCGTTCTTCAGATCATGCCCGAATTTAAAACGCTTCTAACGAACCAAAGCTTCTAATTTGGGCAAAAGCTCATAATTCCCACGAACGATCGAGCAGAGCCTCCCCGTCACCGATAGCATCGCGCGCGTCTCCTCCATACAAGCAATCGAACCGGGTTTACGAATCTGAAAAAAATCAGCAAGAAACTCGACATGAGCACCCGCGCCACAACATCATCCGGCTTCCGTTCCCGCTACTACGAACGAACGGCAATCGAAAGAGAAAAAAAAAATCGAACATCGAATGAAATGTTGCGCGAATCAATCCGGATTCGGAGTGAATCAATTTGCGACAACCGGGCTCGGATCCGCATGCGATTTACCGCTAGCGTGGGGGCGCCATGAAGATCAGAGCGAGCCTCCCGAACGGCCGGGCAGTAGGCGGGCGAGCGCGTGCGTACCGGGGAATTCAGAATCGCGGCCCTCGATCTCAGCGCTCGGCATTCGCTGTGCGGTCGTCGCCGCCGGCCATGTCGCCGGATTCCGGCGCCGGAGAGAGAGAATAAGATGGGAGCTACTTTAGCACATAGAAACTGAGCTGGCACAGCTTGAGAGAGAGAGAGAGAGAGAAAGAGAGAGGGAGGGCAGAAAGAGAGAGAATCGCGTTAAATAACAAAAGATGTTCGCGGTGCTTCTATTTTCGCCCCCTCACTTCCTTCTTAATTCTGTTTTAGCCCCCAGCTTTTTCATTTTGGGTCAATTTGGTGACATGATTGCTTTTTTCTTTTGGCCTTATGACATGGCATTCGCGACACGTTTCAGTGCAATGTAAGTAGGCGAAAAACCATATTAGATTCATTTGAATTCACCAAGTCAATTTTGTGGAACAAAAAAATTGACTATCTTCGTCAAAAGTTCACGGCCTAATTCTCTAAAAAAAATCCCTCCATTTTAAGTCTAATCTCAATTCTAACCCAAACTTAAAAAAAAAAAAATTCTTGACTTTCACACATAAAAAAATCACACTTCTTTAACATTATTAGACGTTCATTATAGATACTTACGTATTCACCACTACTCTCATCTTTGTATGGACGAACAACAACAACCTCATGATATTGATAATTTTGAAGAAACTAACGCTAATTTATGGACAGATGGGCAAATTTGGATTAGGGCGAAAGTTGTGGACTTCTTTAGACCAAAAAAAAAAAAAAAAGATTGGGACAAAATTGGGATTTGATCTAAAGTTTGAGCGCTTTTTGTAGAATTAACGTGAAACTTTAGGGAAAGAACACGAGTACAATCTTCTTTTGAATTGTGATTAATCATGCGAACAATGGCAAGTAATAACAGCACCAATGTATATACTTAAGTTGGTAGTCCATCGTTATTCGAAAGATATTTTGATCAAATCGAGACACGGAAATAAAACAACTACTTAACATCGCGCTCAACGATGATTAGTCGCGTCTTTTCGGATTATCTAAGAGATGTATCGGACAAAGTGCGTGAAGGTGAGTCGGATACTACTTGGTCTTTAATTAAAGAGAGGATAAGGAACGGGTGACTAGCCGGAGTCAACAAACAGTGAAAAAGCCCCAGGGCGATGGAAGTTGGAGGTCGTTAAATCGTTATGATTTCTTGGTAATGTCCTATGCGTTCAAGAATCTTATATCAGCTTTCGACAATGCTAAAGATGTAGTGACCATAAAGAAGGAAATCCCAAACGAACGCGCAGGTTATCGCCAAAGCAAGAAAAGAGAAAGGAACCGGCATCCAGCTTCTGGAGCACTTGTCCAAGTGAGCAAGGAAATTTGAAAAAAAAAAAAAAGAAAGAAAGAAATTTAATTGTACTAAAAGCATGTAATCTACTCCATCTCGGTTATTAAATAATATACGTTCCACGCAAGATTTACATGATCTAATGGTTGAAATAGAGTGAGCTCGCACGCATCAGATACATATATAGATTGAGATGAGGTTAGAGCAATTTTTTAGTTGACAGCCGCCTTAAAAGAAAAATAAAAAGGTAGAATAAACAAATAGAAAGATGAATAAAGTCTGCAAGAGCGCATGCATATTGGGGATCTAATCACGGGTGGGTTTGAGCCGCATCTTCTGTCGTCAAAGGCTCCACTTTATCAAAGTTTGAATTGTCCAAGGCACGTTTCTTCTTCCCCAGCTCCCTACCTTGAATTTTAGCATTCCACGTCTCTGAAGAAACCGAATGAGGCCTTCTTACTTTTTTCCATGGAGAAAAAATGAAAACGCAAAAGCGAAGGAAGAAGAAGAAATACAAGCGGATGAGGAGCAGCGACTATCAAATCATAATTTCGACGTCAAATTGTTTTCGATGAAAAACGATAATATGAGTGTTAATGCGAGAAAGATTGCTCATGACACCATTTGAAACGAAAGATACGGAATGCATTTTTATATGAGGAGGTAAAAGTGTGTGGTTGAGATGATCTTTTAAGGTATGCCCTCATTAAATCTTCCCTATAACCGCGATGCGTGGCAAATTTGATGTAGAGCTTTGACTTCGGCGAGCGAAAGGGGGTCATGCCGACCGACACGTACTTTGAAGTTGAACTCATTCGTTGGTTCCGGTCTTGATCATTGCCCGTCCGCAGAACTTCATTATTGTGAATTGAAGTAGGTTTTGAATGTTCAATGCTTTGCTGTGCTCATCGACTCTTCCCCACCCTCTTTTGGCTCTACAAGCCTGGCCTGAAAGGTCGATATTCATCCCCCCAAAAGAAGCTAAAATCACAACTAGCCATCTGTCTAATCTTCATCACCAACAACACGACTTACTTTTCAAGTTTGCCGACTCCTCCCAGCCTTCAAGGTGGAAAACTTTCCTACGTCGAGCTAACCGTAACGGACGGTATGAAATCCATCCGATCCGACGGCCCAAATACAATCTATCGATGGCATAAAGAGGGATTCGCTAGTTCTTGACTTCACTTCGAAACCAACCCACCTACAGAGTATTTTTCAACAATATGCGCTATTCATGATTGCTAGACTACATGGAAAGGCCAAAGTGGACCAAATCCGGCTTGTGTTACTTTTGTCCCCATTGAAGATGATGACACATAAAGATGAAGATAATCTCTGACAGACCCACCTAACCCATTACTCTTCTTCTCTCGATTAAACAATTATAGAGCAAGTGATGATAAGAACATCCGTGCTTGCAAGCACGACCTTTCGAATAAGACGTGGTAATGAGAGGCTTCTCTACTGTGTATACTGAACTTTTGATTATGCGCACGCGAGTGCTTCTTGTTTTTTTTCTAAAGAACGATGTATAACTCAAAAACCATCTCTATACAGAGCATGACTCGGAGAACCATTAGAGGACCACTTGCCACTTGTTGCTTTCTGCACCTGTCAATGATATCTCCAGCCCCATCACATAGAGAGGATGTAAGCATGAATGAAGATTTCACGCCGGAAAATTTGTTATGATTGCTCGTCGCAATCGGTATAAGGTACCACGTCCATCCAACTAGCGAGGAATATCAGTGAAATGCAGTGAGACTATTACTCAATCATACTATAACCAAAGACGGTAGAAAATCAAGCATCAAGCAAATCGTTAAGGAATTGACTAATGTCAGTACAATCTCTCTCTCAGTTTCAAAACCTATGAGCCCAATGTAAATGGCAAGACAAGCTAATCTTCCGGCAAGAGATCATGAACAAAATCCCAAAAGCCTTAATCTACTAAAACTCATATTTGCATTCTAGAGCCATCCAGACATATCTATCCATCTATTTCAACTCTGAGCACAGGTCTTTCATCCCTGTTTCAACGGATAATTCTTTCCCAGCAGCATCTCTGATTCCCATCTCCAGATTTGCCAGCTCATGAACCAATAAGGAAAAGGAAAGGACAAGTTCTTGGGCTTTACTATACAGATAGGTAATTTCAAAAGTCAACGAAACTCAGTTAGTCAAATTCATGTCAGTATCATTTTTGCTCCCATCACGTTCTTGCGCCTCCAAGCTTTTGCGCTTGCACCAGCATAAATACTGAGGGATCGGTCCATCTTCTCCAACAACCCAGGCATGAGCTGCAACAGCATCCAATGTCAACCTGTGTTCTGGATCTGCATATGATAGATTGGCATTTTAGCAATCCAACTAAAAGAAGAAGGGGAAAAACAATCATTGTGCACAGCTTGCAGTTGGGATAAGGTATGTGATGGAGCCCACCAACACTACTAATACTAACCTTTGCAAAGAAGCCCCTCCAGCAAGTTCTTAAGTTGTGGATTGAGACCATCCGGGAGTATCAAAGGGTTATTAACTATCTGCCACAACAAATTTCAAAAAGCATAAACTCAACTCAACTAATGGGATGAAATGGTGAGAAAGAAGGGGTAAAGTTCTGACTGAGGCATATGCACCTTGTCATATGTGTCTTGTAGTGTTTCTCCAAGGAAAGGATAATGTCCCAAGACCATACAGTAAAGAGTGACTCCCATAGCCCAAGTATCAGCAGCCTTCCCGTGATAAGTGAGACCTATTTACCAGGAAGAAAATCATATTACAGAGATAAGTTAAAAATCATTTCATGTCAAGATTTTGTTCTATCATTGCCCAAAAAGGATAAGGGACTGGACCTAGACAGCACTCAGGTGCTGTGAAAACAGGAGTCCCAGGGGATCGCCGAAGTTCATCATTATCATCCTGCAGATATCAGTGACAAACATTCAAAATCCCATCATTTAACAAAAAAAGTGACCACAGGATTTATTGTATTTAAATCCAAACACTTGGTACATTTCTGGTTTGATTGGAAAGGAGGGGAACAGGAAAAAAAAAAAAAGGACATGTGGGTGTAGAAAATGTAATAAACTTTAAAATCTCCGTGAGGAAGAAAGGAGGGAAATTTTAATTTTTCCATCTATTCTCCTAACCTCCAAGTGTTCCAAACGTAGCATCAGAATATCCTGTTTAGATCCACAAACATGAGCTAGCATAAACTTTTCTATCGCATACTTATACAGATTGCCTGATATAGGAGAATATCAACATTAAACACCTCTCCCTGCGGGGGGTGAAAGAGTAAGTATATCTTTTATGCTAGTTAAAGATTTGACTTTTCCTCCAGAAAAAACAAACTGTAATATGAAGTTCAAATATCTTTCATGCTAGTTAAAGATTTGACTTTTCCTCCAGAAAATACAAACTGTAATATGAAGTTCAAATATCTTTCATGCTAGTTAAAGATTTGACTTTTCCTCCAGAAAATACAAACTGTAATATGAAGTTCAAATTTACAACTTCAGTTATCAAGCAAAAGCATTTTTGGTAATTTCTCTGTCATTGATGATTTACAAAAGCCTTGGGAGCAGCAATCATTACCTCAAAGACCTGGCTAACACTGAAATCTCCTATCTTCACAATGCCAGAACTGGTCACCAACAAATTATCAGGCTTGATATCTCCATGCACTATATTCTGGTTCCCTCGCATTAAAGAAAAGAACATGCACTTATTCTAGTGTTGACAGATTATCATCATCACAGCATGAAGGAAAAAATATAAAGTACTGCACACATATATTTCAACTCAGATAGTAGTAGCATACATGAGTGTGGAGATACATCAGCCCAGAAACAACATCACGCAGATACTTTCTGGCAGTCTTTTCTCCAATCCCTTGGGGACCAGATCCTTCATAAGACCATTTGCCATCCACATATTCAAGGACTAACACAAAAAACAAACCATTTGTCAATGTTATGATACTTGAGACAATTTCAACAGAAAATTAAGGCATAATCAAGCAGACAGAAAATTCATCAGAAAAAACCAATGGGAAGTAATCTGATGAGCATACCCATGTAGAAGTGATCTGTTTCTGGGTCATCAATCACCTCTATGAGGTTCACTATATTAGGGTGCTCCAACATTTTCATGATCAAAACCTACAGAGAATGGAGGAACATAAATGAACTGAAAGTGCAACTCCATGCAAAATGTTGTTGCTCTAATCCTCTAATAGGTTATGTCAAGGAACAAATGTTGCTCAAGGTGTTTATTATGTCATAGTTGAGCAAGAAATAGCATATGAATGACATTAAATGGCTGCACCACATAAATAGAATTCATGGATCGGGTGACATAAGAAGTTAAGAGTTAGGTTTTATGATGCATGTTTTTCTCTGTCATCTTCAACACAATTTGCTCAGAGAATTCAAATTCCTAGCAAATTAAGATAAGCGTACAAACGGTGATTCAGACTAAAAACATACTTCTCGAAGAACATCGGTCATGGCAGTTTCTGAAGGTGCCACACGCAGCCTAAGCAAATGTGACTTATGAAAGGCCTGCAATCGAATGATTAAAATTCATACAGATTATACTTTTCTAGTTATTGAAAACAAGCCCCTACATTATGCAAATACAGAAAAAATACATGCTCCTAAAGGACAATGAGATATAATTAATCCAGAGAAATAGTATGAGATGGGATTCATCAGATGAGATTCATCTAAACAAAGGTCTGACACACCAATAGATGTACAGCCACCTAGTGCACCATCTTTGAAGTATATCATTTTTTCAAGAAATGAGGATCAGACAAAGATAAAGGATTCATTAAGTTAACTACTCCAAAATTCTAAGCTGCTGTCTCATCATTATATCTTGCTCGCAAAAAATATACATCATGCATGCTAGATATTGCAACAAAAGTAAGGATGACAGACCGGGAGTGTGCTTTTTTTTTTTTTGGGGGGGGGGGGGGTGAGAGGAGAGAGAGAATTTTTATCTCTTAGTTAGAGTTTTTAGCAAACTTATTAGCAGCCAGAAAGTATATAACTTACCTTAATTGCATAATGCTTTCCATCGACTTGACTTCGGTAGAGAACCTGTCACACATGAAAGAATAAGTAATTCATTTTCCTTAAGAATGTAACAAGATAGATTATGATACAACCACATACCACTTTGCCATAGCTACCAGAGCCAATCTTATACTCACGAACATATTCATTGACCATCTTATTCCCATTTTCATCCTGATAAGAAAATCGATCATGAATGCATGATCAGAGAGAGACGCATGTGCCTCATCAGAAAAAGACCACCTGTAAGCTTAAAGTAGAAAAAAGATGATAAATTACACAACCAAGATCACTTACAAACACTCAGAACAAGTGATTCAGATAGACTCACATAGCTTTGCTCAATATCACAGGTACCCCTACTGAGGTAAGACTAAAAGCGATTCACTCAAGGAAGCTGTGCAGGCTAGTGTGTCGTATACGTATAATCAGCAGCTTATATGAAGGCATCATAACAAGCGAGCCAGATAGATGCTCAACTCTTAAGACAACGTTTGGATAGAAAAACTACTTCGGGTAAAACATCACGCAAATTGAGAGCACACGCAACAATAATTTCCCTGACAGCAAGATATCCATTTATGATCTCTCAAGAAACAACTGCAGCATGCTCCCATGAATGTGGCCAAGGAAGAGTTTCACAATTCCTCGATATTTACCTCTGTACGGAACACTTTGTGGGTTTCTTTTACAGGATATTGCCTGCAAATCATGCCATTTTCTTCTCTAAACCTCAGTATATCTTCCGAACGTTGGGCACGTCTCCGCAATTCTCTGTCATCATCTTCATGAGCACTATCCGTGACCTCACCATTGTATGAACGATCATCCTCATGATCATCTTCCATGTCTTCATCCAACAGACACTCCTGAGAAGGATGATTATTCAATCCAGAAACAGGCCTCGGGGTTCTTTTGGGCTTCCGGGAGAATCCAAAGCAACTACAGCAGCCCATGAATCTTGCAATGGGATACCCTTTGTTGAACATGAGAAATTTGGAAACTATAGTTATACACCGCAACTTTGAGCTTCAAGATAATCAAATAGTCCAAAAACCTGCAAAAAATGCACACCCTTGATATCCTCTCCTAAGCCAAAAGAAAGGGATGCCTAACAATAACGCGCACAGAAACAAAACTCTTGGCTTGATTGTGCCACGAAGTGCACTTGGTAGTGAAATCCTAACTCCAGAACAAAATTAACACTGTAGTTCTGAAGCTTCCTCACGAAATATTCACAAAATCAATCGCCGAGGTGCGTCGACCTTCCACAAGTGAACAAAAAATCGACTTTCACACACACACCTGGTGTACACAGGAGAGGACAGGGCTTTCAAGCCCCAAGCAGCTCTGCTATTCCAACGGATGCCATTCAGACAAATGAACGAAACAGCTGATTACGTTGCTGCAGCAGCTGTTTCTACCGAGAACCAACATAGCGACAGCTCCAGTTTATAAGACCTTGTCGAGAGAGACAGAGAGAGAGAGAGAGCTGAATCCACCACCTCGCAAAAGCAATGGAATTTCCTGACCCCTTCCCGACAAGAAAAGAAAAACAATAATAATGCAATTATAAATAACACAAGATAACGCAGAAACAACCTGCCCAGTTGACGAAATTCATAAACAGGAAATGCGAAAGCGACACGCTCGCATAGAACTCCCAGACAATACCCTCCGGGGCAATCGAACCGAAACATGTCCGACATGCGGTCCCCTAGCCACGCTTCGGAAATCCCAAAAAAATAAAAAAAAACTCACCTTTGCGTATAATCTGCCGAAGGAGACGATGCGCCGGCGCCGGAACTTATCCGGAAACGAGCATTACGACGCGCTCGGCGAGACGAACAGCCCGACGGCGGCACCGGGCAATTCGGCGCACGAAGGCGCGGGGCCTCCGGAAAGGGATGCGAAATCGGCGGAGCCTCCGGAAGGCGAATCGACTGGAGATCCAGAAACCCTAATCGGGCACGAAGCCGCGATGAATAAATACGGCCCGGGGCGGGAGGGAGCTACGGGAATCGGGAAGGGAGATTCGCCGCGAGACCGGGGAGTCCTCCGAAGGAGGTCCTGCCTGCGGGATTGGGCTGAAAGAGGAAGGTTTTTGCGAGGGGGCGGGATGAGAAATTAGGGAAATTCCGGGGGGCCAAATTTGGAAGATAACCGAAAGCGCGTCCGGGGAAGGAGGGAAGTGGGGAGAAGAAAGGGTGGGGTGGAAGGGACGAATGTATAAATAGCGATGGGCAGAGGCTTTCTTCGTTATGATCGGACGTTGATTTCGATCGGCCCGCGCCACGTCGTTGAAAAAAAAAAAAAACGCCCTAATTGCCATTTTGTTGGGGGTATATATGGCCTGAGTGGGCTCCAATTGGGCGGACCATACGTGCTTTTGCCACGTCTAATCAGCAGGACCCTAGACCTCGGACTCCACCATGGACCTCCATGCCCGGACAATATCGAAGGATCATATTCTTATATCTTGGGAAAGACTAGTATAAGACTCCATCAACATGACTTCCACTTAAGATGTTAGCATCTTGGACATTCGAAGCTTACGACCTCGACGATGAAGAGCAAGCTTAGATCTATTACAACTGCTTATCGGTAGGTTTTAAAAATTCATTTGATTTGTAAAAAAAAAATTAGACATTTATAAAAAAGACTTTAAAAAAAAGTTCAACATTCATGAAAATAATTAATTATAAATTACATGAAACTTTAAGATTTATTCCCATCCAATGCAATTCCTCGAAATTAATATCTGTCAATCTCGTGGTGTTGATGTTTTGTTGACTGATACCCACAATATGAATTAACCCAGCACGCAACAGTTGGATGGTGACATCACATGGCCCGGGTCGGAAAAAGTCTCCGTCTCGCGTCAGGGGGTGAAGCTTAGCAACGAAGTAACCGTTACATGGAGACACCTTCGCACGTCCCGACCAGCTTGAATACGATCTCACGGGGCAAAGCCGGGCCAGTACTCTCCCCCTTGGCGTTGTCCGACCGAGAAGCTTCCTCCGATCGTTACGCCCCCAAAAAAATCCAAATTTCCTTTTCGCCCCCTGATTATTACTTTTCCTTCTTTTCCCCCCTTCAAATTCTACGCATGGCAATGAAGTTAGATCATCATTAATTCTCTTTTCGGGTCAGAAAATATTATTAATTTTGACTTTGCGCCCCCAATCTCTTTCGAGCGGTGGCGTGCAACTTCGGCATCTCAACACCCTTTTCCACCTTGACCTTAAAGAATTACGAAATTCCGCGTGAATTGACTTATAGCTAGGTATTATGCGAGGGACCGGCGGGCGTGCATGCTAACAATCCGTTGCGTTAGGTGATCGGTCTCACTGGAAAAACATCGGCCCATCTGGTTGCGACAAAATCATGTTCGCAATAGACTATTCAATTCGAATGATCTGGCCAATCGTCGTATAATGCTAAGATTCGTGGGATTAAGTTAGAGAATTATTAACGTAGGAGCATCTTGTCCGTGCGGGCACATGAAGACGACGTCTGACGGATTCGATTATTGGGGTTTTGGAGGTACCCAGTCCATTCAATCGACATTGGCTTTGCAAAAAGGCTCCGAAGATTCCACCTAATTATGCTTTCGCGTTGTTTTTCGCTCTCGAATTTTTTAAGGGTTCGAAGGAATCATTTGGGGGACCAATGAGGGCTTAGCGTCAGCCCTTTCGAACGTGCAGTAACTGTTTTTAGCACCCGCTCGAAATAGACGAGAGTTAATCGTAGGTTGCCCCAAAAAGAGGAGAGATAAATCATAGGTGGTCCCGAAGATATTGTGAAATTACTTATGACTATTTTATAAACTTTAAGTTGTATGGCTGCGTGATTTTAATATTTAAATACTACTGGAAGTCTAAGCTAGCCTAAGATTTGACCGTGGAATTATAAGGCTTGCAAAGATTTGAAATAGGAAAAATGGGACAAATGATTCAAAGGTCATCCTTAAATTATTAATTTGTATGATGTGATTTCTTAAATTTAGCTCAAAGTGTAATGTTGCTTTTAAACTTTTAATTTGTTTAATATAGTATCTAAATTGTTGGTAAATATTCGATTTAATTCTTAGATTAATGAAAATAACACAAACGAAAAGATTGCATTGAATATTTACCAATAGTTCATTATAACTAATGATATCACCTAAAGTAGTTGAATATGTTATATGATATATTTTCTCGAAATAAACATGATCAAGTCGATATACATAGGAACAATCTAATATATGCAAAAATGAATTGGTTATAACAAGCACGTTGCATCTATCAAACAAATATAGAAATTAATATAGAGATGGAATAAGATGCATGTAAATCTTTATAATAACTCCGTTTAAACAAAGTCTATCTCCACTCTCCCATTCTAATAGCAACCAATAAGGTTGGAATCCACTAATAATCCTTAAGTAGATCCAAGCGTAGCTATGTTGCTTATACCTGAAGTTGATAGATCACACTACCTAATTTAAAGCACCGTTATAACACTCATACACTTTAAAAGAGATGACAATCAATGTTAAATGCTCTTCGTAAATACAAACTTGCTCAACAATTCCACGAGAGTAGGGGTGTGCAACTGGACCAAGTATATTCGGGAACCAGACCAGCCCACTCGGAAAATAGGGTTGGGAATCGGTTCTCGTTAAAACCAGTCCGGGAACCGGTTCCCAAAATTCGGAACCAGTTTAAACCGGTCCGGGAACCGGGTTCAATTGATTACTCACTCAAGAACCGGTTCCTAGATCGGTTTTGGAATCGATTTGGAAATCGATTTTGTAAGTATAGGTCTAAAACCCTATTTTTTTCCCTTTATTTCTATTTTTACTCCCGCAATCATATGACGTTTTTCCTCTTAGCTATCTCAAACACGCATAGCACTCCTCTTTCATCATTCCTCTTCCTCACTTGCTTCCTTCTCTCATCGGCTCCCTCTTGCACCATTTGACGCACATATGGTGTTCGTCCCCATCAAATTTTTGTGTACCACATGGATTGGCTCGTCTAATTTCTCTTTTGTAAGAAGAGTTATGCTTGCATAAGTATTTGTAGGAATAAGACTAATATTAGACTCATGTTTGTCCTTAATTTTTTGTTTAGTCAAAAAGTTCATGTATTTATTTATTACAAGTACTTAATGTTTCAATGCATATTAGGAGGATTACATTATTTTAGAATTCGAAGTTATATAGGATATTTAGAGATTGTAAAACAGGTTCCAATGGAAACAAGGTTGACCCTAGAACTAAACCGAAAAAATAGGGTGGGTTAGGTTTAGAGTCCAATATAAATATGGTCGGGTATATGGTCCAAAAAAGGGGACTGATTATAATAGAGTCGGGTACAGAGTGTAGGTTTATACCATACCCACTTGGACCCGATCACCCGTACACGATAGGATTCGTGTATAAAGCTTTCTCAAGTTCGTAGTTATGATTTCTCCAGTGTAGTTTGGTCTTCTTACATAGTATTCAATTTCTAAATTAGTTATTACGTAATTTTCAAGAGGATCAATTTACCGTTGAAGATAAGCAATTAAATCACCGGAGATTTGGTCACTTATACAATCAAAGTTGCCAGTAATATTGTTGCTTCCAAAATAGGATTGTTTATATTAGGAAATTATCATTGTCACCAAAAGATTGATGATTGATTAAATTCTTCCTTGATAACTAGCTATTAAATCTTTTAACTTGCAAGTTAAGTCGAAGAAATATTGAGGTCGTCTTATCTGGATCACACAAACACTCTATAAATATGTTCTTCGCAGATTATATAAGCAACTACTTCCGCCAACAATCCATGAGTATATCCAAGAAGCCCGCTTTTATTCAATTCATGAGCTTCCATTCATTGATCTTCCTCAGCATCTCGATGATCCAAAATAATTGTCCACCTTGTCTAGTGTCCCATTTTTCACGAGTTGTTCATCTCCATAAAGGTCCATCTAGTTCTCCTCAGTCTTTTACTTCATACTTCGAATACCTCTGACATTGTCAAAGTTACCAACTTTACTTGAGCTTCTATCTTTTGGTTCTGCCGAGTATATTGGTAATTATGGCTGCCTCCAAGCTTTTATAGAACCCCCATTCTAGGCTTGTTTACCTTCTACGTAGGTACCAATTTATAGACATTTCTATTCTCAATGCCTTGTTCACCATTGATAGAGTAGTGCACTCATTGTCTTCATACCATCATGTTAGGACACCATGTGGCATATGCATAATAGCTTGTGAGTCTTTCACCTAGTTTACTCAATTAATAAATACATTTGTAGCTTTTGATTAGTAGTTATCTTCAAAACATTATAAGGGATTTTCTCAAAAAATAATTCCGTGATCATATTAAATGAATGATAAGTTCAAAGACTTATAGACCTGTCAAATGGGTCTTAAATCCATAAATTGATCATATATGGATTACTTCAAGAAGAGCTTACCTTAAATGATCTTAAAGTTAAAGGCTAGAAATAATTAGGCTTAAATGTGTTAAGTTTAAATCCCATTACCAAACCCACTAAACTCTCACACATTCTCTCTCCCTCTACAACCTTATGAAAATATTAAAAAAAAAAATCAAAATCATAATTTTTTTCTCTTTTCTTTCTTCTTTCTTCTCCTAGCTTCCTTAGCTGGTGGTTGACCATGGCAACGACTAGCGACCAACAGGTGAGGTGAAGCTCAACCTGAAGTTGGCTTGGCTCGGCTTGAGCTAACCTATGACTAGTTATTGGTTGCCACTACAAGAAAAAAAAGAAAGGAAAATTAAAAAAATAATTAAAATTCATTTTTAAAAAAGAAAAATAAAGAATATTAAAAGGATGACAGGATATATTTTTAATTTATTTTTAGATTTCAGGTAAATATTAGTAAATATTGTTATTTGTCTAGACAATTAATTATTGGAAAATACAAATGAAACCTCAATTTTTTAAAAAATATTATCAAAATTATTCACTAGATATGTATCGCATGAGAGCATTTTAACAATATCATTTTTGAAAAAATCATAAGAAACAAGCTTTTATAGATTTGCTTAAATGAGTCCCTTCAGGTATGGATTGAATTAAGAAATAAATAGGTCATAAACGAATTAAATTGATCAATTTAAGTCGGATCATTTATGACATGACCTAATCTAGGTCTAGAGATGACGTCATACATTAGACCAAAGTTCAGGGACCGCATTGCATAAATTAAAGTTCAAGAATGATAATATTGCATATATGATCAAAGTTTAGGGGGGGTCTTTTGTAGTATTGTCCAATTCGAAAACAAAATCTCCTGCTTCAATACTATGTCATGGTAGCACGCGTAAACAGCAAAATGTCCACGCGATTCAATTAGCTGATAACACGCACGTATAGACACACGAGAAAATGCATAATGTAGACACAAACATGGCTAGTATAGACTTGCCTATAATCTAAAAATAGTCCACATAGATTTTGCCAATTGAGGCCAATACCCACAGAGAGCGAAGCGCACAAAAAAGAAAAAGAGGCGGCTTTTCGAAACGAAACGAGAGGCCTCCACATTTCAATCGCTCCACGTCTCTCTCTTTCGCTCTCTCGCTCGCACCTCCTCTTTCATTGGCGCACAATTCACGGGGCCGCTCGTCCTCCCACCGCCGCCCCCGCCGCCGCCCGACGCCCCCTCGAAGCGGAAGATGGCGGTCGGCGTCCTCGCACTCCAGGGATCTTTCAACGAACACATCGCAGGCACGTTTCTTCTCCCCTCCGCCTCATTCCCTGCCGGCCGTCGCCTTTTTTTTTTTTGGCATAAATAAGCTCGTAACCGGACGGAATCCGTCCGTCCCGTCCGTCTGTTGTTTCTGTTCGCCAGCGCTTCGGAGGCTCGGGGTGAAGGGAGTGGAGATAAGGAAGCCGGAGCAACTGCAGGGCGTCAGCTCGCTGATCATCCCCGGCGGGGAGAGCACCACCATGGCCAAGCTCGCCGACTTCCATAACCTGGTTTGTGCTCTCGCTCGCCTTTCCGATGAACCGTTCGTCGCGGTGGTTGTCGAATTGGGATTGGGCAATGAGAGACGCGCCCGTGCTGTTGTCGGTTTAGGATGGGCGGTGTGAGTGTAGTGTCGGTTTTTTTTTGTTTTTTTGGTGGAGTAGGATGAGATGAGGTCGGTTTGTTTTGGACAGTGCTTTCTGAGAATTCCGCAACCTGGAAGAACTCGCCCCTTGTAGACGTGTTCATTTGTCGCAAGCTGTCGTTGCTGCGTGGAATTTAGTGGTGGTGGGGCAAGTCTAAGTGCTCCACCTTTTGCAAATTCACGACCATTTCTCTTGAAGTAACTTTTTGTGTGGAGTAGGATGCAATGATTCTTCTATTTTCCTGAAATGTTTTCTGAGAATTGACAAGAGTATCGGTTCATTTGGTTTTTCAAGGAAAGAACAGTCCATGATTCTTGTCTCTGATTTCTTTGCTGCATGCATGTTCGGTAGCATTTCAGCATGCCCTGTACAATTTCATGGACTTTTGCTGAGTTAATTTACTTTTCACAGTTATGCTATCAGCAAGGTACCGTTAGTTCAGTCATTTGTAACTAAGTCCTTCAATTCTGCAGTTCCCGGCTCTTCGAGAGTTTGTTAAGATGGGAAATCCTGTCTGGGGAACATGCGCTGGTCTGATATTCCTGGCTGACAAAGTAACTGGTGGGTCTTCTCCTGTAGCTTCATAGTAGGCCTGAAGATTGCACTGCTACGAAATTCATTGTTTTTTCTGTATGCAATGTGAGGAATGGTGGTGATGAAGTTCAGATGGTTGAAAAAGATACTTGTTTTTCACAGGACAAAAGGCGGGAGGACAAGATCTTATTGGAGGCCTACATTGCACTGTCCACAGGAACTTTTTTGGCAGTCAGGTCTGCATACCCTCGTGATTCTGAATATATTGCTCTACTTTATTTCTGACACATTGTAGCTGTTTTGGTGAAATAATTGTTGCACTATCTGCTATCACATGCGAGATTGCGAGCGTGAACCTTGACTTTATCTTCGTGTCCAGTATTTGTAACTTTTATGCCACAGTGATTTTTATGATATCACAAAATCTGAACCTGCATAAGAGTGAGCATGGTGTTGCTTATACACAATGAAGTATGAATTGACTTGCTTCTTTTTTCCCCCCTGATATTTAGATTCAGAGCTTTGAAGCAGATCTTTCAGTTCCAGAGCTTGCATCAAAGGAAGGAGGTCCTGATACATTCCGTGGAGTTTTTATCCGAGCTCCTGCTGTACTTGAAGTAGGGCCAGAAGTTGAAGTGCTTGCTGACTATCCAGTTCCGTCTGACAAACTGATGGATGAAGCTCAAGAGGTATGTCATATGATATTTGTTTTATTCAAGAAAGTTCATTGGGTATAATTTGCTATGTCTTGCTCTTATATAACAAGTTTTATAGTGAGATTTAGTTTTTGAATATGTCAAACCCTCATGGTTAGGTTTGCATGGGTATGCTTCTGACTTGATAGTGGTTCCAAATTCTTTGAAGGTTTTGAATCGTAAACATGATTAGTATCTGTTAGGTTTTTCTATAAAGAGTATGTTTGCTCCATATTGCATCTTTTGAGTGCAATGATGTGGTGTTATAGTTGCATATTTCAATTTGTAGCTGCCATTACAGAAATGTGGGTTTAATTCAACTGGAGTTATCATTTCCCTGTCAGTCCTCTTGCATTACTCATACCAGCTCTATTCATTCGAATGGCTGAAATTTGTTGCCATGTGAATTTTCCAGTGAATGGATTGGATAATTTGCAGTGAGAACCCCATTAAGTGTGAATTCAGTTTCACATTGAAGAGCAAGAGTAATACTGATTTTGATTCTTTTATTTGACTTTCTAGATTAGTACTAAGTTCAATACTTTTTAGGCCATACTCAGGAAAGTGGGTATGATATGGAATAGTTTTACCTAAAAAGTTGTCAATGGCAGTCACTGTCAGAAGGTCTCCTATATAAGGAGTTATAATAAGTATAGGTTCAGTTTTATGTTAAGGTAGTTTTTTCACTTTTTGTATCAATAATTTGGTTGACTTTTACATTTCTAATGCTCTAGAACAATTAAATTGATCGAGTAAGGCACAAATGTTAAAAAGCGATAATAACTTTGTGGCATTGAATTAAAATGAAGCATTAGATATTAACTATCATTTCTGAGGACAACAATCAAATTGCATATTCTGTTTAGTCTTCAGTTTTTCCTTGTGGATGCTTAGCTACTGTTTCCAGTGAATTGAGTTCGGCCTTTGGGCCTGCTGATCTATATGACTGCCCCCACTTTATTTCAGTTGGATTAGAAGTAACATTGTGATACTATGCATTATATCGACCTCAAGCATGTACTTTTCTTTTGCTCATTATCATCTTGAGGTTTTGAGGGAGAGACCTTGATGCAAGAGAAAGTTGCTTTGATATGATCTGGTAGCCATTAGATCAAATTACAGAGTTGCCATACTCAGTTTTGGCCATGCATCCTTGTCTCCCTCCAGGCCCTGTCATAAGGGCATAAGGGAGGCACAAGGCAGCTTCATCTTGTTGGCTTCTAGGATAAGCAGCTCGTCAAGTAAAGATTACAAGATCGTCAGAGTGCTAATAAACTTGTACTATGAGCTTGCTGTATCCTGGTTCAACAATGTTGAGGCTCAGGGAAGTTGCGGCGAAGGGGCCTTTAAAAAGTTGCATTGAATTGAATATGCTTTTATCATGTTTAATACATATTCTTTCCCAACGTAAGTGGAGATGCCAACTGCTGTGGATTGCTCATCATACATTTCCTGCAAGCAATTTAGTTATTATTGTGGAAGTTTTCTTCTATGACCTTTATTTAATGTTGTTTGTTCCTCTTGATGTGGAAGTTATTGTTGCACCATCATTGTTTTTTTTTTTTTTTTGGAGATGAATTATTGGAGCTCTTTTGTTCTTGTTTTCCTGTTTGGAGTATACATTTATGGAAGTTAGTCTGAATACTAATTGCCTGAATCTTGCTCTTCAATTGGTTGATACACCAGATTTTTGCATTGTTCAATGAAATACTTTTCCTTAGTAGGTGATCCATTGGACATAGGTCCAAGTTTTCAGTTGTTTTGATTCCTTAGAATTTATTTTTTCCGTTACTGGGTGTATCAAGATGCCAATCTCTCTCTCTCTCTCTCTCTCTCTCTCTCTCTCTCTCTCTCTCCCCCGGAAAGTGGATATTGCTAGAATAGGTTCCATATATCATTCCTGTAATTTATCTCCTTCTGAAGCTTTCTTTGTTGCTGTGATATTTAGGAGAACAAAGGATCTGAAAAGAAAGTAATTGTAGCTCTCAGGCAAGGGAACTTGCTTGGGACTGCCTTCCATCCAGAGTTGACAGCGGACTCACGATGGTAACTTATTTATCTACATGAATGTCTTTTCTCCTTGCATCTCTTTAATTAAACGTGCTTGTGCAGGCATACGTATTTCCTTAAAATGGCAAGCGAAATCGAAGGAGGAGCCTCAAACAGCATTGTGGCGGTCGAAGGAGGTGACTTGACTTTTGACCAACAGCCAAAGAACGATCTTCCCATATTCCAATAGTATTTCACTTTCATCTCGTTGACCCGGGAACATTCTTTTCACAGTCAAATTGGTTTCACTTATAGGTGACTTTATGATGCTCGACCTCTCCTCAGGTCTTAGTTTTTCGGTCCAGCTTTAATGTTTCCTCCTGCATGCTGAACGTGTATATAATGTTGCTTCAAAATTTGATTACGTTGATGTCCCGGTTGTAAAAGAATAAGTTGATGAAGCTTTACTAATTCTGCGGGTTAACTGTGTGGGTATCCATTTTTAAAGCACTTAAGCTTTATTGGAGTGGCGTCCATTGTAGTTCTGTTGATCAACTTGGCTAGTTAAGGTCTGTCCCTTGGGTAAAATGTTGGGGCATTTTTTGGCCTGTGGACTGAGCAACCTTTGCGGCCGATGTAAGCAACCCCTAAAACGCGTTTGTTCTACGTACATTTTACATTATAGCTGTGGCTTTCGTTGTTCGTTGCCGTATGCAGAAGTTCATTTAAGCCTGATGACCATTATTAAATTCTGTAATAGCAGGACTTGACCTTTTCCCGTTAACGTACATGGCTTTCTGCTCCATCAATTAAGGTCCGTCGGTTCTTCCAAGATTGCTCGGTCAATGCTAGGCGGGAGTTGCCTCCCGCAGAAATAAAAAAACCATTTACTATTTTCCGGCGATCAAAGAATAGAAATTGAACTCGGAAGCTTTTGAAATGGGCATAGTGTCCCATTTTATACGATTACAATAACAATTGCAATCAAAATGTGATCACAACACGCATGCGTTCGACTTTACCTTGGTTCACACGAGGCATTCCTTCTGTTGAATCCATCGTAAGTAAGTATAAAAAACGAAGCAAGTGCCTTAGTAACGACTTGAGATTTCCATTAACATCAGATTTAGCAGCTCAGAATTACGTGAATCATCAGTTTGTGAGACCAGAGGATCCAAGGCAAATTTAAGGGGGCTCGAAGTTCAAGCCACATGGCCTGTGCGTAGCAGAAACGAAACGGAGGGTTTGCTGAGTAATATATGTGGAGTTTAAGTTTCCCGAAGAGCACAAACTCCCTTATCTTTTTTCTTCTTCTTCACTTATTTTATTCGGATATGATAAAGTGGATCTTGTTCATATCTCCTCAGGGAAAGCCATCTTTCAAGCTGAAAACGTGGCTACGCCTAGAAAAGGGAAAACTCTTTACCTTGAGTAGTGTTTAGGTTCCTATATCAGGTTGAGCTACTCTTTCACGAATTCAATAGCCACATGGACCCGACCCTCAGCATCATGACATGTCACATTCTGTAAGTCCGGGCGGGTTTTTGATACGTGGTCTCGAGGATGAAAACTTGTCTGAAAACTCGAGCTTGATGCTTTGTCCTAACTATCATATCTAGTCACGAGAGTTCCTTAGGGTTATTTCATACATGGGCGAGTTCACTATGAATGAGCCTAAGCAAGAAGAATCAATGTAAATTACGGTAACCCTTGCTAGGATTAGAGGATTTGCAAAAGTTTACCTCTCAGTGAATTATTGCCATTAGAAGAATGTTAAATTGAACTCAATACTTGGATTTTCTTGAATACTAGGGTCCTAAGCTGAGTTATAACTTGTCAGCTTGCAATAACTCCTTGATTAAAAAAAAAAAAAATTTATGGGTTTTGCTTCGGAGAACGTGGATAATGAGCTCACAGTAAATCTTATGATAATTACCATAATTACACCAATTAAGTGAAGCATATGTTGGCGAGGTCGATAAGCTTGCTGCAGGCTCAAGTATTGCAAATAGTTTTACAACTGGCACATAGTCAACTCTTACATATTCAAGCAAATAGAAGCTTTAAGCCCTTTCAAAATGTATAATAATACTCATTAAATATGTTAAGAATGGCCTACGATTCTTAGTCAAAATCTACATTTTGTTTAGGAAGCAAGAAAGACAAGGATTAAGCCGAACTCCAAGGCCTTGTTTAAGTTAGGCATTTTCACGTTTCCATATAAATAGGCCTCTCTCAACATTCTAATCCGTCCAAGAATATCCATCATTTTCTGCTGTAAGCATCTGATAATCAACAGAGGAAAACAGATTGAGAGAAGCATCTTCGGGCTGCGATTGCATCTCGAAGACAATGGAGGGAGGAAAGCCATTGATCTTGATGGCTAGTCTTGTGGTTCTGGTCTTGCTGGGAGCATCCATGGTCCGAGGGGCAACCACAAAACCTGACCCCGATTCGACCAAATACGTGATGCTAAATAAAACGTCTTCTGGCCATGAACGAGCCTTTTGTCTGGCGCCCGGCAAGTGTCACCTCAAGAAGCTCACTTGCCCTTCCGAGTGCCAGGAGAGGAAGCCCAAGAAGAACAAGAAGCAAAAGGGTTGCTTCATCGACTGCAGCAGCAGCAAGTGCGAAGCCATTTGCAAATGTAAGCAAGCTTCTCTCACACTCTCCCGATTCAACAGTCCTACGTCTTAAGCTGTTTTCTGATTACTACTTCGAAAAACACAAGCACGATAGTTGTCTTTCTCGTCTTGGCGAGATTTATGCAGACGTGATCCAATGAATCCTGGACATCGATATTGACACAACCGTTCTTCTCTAAAAGTTCGAACCATCGGGGAACAGGCTCACGTATTGATATTCACTTCTTCTTGCTCTTGCAGATAGAAGAGCCAACTGCCAGGGATATGGCTCTCTCTGTTACGACCCTCGGTTCGTCGGCGGCGACGGCGTAATGTTCTACTTCCACGGGGCAACTGGAGGGAACTTTGCGCTCGTCTCCGATGACAACCTCCACATCAATGCCCACTTCATCGGGACTCGCCCTGTGGGACGGGCGCGTGACTTCACGTGGGTCCAAGCCCTCGCGGTCATTTTTGACAAGCACACCCTTGTCATCCAAGCGAAGAGAGTCTCGCACTGGGACGACAATGTAGATGCTTTCAACGTCATTTGGGACAACCAGGCGGTCCAAGTCCCCACCGACGGAGAGGCCGAGTGGAGGCATGAAGGCGAGGACAGGACCGTGATAGTCGAAAGGACCGATGATACTAACTCTGTGAGGGTGACGGTGAGTGGATTGCTCGAAATGGACGTAGGGGTAAGGCCGATTGGTGAAGAAGAGAACCGGGTTCACAACTATCAAATACCGAAGGACGATGCGTTCGCTCATTTGGAGACACAGTTCCGGTTCTCTAGTCTGTCGGACCTGGTTGAAGGAGTTCTGGGCAAGACTTACAGGCCAAACTACGTGAGCCCTGTGAAGGTCGGCGTTCCCATGCCGATGATGGGTGGCGAAGACAAGTACCAAACAACATCTCTATTGTCACCTGTCTGCAAAGTTTGCAGGTTCAAGGGGCCAACTGGGCATGCTAGTGTTGAGGGTGTTGCTCAGTACTAATTATGCTGATAACAAAAAGAAAGTTTCGTTCCTTTTTTCTCATTTTAATCAAAGAAGACGTCTGTGTTTGCATCTTGTTTTGGGGAAAGTCTTCTGCTTTGTACTTGAATGATTTACGTGTGTACAAAATAAGGGACAAATTGGCCCATGATGTAGTGTAATCTTATTTTCATTTGATATCAGCAAGCTCTCAGGAAGAAAGTACCTGAGCCTTTATGTGTCCGTACGGTAGACGAAGCATCATCAATTGGTCTGTTCTGCAAGTTGAATATAGCCCTTGATGAATTGTTTTTTCCTCTTAATTTTGCTTAATAGTCGCGAAGTTCGATAAAACTTAATCAAACTGAACATGGTGTTTATCAAAGCTATGTTTAGGACATATGGCTAAATATGCAACCTTGTGATGATACTGTTACAGAGGAAGAGAACTACCTTTTGCGAGTTCGGTTTCACGCCCACAAACGGCAAGCAAGCAAGAGATACATTTGCTTGAATCGACAATACACATGACAAATGAAACAGGAAGACGGACACATTAGACTGCGCAATGGCGAACCTATGCGTCAATGTTGTGCGATGTTCAAGGGTGCTCTAGATACCTCAAGATTGCAGCGTCTCTCGGACCGCCAAGAAATTTCCTTCGTGAGAGCAAGGATGCCGACAGCAAGTAGCCAACCAAGGATCGCCTGATCTGCTTCCGTAACGACCGTTTCGTTGAAGGAGTCTTGCTACTGTAAAAGAGAAAAAGAGGCGGACGTTCTTTGCGCCTTGAACGAAGCTGTAGAAGTTCTGCCTACCGTGAAAACACCCTTTGCAGCATTTCTTACTCAAACATGAGCAGAGATTAATACAAAAAAAGTCTTTTAATAGGGATACATGTCACAAATTTATCTTAAACTAATTTTTTGACCACAAAAAATTCTAAATTGATTCATGAGTGACAAATTTACCCTTTATTATTTTCTGTTAAATTGAATTAATGCCAAAAAAATCACAAGTTGCTTTCTTTAACCATGCTCATAGAAAGCACACTAAAAGGAGCCGAGTTGTTTAATGCCACAACCAAGGTGTCCCAACTATCATGAAGAGTACCAAGTAATAAGCATGCTTGCAATTCATCACTAAGATCAATCTCAAGATTTGTCAATTGGTCTACAACATCTTGAAATTCACTCAAGTGTTTCGCCATATTACTCCCCTCCTTGTATCTTAAATTCACAAGTTGCTTAACTATAAGAGCTTTATTTTGTGGAGTTTTTCTCTCATAGAAATTTTGTAATTTCTTCCGCAAAGTGTCCGCCTTCGTTTCTTGAGCAACATGATAAAACACACTATCATAAATTGAACGGTTTTTGACGAACAAAAACTATTTTGCCCTCAGTCTCATGAACAACATATTGAAAAATTCCGTCAATATTTAGTATTCGAATCAAAGCTGCAAAATTACAGCTCTCTTCCTTTCGTATTTAATCTTGATCTAATATCTGAACGTAAATCTCAATTTGATATATTTTTTAATTGCCACGTGTCACCCTATTAAATAATTTAGTAGTAAAATTTTTGGAAAACTAATGGAAAGTAAATTTATCACGAATATATCAATTTGGGATTTTTTTGTGATTAAAAAATTAGATCGAGGTACGCTTGTGGAAGGTGTATCGATTTGAAAATTTTTGTGGTATTAACTCTAAAAAATTGATTTCATGTACCGATCAAACAACGAGAGTGCCAGAAAAAGCCAGACAAGAAGTAGTCTCAAAAGCCTCACCCGAGCGAGGCGGGCCGAAACGGCCCATAATCAAATGAATCCCCAAATTACAGTTGTGCCCTAATCTCCCCCGAGTCATCCGATCGCTCTGCGAAAAAAAAAGAATCGGCGCCAAATTCATGCAACGTCGGACGATGACAGAGGCCAAATCGCGGGAGAGAGCGGGAAGCTCCAAGACGCCGAGCAAGAAGAGCGGCGCCGACGCCGCGGCTGCCGTCAAGAACAAGCCACCGCCGCCGCCTAAAGCCGGCAAGAGCAACGGCGTCGCGCCGCCTCGTCCCGGAACCGAGGTCCTAATCGTCCCGTCCTCCAGCACCGAATCGCAAGCGCGGGAGCCTGAATCGAAGCGAAGCCGGAGCCCGAAGGCGCGCGAGCGCGGCGGTGATCAGGCGGGCGCGAAGAAGCGGAGGCGTCGGAAGCGGGAGGAAGGCGGGGCGAGCGGGGAGGGGCGTGGATCGAGCAAGAGCAATGGCGCCGCCGCGGCGCGGGAACCCGAGGCGCTGGTCGTCCCGTCCTCGAGCGCCGAGTCGCAAGGAGGAGGAGGAGGAGGAGGAGGAGGAGGAGGAGGGGAGCAGGAGCCGAAGGGAGATCGGAGCGCGAAGGTGCTCGAAGAAGTCGCCGCGGGCTCGGCGGCGGTTCAGAAGAAGCGGAAGCGCCAGGAGCGAGAGGACGGGGACGAGAGCAGGGACGATTCGAAGCTCTGCATCTTTCCGATGAACAGGATCAGGACGATCGCGAAGAGCGAAGAATCCGACTTGCGCATCAATCACGAGGCTTATTTCGTCATCAACAAAGCCACGGTATGCTTGCGTGAGCTCTGGCTTTGTTGGGAATTCCATTCTTGTTGTTGCAGCATTTTCCATATTCTTGCTAAACCCTGGGAATCATTAATCACTCCAATCCTAGCTTGAGTACATCGATGGTTTGATGTATACATACTTGTTTGTGAGTGACGAATCATGTGTCCTGCTTCTGATTCTCATCCAGCTCTTGGGACTGTTGCAGGAAAAGTTTATTGAGCAGCTTTGTGAAGACGCGTATGCCTTAGCTGCTGCTCGTGATAGTAGGAAATCTTTCAAGTATAACCACCTGTGTAAGTTTCTCTCTCGTTTTCATTCGAACTGCAGCTTCCTGCAAAAAAAAAAAAAAAAAAAAGATTGAATGCTTGATGTTATTGTATACCGAGTTTCACATCGTAAGGTTCGACATTGAGTTATCTTCCATTCCACCTTCATTTACTTAGTGAAGCTGTAAAATGTTGTGGAGTCTCTGGCTTTTTGAATTTCAATAATGGTTTTCTGTTGTTTTAGAAGTGATTTCTGAAATAATTACACTTGGAAGTTTCTTTGCAAAAACTTATGAGGATTTAGGGTGGGGAGGCTCTTGGCTTTGGTTTGACAAAGTGCTATGAGTAAATTATTCACTCATTATTTGGCTCATGAAACCTATTTCTTCCCTGGAAAAGGAGCTGTGTCATCTGATTTTCTAGTTGAAACTGGAAAATGTCGTAGCTTAATTGTCCACCACTCTGAATTGCCTCGTCTGCATTTTGTTTACCCTCCTCTAGAGATACAGTTTTCTTGTTCAGTCCTTGTGGAATTCTTCCAACTTAGATTTGTGTAGATTTTCCTTGCTTGCAGAGAGATTGAATGGGGATTTCCAACCTGAACATGGAAAACTTTAAAATACATGCCAGTGTGGAATAACTATGCGAAGTTATCATTTGGTGCACTTGCTTGGATGAACTTGATGCCTTACTGAAGTTTTATTTTTGATCATCTTTGTTGTGATTTAACATATTTGACCGCTACTGTACTTATGACACTTAAATGATGAAAGTTGCTGTAGGGTGAATTTGGCTGTTTGACATATGGAGATTAGGCATTAACCTTTCTTATTTATGCTGATTATTTCTTTGCGTCCTTTTTTTCCCCTCCTTCAGCATCACTTGTTTGCAAGTGGAAGAGATATGACTTTCTTTCAGGTACTTGTTTTCATACCCATATTAATACATCTGGTTAAATCATGAAATTTTTGTATTGATCGTTTGTATGTCCAATGACAGTATGACCTATTCAATGACATTTGGTTGTGTGCTAGATTTCGTTCCAGAGAAAATGAAAGCAGAAGATGCATTGGCAGAGAGGAAACCAGAAGAGACATGAATATGATACTAATCTTAGGTCAAGAAGCTGTAACTTTTGTCGATTGAGGGGCTTCAATTTGTATGAGCATCTTATACTGTAATTTGGTTCTTTTCCTGCTATAGCAGAATAGAGCCAGCAAAATGGGCACTTACATTTAGCTGCAGATGATGTCTGTATGGGCGAATTTTTTCGCATGTTACATTGGAGAAGAGAAATGCTTGTACTTCTGGTAATTTTTTCAGCAAATAGTCTCATGCCCCGCTAACATGGATGGTGGGGTAGCTTCTTCTGGGGAGTTAGGTGTTTTGTAATTAATCTGTCATGGACAAGTACTTTGTAGTTAATCTGATTCTTGGCCTATGTTATATCTGTTTTGCATTATACTAAAGATATTCAGATCAATCTATGTCAATCTATTCACGAAAACCTGGAGAGTCTAATGAGGAGAGTTGCATATTGGCAATATAGTTTTTAAGAATGGATATCCAGATCCCTACAAACTGGATTCACGCAGTCACTGCTGTAAGCTCTGTTTTTTTTTTTTTTTTTTAGCTTAGGAAGCAGGTTATGATCAAACATGATTAAACCATCGTGTGTTTGCCAGCCATCAGAAATGGAAAGGCGAATGTTGTTTAGTGATAGACAGATCATGCTGAGATGATTGATTATGAATCTTACTGATGACTGTCATTTATGTTATCGCACTCTGTGTGCGTGGGTGTGTGTAACGAGTAATATCTAATTAACCAGACAACAGGTGTCGAAGATTAGCTGTTGGGCCCCGTGGCGAAAGGTGTCTTATACAAGCCATCAGCAGTGACACAGAACTGTAGAGAACTGCTGTAACAAGTCTTCTAATGCATTCTTTTAATGTACAGCACGACATGAAGGGGGCTTGAGTGTAGTGAACAGTTTGCGCGAGAAAGATCATTTTCAACAGCATAAAAGAGTCTGCTTTCTGCTGCAAACATGAAAAAAAGAACTAACATTTCAATCATTGAGGAGAAGATTATAACAAATCCTATATGGTTGAGATTTTAGTTAGTCCATTCGAACTAAAGTGGTGAAGATGTCAGTTTTTCAAGTGGATGATATTTCTCATGTATGTTCCGCAGAGGCAATCACCTTGTTTGTAACTAGACATCTAGAGAACCTAACAAGGATTGATGGGGGTGAGGTGAAATGTCTGTTTCCTCTTTAATATGGATCCAGCGATGCCTTACAGAGCGGATGGATGGCACTGGCTAGTCTTAATCCTTAGCTCGAATGTTTGATTGGTAACAGATGCCTTTTCTTTCTTTTCAATCACAGCTGACAAATGCAAATATCTAAAACCATTGGATGTTTGGTGCTTGCAAGTATGGATTACCCCACTTTATGTTTCACCTTTCAATAATGAATAACAAGCTACTCGGGAAAAAAAGGAAAGGGAAATTCGCACAACCAAAGTTGCTATGCAGAAGTCAACTCAATCCTAATCAAGTTGATGAGAGTGTTGGGCCCTATTTTCTGCAGCAAACATGAATCTCGATTCATCTCCGTCGCGAAAGAGAAGGAAGCTGCAAAAGCTTCTCTCCTAAGTTTGTTGGCAAGCAAATTGATTTTGTACCAGAAATAAATACAAAGTGAAACCCAAGCAATCACGCATGGCCTGATTTGTGCCATGTCCATTTGATCTCCCTCTACTATTTTTCCTGCTTTCTCAAGCAAACTAGTTGCTGTAACAGTGAATGAACCCCCAGCTCTCTCTCTCTCTCTCTCGCTCTCTCTCTCTCTCTCTCTCTCTCTCTCTCTCCCCATTTATTTCATCCATGTTTTTGCTTTTCGCACAACACTTATCATTGAGGTGCTAACTACTGAATTCCCCTAACTAAAAATTGGAACCTCTCACCTAATTTCATTTTCTCCCACTTTGATGATCACCACTCTCTTTCTCAGATTTCAAATAAATTGCCACTCTCTCCCTCCTCTTCCCTCACACAACCAAAAGCCTTCTTCAAGTACCACTTCTTCACTGTCCTCTCTTCACAATCCCCCTCTTACCAAGAGCAAAGCAAAAAACATGATGAAGAGACTGTCGTTTCTGCTCCTACTGGTCCTGCTCTTCCAATGCTCTACCACCTTGGCTCAGCCTGCGGCTGCCCCAACTCCGCCTGCGGTAGCCCCGGCTGCACCTGCTACGCCTGCCTTAGGCCCGGCTCCTCCTGTCTTAGGCCCAGCTCCTGCAGGCCCAACCGACATCACGAAGGTCCTCGCGAAGGCGAGCCAATTTACGGTGCTGCTCAAGCTCATGAGGGCCACCTCAGTTGACAAACAGATCAATGCGCAACTTAACAACTCGAACAATGGCCTAACCATCTTCGCCCCGACCGACAATGCCTTCTCGAGCCTCAAGTCTGGGACTTTGAACCAGCTCTCGTCTGAGGAGCAGGTTGAGCTTGTGCAGTTCCATGTAGTCCCGACATACTTGGCTGTGCCTCAATTCCAAACAGTCAGCAATCCGCTGAGGACACAAGCAGGCGGGAGCGGGAAGTTCGAGTTCCCACTGACTTTGACTACATCCGGTAGCAGTGTGAACATATCGACTGGTGTCAACAATGCAACAGTGGCCCAAACAGTATATAACGACGGCCAGTTGGCTGTGTATAGTGTCGACAAGGTTCTGCTTCCAATGGGCATATTTGGCCCGAAGCCACCTGCGCCGGCGCCTTCCCCAGCAAAGCCAAAGAAGAAGCCAACCTTGGCATCAAGCCCGGTAGCTGACAGCGTCCCGGTGGACACATCTGGTGAAGGGAAATTGATGGTCCCTGGAATTATGGTGTTCATTGGATTGAGTGTTGTTGGGACATTCTACTCGTGACGAGGAACATTTGGGACATCACGAGAATGATCAGCTTGAAACACCGAGGTGGGGGTCACTTTTGGGTTCTCCTATGAGCTATTATTTGGTGAATTTGGTTAGAGGGCAGTGAGAGATGTGGTCAGTGATTTGAAATAAATTCGAGTCCCGATGGTAGAACACGCCAGTGATGCGAGAAAAAGAGAAAAAAGAGAGTCAAGAGTCTGTTCATTTTCCTTTCCTTTTCCTTCCCTTCCCCGTGTTCACTGCTTTCAGTTTTCATGTACTTATCTGCTGTATTATTGCTGAGGAAGTGCTGTATGTTCCTGGATTGTGAAATTGATCTTCTTCTTCTTCAGTTTTCTTCCTCCATCACCATGATATGAAAGCATTAATGCACCTAACAGCCATTATGTTAACTGCAAGGAGCAATGACTCGTTACTGCATAATGCCATCCGTTGCCCTTGCACATGACTGAGAAAACAATGTATTCGCTTTGGTAAGCATCAAAATAGGCGGCTAACCAGCAGCAGCATAGGAACCATTCGGACAAGAATGAATACAACTTTCTCTCAAAAACCGTAAGGATTCAAGTCTCTTCAAGACACATTAGATCTTCATGGGTAACTCAAAATTCAGGGGAGAACAGACAACATCAACTTCTCTTCTGCATCTATGTAGGACCATACAAATTCAGCGCAAGCATTCTCATGAGAAAATACTTAGCAAAAGCTCTTTCATACAGTATTATGTCTGCTAAATGATGGATTTTTAGAAGTTCTATCTGTCAGGAAGTGAAAAAAAAACACATAACATCCATCGATGAGATGCTTAAATTGTCTGATGACTGGCTACAAAGAAGGGGTCATAGAGATCACAATATCGTTCCAACGAGGACGAGCACGCAACGATCAAGCCATCAGAAAAGCAGAAGTCCGGGTGCACTGAGCTTGTGAATTTGTTTGGGCCTCTACCTTGCCTGGGCCTTTAACTTTGGTCATGCATTCTCCTCCAAATTTTGACGAAAATCGGTGATCCACGTACAAACGAGAAGAGCTTATAAGCTCCGTTTGGAACTCTCTGTTTCGACATCATAAGCCTTGAGACTCTACAAGCCCATCATCACACCAATCCCATGTTCATTTCTCTCTAATTATCTTATCTATACCATCCTTAAAAACATGGAGAGTTTGAATTAGGCCTCTTCCTTACGAAGTCCAAAATAGTCCAAAATACACTCACAAGAGTGCAAAAGCTTATGAGAAGTAAGAATAGTTTGTCTATTTGATGGTTGACCAACGGGATAGCTCGTGTCGTGTACAGTAGTATTTCGAAAATGATGTACATAGCGCCATCTCCTTCCAAATGGCATACTTAGGCCTTGTTTGGTAACCATTCGAAGAGTAATTGATTCTGATTTTTTGTTCTCGAGAACGGATTTGAAATAGAATCAAGAATAAAAAAAAAAAAAAAATTGATTCTTGTTCCCGGAACAAAAAAAAAGAATTAAAAAAAGTGAAACTCCTCCTCTGCTCATACGTTCTCTCCTTCTTCTTCTTCTTCTTCTTCCCTTTTCTTCTTTTTCATCTACCGCCACCGTCCGCCACCCACTACCGTCGGTTGGCGGCAATTGGTTTGGCAAGTTTGCCGGATGCTCGCCAGGCTAGGGCGAGGTCCGGCTAGCTTGCTGGTGGCTAGGCATGCCTTGCCAACCCCGTCGGTGGCTAGGCGGGCCTAGCCCAGTTGCCAGCGAGGCTCAGCCAAAGAGGGCCAGCCTCGCCGAGGGCCGGCGACGCTCCGATGAGGTCGCCGGCCCTTGTCCACTTGAAGAAGAAAAATAGGAGAGAAAGGAAAAAAAGAAAAGAAAAAAAAGTAAAAAAAGTAAAATAATTATTTAAAAATTAAAAGAAATTGATTTGAAAAAGAATCAATGAGCACGGTACCAAATACAATTTTATATCAGAATCAGAAATTTTGGATAGTTACTAAACGACTTAAAATGCTTAGAAATTGTTCTCTGGAACAGAATCGTTACCAAATGCGCATTATCCTGCTCCATCCACTACGGCCTCAGATTTGTTGGCGCGATAGATTGCTTGCCGGTCTATTTAAGGAATCAAAGACATCTATAATACAATATGACTACATCAAGTTCCAAGAAACCGTGGTGTGGCTTGCCCCAATGATTGGTGCAGAATAGCTTGCAAGGTCCGCCGTATCCATCCATCCATCTAATCAAGAGTTTACTCTATGGGGGAGACTTTAGTCAATTAAGGCTGCGGTCTTTCTGGAAATTACGTGTGATCGAAGGACAATCTAGTAAGTGAGAATTGGGGAAGGAGCGTGTCGGAAGCATGTGAAGATCCCATTCCAATTAGTCACGGCAACACTTGACAATCTTGCTAGTGGAGTGATGTTAATGTGCGAAAAGATGTCGACATTCAATGCAAAAAAGTAAAACATTCACACTTGTTCATGCATAGAGAGATGACTCCGGTCTTTAAAGTCCCTTCGTGTTTTCGTTCTAATTCCCTGGATGGAAAGTTCAACATATTTTTTTACTCCTATCTCGACAACGCAATAGCTCGTTTAAATAGATAAATGTACTCACAAAATATCTCATTAACCTCGTGCATTGATAAGACACGAGTCAAAAAATTCAAGTGGGTGACTCAAATATAAACTTGCTTTAGCTTTGATTACACAGAGAAATCGAAGCATCTCCCGTTTGCGCCTTCGTCCTCTTGATTGTTAAACCTAATGCTCAATGACGAGTCGTTTCAATATACTCGGGCTGCCACTTGCGCGAACTAGCTAAAGACAGGCTTGGTTGAAGCTTTAAGCTTTCACCATTCTACCTTCCCATGATATGTTTAAGCATGAAATAGCTTCTTTCATGAATTCTATTAGTACATGAAAGATTTCTAGAACAAGATATAATTTATATTAGCATAGCTAAGTGAACTGTACTGGGCTCAAATCCGCGGACAACGAACCCAGTGAGGCAAAATCTGCTAGCCCCTGCTGGTTGACGTGCGCTCTTGGTTTGCCTCCAACACCAAGAAAATCCCTTGTCAAATTGCCTTCAACCAATGCATGATTCAGCTTCCCTTGAACGACTCTCGGTCGGCTCACATTCCCATTGGCTCGCATCACCATGTTACTCAGCGTGTTCTCAGTGTCGGCTGTCGGTGAGCTCGAGTCCGAATCGCCAAACACCAGTACATGATCTCCTCCAGGAGAGCAAGTGACTGTAGAGGACAATGAACTCAGTAGTGACTCATTCAAGTTCTGAGAAAGGGAGCAGAAATTTGTAGAGTTGAGAAAATAAGATGACGATGAGTTCATTAGTCCGAGACCCATGTCATTGAGGACTGGTGGATTGGCCATGGTAGCTCCCAACATGGCTGCTTTCTGCAAGAGTGCAGTGGCTGACATGAGACCTTGGCTTTGTTGTTGCGGATGATTCTGATCGCTTGAACCATACAAAGAACTCACTGCATCAGATATCGAACTCTTGCTCTCTTCTTCCTCCTTCACACACTGAGGCACCTCCAAGACGGATGCACCGGACCCAAGGAAGGACGCGCTTGGCGACCCGAAAATACTCATCGGTACGGTAGGAACAAATTCTGGTCGGTCGCTGCCAAAAACTGAAGCTAAGAATGCACTGGAAGATGAACCGGAAAATCCACAGCTGTTAATATGGGGATTAGCAAATTCCGGGCCGAGTATTCTGAAATTATCAGGGATTGTCGCAGCTGATGGAGGAGGAGCCAGTGTTGGCTCATTCCTGAAGTTTGAGGGATTGAATTTTGTGCTCTCTTCAGCTAGAGCATCACAGAAGGCTCTGTGGGTGATGAAGCTGTCTTTCCTGTATCATGATGATGCACGATCTTAACAATCAAAATCGTCTCAATTATATTCAGTATTAATAGGAATAACAGAGCCCCTGTTGCAATCAAATGAAAACAATGAAAGCGCCTAGTGTGTTCATTTATTTCCCTCAACCAACCTAATCACTCCAGTGCTATATAGAAAGCAGAATTATACGTGTACGAGTCCAAAACAAGTGAATGGAATAAGACAAAGCGAAAAATTTACCTGGAGAAGACGGTGCCACAATCGCATTTATACTCTCTAGTCCCACAAATCTTGCTGTGAGCCTTCCAATCTGACTTGACTGCATATTTCTTGGTGCACCTCTCGCACTTCCACTTCTTCTCACCGTGCTTTCTGCTGTAGTGCTTCTTCACCCCCGTGAGGTCCCCAAGAGCTCTTGATGGGTCATGGTGGACGCAGGTTGTCTCCGGGCATATGTAAACTCTCTTTCTTGGCTGCTCTCTGTCTTTGGTCCTTCGCTTCAGCTTCCATGGAAGGTTGTGTCCTCTCCTGTGAAGCTGCAGGTTCTGGTCCCTTTGAAAACCTTTCTTGCATATGTCGCACACGAAGCGGTGGGTGGCCATCAGAGACTTTGGGGATAGAGCAACCACTTCAGCATCTGGATCTGCTCAAACGTTAGAAAGATAAGTCCACGGTAAGATAAAAAAGGGAGCTTCATTCGAAACTCGAAAAGCTGTCTGCGAAGAAAGTTCAAACTTGCCTGGTGTTCCTGGCAAGTTTCTCCTTCTATTGATTGGATTAGACTTGGGTTCTTGAACAGGATCTCTGACTGAAAAAGGCCCATTTCCAGACATCTTCTGCACTGTTATTCGTAACTGGGTGGTCTTTTGTAGAAGGGAAAAACGAACCTCAAAATCTACAAAAATGCTAATCTAAGAGAACTTGAAAAGAGTGGAGTGAGGGAGACAGACCAATTTCTGGTCCCTGAAATCAATGAACCCGTTAGGTTCCTACTCTACCAGTTCAATTAGGCTCTTGCTGCAGATTTCACATCTGAGTCATCACTCTTATTATAAGAGAAGTGTGTAAAAGCTAGCAACCATGGAGTTTGGTTCTCTCTCCCTCTGCCTCTCTCTTTCATGCTCTCCTTATCTTGCACGGCTCTTGTCAAAGTCGGTCAGCCGTAGACTTAGCTGGACCCCTCTCTTTCTCTCTCCTTCTCTTTCTTTCCCATGTGAGAAGTAAGAAGAAACGATGAAAGGGACGTGCAAAACATGGTCTGATTGATACGTTGTTTTTGGGTGATAAAGATCAGACATGTAGACTGCACAATTCACCGCCTATCTTTTACCCCTACTGCTCTTCACATGAAGAGAACTTGCCCCGAAAGGCAAGTTCCACTGCCACGTCTAGCAACATCAGTCCATCGTGGCAAAAGCAGAGATGCCCAAGCCGGTCTCACCTCCGCGATACGTCCGTCTACGAACTTTCGCTCTCTTTTTCATCAAGATCATCATCATCATCATCGTACGTCGCAAGGGGGGAAATTTTTTTTTTTCCTGGAAACGGGATTTTTTTTTTTTTTTGACAAGCCTGGAAACGGGATTTTGCTAGGGGGCAATAACGACACGCATCAAAGGCAGGGGAAAGTTCCCCGCGAAATCTGAAAAAAGTCTGAAAAGGGTCGAATCAGGGGTTCGGGACGTGGGATTCCTAAAAGGCCGAGCGAGAGTGGGAGGATAGATGGTGACAAGGGCGATGAACAAAAGCTGTCATC
This sequence comes from Eucalyptus leucophloia subsp. euroa, assembly GCA_017140325.1. NCBI lineage: Eukaryota > Viridiplantae > Streptophyta > Magnoliopsida > Myrtales > Myrtaceae > Eucalyptus > Eucalyptus leucophloia. The sequence continues at coordinate 34,280,148 of CM029469.1, read as the reverse complement.
CTTTACAGTCACTCATCATGGTAAAATGGGAAATTTCTAAAAGAAAAGGGGCAATATTCGATCAGGAGTCCGTGTCAAATAATTGCACATTATCAAGGATCCACAGATTCCCACCGTGACTCGAGTGCCGTCCGTGAGACCTGGCTCGCTAAACTGGGAGATTAGGTCCGACAGCGGGGGGACGCCGAGGGTCCCGCTCGCCTGCAGTCGCCACCAGTCAATGAACACGCTTATGGAACAGAGCATGAGGGAGGCCCTCCACTGGAGAAATATCGCACCCGTTCGTCGAATTCTGTCCCGCTGTCTTTCGGTTTCATGCAGCTCGCGCGGTCTAGAATTCTAGAAACGGCCGATGTCGTCCTGCTTGTCCCTTGCTGAGTTTTTCCGAGGGAACGTGCGAGTTTAGGATGATGGGCATGAGTCTTAAAGCGTGCTTGACGGACTTGATGACAAGCGCAAAGCCCGGTTCCGAGGTTTTGACATGAGCTCATCGATGCTCATAAGGCGAGCCGCATTTGGTGAACCACACAGCAGGAGGACTTGATACTTGTCAAGTATCATCATACAACCCCATGAGATTCACCAGATTCGCGAAGACAGGATGGGATTGGTGGGTCCATCTGAAATCTGGACAATCAAAGGATTTTAACGTCCCATGGACGTAGGGAGAGAGAGAGAGAGAGAGGGTCCTAGGTGGGAAGGTTCCTACTTGGGAGTTTCTTGGATGGGCCCAGTCCTTGACTTTGGTTCCATTCCAATGGACGAGAGCCGAAGCACGATGAGTAATGACCAAATCGTATTGAATGGGCTACTTCCACATCAGGGAAATGGGTGTTAAGCACTATGGTTTTAGTCACATTATACAAGAGAGAAGGTTCAGTCCTCTGACAGGGTCAACACCTTTCTCGGGTACTAAAGATGCCCCAGACCTTAACACTAGTTAATGCGAAGAAAAGGATCTATTAATGTGAAAGGGTTGATAGCCACACGACATTTGATTGGTGGGTCGGAAGGAGGTTTTGAAAAGTAGGACATGGGTGTAAAACATCATAAAAGTGCAAAAAGCGTGTGGAATTTCTACCATAACATCCATTGCAAGGTGCAAAAGTAAAAAAAAAAAAAAAAAGCCTCAAATGGGATGTCTAATGCTAAAAGCACCGATGGACAATGTCTAGGTTGGTCCATTACTCAATGACTTGAGTTTTTGAATGAATATAGATCTAACTAGAAATGTCAATGGGTCCAAATTATGGACCTTCTCTCAAATTTCCTCACTATAAAGGTGTTGAATTTCAACAGTGCTTTCCCAGACGATATCTTACCATTGCCTCATGCTTTCAATCTCTTTAACGAGTCTAGTTGTCAATCAAGAGTGGTTGTCCATCCATCCAAATTTTTCATTGTTTGCTCAACTCATGATACCAAATGAGACTTGGGTGTGATCCATAGGTGTCAAACTCCATATTTGTCCTCTTCTCTTAAAACCCGTGTTGCCACCAAAAATTGATTTGGTTATTGATACGCACATGCTTTGCATGGGAGTGAGAAACATGTGGCATATGAGTAGTGATAAGAAGAAGTCACGTGCATGACACATGACAATTATCTTGTACATATTGAACTGTTGACATTTGAAGCATGGCGATCAATTATAATGTTCTTTACTACTACCTGTCCAGTTGTTGAAATGTAATAATGGACGGTTGGTGGCCACCTATATGGGCACTAGCGGCAAGTTTTCATGGAAAGGATTTCAAATCAAGACGATTTGGCATCAAGAGTGCACATTGTAGAGGGAGCAATTGCCATTCAAAGACCTAGCCATAGAACAATCATTGATAACTATAAAACCATCAACACACAATGAGACAATTATTCAAGAATGTGGGCAAGTGAAGCTTGTGGGAATAAAGGAGTATAGGTGAGACCAATGGAAGTTACATGGAGGAACACGACTGCTTAGGGCCTACATGGTAACATTTCTGTTTCTCCCAATTTTTATTCTTTTATTCGCCGGAACAAAAAAAGAACAAGAATCCGTTTGTTAACGCCAACTTATTTTTCTATTCCTTGGGATAGAAAAGTAACCGGGGAATAGATTTAGAATAAAAACAAGAAATTAAAAAAAAAAAAGTAGCTTGTTGTTCTCGGGAACAATTTCTAGAAATAAGTCAATTTTTTCTTTTCTTTTTTTCTTTTGTTTTTCTTGCTTGTTGTGGCCTTGGGTGGCCACCTACCAACCGTTGGCCACCTCCGGTTAGCTGCGGCCATCGTCGACTGACTGTTGGCTATCGTTGATTGCTGCTCGACCGGTGGCAACCATCGTTGCCGTCACCGTCTGATCATTGTTGTTGCCGCCCACAGCCCACCGACCACCCCCGACCGTCGACGATTACCATCGACCGCCATTGCTGCCGTCGCAGGACCATCGGCCGTCGATCGCTGCCACTGATCGTCGCCACATGATTGTTGCCTATAGCCCACCGGCCGTTGCCTCTGGATTGCTCGTACGCAGCGCCGGCGGCCGGTGGGTTGTGGGCGGCAATCGTGCGGCGGCGATCAATGGCGACGATCGGCGGCCGACGATCCTGTGTTGGTGGTCAACGGAGACGAGCGGCGGGTAGTAGCGACGGCAACGGGTGGCAGCAGGAGGTGATCCATGAGCAAGAATAAAAAACAAATAAATACAAAAAATAAAAAATTGTACCAAACACATTTCTATTTTTTATTTTATTTCAAGAATAGAAATTTTATGTAGTTACAAAACAACTTATTTTACTTAAAAATTGTTCCCCGGAGTAGAAATAGAAAAGAACTATTTCTGAAAAGAAACTGTTCTCTAGTTAAGAAGCGTTACCATGCACACCCTTAGCATAGTTGAAGAGTGGTTTTGACACCTTCATTATAAAATACCACCAATCATCAAACATAAGAGCCCACACAAATCAAGCAAAATGTTATCTTTCAATTATCTTTACTTTTCCTCCACTTTACTTTAAATTTCATTGGCTATAGTTCTCATATTCGCATTGTCGATTAGATTGTAGCATATGTCTTTATTTCGATACCTTGCCCTTAATTAAATTCCAATATTGTATCTTAAAATCTTCAAGCCGTGTTGTTGATTGGATCTCGGCATAGTTCGATATTGATTTTGTAACCTTTGAGTCTCGTCATTGATTAAATTTCGACTCGATTTGGGATTGTGTAGTATTGTTTGAATTAAAGAGGTTTGATTCCTTCTCACATGAGATATCCTCTATCCAGAGTTAGCGCAAAACTCTGGTCCTCTTTAATGAAATTGAAGAACGACTTTCTAGTAAAAGATATTTCATTGTGAGAAAAATATGGATGAAACGACCTGCACCTCATTTTAACCAGTTCGATGGCTCGATATGACATGTCTTGATGAATAATCTCAGCATGAACTGATAGGCACATCCTATGTGAGCTAACTTTGGATCAGCTGAGTTCGAGTGCGGACCCGCGACAGGCAACTAGCTCCCTTCCCTTGCATGGCGTATTGTTTCTCTTTTAGAACACCCAATGACCGTGTGTATCTTGGCCAGAGATTGGGCCTACTTGGGCCGAACACGGCCCAAATCATAAAAACGAAGCATGAATCGCTAGGGATTGACTATTGAGCCGCCGGGATCTCTTACCATCCTACCCCTATTTTCTGGCCAGACCTTTTCATTCATTTGTGGGAAGATTATAACATGAACTCGATTCATATGAGCTCAGCTAACATCTACCACAGGTTCGTCAATGCATAAGAGACAGGAGATAAAATAGTCCCCCGCAAGTTAGTCAATGCATAAAAGACAGAAGCACCAACTTCGAGGATTCTAACATCAATTTCTTCACGAAGAAAACAAGGTTCCCTCGATTTTAACAAGGTTTAAAACGCGAATGTGTCAATTTTTGAATTTTATTTTTTGGATCGTATCCTGTTATCTCCAATAAGGAAGACATAGGACCTGGGTACCATCGTCCACTTTTTGTTTTTATTTAGAGGAACTTGCACGAGGAACTTTCTTCCAAACGCCTCCAAGCTAAAGGTCTCTAGTTTCTATCTAAAATATGCCAAAGTCGGTTTCTGCACCCTGAGAAAAGAAACAGCGTATTCTAGATCCTGTGATCATTATACCATGTCATCGGTCCGACTCGTGATACGGTTTCTCATCTCAATAAAATCACATTATGTAGTTTATCCAGGTTGCAAACATTTCCCGGTCCGTTGGTCGTGTTATCACAACTTTTTTTGTGTGAGGGATTCTATGCGTGATGGACCGAGTGGTAATAGTTTGTTCCTCTTCCTTACACCCATATTTCCATCTTACTTCAAGGGTTGATTTGTTTGATTCTACTGAGTTATCAAGGCCGAACCTGCAAATGTTCTCACTTCTAATTGAGCTTCAGTTTCCCATTGCTAACCAATAAGGTTGGTCGGAAGAAACCTAGCCTGCAAACAAAAGAAAGAAGTAAGTTGAGATGGTCAATAACCTGAGAAATCGCCAACGCAGCTCACATTTCTCATTCTTTCCAGAGACTGCGGATACGGAGGTACTGTAATGACATGTTAACATACACCAATGAACTCCATGCACATTTAGATATGTCCAGAACAAAAGCCAGTGGAAAAGACACATAAGTCATTCTTACAAGACTCCAAATAAGGAAAGTAACCTATGCAGCCAAGGATCTGCTGTCAAGTTTGTTCGCTGTTACTATGTTCATGAACCAGCGGCGTGGCATTCTCCCCATATCTTGCCTCGGTGAGAACAATGTCCTAGGATGAATATAGACAAAAAAAGCATCTCTACAGAGTTTCGGCGCGAAGCTCCTACTTGCAAAATACATTGATCATATCCAAACCAAAAGGGATGGCTTGAACATTTTACTTTTCATGTCATAATCTAGACGTCTATCCAAGTTTAAAATAATCGATAACATTTTAGGAGAATCTCTCATGCATTTATTAGGACAAACAATTCAATGTAATTAGGAAATGCGCCAATGTCTTCACCTGTTCACACCAGCAATGCGTATAGTTCTGCTTTTCTCAATGGAAATAAGGCATGTGATGCATGGAGAGCTTTCAAATACGTTGATCAATAATCAATACATGTCAAACATCTGGGATAGGTTCTTCATCTTGGTAATTTGATACTAATAGCTAACAACTTCAAGCTCGAAGTTGTTTATGTAGTAGTAGTTCCTTTCAACTTACAACCATCGAATTAGTGGAGTTTCGTTTCTGAACCTGTACACTAAAATTCTTAGTTACTTGGTATGTACAATAGCTTAACATAACAAGTGCCTACTTCCATTGCTTGGGTTACTCTCAGGCCTTACCTGTTAAAAAGCAAATGTGATTTTGCATTTGGAGAAAACTGTATCACTATGCCCTTCTCAACTATGATGACCAGCTGAGATGATTGAACCTAATTGTCAGAATAACAAGCCATAAACCATGAAATGGAGGTACGTGAACAAGTAATTGCATACTTTATCTTCAATATATTGATAAAGTAATTCCCTCGATTGCATCTTTTTGTCTTCCAATCTATGGTGAGAATTGGGATGATGACAAGGTGAAGGCTCAGAGCCCCCTCCATATTATGGCTAAGCTACCAGAACGACAAAACTCTGAGCCCTGACCAAGTAAAAATAGGGAAAAAGAAAATAGGAAAATAGGGATAAACCTGAAGTTGATCTCATAAATATGCATTAACAAATGGTTTCCTCATGCATGATGCAGTTATTGACACTTATAAGAGGTTTGCAGACTAAGGTCAGCTCCAACAAGTAAAACAAAATGGGTCACTCTCTAATTGATTTGGCTCTTTCCTGTCTATTATCTTAAATCACGTCCACATCTGCATGAATTTCTGCCATATAACACTGGCACTGTGCTCTCATATGGTACTCCATTATTCTCTCCATACTCTTCTAAGACAGAAGAAAAGACCTTCTGCAAATGGAGAAAGAACCCAGTTCAACCTTTCAATTTCCTCCAGGTTTTAGGTTCCACCCATCAGATGAAGAACTCATAATTCATTACCTGCAGAACAAGGTCACTTCACTTCCGCTTCCAGCACCAGTGATTGCCGATATAGACCTGTACAAGTATAATCCATGGGAGCTACCCAGTCTGTTCTACACCATTTTCTTGTGTACTCGTTTCATTTTACTCCTTGAAACTTAAGACTGCAGATCCTGTTTTCCTTGTTTCATGGCTTTTGGTTTTCTTTTCGTCCCAGCAGAGAAGGCTTTATTTGGGGAAGATGAGTGGTATTTCTTCAGTCCAAGAGATAGAAAATATCCAAATGGTGGAAGACCAAACAGGGCAGCAGCTTCCGGTTATTGGAAAGCAACAGGAACCGACAAGCCTATACTTGCTTCTGGGGAATCAAGGAGCATAGGAGTCAAGAAAGCTTTTGTCTTCTATACTGGTCGCCCAATCAAGTCGGCCAAGACAGATTGGATCATGAATGAATACAGGTTGCTCGACACAGTAATCAGGCCATCAAGGTTAAAAGGGTCCATGAGAGTAAGTGGGTATATCGCACCTATGACAACACAATCTCTCTCTCTCTCTCTCTCTCTCTCTCTCTCTCTATATATATATATATATATATATATATATATATATATATATATATATATATATATATATATATATATATATATATATATATATATATATCTATATCTAAATGTTTACAAACTATATTTCTACAAGATATCATGCTACTCTATGGCTCGGCCAACAAAGAAGTTAATGTCCAACTATATTTTCTATCACGTATCATTAGAAGAGTAAAACAAATATTGCCTTTTGTTGGTGCAGCTGGATGATTGGGTGCTATGCAGAGTGCGACAAAAAACGAAGGTACCTAAAAAGAACGTTCAAAACCAAGATAGACAATCACCTGAAGCACAAAGGTACTCACTAAAGACTGAGGCAGCACAACCTACACGCACATACTTCAATCCTCATATGAGCATGGATCATCTGTTCAAAGATTGCCAACTTATAGCATACCTGCTGGCTGGGAAAGCTCCACCCGCCATGGAAGCCCTCTCTAATATAAGTGTTGAAGGCAGTAGGAATGGTAACAGTATAAACGCAGTTTATTATGAAAGTTCTGATAATATAGATTCTCCAAGTACTGTGTATCCAACAAGCAATTGTGTCAACACATTAAAAAGGAAAGCTTTTGAGGAGAATGAGCATAACATTTGCACTACGGACAGCAGGAAGCAAAACAAAAATGGAAGCAACAAGGATTTGATTGGCAACGCTGGAGCTGGTGATGATGCAAATGGGTACAGCCACATCCAGTATCAGGAGAACATCTTCAACATGATTCCACCAAATTCCATGATTGACTTCCAGGAACTTAATGATTTGGCATATATTAGACACTTGCAAGAATGAAGCACATAATGAACAAGGAGGGCATGACTTTCCTGAAGGTGGTCATTTAGGGGCAAATTCAGGGTGTACAGCATAAGTTGTAGACAAAGCATGCAGAAACAATATTAGCAGTTTTACATTTGCATGTGATATATATTTCTGTGATTATTAAAATTGTATTGTGAAACTGGAAGTGGATATATATGCCATGTAAGCTCACTATGTATGTTACCCAATAAAATGGTAATGTGATGATTGCAAGTAAACAGCTCCTGCTAGCATGTTTGAGGAGGGAAATGAAATAGATTTGCAAAAAGGACGCCGGCAATTTGTTGGTAGATGCAGAAGATCTCTTACATTATAGTCAGAATCCAAATTTGGTATCTGGCTATCTAGGGAATATATCATTGCCCACATCAATTATTCTAAGGACTTAGGAGAAACCAATGTCTGTCTGTTAGAGAAAACAGGATTGAGAATCAGAAAATTTCCAGGACAGCCTTTGGTGTAGAGCCTGAAGCATACAAGTGATTTATGAGAAGATTCTAAGTCTACTTCATTTCTTGAAAATCATTAAGCTTCTGGCTACATTATAATTCTATAGTTTCAACCAATTGTAAATTTTCTACAATAAGATAATGAAGTACTTGCAGGGATGAACTTGAGGACAAGGAACTAGTAGACTTGTGCAAAAAATTACTTCACTTCTTTTTTCCTCAGGTGCAATTATTTCAGGGATTCTGTAATCACTTTAAGTAGATCATTATATTCATATCATTTTACTGGTGCTTTTTTCTTTCCTTCTTCCTCTGGTTTCAACAGTCAAGAAACACATGCCATTCTGTATCTTCAGAGCAGAGAAGGGCGAGTTGCTTTTAACCTCACCCTTTTTGTAGAAACATGAGAAATTATCAGCCTTTTCAACTTATACTCTCTAGATATGGTATATTTAAAGCAGTTCTCAAATAATTATGTCAAACATATACTGGCTGTAAATAAGTAGTGAAATTGTAATTCACGTTTCCCTTAATGAATTTTGCTCCTAAGATCACTTCCACTTTCAGACGGTCATTTTGATTTCTGTGAACTGATCAGAGAAATCATAAATTAATGTGAGCAGTCCAAGATGAGATTTACCAGATAGTAAGGGGAAGGAAGAAAGTACAGTTGCATGTGTTATGCATGCAAAATTTTTGGTCAATATCATAATGACAGCAAGGTCTTGGATCACACAATGTGGACCAAGTCACTGGTCCATAAAGCAGTCGTCTTTAATGAGAAACGAGTAAATTAAGAATCATAAGTCTAATTTCTCTCAGACCTATGCCTACTTACAAGCACGAAAACAGCAAGACACAAAGTAGCCGAGGGATCAATGACTCAAATTATTAGATTATTTCATTATAAACACCAGCAAATCTAGTTAAGGTCTCAAAGGACGGGAGTAAAATACCATATGTAAGGGAAAAATTCAATCTCTGTGTCCCTGCCATGAGTTCATAGAAACTTGGACAAAGCAGAATGGACCAAGTTTTAATTGTTGAGAAATCCAGTAGCTTCTTCAATTTGAGAAGAGTGAAATTAGAACAAGAGAGAGTCGCAAACGACTAAGAGCCTGACCTTCTTGTTCTCCGGGGACTAAATTTTATGGCAAGAATATCATTTTCAGCTGAACTTTATGAGTAAGTATAGGAAATGGTACTAAGGAAGGCAACAGATTAATCATTTCAAGATGAAGAATTCTGCTAATCCCATCTGGGAACCCAAAGTTCCAAAATAATGATTAATACAACATTATTCTAAAGATTAGGGTAAAAGGCCTAGGTTTATGAGCCTGATAATATTCTTTTGAAAATCAGATATAGCTTTTCTACACATGAATGCAGAAGTAACTAGCTCATCTTCTGTTTCAAAGTCAGTTATAGCTTTTCTGCGCAAGAGTACACAAGTCATAAGGTCACCTGTTCCATCTTGATAGTTTGAAATTGGCAAATTTGCATACAGTTAACGAAGTTGACAATCCAACTTTGAAACAAATTGCAAGGAGCAAATTGTTTAGCAGTGAAATATGATTAAATGTGGCTTGTCAATGAGTTTAACCATTATTTCAATTAATCATATTTTTCCAAACAAAATATATGATTAATTGAAACAATGGTTAAATTCATTGACAAGCCACATTTAACTATGCATCCAATCCTCCCAATATGGCAGTAAGACCTTGATACTGTGGGTTCATTTCACAAAATAAATCACTAGTGCACCATTATAGGAAAATACCTACGGTTGAACTGACCGGTCATTGCCGAAGAGAAAGACAGACAAAACAAATAACAAGAAAAAGTCAAGATGCTTACGTGCCCTGATTCACCTTCCACACTTCAGATTGATGCTTGATTGATTTGATTTCAGTACTTGAAAAAGAAAGACATTCATTGACATCTCACTGATGTCCATATTTGAAAAGGCGACAAATGCTATCACCAACTGCATCTAAGAATGAGCAATGCTTGTTGCATTGTCCAAGAAGTCAAGATATTTCTGCGACGTGACAATTGTGCCAAACTCTTCTGCTCTGCATCATGTTGTGCCAGGTACTGATCAGCTACTTCTCGTCAGATAAGCTTTCCGCGTAGTGGGTGGGGTTATAGGTTCAGAAACAATTTTGGGGTTATAGGTTCAGAAACAATTTTATCTTAAAAGGAAGTCGGAATTACCAAGAACTCAGAAATGAGGACTGAAGTCTAGCACTGAACTTCTGGCAATGTTAACCAAGCCACAAGTTCGGTCCCTTAACACACATGAACATACTAATAGGATGAAAATCATAGAAAAATTGTCTCTCATTCTTCAGTGATTGCATTAATCTGTTTATTTCCTAATTAGAAAAGTTATTCATGGTTCAGTCCACTGCTCCTATCTCCTTTCAATATTTGAACTGATGATGCTCTTAGCCCATTCTATTGCATAAATTTATCAATATGCAAACAGCACAGGAAAATCAGAGTGTGGGTGTTACCAGTAAAACATTATATAAGATCAGTGAACGTGGATCTCATAAACTGAGGAACTTCTTCACAGGAATTATGATGACGGAGTATTGAACTTGGAATGAAAGCCAAGTTCATTATAGGATTGGCCATAAACGTGACTAGTCTGCACTCGATCTTATATTCTTCAAGACTGAAGACTTCTGCATGTAGTGTAGCTACCGTTCACAAGGCAGGGCTGCCTAGGATCAATTACGACTCCACATTTCCATAAACCTTCTTTTGGCCAAGTGTAGGTAGAGGACGTAGTTTGCGTCCTTACCTTCTTCCTTCTTCAATCCTTTATCTTACAGGTGAAGCTCATTTACCTCTTATTACAGCTCAAAGAATGGTCAACAGAAAGTTCCCCAGTAATGAACTGAAGAGTTCAAAGTTAGTGTGAAGAAAGAGGATTTCCTTCTCAGGTGGTTTTGAATTTCTTGATATTTGTAACTTATCATGCTGGAAAATGAATTAGGGTCGATCATGATGAGAGAACATTAGAAGTTACATTTCAGACAATGTCAAGCAATGACTGACCAAGAGAAGCAACAGTGAATCATGAGCAGCAGCTGACCTTGATTGGATAGAATACATCACGGTGAAGCAGAGCAGCTGGGTGGTGTCTACAAATCGCAAGATCTCCTCAATGAAGCAACAAAGTGGAGTCAATTGAAAAAAGAGAGACTAAGAACTTTTTATCAATGAAGTAGTTCAGCTAAGTTCTGCTAACAGATAACTTGCATAGGAAATTGATTATACACAACGATAAGAAATCTAAAGACCTTAATAGATATGGACTTATAAGTTGTCCCTTCAAAAAAAAAAAAAAAAAAAAAAAGTATGACGTGGGGAAATAGACTTGCCTTCTTCCGGCCGTTTGATCCTAAGATTCCTCGTGCTCTTGTGATTTAACTAGTTATGTGGCTGTTCAACTAGTTTTCTTCTAGATTCTTCTCAATCCTCTTCTTATCCAGGAAAATTTTGTCTCATCTAAGGCAGCGTTCTTGCAATCTCGTCCTCATGAAGGCCATCCATTCTTTCCAAATCATGTAGACAAAATGACAAGCAAACTCCTATAAAAATCAATTCTGAAGTGAAGAGTTCTTGGAAAAACCAGAAAATTAAAACTACGTATATATAGCCTATCTCTGAACAGTGAAGAGCGTAGAAGTTGATACAATATAAATATTAAACCATGCTAATGTGCCTCCCCAATCATATATTTTCATATACAGAAAAAAATTCACATATTTTCATGCTATAGGCTTAGGTCAAAAAGTACAGCCTATGTGTGAGGAGATTGTTAGATTATCTAAAAATTAAACTATACCTTCATCCAACAGCTTAACTTTTTAAAACAGTTGGCAATAATCCCACAAAATCTCACAGAATTTAACCTGATAGTATTCATCAACAGACTCAACAATGAAGTTCCTCTAAGATACATCTTGACAGCTGAAACATGGGGAATATGACAGCAAGCTCAACAACGTAGCACATGAGAAACATAACATCAGAACTATGTCTCTTGCTCATGGCTTCAATGAACATAATCTAACGTACAAAGACAAATGGATAGAATTGATAGTGACGCGTTGTCCTAGGACACTTTCGTTCCCCAGGCCCCGTCGGATGTCGAAACAAAGCTTGCTATCACCTAAACAACCAGCTTCAAAAGCATCGCTTCCAGGACTAACGTCGAAACGTGCAGAAGCATTAAGCGGTGACGTAAAACTCGACAGAGCATAAAGCTAACGGAAGTCCGATCCGGAATTTTTCAAAAAAAAAAAAAAAAAAACTGAGTGAACTTTGCAGACGTTAGTCCTGGAGGCGATGCTTTCGAAGCTGGTTATCGGCAGTGGAGCATCCGAGGAGCGTGATTTTAGTTCGAGGACCTGAAATAGACCTGAGTTCATACGGCAGCCGAAGCTCGAAAGCACCGTCTCCATGGATGCTGAAATCGATGGCTCTCTGCGAACGGCGTCGATCCTGAAAGGGATGAGAGCTCGTTCGCTTCGGTACACGAGTGCATTTGGGAGATTAACCCGGCCATGCAAATGCCTTTGGCGGTCTCTGAAACCAGGCCTATTATCTTTGGGGCCAAATTGATTAATAGGGATATTTACATGAGCTCTTAAAATTTTGATTCAATATGTAATATAGTCAATCTAATTTATTCAATATGATAACTGAATTTTTGCTTTATATAAAATGTCATCCATAAACTTTTAATTTATTCAATATTATTTCTATTTTTTTTTTTATAAATGTTCAACTGCTTCATTAATCGTATAAAAACATATAATGTTATCTTTTTATTAATTCAACTTCAAAAATTACATTAAATATTTTCATATATCACCTTAAACAAAATAAACATTTAAAGACAACATTGCATATAGGGCAAAAATTCACAATCCACATTGAACAAATTTAAAATTCAGAAAATACATTACACATCGAGTAAAAGTTTCACGGATTAGTTGTATCGATTTCCCTAATCGGTACAAAATTTTTATTTATTTATTGATGTAACAACACAATTTAAGACAATAACAAAGGTGCATAACCTTTTAAACTGGGACACGTTTAGTGCCATCTTGCAATCTCACCGAAAAGATGCACAACTTCTTACAGATGCAAGACAGATAGATCTCCTAGTATTCTGTCTATAACCATAAGGTCCTTATCTATAATCAAAAGTTCCTATTTTTGAGGGGGAAAAAAAATCTAGGTGCTTGTTTAGATAAATAAAATAGTGTGATTAGGAAAGACCATGAAATTGATATTATCATGGCCATCAGTAATGATCCATGAAATGAGAGGCAGGTGGGATGATATAATCCTCATGGAATACTCACCAATTTAATGTTGTTCATGGTGAGTGAAAAAAAACATTCTAAACATGGTCATATGTACATACTTGAAAGAAAATTTTGTAAGTAAACTTCATACAATAAGAGCTAGCAAAAAGAAGAGTATCTTATAGATCTCTACATGGACCCTTTCATTGAAGAAGTCCAATTCTCCTTTCAGGTGGGGATTTAATGAAAGCTTCCCTCCATGAGGCACTATCGCATGCTCGTTCCACTGCTTTATTGTAAAGATCTTGCTCTAGCCCATCCATACTAACTAGGATATCCATCATGGCAGACATGGAGAAAGGGTCTACAGGTGGTGGTGTAACCACTGAGGTCGCAGAGCCACTAACAAATTGACTTGTCCTAAGTTTTAAAAAATCTTGTATGGCTTTGCAAGTGTCAGCAATAGCAGATTGATTACTAATCCTCTCGGATTGGTTACTCCTTCTCCTCTTAGTTGGAGCACTGTCAGACGTAAAGACTCTCTCATCAATGTGATATTCACTGAAGTCATCTGTATTACCCCCACCATTGTCACCATCTGCATTACCACCACCATTGTCATTTTCCTCTGACACCGTCAAATCTTCAACATTGGTGCAATCCCTATTAGCATATGTACCATCAAATACAATACATAGCTTGGGATACGAGGAAATCCATGCTTCTTGAATTTTGCCCAATCGACATTATCCTACAATTTTCATAATGATATTTCAGCAATATAATCATACATTTTAAAATTTACATCTATAATGATATCAAAATGACCAAAAAGTTAAAAAGATACCTTGATATGTGATTCCCATATACTTGGATCGTCGACAGTAACTGTTTTATTCACATTGTCCCAACCAAATCCGGATTGAGAAATAAGTTTCTTAAAACTGCCATACTGTTTTCTTAATTTGTTTACCTTGTTCTTCAGCTGTACCATGCTATATTGGAATCCTGTCTGTTTGATGAATTCAGTCTGTATATTCTTCCACCCTGCTTTGTTATAAGTAGAAGAGGTGCGATTTCCCTTTTTGACCTCATCCACCAACAAATTTACTAATATGTTGGTTACAGACTCGGTCCACTTTGCACTCCACTTTGCACTGAATGTTTGCTTCTCAGATGCCATTTAACCTTGACCGGTTGAGCATCATATGAGTTATGAGTTAAATCAATAATATAATATTATAGAAACTACACGCCATACACAAAATCATTCTCAAGAGATGCAAGCGGAGAAGACTATAATGACAACATTGACAATTCTTGAACTAGCTTGTATAGAACAGAACATAAGTTGCATAAGTTGCATTTTGAGCTACAAGCACTACATAGAACTATGACTATCAATGATCAATGAAATAGAATGCTCAAAATGAAATAAAGAGCATTGTGAGAAACCTACCAAATTTTGGAGATATGCAAGATTTTTGAAACACCGATGTCAATGGAACTGCGCAAGTAGCAAAAAGAATATGTCAAGCGAGCAAGTAGAAACCGGTCGAGTGAGAATGAAAAACGTGACAAGAAATAACCAAAAACCAAACCAAGCTCAAGTACACAAATAGGAAAAAATTGCAGCCATGACAGCCACATCACACGTCATAGATTACAAAAACCTTTCAAAGAAAGAAACTAATATCTGTGTTTCAACAATTTCCATGAGAAATAACTTCCAACATTGTAAACGTGATAAGGTTCAATATCAAACGATCCGCAATAGACATGATTCTGTTTTCAAGCCAACTGAATCGTAGAAAAAGCCTAGTTGGAAGCTAAATGTCAAAATTATACCAAACAAAATCGATGACGAAAAGAACAGCCCCTAAAGCAGTTCTTCAAGCAGTCCTTTCAGTTTTCTCCCAAAGCACATAAGATTAAAAATCCAATCCGTTCCCACAGCTCGTTTAGGATGCTAAACAAATGCTTCAGAGTTCAAAGGCCAAAGTGAAGATCAGACCTCCATTCCTATTACCTTCGATTCAAACCAGCAAAGAAATAGAACGGTGACTTCTGCATTTCAGGCAAGACAAACATGTTGCAATCAGTCGAAGACAATCTCTAATCCCCAACGGGAGGTCTGAATTACAGCACTGCTCGCTGGAGCCGCGCTGGCTCAGGGCTCGAGCCCTCCCCGCGCCGGCTCCAGCAAGCAGCGTTGGCTCGGGCCTTGAGCGCAAGGGCTCGCTCGAGCCGTCACCTCGCCACGCTGGCTCGAGCGCGAAGGCTTGCTCGAGCGCGAGGGCTCGCTCGAGCGAGCGTCTCGCAGATCTGAGCGAGCGCTGGCTCGAGCGAGCCGTCGCGCTCAAGTCCCGAGCAGCCGTCGCCCAGATCTGCGAGGGGTCGCTCTCGCCGAAGCCCTCGTCAATCGGCTCAGCCAAGCCCTCGCCGAAGGCGTCCATCCCATGGTTGCAGGTCAGCAAGATGGATGAAACTTACCTCGAATCAGAAGCTTCAGCCGGTGAAGGAGCAGCAGCTGTCGGCGCCGGAGAGGATGACGGTGGAGAAGCTGAGAGACGCCGGAGAAAGGAGGCACTTGAGACAGAGAGGGCGCAGGTGGATTGGCTGAGACAAAGGGCACGGGCTGAAGCAGAAATAAACAAAAGAAGGGTTTTGAGTTTTTGCCATTTTGTTTCTTAGAAGTTATTTCCGAAAACATTAATTACTTTTTTTCTATTTTTTGTATCCGTTTCAAATCTATTTGAGGGAATAAAAAATTAGGTTTTTTTATTTCCAGAAACAAAAATTTTACCTAAATTTTACCTAATACATGTTACCAAATAAGTTTTTTTATTTCTGGAAATTTTTGTTCCAAGAACAAAAACGCTTTTTAATATACAGGCCTTTAACTTGTTAATGAAAAGAAATCCATTCTCAAAGAAATATATTATAATTATAGTATTTTTCTTTTTTGCGCACTAATTCACAAAATCATTATCGTATATACATGATGATCCTTACTTAAAGAGAAACCTCCAAATAAAAAATATTTCAATTTCAAAAGCAACGATCAATTACACGTAACAAAAAGTTAAAAAAAGAGATATTGTGTTGAAAGTTCAAATTTTTCCTACTTCGATTTTCACAGTAGCGATCGGATACACATAACTCAATGATTTTATTAATTCAGTAAATTTAACCCAAAAAAAAAAAAAAGAAGAAAACTTTGTTATAAAAAGTCAGAAATCAGGACATTAGTCGATAAAGAGAAGCCAAAATATACTTATAATAATAAGATTATACCTTTCAAAAATATACTTATAATAATAAGAATATGACCTTGTCCAATAAAAGTTTCAAAACGACATTAGTGTTCTCTATCGAAGAAAAAAAATGTCAATTGAGAAAAATAAAACGAAAACGACTGGAACCGAATATGGGGATCAAAACTATGACATTCATGTTCTGGCGACCCAGCGATATACAACTGCAAATTATACAAATTCCTGAAGTAACAAGTACAATAAATGGGAAGAAATGGAAAGAATATAAAAGCTGGTGACTCTCTCTCTCTATACATACGAGGGGATGCAAAGCCAGTGGCTCATCTCTCCTTTTTGTCCTGATGAATCGCGCCATGGTCAAGCGAGCGACGATGCCGGGCGGGATCGCGACGCTCACGCGGAACTCGTTCTCTTGTCGAATGAAAAATCCTGCGGCCCGATATTGATTTCATGTTGAGTCTGGGCTGGCTGAGGAGCCGGCAACGCTTGCGACGAACCCAGCTCGGGCCCGACGTGACCGTGTTCCGTCCCGTGGTGACGGTGAGACGACGAGCCATCGCCTTGGTGGTGATGGTGATGGGAGGGGGATGGAGTCTCGGATTCCCAGTGCTCGGCGTCGACGTTCGATCTCCGGGGCGATGTGTGGAAGCTATCCCTGTCGTTCCTGTAGTGGCGCAGGAGATGCACGGGCGACATGTGGTGTGAAGGGGTCATCGGCCTGCTCGACATGGGGGTCACGGAGGAGCTTTTGTTCTGCTTGATGTGCTTCTTAGCAGATTGGTGCCAGCTGCGCAGCGCCCTGGCGACTCTCTCGTTGAATATAGTTGGTTTCATGGTCGACCCCATCTGGCGCGGCAAAATAATCAGTTTCGGGATAGTTGGATCCTCAGGTAACTATGCTGGTTTTGAGAGAGACACACAGAGAAAGAGATTTTACCTGAGTGACGAGGGCATAAAGAGGGAGAGTGACATAGCTGCATAGGATCTGAATCAGGACCCTGTCGAGATCAATTCCGATGAGCAAAGACGTTCCTCTTTCCAATAGACAGAAATGCTTTTGTATACAATCTTTACTTGCTCATACCTAACATGCTCTTCAACGAAGTAAAAGAAAAATATCGAATCGGGACAACTCACCCCATGGTGATTCTGATCACCACATCCTCTGTATGCGCATGGAAACAAGATTTGAACCCGAACTCATACTGAAAAATGAAAAAACAAGAGTTCATGTCTCGTTCATATGAATATACCGATATCTAGGAATCAAATGATGCCCTTCAATTGAAGTTCGAGAGCGAATCAACTCACCACAGTCCAAACAAAGAAAGCGAGCTGAAAGGCGTTCTGCGCGAGAGCAACATATCACAAAAAGGTAAGCATGTAGTTTGATTTCTGGGCCGCAAGAAGCAAATGCGACAGTAATGTAGACTGCAGTACCTGAAACAGAACAAAGTTGATGAGGTAGAGGATGAGGTGAGGACGGTTGAACCAGAAAAGGTCATCCCCGGATGAACAAGAGGCACGCCCTTAACGACTTCACCCCTCTCGTGAATCCTGAGACCCATTTTCGTGATGATCACCTGCAGCTTTGTTCCCACCAAAAGGATGATCTGCAAGCCATTGAATTTAACTGCATCAGATCCTAACAAAGTACAAAAACCAGAGCAGGAACATTGTTTCCAAGCAATGAGATGTCGAGACTGTGCTTACAATCAGTGGGATGAACGGTAACCACAGATAACTGTACCACCCTGCACACATCAAGAATCGGAATTCAATCAAATTCCGGCCAAAAATTCTATATTGCAAGTGCGACCATTCAGAAAGCGAAATTTGTTGACTACCTACCATGAGTGTTGAAGAGCAAGAACAACACAGCTAAAAACCAGATGGGTGGACTGATCCCTACCACAACCTTGAAATCTTCTTCAAGGGATCTGTTGATGTACTTCTGGAAATCGAATTTGGTCTGGCTCTGAGGTGCCAAGTGTGCCTGAACAAAGGAGTCAAACGCAAGAGCGAAAGGCAAAACTCTCGTCAGGAAAAAGGACAGATTATTCACTCCAAATGATCTTCAATACATAAAACAAAAATGAAAAGAGTCAAACGTAAAAGAAGGAAATGGTTAATAAACAACGGAAACTTACCATGATAAACCCATGCCTCAAGGTCAAGTAATCAACTTTGGGGACCGACCTCACGAATTGCCTGAAAAAGCAGACCTTGAAATCCAACAAGGGAAAGGGTCAATCGCTCATATACAAATTATTCTACGTTAAACCTGCAGCGTACGTTATGTAAATTACTTTAATATATATTCCTTATATCTTGAAGTTCCGTTTAAACACCATGCGATAAATGACGCCATTTATCCGCAATGATAATTATCTCAGTGCAATTCTGATTTTCTCAACATGAGTAGAAACTTTCATGAACTGGAAACAAAAAGCCCTCTTCGGACTTAATCCGTTCAATCTTTCGGTTCAAAGGTCTTAAAAAACAGCGAAACTGAAGAACGTGGAGAACCAGTCGATCGTGCGACGAAGTCCCTTCTGGAACCGAATTTGCTAGTGCAAGATTGGCGACAAGTCAACCACGACCTACTTTGTACATTGCCCTTTATGGCGTCTCTCTCCTTTTGACCTTTTCCTTCCGCCAGGTTTGAAGAAGTCAAATACGCCGCACTAATAAATGGTCAAACAAAGAGATGCATTGGACAGCAACCATCGTTATCTAGGTGATCCAGAGCCATGCCAAGACCGTAACCTCAACCTTGACTTAGTTGCAATTAATTAAGATCTCTAAACTCCAAAATTAGAAAAACGCCGCCAATCTGGAAAAACCCCATTTGCAAGCGATCGACTAAAAAGCAAAGTGCCTAAGTCAATCGTTTCATTTTACTGCTAAGTTGCAGAGCATAGCTGCGTTAATGACTTCCATGTTTAAGCTTTGCAAATCTGGGTAGGGTTGGGGAGGTTTGGCTTAGGAGGTGAGCGACCATTGGTGCACGTACTTATTGCATCTCTATGACTTTATTCCTATAAAACTTCATATGGTCGCTTCAACAATTGGCTACGTCATCTCAATCGACACGCTTTTCGGTAATGATCCAGTTATTGGCGATGTGCCGAACTCATCGAGAGGTCGAGCGATGAAGGGGGCGAAAAGAAAATATTGCGCTAATGCCCTAAAGGGATTTGTTCAATCTTTTCTAGGTCCCGATTCTATGATTGAAATTTTGCCTGAATTGAGAAAAGCACATGCTTCTCGCAAGCAAATCTGTCATAGCATGTGGAAAGCAAAACCTCCACGTTTTCTGCAGCCCGACAGAGTCAAAAGAGGTACTCATGAAGTACTAGGGCGATTTCAGTCGCCTAATTGGAAGGGAAAATGCAACAATGGAACAATCAAGAAATCAATGAATAAAGGTGGGGAAGAAAAACAGAAGGTAGGAATTTGAAGACTTACGATCCAGATGAGGACGGGTGTCTTGGTCCAGAAGTTCAAGTGTCTCTTTCCGAACGATGTTTCTCTGGTGAATCTGAACCTATGTGGATCTGTCACGCACAATGATAAAACAGCTACTATTATTTCCCATACACGCATATGCAAGATCAAACCCAGATAATGGGGTGAACTGAACTGATAAAACGGATATATTGAGGGAAGATTTGGTCACCAACCATGGGAGAACTGGTACTCAGCTGTTCTTGTTTCCGTCTCCCATGCTTTCCAGCTTCTCATCTGCGCAATCACATCATTTCTTAGATATTAATCGTTGCTGTGAAGAGAGAGAGAGAGAGAGAGAGAGAGAGAGAGAGAGAGAGAGAGACCTTGGCTTGGCCCAAAGCCATGGTGAGGATACAGTACAGGACATGAAAAACAGCGAGGACGAAGATGAATATGTGGAGCTGGTGGATGCCATCTGCAGAAATAAACGGAACTTTACCCTGCAAAGATATAATCCATGCCCACCACCAAATCACAAAACCACCAAAATCCAAATCAATTTAGTCCTTCCAATTTATTCGTATGAGAATGAACATGGCAATTTAATTTCTTTCGTTCGATCCATCGGTTCCATGTCAATAGCCCCTCTAATTCATCATGTTTTGCTAGGTCCCTACTTGGTTATCGCCTAAGTCAATCATTGACGTGCATGTCTCTCTGTGCAGTCGGCACACTCCCAGGACAAACACGACAAAAGTGTGGAATGAATGTGAAAACGTTTGTACACACCTCCGCGCACTGGTTGGTGGTGGCAGCGGTGGCCAGAGCACGGCGGAAGCTTCCCCGGGGCCCATCATGCCAAGCAGCCTCCGCCGGCCGGCGTCGGATTCTTCCTCCGCCATATCCTCCTCTTCCTTCTTGTTGCACGGGTGCCATGTGGCCCCCACCTTCTGCGGTATGCAGATTTTGGTGATCGGGCCTTGTCCCACCGTGAGGAGCAACGATATGAATCCCAAAAGCATAAGCTCTGCACCACCCATTAAAAAAGAAAAAATAAATAAAAATAAAAAACAAAACGAAACGAGTTGATCAGGCGGGCAAACGAGCCGTTTTCGGTCGAGCGAGTTTCATAGCATCGACTGCATAATTTAGAACGGAAACGAACTCCTGACGAACTTGAATATCAAGTTAATCAACCGTTTCTTCGCAAAGACTTGGATCGCAGAAATAATGGGCGAATAATTTTTTGGAACTGCTAAAGTCGTAATCTTTTAATTCAACAGATTGCCTACCGGATTTGATCTTCTCGAGCGCTTCGTAAAGTGCACGCTTGTGTTTCTTCTTCAGCCACTGTAGAGATTAGACGAAGAAGCAAATATGAGATCGTGTCGTTGCTCGAGTTATACATAGTGATGCGAGTTCGTGCTGAAAGGCGCTAAACAAGACCGTTGCCGGCTAACCTGTCCGATGAGATGGATGATGTACTCGATGATGATGGAGACCAGAACCAGAACGAAGCACACGACGGCGACGGCCCACGTCGGCGTCTGCTCCAGCGATCTCCCTCCCGCGGCACCCGCCATGGAATCAGTCTCTCAACGGTGGCTCCGCGAGCAAACTCTGAACTAATTCTACCTGGGTTTTCAGTTGACCAATAACGAACTCAACTCTAATTTGTCTATCACTCAGCTCCCTCTCGAGAAAGAAGTGATTTTTAAGAGAGCCCTCTTTTCTCGAGACTCGACCTGAATACGGGACCAGATTTTTACGCGGGTCTAAAGAGGGATCGCGACGGAAAGTGGTGCGAAGCAGTGCATGGGACAAAGCGAGGGACAAAGTGATGAAGGGGCCGAGCGCCTTTATATGAACGTGTGGAGAAAAGGTGTATCGATGAACGGCAAGACCCGAGAGGTCTGACTTTTTGACTTTTTAGACGCGTGAGCCGGATGCGAGGAATGCGACCATGTAAACGAAGCTGCGACACAAAGTCGTACAAACCGAAAACACAGCAACCGTGGTTAGAGAGAGAGAGAGAGAGAGAGAGAGTCCTATTCAGACTCTTAAAATAATAGCCATTGATCTCAACAGCTGCGGCACTGTTCCTCTCCGAGTCAACTCTTACCTTCCCTCCACGTTTGCGACGACGCCCCAAGCTCAGTGACGTCTCTTGCTTGCTCCGAAACTTCATTTCGTCCGATGATAATGGCGAGCTACTGATGGATGATGATGATGACGATAGGAGCAGCGATGGCAATAACTTCCATGCACGATGTTCAAAAATATCAGCAACATGCGTAGCCCTGTGAATTTGGAGCCTAATCCGAGGAAATAGCTCGAATTCTTTTTCATTGCAAATCCAAGCACGGCAAGTTCTCATAGACTTTGATATAGCGATGGAAGAACAAATTTCCTATTTAAGGAAGGCACCCGGTTCAAATTTGATTACTCGAGCGATAGCAACTAATTATAAAGAAATAATTTTATTTTTTAATAGTTAGTAGACTATTCTTTTTGAATTAGACAATGTTCGAGAAAACAAAGTAGCTGATGGTTGCCTCAAGGATCAATGGCGTGTGCGGTGACTGCACATAAATAAATTATAATTTTAGGCCAGCGATTGAAAAAAAAAAATTAACTTGCCTAAGGAAGGTTAAAAAAAAAAATCCTACGTAAATTTTATGTTCTAAATTTCGCTGTCCGTCCTTCGTGAGTATGAGCTTGACGTTAAGTGCGTCCAAATTGTACGTGCTATTTAATTAATGGCTAATATTAAAATAAATATATATTAAATCATGCCTTCCCTAATGCTTATATTTTTGTCTCCATGCATCATTTAACTGCACAAGTGCATACGTATGCACTTTTGCTTTGACGCGCCGTATTTTGCGGTCTCTTCCAACAACTATTTTCCCATAATCTTTTAATTGAGTGGACACTAGAAGTATAATATCTGACAACTTGTGGACGCATCATTCTCCCAGCGGCTCAGAATTTCCAGCTGGTATTTATATCTTCGTGGCTCAAATATATAATGTCCACGTTCATGGGTTCCTTCTTTTTATAAATTTGCTTGGTCGAAATTGATTGGCTGATCCATATGGAATATATAGAAACGATGCAGAGTCAACTTTTTCAGGTTGTTACTGACCAAAAAAAAAAACTTATTCAGGTTGATTAAAGGGTAATCTATCTCTCGATATATGACCAAGATTGATGGGTGGATATTGTTGAAAATTCAGAAAGAAATTTAATTATATGGAGTCCACGATCCAAAATTAGTATATAATTGATGGATGGATATTATTGAAAATTCAGAAAGAAATTTAATTATATGGAGTCCACGATCCAAAATTAGTATATAACTTTTTTTCAAAAGCATCTTCTTCTTCTTTTTTCTCTCAAGGAGCTTCGCTTAATTATACGAGTTCTCATGCTAAGGTTACGCGTCTCTTGGCACCGAGTGAGATCAGAAGAGGTGCAAGTGGAACGAGCAAAACCCTAAATTTTATTCTTCCACGTTAGATCAGTTACCTAATTTAGTTAATAAGCAACTCGTTTAATCGAGAAGCCTTCAAAAGAGTTGGATAATTAATAATTAGTCGAGCCTGCCATGGCGAGTACTTATGGATATGAAATATCAAGGCATGTTACAATGATAATAGACTACGTGAAGTCTAGGGCAAGTGAGGCTAGGGTTGTGCAATCGAATTGGTTCTATTCAAAAACTGGACTAGCCGTCCAAGAAACAAATTTGATTTTAAGTTCTTTTTGGAACCGATCTCGGTTCCCTATTCAGACTGAAGAATAACCTGGGAATCAACATTGAATTTGGAGCTGGTTTCATAAAGCCTAAAAATCCTAATTTTTTCTTAGCATCTCTCTCTCTCTCTCTCTCTCTCTCTCTCTCTCTCTCACCCCCTCCCTCTCCCTCGCTTGTAGCTTGCCTTTGCTTGTTCAAGCCTCGCAACCCTAGCTTGTTCTTGACTCGCATTTGCTCACTCACCCACATTCATTATTTACTTTGAACAGTTTTGTCACTCATATTACTTTGCTATAAAAAATGAAATAAAAAAGAATATAAAAATAGATTCTTGGGTAGACTTACAAATCGGATCATAAAAATATGGTAAATTTCAAGGTCAGTTCAAGAGCAAATAGGATAGGTTTGAATTTCAAAATTAAGAAGTGGTTCTAATGAAGTAGATTTCACATTTCAAAAGCCAAACCTACTATTTTGAAATCAACCCCTCTTAAGTTAGAAGATGGAGATCCGGTCGAGTTACGTTTCTTCCGCCTTTCTTCATCTCTTTCAGGTCGAAAGAAAGTCAAACATGCAGGAGTTGGAGGACCAAAAACGGTGCTCCTTTGGCAAAGATAGAATGCGTTTCCGACTTCCACGCGATAGGATGAACGATGCATGCACACTTGCACAGTACCGCGGGTCATACGTAATCGCTGAATCACGAAATCCAATTTGGTCAAGCGCGGGGTTGAGAGACTGACTCATGATTGGAATCGGGGGGTGCTTTCCATGACACTCGTCCCTGTCCGGAATTGGAGGAGGTCTTTGTCGGGACCCACCCGGTTTCATACCGACGAACGGAGAATTTTCACCTCCGAGCAGCTGGAACCTCGGACATCGGACGTTACGCGTTGAATCACTTTACCCCGGGAATTTAACTCCAAACAAGCTGGTCAAGTGAGGACAAACCACCGATCAAGATCGCCCAAAAAAAATTCAGTAGTTTCAATTACTAAATCCGAATCAAGGGTTAGCGATGGCCGATCAAAGTATCAAATTTGACTTCAGATTAAAAGCAAATGGATTTCAAGTTGCGAGAAAATTTATTGAATCGGAACGAATGGTTTATATTCTTGACAACCATGCTTACTTGATAGCTAAGTTTGGATGTGAACTTCTTAAAGGAAATTGATGAAGTGTGTAGAAAAAGTAAAAACTTACAAGACACAAATGGGAGGCTTTTATAGTCAAAGACAAGTGCGAAAGCTAATCCAATTCGAATTTGAAATTGAAACCCAAGGAAAATTTAATCCAGTTGATCTTCTTCAAAATTTGGTGAACCCCTCGCGATTTCTGATGCTTTGATTGATGCTGTGGTGTATTGTCTGTGTTCAATGTGCCAAGTATTGCATTCGACGTCCCTTACGTGTCAAGTATTGCGTTCCCTTTTACTGTGATCGCTTCTATATCTTTAATGGGTCACTCCTTCTGTGTATCTTAGATCTTACTCCCCAAAAATCTCAATTTGCCTCTTAAATTGCATGCTTCTGTAAAGATGATTTGTAACTGCTCCTGCTGATCCTTTAGTTACAGTTCCATAGGTCAATAAATCTTCTTGACTCGGATTCAAACTTCCTTCCTTGTTTCGAATTATTCGATTGTTGCCACATGTCATGAACTCCACTTAAAAATCTATCCATTGGAAATTCATGAGCAACTAGCTCTTCAAATATTTAGCTGATGGGCACTTGGTCAATCGTGTATTGTAATGACATCCATTATTGGAGAGCTTGTTAGGCATTCTATCGAATGGGTTTTCATTGGTCTGGGGTATCGTCGTTACTTGATTTGGATCGTTGACTTTTTCTTTTCTTTTTTTTAGTTTGGGCCCAGTTCCGGGTCAATGATCCATCGCTTGATGTTCAAATTGGCTCTCGGCAAATATCAGTTTCCGCAGGACTTTGACGATTGCGATGAGGTATTGATAGCATAACATGTCTTTTCCGACATCCAAGACTGTGAACAGAGGACTTCACGAGGGTGAAAAAGAGAAACGAAAAGTCGGACCGGACCAAACGAAAATAAAATCAAAAAGCTCGACGAAAGGGGTTCATTGCCGAAAGCTTCTCGATGTCGTGGAACGACAACTTCAGTAACCGAAGACAAACGAGGGTTAGCTTTGAATGTGGGACGACAAAACTGATTATTTACGCGTTAGCGACATTCGCTGCTTATCTTTATTTTATGCTCTTGAGTACTTGACTCAGTTCATGCCTTTCAATGTTATAGCATATCACGCTAGAAAACGAATGGTCGTCGAGATGCAATCACAAGCCGTGATTTCAAAAGATCAAAAATTTAGAAAATATCAACTCCCTCTCTCGAGTTTTCATAAATGTTGTGATGTTTTAGAGTTGGTCCGTCGATTTCTGAAATTTTTTTAAGCAAGAAGTCACTTAATTAAAATTTCTTTGATGTTTAAAATGTTGTTTATTGGACTTTCAAAGTCTAGAAACATCGACCCAGCGATTTGTGTACACAATTTTTTTTTTCATAATTCTCTAGATCTTCCAGAACTAAACAATTATTTTTCCCGAATTTTGAGGAACAAACAAGATTTTGGAATTTCCTACGTGCGAGAGTCTAAAACTTGGGGACATACGGCTTACTATTTTGGACCAAAGACGCCGAATCCGTTCATTTAGAAAAATGCAAGTGCTGGAATTTGCCACGTTTGGGAATGGTTCAAAGAGTGTGAAAAGGTAAACGGGTGGAAATTATATGGCACGAGATATGCTGAGTGTTCTCGTACGTCTTCCTTTGCTATGTCGTGTTGAAACGTAATCCATTAATTTGTGTGATATTGTTTTACAGATTGAATGTGGGGCACGCTTATTTTATGAAAAATCAATAATTTAAAAGAAAATTAAAAAATCACTAAAAAGTTATCAATTGATGATAAATTTTTCATTAAGATGAAATTATTATTCATTGTTGCAAATAATATGAGCAGTTAAATTTTGAAAAATATTTTTTAAATCATTTTTTCGCAAAATTAACAAAGCAGTTATGGCGAATAAGTTCATCGGCAGGCGTTAAGATGCAAGATGAAAATATCCAAAGTCTTACCAAGTTCAAAAAAAGTCATGCTAGTCATGCCATGTGTGCGCTAGGCTGTCAAAATAGGATTAACTCATTTCTTAATTCATATTTAATGAGTTAGGTTGTTATATGAGTTAATTATATTCTGTAAATAAGTTATAAATGAGTTTAGAGTCAACTCTATGAGTTATAAATTGTTCATAAATGAGTTTTAAATAGTTTAACAACTTATTTGAGCCCAACCTCACCTCAGCACTTTCTTGCTTTCACTCGATCTCATACTCGCTCACTCACTCCATCTTCTCGATGTGAATTTTTGGAAAATTCCTATGGAATCTTCATAGGCAACAACGAAGAAAAGTTTCACTGCCACCGCTTAAGAACTGGCAGAAATCATCGCGGCTCATTTCTATTCCTTCGAAGAAATGCCAAAGAAATTGTATGTCATATGGAGATTTCATCACCTTCACCCTATGTGCAAAAGGCATTTGCACCACTGACGATTTCCAAACCGAAAGGATTGTCAAGCTTAAAATCAGCAATGAAAATTCTCAAGAACGTGGTGTTGCGGATGACATCCAAAGATTGAGGAGATATGCACAATGAAAATAAGTTTTAGGTCTAGTGTGCACACACATTCACGATCTAAACGAAGTTTCAGGTTAGTCAAATTTAAAGAACGTGCCAAAATCGCAGCCAAAGATGACGCGTGAGATCTATGACGGATGGACAACTTCTATGATTGCGGTCCTCTTCAATCTTCATCACGTAAAGAAACTTAGAAATGATTTTTGGTTGCAAATTTGCTGAGATTTCCCTTGTTTTTTCTCTGTCTTTGTCACTACTAATAGCATTTGGTACTTAAAAGTATGTTTGTTCGAGTGAAAGAAATTTTCGCAAATTAATTTTCCGGACTTTCACACAATTAGTTTGCTGAAAAAAATTAGTCGGTTAGAAAACCATTTGTGGTCAAATATGAGCTTGTACTTAAGAAAATGAACTCCATAACCCAAAAGAAGAAAAAACATTTTCTCACAAATGATTTTCAGAAATGTATTTTCCTTCGTTATAAAGTTTTCCTCAAAACAAACACACCCTAAATTATATTAGGGCTCTATTGTTTTACAAAAAATGAATGGTTTGGAGTACAATTTCCTAAAAACAATTGCTTATAGCACTTGTAATAATTAGTCAATAAAAATGTTTTCATTATCAATACTCATTCATTTCTAAATGTTTTCATGAATAATGAAAATATTTTTCATTTATTCATTTTTGTAAATAATACAAATAATTGTTTTTATGAAAATATTTTGAAATTATTCATTTCACGAAATAACATATCCTAAGGCTCCATTTGTTTTATGGAAAAAATTTCAAAAAAAATTTCCAACGTTTGATTCTAAAAATAAACTAGTTAAGGAAAGTTATTTCATTAATAGAAAAAAACTTTCAAAAGTGGGAAAAATGATTTCCTCTTCTAAAAAAAAGAATCATTTTTCTCCTGTTTGTTTTACCAAAAGCATGTTCTCCTCATGAGCACTCCTTTTAATTATTTTTAATTTTTTCTTTTCTTTTTAAAATTTGAATTTTTAATTATTTTATTTTTTTATTTTTCTTTTTACTTATTCTATAGCCTATTGTCGATCATCACCACAAGCAAGCTTGAGCCTCGCTAACCTCAAGTGAGGCTCCATCTTGCCACATCCAACAAGGTTGAACTTGCTTGACTCCGATGAGCTTGAGCCTCACTAAGAGCTAGGCCAGACTCATGCTAAGGCTTGAACTTGATGGCGTTGGGCAAGCTCAACCTCACCAAATCCGGCGTTGTGAAGCCTCGTTGACCTTGTGCAAGCTTGTCCTCGCTGATGGTCAACCTAGGAAGAAGGAAAAATGATAATAATAATTAAATATTTGATTATTTTGGTAATTTTCCATACTAAATAGAGGAAAATATTTTCTAATTCGTTTTTAGGTTTCAGTCAAGTACTATAAAAATATTGTCATTTTCCTTAAAAATCCTTTAAAAGTAACATTTTAAAGTAAATATTGCCTTTACGCAAAATAAACGAAACTTAAAAGAAAAATTCTACTTGTGGACATGAGAAAATGAGGTCTACATTAATAAGTTTCTCTCCTCTCCTCCCTTTCCCACCGGAGAGGTCGTGTTTGAAGCTAAAATATAATATGCACAATAACCATCTTCATCCTTTAATGACATGAGTTTTTGCTATCGAAAGGTTATGGATGTAACATTATCATCTTATGCCCTCTAGCCATGTATAAGGAGACCTTTACACTAAAACCCATTGTAATTTAAGAATTTTTGGTTTTCAGATCAACTAATTGCTCCTATTGCTCTATCTCCTAAAAATCGACGATCATATGATGGAGTCTAAGCCTATCCAACCGGAAAAAATTCGATCAGGCCGATGAGGAGTGGATCAGACTTCTTTGATCTACTGTTACACATTTAACTCAGGAGTCTAAACTCATATGAATCA